>OZ005686.1:16578491-17778491 GCA_963930675.1 Gnaphalium uliginosum | reverse complement strand
TGACCCAACACAATCTCTTAAATACTCTTCCCAAAACACACACACGATTTCCATTCATACTTTCACCTCTTTCACCACTTTTCTCCATTTTTCTTCCATACAAGAACCTGGTAATCGACTTCAAACTCTCTAGAACAGTATTATCTCAGATTAAAGAGGTAAATAAGAGTACAAGATGGTTCATGTGCATCTTGCACCAACACTTTGATTTTTATTATAGATTCAAAGTTTTTCTTTACATGCATGCAAAGGGTTTTAGATTATTTTTTATTCTTGTTATTTTGTCCATGGACACACTCTTAAAAGCTGCTCAGATGGTTTATTTTCAAAGTTTTATCAATATTTATGTTTATGGGAAAAATAAGTGCTTTTTGGTAAAGTAGGAGAGTTAGAACAGCTTTCTGTCAGGATTTTAGGCCGACTTTGGAAGGCTGTATCTCCATGATTACTCCACCAAAAGTGATGGTTTTTCTTCAGAGATTTACATTTTTGATTATCTTTCAAACCCAACTAGTCTCATGCAAAAATATTGAGATTTGGGTCTTCAAACACTGGTTGGATGACAAAGTGGTGAATCTGTCATGCAGGGACAGATTTCTTTACCCAACTTTGGATGACCATATCTGTTGATACATTTAGAGTGTCTGTCACTTGGTCTAAGTTTCGAGTTGTAATTAATTAGATTAATTTTGTATTAGGCGATATTGTTAATATCGCTTAGGCGATATCACTAATATCGCATAGGCGATATCACCAATATCGCCCTTTAGTCCAGTTTAGTTACATATAAATACTCGTTTAGGGTTTCAGTTTGCTAAGTTTTGACACTTTGCATTTTGGCATATACGAATTTTCTCTGTCATTCTCAGTGGTCCAGTCATTGTAATTCACATTGCTTTATATGATTAATTCAATATATGTGTTTGTGATTTTTGTTGTTAAACGTACAATCGATAGCTTTTGAATTCCGCGCATTAGTTATTGTTTATTGATTCATTGTTTAAGATCAGTCTTTGTTGCGATCCTACAATTGGTATCAGAGCCATTTAATCATTGGATTAGTGGTTATTGAATCATTATTCGTACGTTTAAACGTCGTATTAACTAGTTTTTTCGTATAAACAAATTGTTTTTATTCTTAAAAGGCTATTTAATCAGTATTTTTAGTGTTTTCTGGAATTGTGTTCGTTGTTTGCTACTCTAAACTTGGAAAATTTCGTTGTCTTTGAAATTTTAGGGTTTACAGCCGTTTTAGCGATATTAAAAGCGATATTATCATAATATCGCCTTTAGGGTTACAGCGATATTACGTGTTCTGTGCTCATTAATTTGAGCGATATCTCTAGCGATATTACTAGAGATATAACCTGGTATCGCCTAGTTAATTTTTGCGATATTGATTCAATATCGCCTTATTAAGTTTAGCGATATTACTCGAAATATCGTCTGTGATATCGCCTGTTTTGTCTGATTTTGATTTGCGCTTTAATTAGCGATATTGATAGTGATATCACCAATATCGCTCAATCATCAGATTGTTAGCGATATTAGCAATATCGCTATAGGGTGTTAGACAGATTTTAAACCTTTTTCAAAAGTTAATTTTAATTAATATAAATTAAAATGTCTACTTTACAAGCTGTTAATGCAATGTTAAAACACAATGCTGAAGTGGGTAGTGCCAACAAACCTCCATTCTTTGCTCCGGGAATGGAGTATTCTGAATGGAGAGGTAGATTTTTATCGTTTGTCGCGTTTACCGACCCTGAAATGGAGATACCTTTACTGGAACGATACGTTAGACCTGTTTCAAGTGGAGAGCATGTTGGTATTCCTCCACCAAAGCCTATTCGTTCCATGTCTGTTGAAGAACGCAAAGCATGGGAATGTGAGAGGAAAGCTCACTCTGCTATAACCATATCTTTACCTGCAGATGCCATGAAAATGTTTAAACAACACGACATCGCTTATGATCTGTGGAATGGCATAGCTGAACGATGTGGAGGTACTACTGAGTACAAGCAAAGTAAACTAGAGTTAGTGAAGAAACAGTATGATCTGTTTGACATCCAGAAGAACGAGACGGTGAAACATTTATTCTGCAGATATTCGCGTCTTGTAAATGAGCTGACTGAAGGAGGCTACAAATTTAGCTCTATTGAAGTTAACAAGAAGCTACTGAATGCTCTGCCTCCTCACTGGGAAACTAGAGTGCTGATGATGGAGAATGATCCAGACATACTAGCTATGTCTCTGGATCAACTTATTGGGAAGCTTGAAACATGTGCCTTGGACATTCAGAAGAAAAGCACAAGATCTAGCTCTTTGCTTCCTGATAATAGCAATTTTGGATATGGAAGTACAGCACTTCTATCTGGGCCGTCTACATCTTCCTCTAAACCAAATTACTCTTCGGGAAATAACTCAGTTGGGACATTCTCTTCTTTTCCATCTCAATCATCCTCTTCTGCTACTGCATCTCACAATGAGCATGCAGTAATCTTTAATGCCTTTCTATCATCATACGATGATTTTCTTTCAAAGAGGATTAACTCGGTAGATCTTTCCGACGAAGATTTTGCGCAAGTTGACCTGATGAGTTAGAGAGATTGGATCTTCGTTGGAACATGGCCATGCTAACAAGAAGGACTAAGACGTATTTAAGGAGAACTGGAAAGAGATCTCTTGAAGACGTCACTGATAAAACCAACATGGGATTTGACAAATCCAAGATCAGATGCTACAAATGTCAAAATCTGGGTCACTTTGCACGAGAATGTGAGAAGGGTAGACAACCATCTACGGGTTTTACAAAACCTTCTATCTACAAAAAGGATAATGAAGTAGCCAAGGCAGCCATTCTGTTAGAAGAAGAAGAAGCATATGATTTTTCGGCTATGGATGATCAAGAAAATGTTGCCCTTATGGCAGATGTTCAAAATGTGGTAGAATGTGATTCTTTTAATTGCCAAATCTGTATCGCACTAACTGGTAAAATCAACAGGTACATGGTAGATAATGATCGCTTAAATACAGATCTGACCAATCTTATTGAAGCAAACAAAGTTCTAAAAGAAAATGAAAAAGTCTATGTTATAAATCAGAAAACTATTATGGAAGAAAAGAAAGAGTTAAAAGCAATGATTTTTAACAAACAAGATGCGATTGACAGTTATTTAAAACTCATCTCTCATCTTAAAAGGGAACTTGGTGAAACTCAATCGGATAATGTTGATTTTAAACGAAGACTTGCAAATATTTCCACATCTACTATGGTCTTTTCTGATATTCTGCAAAATCAACGGACTGATACAAAGAGTAAGGCAGGAATTGGTTATCACAACCAACCTCCTCCTTCAAACTTGAATTAGCCTATTCTTTCGCAGGAAGAAATTAAAGATTTTGTACCTTCTGTTCTTAAGAAGGATACAAATCCTGTGGCAGAACCAGTTAGTGTTGAAATTCCCAATCAGCCTGAAACTGTCAAGGGTGATGATTTTAAACAGCCTAAGCTTGTTAAGGCTGCTGATAACAAGCAACCTGAGTTGCTTAAAGTTTTGAGTTCAAATAAAAAGAAGGCTGAGCTTATTAAGCCTAAAATTGAACCAATCAAGTTTGTCCTTTCAACAAATGTTGAAGAAGTGGTAGAAGTGGAGGATGTAACTCACGAGGTTACACAGAACGTTAAAAAGAATAACCTCAAACCTGAAAAGAAACAAGTCATCCAGGAGAAGTTTAAAAGTAATAAAGTTTCAATTAAAAATCCTTCTACAAAGATTACTTCAACTGTGAATACGTTTACTCCATCATGTTCACATAAGTGTTCATGTGCAGTAAACGTACCTGAAATTAAACCTCGTAGGGTTCCTCTTTCACCTAAACCACTATCAAGTTCTGATCAAACTTTCCGAGAAAGACGATCATGCTTCTACTGTCAGAAGCAGGGTCATCTCATTAATCAGTGTCCTGTGCTTGCTAGAAAATGGGCATCACGATAAAATGGGCATCACGATATAGTACAGGTTATAATAAAAGAAGAAATTTTCAAAAGTCAAAACAACCTGGATTATCTCGACATGTTCAAATTTCTAAAGTTAACAACATTACACCTACTAAATCAATTGATCGAAAGGTTAATGTTATTAATAAGCAACCGACTTTATCTCAGAAAGTTTGGATAAAGAAAAGTACAAAAAATGTTATGTCATCTGAAGTTATCACATCAATAAAAGATAATGATGTACTAAAAAACAAGGTTTTAACTGATGTGATAATAATAGATGAAGTCTTAGGAGTACCCAAGTCTGTCAAGGCTTGGGTCTCCATTTCAAACTAACATTCTTTTTCCTTGTGTTGTGACAGTCAAAGGTGCAGAATAGCAAGTGGTATGTTGACAGTGGCTGTTCGCGACACATGACAGGCAATATCTCTGTGCTCTCGGATGTTAAACCATATAATGGGGGTCATGTTGCCTTTGCTGGTGATACTGGAGGTACAATAACTGGACTTGGAACACTCACAAATGGTCAAGTGAGCTTTGAAAACGTCAACTTTGACCAAACAACCCCCATCTGGCTTCACAAAGCCTTCTCCTTCTAAGCAACCTGTTACTGCCGCTTCAAATGCCTTTCTCATGTTAAATGAAGAAGCTTATGATTGAAGTGCACATGATGATCTGAGCGAAAATAAAGCTCTCATGGCTCACATCTTGAATAAACCCGAGTCAGGTTTTTTGATCGCTAATACTTTTAGTGACTGCAAGGATACGAAGAAGGTTGATTTCAAGGTGCTTATGTGTGGTGTTTATGTTTGAGTGAATGGATGAAATTCTGAAGTGATACGAGGTGTTTAAAAAGTGCTAAAAGTATTTGAGTTTGACTTGATATGTGACTTGAAATTTTTTGTTTCTTTCATGATTATTTATTTGTTTGTTTTTGAGTAAAGAATTTGCTGTTCGAGGGGAGTAATTTTAAAATTCCGATTTAAAAAATATGAAAAATATGAACATGCAAATTCTTGAAAAATGCAACTGCCACTCTTTATACTTGTTAGTATTAAAGAAATGCAAAAATTGCTACATCTCTAAAAATTGGACGTTGAATTGTGTCTGTAAACAATTGGGGAAATGATAGTACATCAGGAGACATGCATAAAATGGAATTTTAAGATTTATGTTTGATGTGTCAGTAGATTTATCTAGCATACTTGAAATACCTTTTATAAATATTAGCTTCATCAAATGATGTATTGGTAGGCATTTGTTCTAAAGTTACTAAGAAGCTTAACTTTCAAATATGCATATTATTTTATATAACGACATATTAATATGTATGACATTAAGTTAAAATAAGGGCAAAAATGTCCGAAATATTTTAACGCTTCGTCTTAATATTTGGATAATAAACATGTTATGATCTAAAATATAGGGTCTTGTATGGTGTTATCTAGGGGAATATATTAGGTGTCTCCTCTGTTGTATGAAAATACAGACCTGGTTTCATCTAATATATTCTTGAAAAGAACTTATGTGCGTAGTCTATGTTAAGCTATAGACAACTATTACGTACCCGTGGCATTCCTTCAATTCTCAAAATAAAATGTACAAAAGTGCAGAAAAGTTATAAAAAGTTTGCCTCGTACTGGTTTGTGTTAAGTTATGGTACTCTGTTGTACGAAAGTACAGACCTGTACCCTCTAGTTTAATTGTTCAGACTGGTGTTTGTTTAACCCGAACTATTGATTATGTGACTCTGTTGTACGAAAGTACAGACCTGTCACCGCTAACTTAGTTCTAAAGATACGCTCATACCCTCACCTTCTATAAAGAAAATACTAACATGTTTTGATTTCAAATGTATATTTTAATGTGAGTTATATAATATAATATGCATGCTAATAATAACACAAGTGGTTCATCTCATTATGAGTTGAAATCATATACTTAAGTACAAATGTTTAGATGGATAAAATATCAATAGTCTTCTTGAACTAATCTTTATAACAGGTGATTTAAATATGCTAAGTAAATTTAAAGTGGACAAACATACTGATAATCGAAATAACACTTACTATTCCTAATAATTGCATGTTATCCTGATATGATCCCTAACCAGACCAAAACAATTCCGTCCCCAAAAAGATTGTTTATTTATTGCTTCCAGTATTTTAATTCTGTCTTATAAAGAAAATTACAAAAATATTTTATTTCTGAGTTATTTTATTCAAGTTACATATCATGCTCATATTCAAAAGACAAGAATTGATGAGAGTTCTCCAAAGACTTTGAAGATAAATACTATTGGAGAAGCTATTGATGAAAGAGATGATGGTCACTGAAGTTGAAGATCTAATTGGATATCAGTCATATGAGACTGAACATCAAGACTTTTGAAGACCAAGCTATCTCAATGGGGGAGTTTGTTGGTGAAGAAAATTGTAGATATCTGTGTAACCCATGGAATCCATGCGGGTGGCAAATTTCCTACTTGATGGGTTTAGACTAAAGACGTTTTGAAGACCAAGCTGAAGACACAGGGGAGTTTGTTGATACATTTAGAGTGTCTGTCACTTGGTCTAAGTTTCGAGTTGTAATTAATTAGATTAATTTTGTATTAGGCGATATTGTTAATATCGCTTAGGCGATATCACTAATATCGCACAGGCGATATCACCAATATCGCCCTTTAGTCCAGTTTAGTTACATATAAATACTCGTTTAGGGTTTCAGTTTGCTAAGTTTTGACACTTTGCATTTTGGCATATACGAATTTTCTTTGTCATTCTCAGTGGTCCAGTCATTGTAATTCACATTGCTTTATATGATTAATTCAATATATGTGTTTGTGATTTTTGTTGTTAAACGTACAATCGATAGCTATTGAATTCCGCACATTAGTTATTGTTTATTGATTCATTGTTTAAGATCAGTCTTTGTTGCGATCCTACAATATCTCTTTGTATTCTTCATGAAAAGTCTTGATTTTTATTCTGGAAGTAGTTTGATAAGTTAACTCCAGTGTGTAAAAATTTCATGGCCTAACTCAAAGGATTCGACTCCCAAATGGTTGATGATCACAGCTTGGTCCATCAGTTTTTCAGATCTGATGAGACTCTATGTGGGAAACTTTTTTCATGGGTTAAGTACCTCTAAAAATCACAATAAAATTTAAAAATGCACCAATGACATAGTATTTAGAGGTGTATTAAGGATTTGCTCAGAATCATTTTTAATCTTGATGAAAAAGTCTCACAAAGTGACCATTAGAATCTGGGCAGTTTTCATTTTTAGTCTAGTGGGTGACCTAACTTGTTAACATCCATTTTGTGAAGCATATCACTTAGACTTTAATAGGTCTTTTACTTGAATTAGGTCGCGGTTTAGAAGGAATTATGTTCGAAGGTAGCCTTGTTCTTTGTTGTGCCGCACTTTAACTCATTAAGGTGAGTTTTCACAACCCCTTTTTACCATTTACTGTTTTGGGGTGAAAAGTATGATCTCAGAATTTAACTAATTTGGTTGCACTCTTTATGAACGCATTAAACCCTTATTATGCTACACATGCGATTTGGTGTATATACTATTGTTATACTTGAGTACTATCGTGCAAAAGTCCCCGAAATTATCTCTCACACTACTTATTAACTCGTTGTTAACGAGCCGTGGATATTTATGGATAGCGTTATTTAGGGTAGACCATCCCTCACTTACACTTCAACATGAGTGCATAGTATCACCAGTACTCATGTTACCGATAGGACATGTAGCATTTGGGGCAAGCCTCGGTCGGAATCGGTTTAGTAGTGGCCTCAATGCATTAACACTCATATATGTATATACAACCAACCTATCCGCAAAGATCTAGGCAACCAAATACTTTCATTTTGTTCATTTACGAATGAAACCTTTACTTGGATTAATTTGTAATTCTAAACTGTGAACTCACCAGCTATGGCCATAGTTGACCCTTTTATTTATCGTGCTTTTCAGGAGAGCGTCGGTAAGATGGATTCTAGGATGGCACTTGCATGGAGGCATTTTCAATCGTGCTTTCTTTTTATGAAACTATGAAACTTCTTTGGAAATCTGTTGAATTTCATTTAAAATATCTTTTGAGAATTGATGTATGAACTTGATGTAAAATTTTGATGCTTTCACTAAACTTTATGTATGGTGTTTCTTCTATATTTTATGCGTTGTTACCCGGTGCTGTTACACCTCGTGTTTTCGCTTTAGCGGGGTGTGACATCAGACAAGAACTTTGAATTATATTTTTTATATGTAATGTGTAGTAACTTATTTTGTGATGTCGTGTAGCACATTGACATTTGGTCAATGATGTGTGTGAAACGTGTTTAAAATATAATTATGAAATGGATATTATTGAAGTTATTACTATCACACAATACATGCGAGAATTCCCGATCATATAATAATATAGCTTAAGTAAGTCCGAGTATCGAACACATGGAGCGGTAATTTAAACTTAAATAAAATGGAATTACTAATTAAACTAATAAAAAGTAAATAACAATGGGGGCACTTTAGTTCCGTACGAACGTGTTTAGAAAATCAATTTTATCAATTTAAAACTAAAAACAGTTAAAAGTAATTCGTAAACTTGTAAGCAAACAATTTCAAAAGCTTTTCAACAATTAAATGAGAAGAATGTATTCACATAGACTATATTTTCCCTAGATTCCAATTATCAGATTTAATTATTTGCTCGTTGGATTATTCTATGGTGAATTAAACTAAAGTGGAAGAGTATTCCCGTCAAGGTCAACTATTCCTATCAATATTAGGAAAAACATTAAATTCTATTGAATACGCTAAGAGTCCTCCTACGCGTTGTCCAACTAAATTTATACATCAAGAACTTTCACCGTTTATTGTGATTTATCCTAATAACTTCGTGTCAACGATAGTCTAATAATTATCATTTGTTTCAAGAGAATTATCATGTTTATTATAGTTTTACAGTTGCTAGTCGTCTTAACCTATCTCCGGTCAGTTTCAAGCCATGATTATCTAAGAAGTTAAATAACCACAAATAACTAATCAACCTAAACAAACGTCCGTTGTAGCTTAGGTTAACTAATCACGTTAATTAGAAAACTATCAATCACAAATAAACATGGATTTACAGATAAACATAATAAACTTTCATAGAATTAATATCCAACGTAAATAAATATTCAAACCATTATCTAGATATCTTTTGTTTAAGTAAATACAATAGGAAATTAGTTCATGTTATAGATATGGAAAAACAAAACAAGTATCATAAAGAAAGTCACGGTTCTAATGAAACAAGTAAGAATATCCCAAAAAAAAAAAAAAAAAAAAAAAAAACAAACGAACAAAGTCTAAAAGAGTGAAAAGCTTCAATCTTGTGATTTCCTTCTTCTAAAATCGTCTTAAAGCTCCCAGAACGGCCTCCAAACGAATTAGGGTTAAAAAATTACGTAAGTGCAAAACTGTGATTTAATTCCTTTTTAAATGTTTCTGAACGACCTTCCCAACCAGCGGTTGGGACTTCGTAAACAGATTCTTCATTTTAACTCCAAATGACTCGTTTTCAACCATTTTTCGCTCCTTTTGATTCAAGCTCCATGTTAAACGCACTATATGCAAATATTACCCAAATGACTATCTAAAATCTAATAAATGCAATATAAATGGATAAAAATAGGAAAATATTATTAAGTAAACGTAGTCTTATTTGATCATATCAGTCAAATATGGTCGCTTCATCACCCAACAAGGATCAACGGTGTGGCATCCTTCCCGTTAATTTCCATTACATACTACACGACTGTCAAAGGATATATGAGTTCGCTAATGGCACCGAGGGACCTTGTCCTCCTTGGTGGACTCTTGATAGGGTAGGTAATATATCAATAAAGTTGACTCTATTAATAATGTAAATGCTCATTAAATTAGTTATTTTATTTGGTTTGCAGGTTCATTTTTCCATTGAATCAATCTAGTTTGCACTGGATGCTTGCTGAGTTAGATCTTAGTTCTTGGATTGTGAGGATTTATGATAGCAAAATTTTGTTTGACCTAACAGTACCAACTCCGGGGATGAATTTCTTGCACGAGATCCACGATAAATTGCAACAACTCATTCTATTATTTTTGGACAACCTATATTATTGGAGTAAAGCAAGTGTCGAACAAGTGCATAACTTATAAGTTAACATGCAGTATCTTGGGATCGAGGCCCCTCAACAAAGTGATAGTTCTAGTTATGGATTTATGTTTGTCATTTTATTGAAAAATTAGCACGTTGTCATCCAGTTCATATACATTGCTCTGAACAGGTCTTTGAAGTGAGCTATAGGGAGTATCTCACTCAGACTATTTATGCCACTCGGTGCGGTTAAAAACTAAATGTAATTTTATGATTATATTTGTAGTTGTGTATTAAAAATGGTATTATAAACACGTCAATGTATAACTAATACTTGATATTAGAAATACATAACGACAAATACATAATACTGAAAGTGGAAAATACAACTAGTCCTTCATGTTATAGGTTCATAAAGATAACGACCTAATGGTTGATATCACGTACACATTACACAATGACTTAATCAAACAACCTTCTTCTTGAACATGAAGGTTCACTTTCATTTGTTTTGTTATAAGTGTTTATGGTTGGATCACCGTTACTTGAAATGACTTCAATACTCGAGATATAAACTTCAATCTCGTTGGTTGTTCCTCCGATGTGCATTAACATTTCAATAGTACCATTAATTTCGTCACACAATGCATCTAGTCCAAAATCTAAGTTTCCATTAGGATTCTTGAAATAGTAAAATCAAGCAGAAATTTCATCATAGCCTAATTCAGAGTATATCTGATCAATTTCTCCATACAAAATGTTGAAAAATGCAAACAATCGATGTAAGTGACCACACTATCATCGTAAGTCCTATTAGGGGGCGATTAAAAGGATCCATAGTGGTGAAGCTTTATGGTGTTGCAACAAAATCACATTAGCATATTTTCACCGTACTACCAGTCCAAGGGTGAGCTAAATTACAGAAAATTTCTCCAATTTTCCCAAATAATTTTTCTAGGAAAATGTGTTCAAGTTTCCAAATATTCCCTTTAATAACTATAAATATGAAAACTACGATTTGTGGTTTTCTACATGTTGTATTCTGGAAAATGAGAAGACCAGGTCTTACATTTGAATGCGTTTTCGCCACTAGAGTTACACAGATCAAGGTGAGACCATGTCTAAATGAATACAAGTACATGAGTTTAGTGCAATAAAACTACATAAGTACCTGATATATTAAATGATCATGTTTCCGGCATTTTCTTCAACACTCTCGATCTCAGTGGCATGAATAAGTTTGCTCAGACTACAACAGGCAGCATTACAGCAGAAGCATATAGCAGTAAAATACAAGAGAAACTAGATAAAATTTAAACAGCAGTAGCATAAAAAGAGATCTCAACGTTTGATTAAAACGGGATGATGTGTTTTCATAAAGTTGTGAATCAATCTGCTTATTTCGGGATGATGTGTTTTCATAAAGTTGTGAATCAATCTGCTTATTTACTTATGTTATTTAATAACTTTAAGCAAGAAACAGGAAGACGCAGAACTGAAAATCCATACAATATCATAATATGTAAAAGGGAGTTGATTGGTACCAGATTAGCCCTCCTTTGAGTAAGCTACACCAAACGCTTGCCTCTAGCAAAATCCTTTTATCCCCCAGATAATCATATCATAATGGAGTATAAAGCTAACATTTACCATGGTCCAAAAATCATACTTTCTAACAATCGTAATAGAGTAAAGCATTGATGAACCTCTAGCATATTCATCTCTTGAGATATCTAGCTGTTCAAAACGATAACAAGTAACATACACCAGCTGTTAAAATAATAAACAATAATCATATCATTTACAAATATCACGCAACATTCTTCTTGTATTCACAATCAATCAATACTCTGGAAGAAACAAAAAGGTAATGACAATTGAGAAAGAAAAATAATAAAATAAAACAGCTGTTCTTTATACACTTGTCAAACAGCTGAATCTCCTTCCCAAACATAAGAAAAATAAAAAAGTTATATTTCACAAATCACACACAACAATTTGGAGATGAAATAAATAAATAAATAATCCGAATGCGAATGGAGTTCATTTTGCAGCCCTGAAAAGTTGACTTCCAAGGGTGACAACCGGGGTTCCTTCCCCCATGATTGTTGTCAAGCTCATTTCTTTGTCAAGTATTCGATCCAATTCAGTTACCACATTACTCATTGCAGGTCTTCTCTCACTAGAAACCTCAACACATCCAACTATCAAGTGGATGTACTCTTCCATACTTTCTGCTGTAAAGCTGTTCCCAAGTCGTGAATCAATAATACTAGCAATAGTGCCTGCTTCTTGACAGTTTTGCACCTTTAATTTAGGAAAGAAAAAAGAAATCAGATTTATATAACATAAAGACATAGGACTAGTAGTCGAAGTTGAATACCCATTCCGCAATATTTGGGCTGGAGTCCGGAGATAGCAATTCCACTGCTTCCTGCCCACTTACCAACTCGAGCAAAAATACACCAAAGCTGTAAATGTCACTTTTTTCAGAGAAGCGCTTAAACTCTCTCACCCTATAATTTGAGAGAGTAACTATAGTTTCAGAAGAATGTTGTAGAAAACTTGTGAATAAGAACAAATTTATGGAGAGGGTATAACTCTGGCGCAAGGAAAATCTCATCAGCTGTAATTTGAGACGACGGGCCTGCTGAGTCAGCTCGTCCCAGAAAGTTCCGGACCCCTGCATCAGCAACTTTGGCTATAAAGTTCTCATCTACAAGAACATTGGCTGTTTTGAAATCCTTATGAGCCAAACGGGGGCTTAGGGAGTGGAGGTGAGCTAAACCTGAATTGGAAAATATGAATTAGGAGTTACATGCATAAAACTTGTTCTTTTTTTCCTTTTCATTTTTAATATAGTGACGTAAATTCGTGAAAGTAACTTAAATCTTTAACAAAAAACTTACAGAATACTTTTGTGTTAATTCTACCAAAAGAAGAAGAACTAATACCAGGAAAGCCAAAAATGCTCACTGATTTTGCAGAGGATCACCTTTAGCTGCACCAAGAGCTATTGAAAGCCTATGCTTGAATTCAAGCTTCTCTTTAGTAACCTGACCATCCCCTGCATGTTCAAATCATGGAACTTCACAAATTAAATTTATAAAAGGAGGAAGGTTCATAATCTAAATGGTAACTGATATCAATATCTAAATGACTCAGGAAGAAAAATAGACAGAGGACAGAGAATTACCATACAAGTGGATCGAAACACTTCCATTGGGCACATACTCGTATACAAGTATCTGTTGACCATTTGCTTGGCAGAAACCTAGAAGCGTCACAATATTCCGATGCTGAATAGATGCAAGATACCTCGCCTGATTTAACGTTAAATCACAAGATGCCAAAATAAACACAAAGAAAAAAAATAATTAAATTAAACCATATTCACAAGATAGATGCGAGATAGCTCGCCTAATTGTACATATCATACCTAGATAATTTTAAAATTTCAATGCAACAATACTTCATTTTCGGAACATTTTAGACAAATAACTGACAAATAATAATCTTTTTTCTGTAATTGCAAAAGTACAGCTGATTGTTAGTTTATTACCTCTTCAATGAACTCTTGTGTAGGGGGAGAGGGTCGCCTTTTTATTGCTACTAACATACCATCATGAAGTAAGCCTTTATACACCTCCCCAAATTTCCCTTCCCCAATCAAACTCTTGTCACTAAAATTTTTTGTAGCCAACGACAATTCTTCAATCTCAAACCGCCTGGTTTCTCGGATGACTAATTCAACCCCTTGATGTCTTCCAACTGGATATAATATTACAATCACTTAATATATATTCTAACATATTGAACTGAACTTCGATAAATATCAAAATTACATACAAGTTACCTTGAGATGGATCAGAAGAACCAACTTCTGAAGTTCTGGACACACTTCTGTTATTACAAAGAAAGAACCATGTAACGAAAATCACAACACCGAGCAAGGCCACAGCTCCTGCAGCACCTCCCACTATTGCTGCAAGAGTCCTTGACATTTGGTTTGAGAACCTACTTCACCTGTCTAAAATACAATTAAAAACAAAATGGTGTCGAAATGGGTAACAAAATCAATGCTGAGACCTAACTATTTACTGTAATATATTTTATCAATATGAGTAACAGCTGGGAAATGTAAAGTACATTGCCAATATATGCCATTTCAAGCTAGTGTTGTTTTGTCATGCAGAACAAGTATGTCTCTCATATCATTAATCATTATCATTAATCATTAATTATTATTATTATACAAACAATAATGTATGTACATGTTTGGGAAAGCATAAACAGACAATATAATGAAAACAATACCCAAATTGATCAACTGTACAACAGAGTTGAAACAAGAATAGCTTAGCAAGATCCCTAAAAAAACCCAGCTTCATCTGCCAATAAAAGATCTTGAAGAAATAGCCTCTCCTCAGCAACCCCAGATCAAAAGTTTCAAACTTTAATCAACCCACACGATATATTTAAAATCAAGAAACAGTGTTGACTGACAACAAACTCAATAGTCAGTTGTAAAGTAAAGAAATTGATGAATGATTGAAGGTGGGAGTTTATCTGTAAAGAGATACAAATAAGCACCTAATAATAATAATAAATAATAATAATAATAATAATTAATAATTAATAATTAATATTAATAATAATAATAATAATACGGAATCAGGGATGAATTTTAGAATTGAATTAAAAAAGATATGAAAACTATTTATCTCATCATTTGGACAGAGAGAAACAATGCCGACAGAAAGTGACCTTGCGC
This sequence comes from Gnaphalium uliginosum, assembly GCA_963930675.1. NCBI lineage: Eukaryota > Viridiplantae > Streptophyta > Magnoliopsida > Asterales > Asteraceae > Gnaphalium > Gnaphalium uliginosum. The sequence continues at coordinate 17,763,581 of OZ005686.1, read as the reverse complement.
CGACACAGACACACATTCGAAATCCGACTTGCAGTATATATATATTTTCAAAGAATATATATAAAGAAAAAAAAGGAAGAAATAATATTTATGGTGAATTAGAAGAAACCCACAAAGAGGCAATGACCATTTTCCCTTTTATTAATTATTAGTACTCACACTATTAATGAATCTTTTTTAGTAAATGAATGGGGATGAAATCCCCCAGTGACAATGAGCACAATATATGAACCCTACATGAAAGCAGGATGAAGAAAACTTACTATAATATACAATATACAATATTAATATTAATATTAAGTACACCGTTTACAACTACTTGCAGTAATAACAAAAGAAAAAGGGAAAAAAACAGAAGTGCGTATGTGTGAATGTGTGATGGGGGCAACTATGGGCTGTAAAGCAGTAGACTTGGGTTGTCTGGTAAGAGAGTTGGAAGGTTTATGTATTATACTTGTATCAGAGGTTGATTTACACCACTCCTTTTTAAATATATACAATATCAGTCCTCTTTTTAAACATCTTCAATTAAACATCCTCAATATTGCATCAAATTTAGTCAACTAAAAAATATTTGAGAAATATATTTGCACTAAATATGGTTTATCTCCAATTTATGCATCAAAGTTTTGCATCAAATAGACTTTTATCATTTATATATTACCCCTAAATTTTTCTATATTCTCAAAGTTTCAACAGTTGACTTTTGTTGACTGCGATGAACAGTGGACTTTCTTGATTCAATTTCGATCCGTATGAATTCGATTATGTAATACACCTTCTTTGATACCAATTTTAAGATCGTATATCCTTATTATGTGTATCGAATAGCTAATCGAATCAAGTGCTTATATGAATTTGTGTTTTGAATGTGTTTGAATGTTAAGAGCAAAAACCACAATTTACACCATTAACTATGTGTTTTGATAATTGAAAATGAAAGCTCCCTTCTCAAGTTACATGAATGGTTACATGATCCTCAAGTTACATGAAAATGAAAGCTCCCTCGCAATGTCGCGGCCAGCGGCTTCAAAAACCCTAAAAATTAAAAATTTTCGAAACCCTAACGATAATCGACGAACACACCCAGAAAAATACTTCCAGAAGCCAAATATTCAAGCCAATAAACCTGAAAATCACGATCAATCACTAATATACCACGAATCAAACCGAAAACGTTTCAATTTACGATCAAATCTTCAAACAAACGCCCGAAAGCTCTGATACCACTTGTTGGTTCCCTTAATCACGGATCTAGACTTGTCGTTTGACTTAATTGAAAGGCGGAAACAATCAATCAAAACGTAAATACAAACACAACGATTTATAATCTTTTCGTATATATTAACAATTGAAGAATAAGGATTACAAACTCACTAACTCTCTCTTCCCACTCTCTCTGCCGTATCTCTCTCTCTCTAGGGTTTTATCAACCCAAAAACGAAATTCTAACTCGATATACATAGACACCCTACTGGACCCTGCGACACAAGCCCTATGTCGCAGGCCCAGCCCATTGCGACACAACCTTTGTGTCGCTATAGCGACACAGGCTCTGTGTCGCATGATCAGAATATTGTGTATTTTCTAAAATTACATTTCATTTACAAACTCGAAAATACAAACTTGATACTTCACACACTCAGACTAATTAACTTTAACAGAACAAACGTTGACCAACTGACTGACACACATTTATGCACCAACAGTTTTGCATGTTAATTGAACGTTTTTAGTGATTTTTATTGCAACGCCTATATTTAAACCACTTAAGTGAATTTTAGTAAATAAATATTGTTTTAAGATGTTTTCACTAAATATTGGCTCGAATAGCGGGGATTAATGTGCTTAAAAACTTGACTTTTTTACGTTACATCAATTCTATATATTAATAGGTTAGAGTTGGATTTTCAGCCCATCGGTCCATTAACTTAAAACCCATCAACATTTTTTTTTGTCGGAATTTAGTTACGGTTTGTGTCAACGGGTCGATCGATCAACCAGAAAAAAAATCTATTTGTTTGATAAAATGATCCAACTCACCAACTTGTTTGTTTTGTTTACCTAAATGGGTTATGCAAATAGTTTTCGAGTTGAATACTTTTGACTCGTCTACCCCTTTATAAAATCAGTTCGAGTTTACGTTTTGAATTTATACCTCAAATTTTAAACCTGCTAACTTCAATCGACTCGTATTCTAACCCCAAATTATAATAATTTAATAATTAAAAAAATAAATTACGAACTTTTAATCTGGCTAGTAACTTTGATAGTTAAATAATTTATCTTTACAAAAAGGGAAAAAATTGTTGTGTCAAATGTTTGTACTATTTGCATTAAATGTTGTACTAACTAAGACGATGTAATAACTTATATACTTTTTTAAAACTACCAAACGACCAAACTATTTTATAGCAGTAATAGATTAAATTTTATAATTATTTGAAAGACAAATTATCTAAAATAGAAACGAAGTATTAAATAAAATATTTAAAAGGGTAGTAAAAAAAATTTATAATATCTCTTTATTAAAAGTTCTTATATATTAGTTTAAAGATGATTATAATATGTAAGAAAATATTATATTTTTGTAACAATATTTCTATGATAACAATTGTTATCGATATTTTAATATATATTAATATGTTATGTTATTTATATTAGTTATAATTTTATGTTACATATTTTTAAAACTGAAATTAATTAAAACTATTAAAGCTTATAATTAATTGTATTTTAAAACTGAAATTAATTAAAAGTATTAAAGCTTATAATTAATTGTATTGATTTAAGTATTTAATTGTACATTGATTTGTAGACATATTAATGAAGGTAAAACTATTTTTCCTTTAAAATTTTGTCTCACAAATTTTATATACTAGTATAGATAACAATAATATAATAATAATAATAATACCAAAATTTTAAATTATACAAAAATTTCCATTTTCTCTAAAATTGCCCATCATACCCTCTTGTTTCCACTCAATATTTTGACACCCATTTCCAGTCACTTTCTCCTACCTAACCCCACAACTTCAACCCCCCATCCCACAAACCCTTGCTAAGTTCACACAATAGCAGCCCCTGGTCGCCATTGTTGCTGTTGCCGAACCGCTATTATTGTTGTTCACCACCGCTTCAGCTAGTTCTCTCCATCGCTGTAGCCGTCAATCACCATCGGTTCGGGTTTGTTTTTTTTCTTCATCTTCTATTAGCTATATCTTGAGTGTACGAGTACATACGAGTATCTTTGTGTGGGTATGTATACCAGATAGTTTTTGTGAGTTGGCATATATAATTTAGGGTTTTGTTCAAGTCGGTCTTAGTTTTTAGTTTATTTTTTAAGGCTTAGTTTTAAATAAGAATGAAAAATTTTATGAGAATGAAGAAATCAATAGAAATGTGCCACGTGTCACAAAACTCACTTTTCCTCATGTTTTTAAAAATTAAATATTTCAAAAATGACTCATTAAAAAATTATAAAAATTGCACCATAAAAATCAGCATTTTTTTCTCTTCGATTAGACATCTCACATGATATACTTTCGACGATTTTTTTTTATAATTGTACAATATTAGTAACACATGTGATATCTGCTGGCAACACATGTGTTACCTGCTGGCATCACATGTGTTACCTGCTGGCATCACATGTGTTACCTGCTGGCATCACATGTGTTACCTGCTGGCATCACATGTGTTACTCGTTTACAAAATCCAACGAAAACGGTAAAAAACAAAAATTGTCGAAAGTATATCTTGTAATCGAAGAGAAAAAAACGCTAATTTTTATAGTGCAATTTTTATAGTGCAATTTTTATGATTTTTCGACTTACCGTTTGGGAGATATTTATTTTTAAAAGCGTGGGGGAAAGTAAATTTTGTGACATGTGACGCGTTCTTATTGGTTCCTCCGTTCTCACAGAAAGGTTGCTGTACTTCACTCTATCTTTTAAATTGTTGATTTGGAGTTTCTATATAACGGAAGAAAAAGATTGATGTATTTGATTAATCGACTGATTTACATGAGAATCATTAAGCTATATGTTTGCTAGTTTCAATTTGCAGGGGGATTCTTATATCTTATTGTTGTCTCAGGTTACGATAGACTTTATATATGCATAAATCTTCAAATATTTCATATATTCTAAATAAATTGATTACATGATACCTCTTTTCATGTAGCTTTTTGTTTGATTTTTATTAGGTTTTTTTTATGGTTATGCTAAAATTTGTAAGATCTCTTTTCATGGATTGAGATAACACAACATTGAACAAGTAATATTACTGACTTTTTTTTCTTCCTAATTTTGATATTGTTTTCATGTATTTTATATAACACAAGTTTAGTTCTTTGATCAAAATGTATTTAAATGGTGCAGGTTAGTGTAGGTGGATTGACTTTTTCAAGTAATGCCATTTTCGATGTGTACACGAAAACACTAAATTTGGTATTTTGGTGTCAAAAACCCTCTCCAGCAAATTGTTGGTACATCTTATGTGACAATAGGTTCTAGATAGTTAGTGTTATGTAATTAGTTCGAGTCGTGTAATAAATAGCGAACTTACTTAGGCTAGCGAACATAGTAGGTTGGCAAGTTCGCTGAGCCCAAGCCCGGCGAACTTGTCATAATAAATATATATATGTTCAGCTAGGTTTTAGATGTCGAAGTTTTGTAAGAGTTTTCAGGTTTACAGAGAGTACGAGCGAACGTATTTACGGTAGTTGATTTTAGGTTTGATTGTATAAAAGAATAGTTTGAACGTGAATCTTTGGGTTTATTGTTTATTATCCATTTCATATGCTTGAAGTTTACAAATTAATTCATCCAACGTCCACTGTGGTAACTTCTTACCCTCTTTAAGAAGCATCACACGAAATTCCCATTTAGGTGGTAGAGAATCCAAGAGCTTGGTATTTACTTTGGTGAAAGTATAAGTTTTACCAAACTCTTTTAATTCACTAATCAGTTGAGAAAATCGTGAAATAAGATCATCGAATGATTCATTCTTCATGTGAGAAAATACATCAAACTGTTTCTTGAGAAGTGATTTTCTGCTCTGTCTAAGCTCTTCATTCCCTCCAAAACGTTTAGCCATCGCTTCCCACAAATCATAATCAATCACTTTAGTTTTAAAACACTGAAAGACCTCCTTAGGCAGACACATAGATATGGCAGCATGAGCTTTCCTATCTTTGTCATATTCTTTCCTCTCCTCAATGGTCATTTCCTTCATTGTTTTGAGTCTAGCAGCTTGACCTAAAATTCTTTTAACCCTTGAATGTTCATACCGTTCTGTAATAGGAATCCACAAGTTAGGGTCATTATACGAGATGAAATTTTCAAACATAACTTTCCAACTATGATAGTCATTGTTACAGAAAAATCTAGGTGGTTTATTAGTTGTACCAATTTAGTTACCAAACTTAAGCATTACTTGCATATTAGAGAAAGCCATTTTTAAAAAAATTTCAAACAATTTACAAACTAATTGTCACTTAAACTTTTCTGATTTTTCAAACTAGCGACACTTATGAAGTGTCATCGCTTAATTTGGTAAAAAACAGCAACACTTTAGAAGAGTGTCGCTTGGAAACAAATGTCGCTAAAGTCAAACTGTCGCTTGACCAAGAGAAGTGTCGCTCAATAATAGTTTTTCAAATGAAAAACGAGTGTCGCTCCTAATGTCGCCTGCAAGAACAGTGTCGCCTGCAACCCAGATTTTCTGAAATCCCAAAATCTAGCCTGAATTCAACCACAAACGATTTCGTTGGATCAACAAACACTAAGTAATCATGTTTACGGTCTTAATTCGCAATTAATTGAATAATTGAACGTAAATTGAACTTCGTGAATTTCAAACCAGTATGTATCGTTCGAACACCTTCGAATACTCACAAAACTGATTCGAATAACCTTCAATCTGAAGATATAAACCTCTCATACCACTTAATAGGTTCCAATTTCATAGAATCTAATCCGAATCACAACTCGAGTTACGTGCGGAATCCGTGACTTGAGTTTAACGAGTAATCAAAGCAAACGAACGTATACACGATGTAAATAACGTTTCTCTTTTAATTAGAATCAAATCAATTACAGATAGAATCGATTTACAGAATTCCTGAAGTTACAGAATCAATCGACACTTAGACATATATATAAACTGACCAGGCGACACTAACAAGTGTCGCTCTAGGCGACACTAATAAGTGTCGCTATACCTATCTAAGTGTCGCTATAACTAATTACAAAATGACTGTCTTTAAACAAGCTACTTGACAACTAAACATGTACTAACATATGTTGGTACATCTCGGATTCTAGGTAGTTAGTGTTTTGTAATCAGTTCGAGTCCTGTAATAAATAGCGAACTTACTTTGGCTAGCGAACATAGTAGGTTGGCAAGTTCGCTGGGCCAAGAAGCTTGTACAAGTTCGCTGAGCCCAAGCCCGACGAACTTGTCATAATATATATGTATATGTTCAGCTGGGTTTTAGATGTCGACGTTTTGTAAGAGTTTTCAGGTTTACAGAGAGTACGAGCAACGTATTTACGGTAATTGATTTTAGGTTTGATTGTAATCATTGTTTATAATCAATAAAAGAATCGTCTAATGTGAATCTTTGGGTTTATTGTTTATTATACTCGTTTGTGTTGATTGAACATTTTCAGGGATTCCGCACCTGAATATTTGTTGATAACCTTGTTATCGATCCACGAATTAAGGGACTTACGATTGGTATAAGAGCATTAACTTCTTTGGCATTGGTTCGGGGTTAAAGATCGACATAACAAGTAGTTTTCGGATCGTGTGGACGTTGTTTTCTTGCTTTTTTTTCAATCAAAATAGTTTCTGAAAGTTTGGGGTTTAGTTTTGTTCGTATCTCAGGGTTTGAATGAAGTAGAAATCAAAAATTTTCGAAGTTTAGGGATTTACAGCGTGTTCGGCGAACATAGGGGTTTGGGCCAACTTATCTCAAGTTCGCTAAGCTACAAGTTCGTCAAACATACTCTGCGAACTTATTCGAGCGAACTTAACTCAAGTTTGCTAAGCTACAAGTTCGGGCGAACTTAACTCAAGTTCGCTAAGCTACAAGTTCGGCGAACATACCACTTCAGGCGAATATAGCCAAGTTCGTTTGACCAAGTTCGGCGAACTTTCTGTTCGTTGACTTTGTTTGACTTGTTCGTTGACCTGTTCGCGAACATACTACTGTTTGTTCGTTTGACTTATTGTTCGGCGAATTTACTACATGTTTGTTGACTTTCAGCAAACGTAATTTAGCAAACTTACAATGTCTTTGTTAAGCAGAATGATTGAGATGGATCATGAGGTTGGAAAGGCCAACTCTCCACCAAAAATGCTGAAGATTGAAGACTATTTCTGGTGGAAAGACAGATTCGAATCTTTCAGTAGATTCCACGACATCAAAATCTGGATATGTATCGATGAAGGGTACGTTCCACCAACACAGGGAGTGGATGGGAAGAACAAAGTTTATCCCTATTCACAGATGAAAGAGGAAGATTAGAAAATGTATGAGGCTGAGAATAAAGCTTTATCAATCATCAAAATGTGTCTACCTCAAGAAATACTACATACCTTTAGGAACTACAGGAGTTCGAAGGAACTCTGGGAAGCCTTAGAAAGAAGATATGAGGGTAATCCATAAAAAAAGGAAGAACAAAGCTACTGAAGAAACAATTTGTAGTCTTCAAATATACTAAAGGTGAAGGGTTAGAAAATATTATCACTAGATACTACCATCTCATGACTGAGTTGGATAACCAGGGTGTGGTATACACTGATAATGAGAAAGCTGATAAAATCTTGGAAGCATTACCTGCAAAACGGGAATACTACTGTCTACTCATTAAGAACGATGAAGAAAAGTATCTGGAATTAACACTTGAGGAAGTTATAGACAAGCTTAGTGCCTATAACTTTCAACTGAAGAAGAAGGAGATGGGAAGTGATCAGGTTCAACATCTGGGAGTATACTATAGAAAAACATCTACTTCTAGTTCAACATCAAGTGGCACTACCGCTTTCTTCTCAGGACACACTAAGGAAGAAATTGTGACAAATTCTGAGGATAATTGCTTCGTTGCTTCAGGAGGCAAAGATAAGGGAAAATATGCTCAGTCAGTAAAGTCAACTCAAGAGCACAAGAAAATGTCGATAAGTGTGAAATCTGCTGACGAGCAACTCTCTGTCCTTAATTCATTTGTGGCTTCCTATGAGAACTACATACAGGGAAAGATCAATGATCTTGCTCTATGGGATGAGGATTATGATCAACTTGATCTAGATGACCTTGAAAAAATGGATCTTCAGTGGCAACTAGCTATGTTATCTAGGCGAGTGAAAAGATTTATGAACAGGGCAGGACGAAAGCTAGTTGTGGAAAGATCGGGTTTGACAAGTCAAAGGTGAAATGCTATAACTGTCAGGGGTTTGAACATTTTGCTCGAGAGTGTCAGAGACCAAAGTTGGATTAGAATACTAACTCAAGTAGAGAAAACTATCAAGGGTCATCGCAGGGAAACCAAGAGTCTGGGAACAGTTTAAGTTCAACGGCATTAGTTATTCAGCAAATGGATGGTTCCTACGATTGGAGTACACATTCTGGTGAATCTGAGAAGCCATCTCAGGCGTTCATGGCCGAAGTAGATGAGAGTAGTTCAACTGAAGAGAAAATCAAGGAAGCACCTATTTACCTGAAGACACTTCTAACACTACTCCAAGGGCTTGGGATTCTGGATCGGAAGAGCTAAAGATGGAATCAACAAGAGAGTATGAGCAATGAGGATTTCGCAGCACACATGGCCTATCTGAATACGGATAAGTAAAAGGTTTATCTTGATCTAATTTCTTTTACTAATATTTTTTGTCTGTATTTAGATCTGAAAGATAAGCATGACATTCTAGTGGAGTCGAATACATCTATGACAACTCAAATCAAATCCTTAAAAGAAATAAATAATTACTTACAAGAGAGCAAAACTGAAATAGTTAATAAACTTAAATCCGATGCTAAAGATATGACTGCCTTGAAAAATACTATAAATGAACAGTCATTGAAAACTGAACTTCTTTATGAGCATATGGAAGATTTAACTAAACATGTTTCAGCTGAAGTACCTCCACAGTTCAACAGTAACTACACTTCTTTTCCAAAACAAAGTGAGTTGTTAGATGTAGAGGACTCCACCAGTTCTAAGTCTAGTGAACCTTCAGAATCTGTTGAGTCTGAGAAAGCTAAGTCTATAATATTTGAAGAAACAAAAGTATTGAATGAGTTCTCATTGGAAAATTTCAAAACACCTCCACAATATTCTCAAAAACAAATTCGATTTGTGTCTGAAGGAGTGATTCAAGATGATATAAAGGACAAAACTGAAATGAAATTAAAAGAAAAACAGACTAAGCCACACTCAGCAACAGACATATACAAAGGCTTTCCCAAAGAAAGCTATTGAAAAGATTTCTTGCTTCAAATGCCATAAAAAGGGGCATGTTGCTTCTTGTTGTCCCAACAAGAAGTCTGAAGCAAATCCCAAATAGGTGATGAAAGACAAGTCACCAATTACACCCAGTTATAGCAGAAATCGTACAAGCATTTCTCCGAAACCATATGAGAGAAGTGCATGTACCAAACCTGGGTTGGGTAGCAGAAGAATACCAGATTATCAAAAATCCCAACTAATAAATGTTTTACAATGTAATACACCAAGGAGCATTTCCCCTAATATCACAAGCTCCTCTGGTCAATCATTTAATAACAGGTTTAATCCTTAGAGGAGTCAATCATTTAATAACAGGTTTAATCCTTAGAGGAGTCATACTCCTTTGAGACATCAAACTCCTGGGAGATCACATAATAACTTTTCACAAAATTTTACTCAAGGAGTTAATTTTCGGGATTCATCGAGAGTTCATCAGAACTCAGGGTATCAATCCCAACGGCAAATGCCTCAGAGGATTTCTCAAAATTCTCCTACTCAAAGACATACTCAAAGACATACTGTGACACCCGGCGAATTAGGCCGTCATTAGTAATAAATTGTTGGTTATTACCACTTGTAATTAGGGTGAAATAGGACTAATTACGGAACATTTTGTATATTGTATTATACACTCATACGTAATTAAATTTTAATTACGCAATTTTAATCGGATGGAGTCCGACTCGATTTATATGGACGTTGGTGAAAACCCTTTTCATAAATAATGTAAATCTATTTTATAATTAAAAAGTAGTTGTTTACATTATATTATTATTATGTAATAATACACGAACACTTTACGTTTTATGCAAAATGTAAAATACGTAACGCGAACCCGCTCGAAATCGTGATGAAAACATAATTTAAAATGTAACAATCTTAATTTAAACAAACAATTGAATTAAAATAAAAGAGAAAAGTAAAAGAGATCAGGTGGAGCCCACCTTGGTTAAAAGTCTCACACAACCTAGACACCCTAGACCGGCCCCATACATTCCCCAATGCAAAGTTATCATATTGGTTACTTACACACACAACCTAATCTTTCATTAGTCAAAACTTTCAGAACTTTAACCAAAACTTTCTCTCATTTCTCTTCCCACAACAAACACAAACAGAAAGCAGTTTCTTTCATTTTACTCTCAAATCTCACCAAAAACCACAAGAAAGTTAACGGAGAACTAGGAGTCAAGCTTCACGATTTTTCACTCACAGCTTACTCATCGCGTACTTTTCTGGTAAGAACACACTTTCTTCAAACTTTCCTTGTTATTTGTAAGATTTTGTGGATTTAATGTGCTAGCAAGTTCACTCACAAGGTCCGAAATGAAAACTTACTTGAATTTACCTTAAAAACAAACATTTTAAAAGTAACCTCCCGGGAAATCGTTGTATTTCTGCCACAAGAATCGAACACTTTCGGGCTTACCGAAATATATGAAAACTTACTTTTTAAGAGTGTAAAAATATTAATATTTAGCTTATAATAGTTTCGGGACCAAAGTAAACTCATTTAATCGAAACCCTTGAACAAAAACGAAGTTAGAAACAAACAGTAGAAACATACTAGCAGTGGTAACCGAGGAAATGTGCTAACAGTGGTAATAAAGGAAAACGTGCTAGCAGTAGAAACCAGGTAAAATGCACCAACAGTGGAAACTAGGTAAAATGAACTAGCAGTGGAAATTAGTAAATACACTAGCAGTAGTAATAAAGTAAAATAACTAACAGTCGAAACTGAGACAATACACTAACAGTGGTAACCGGGTAAAATGAACTAGCAGTGGAAACTAAGGAAATACACTAACAGTGGTAACCGGGTAAAATGAACTAACAGTGGAAACTAAGGAAATACACTAACAGTAGTAGCCGAGTAAAATGAACTAGCAATACTAATAATGTAAACGAACTAGCAGTACTAATAATGGCAATGAACTAGCAGTAGTAATAAAAGAAGAACCAACAGTAGAAACCACGCGAGCAGTAGAAACTAAGAGAACAGTAGAAATTAAGCAAGCAGTAGAAACTAAGAGAGCAGTAGAAATTAAGAGAACAGTAGAAACAAAACGAGCAGTAGAAACTAGGTGAAACCTTCAGTCTGTGGAATTAGCGACACAATCCTTATGTCGCTACCTTTGAAACCAGCAGTATTAACCCAACAGTATTAACCGGCGACATAACCCTTGTGTCGCAACAATTATAACCAGCAGTACTAACTTGTGTCGCAACAATTATAACCAACAGTATTAACTAGCGACACAAATGCCAACAATATTAACTAGCGACACAAAGACCAACAGTATTAACTAGCGACACAAAGACCAACAGTATTAACTAGCGACACATTAGCCAACAGTATTAACCATAGAACACCAAACCAAACAGTATTAACCTGGAACCCGAATAATCAACCAACTTACTACTTTATTTTATTATCCGTAACAGTCAAAGTTAAATACTTACAGGGACAACTTGAAGACACCTAAGGTACATTAACCTTATCAACTTAAAACACAAAACAATCATGGTAATATTAATTTGAGAATTAATATCACTTCCAAACACTTCACCAACGGGCCATACTTGTTTTTCTAAACGTAATTATGGAACAAACAACATCGAACATAACTAGTTGAGTGGACAACTAGCATGAATGATCTTTTGAGGCATTCACTCACATATAACCTTGTGCGTTTAGGGCGCCAGGAGGTTACATCTTTGGTCATACGTTTATTAATTTAAACGCACTCTTTCAAGACTCAGGTGAGTCTCATAGCCCCACTTTTACTGTTTTATACTATGGGGTGAGATTACATACACTGTTTATTATAATCACAAGTAACTGAAACAACTCTTATACGGATTGCATGAGACCTTTAATCCACTAAAAGTCCTCACTTTATCATAGTTCGTTAATTGTATAAGCGCGAGTATTATTGGATAGATCTATCGGGGATTGACATCCCCGTCCGGGCTAGTCGCTCTAGCCGACCCACGGACGCATTAATATTTGACTGTTACAGGTGTATTGGATTACACGTCTGCCCGAGGCAAAAACTAGGTTAAGCGTCGAACTGTGAGACTCATGGCAATAGTATACTCTTATTTTGCATTCGTGCAACACTGATTAAATCTTGTGATTATTACCAACTTCTGATAACTGTTTCAAACCTATGAACTCACCAACATTATGTTGACCGTTTTAGTATGTATTCTCAGGTTCACAACAGGAGTAGGACTACCCCAGGACACGATAGCTCGAGTCGCATGCTTATAAACATCAGAGATTTTCTTGCATTACTATTTTGTAACATTGGTCATGTATTAGAATCTCTTGAACTATTCGCGAACTCAAATCTTAATGTAAACAGTTGAATTACTAATGTAATTACTTTGTATTATTTTCAAAACGTCTCATATAGAGTCGTTTGCCTTAACTTTGTGTAATGATCCATGATTAGTCGCGCCCCGACCCGACTTCCGCTGCATCATAATTTGGGGGTGCGACACATACTACTGTCCATTATCTGCAAACTAGACCTATTCTAAAGGTTTTCAAGTCACCTGAAAGGAGAGATGGATACCTTAAAGAATTCACATTTATTGATGAAAATGGACAACTCAAGACCGTGATGACTTCGGTCCCCCGCGATAGCTAATTCTGTTTGTTTTGTTGTGCAGGAGACGTCAAGGAAGTCTATCAATTGGTGGTATGCTGATAGCGGATGCTCTAGGCACATGACAGGAGAGAAGAGTTTGTTATCAGATTTTAAAGGAGGAATGAAAGGATATGTCAACTTCGCAGGAGAAGAGTGGTAACATAACAGACAAAGGGACAATTACAAATGAGAAGATAACTCTTGAAATGTAAATTATGTGGAATGGCTGATTCACGATCTTATGAGCGTATCCCAAATATGCGACAAAGGTCATTATGTTCAATTCAATGACAGGGAGACCTTAATACTTAAACCTGGTTACGTAATATCAGAAGAATGGATAATGATGAGGGCACCACGGAGGAATGATATTTATGTAATAGATATGAGTATTGCTGATTCTTCAATGGGGTAGACATGTTTATTATCCAAAGCTTCGGAATTGGACTCACTGTTGTGGCACAGGAGGATGGCAGGAGGATGGCACATCTGCACTTTAGACATATGAACTACATCACAAAGAATGGTCTTGTGCAAGGTGTTCCAATAAAGAGTTTTGCTTCTGAGGATAAGTGCGTACCGTGCAAGATGGGAAAACAATACAAGAAGACTCACAAGTCCAAGATTCAAAACTCAATATCCTCAACATTCGAACTGCTTCACATGGATCTCTTCGGTCCTGTGAACAGGAGGAGCATTGGTGGAAGCTGGTACTGTCTAGTCGTGACTGATGATTTCTCACGGTTCTCTTGGATATTTTTCTTGGGTGCTAAGAATGAGATAACAAGGATATTAATGTAGTTCTTAGACCTAGTGGAGTATGTCTATGGAAAGAGAGTTAAGAGAATTAGAAGTCACAACGGGACAGAGTTCAAGAATTCAAATGTGTATTGCTTAAGTAAGGGGATTCAACATCAATTCAGTGCACCCTATGAGCCACAACAGGAAGGAGTCGCAGAAAGGAAAAGTAGGACGTTGATAGAAGCGGCAAGGACAATGCTTGCGGATTCAAAGCTCCCCATCATCTTTTGGGGGGAAGCAGTGAACACTGCATGCCATGTCTTAAGCAGGGTTTTAACGGTTAAGAAACTAAATAAAACATGTTATGAACCGTTAAATAATAAAAAACCTAACTTAATCGGATTTGAACCTTTTGGGGTCCTTTGCACACTTTTAAAAACTAGAGATCAAACTGAATTTGGTATAAAGGCTGACGAAGGATATTTCCTAGGTTATGTGCCTAAATCACCAAATAAACGAGTTCTTAACAAGGTTTCTGGGTGTGTTGAAATTATTTTTAATATTGGAGTAACAAGTCACACTCATGTTGCTCAAAAGGGACCAGATTGGTTATTTGATTATGATGATGTTTTCAAATCGTTTCACTTTTCTTTTAGTGATGATGCATGTTCTTAAGGCGTTGATTATACAATTCTTGGAGGGAATGAGGATATTGGCCTTGACTCAACTTCAAGCATTCCTATTACGGTTACTGAAGACCTAGTTGCGTCGACAGAAGCAACTCCGATCCCTCAGGAATAGACTTAAGAGGATACAGTCCTAGAAGAAACTAACGATGATAACGAGATTACTCCGTTAAAGGAGATTGGCTCTAATTTGGATGAAGACGTGCAGATTGACTTGATAGGTTCTTCACGTGTAAATAAAAATCATCCAGTTGAGGACATTATCGGTGATCCATCTACAGGTGTTAGAACTAGGAAGAGTATCACTGATAACACGAGTTTGTATGTTTCGATCAAAGATACGGGGATTACTCACCAGTTCCTATATTCGTGCTTTATCTCACAAGTTGAGCCCAAAAACGTTCAAATGACTCTAAAAAATTGTTCATGGGTAGAGGCAATGCAGGAGGAACTAGCGCAGTTTACAAAATTGCAAGTATGGGAGCTAGTTGATCTTCCGGCTGGTGAAATTGTAATCGGAACAAAATGGGTTTACAAGTGCAAAAGAGATGATTGAGAAGTTGTGACAAGGAATAAGGCTAGGTTAGTTGTTAAGGCATTTAATCAGCAAGAAGGGATTGACTACAATGAAGTGTTTGCACCGGTGGCTAGGTTAGAAGCAATTAGGTTGTTCTTGGCATTTACTGCTTCTAAAAATATGAAGGTATATCAGTTAGATGTGAAGAGCGCCTTTTTGTATGGCAAAGTGAAAGAACTGGTGTATGTTGAGCAACTGCCAGGGTTTACTGATCCGGATTATCCAGACAAAGTATATAAATTGGATTAGGCTTTGTATGGTCTACATCAGGCACCTAGGGCATGGTACGAGACGGTGTCAACACATCTCTTGGAAAATGGGTTCGATAGAGGTCAATTGATAGTGCACTCTTTGTAAAATGGAGAAAGAAGGACTTTTTGTTAGTACAAGTCTACGTGGATGACATCATCTTTGGGTCATTTAACGAGAAGATGTGCAGTGAATTTGAAAAGGTTATGAAGAGCAAGTTTGAGATGAGTGCTATGGGGGAGTTGAATTTCTTAGAATTACAAGTTGATCAAAAGAAGGACGGGTTGTTTATCCATCAGAAGAAATATACTCAAGAGTTGTTAAAGCGATTCAAGATACCAAGACATTTAGCACTCCAATCCTGAAAATCACAAGCTCAGGGCAGATTCAGAGAGTGAAGAGGATGTGGATCCTACTCAGTATAGGGCCATGATCGGGTCACTCATGGTCACTCATGTATCTAGACCTGACATTATGTTTGTTGTATGTGTTTGTGCTAGGTACTAGGCTAATCCCAAGGAGTCGCATATGAAAGCAGTGAAGAGAATTCTAAGATACCTCAAGGGGAAATCGAGTTAGGTCTTTGGTATCGCACTTATGGTGATTTAGATTTCGTTGCCTACACCGATTCAGACTACGAAGCATGTAACCAGAACATGAAATCCACAACAAGAGGTTGTCAGTTCTTAGGGGGAAGACTTGTGTCCTGGCAATGCAAGAAGCAGACATTTGTTGCCATTTGTACTTGTGAAGCTGAGTATGTAGCGGCTGGTAGTTGTTTCTCACAGGTAATGGATACAACAACAGTTGCGGGATTACGATTTGAATTTCACTAACACCCCTATAATGATAGACAATCAATCAACTATGTCCATAACTAATAATCCTGTTAAGCAAGTAAAACAAAACACATAGAGATTAGACATCATTTTATTAGAGATTGTGCTGAGAAAAAGCTGATTAGATTAGTAAAAGTCCCTAGTGAAAATAACTTAGCTGATCTTTACATTAAGGCTTTTGACAGATCACGTTTTGAGTTGTTAGTCCTAATGAACGGGATGAGAAATCTTGAATAACCAATTTTTCATGTGTATATCTATATGTCTATATATCTTATTATTAGTTAAAATAATACTAAAAAGGGGGTCCTCGAGAACAAAGACAATATGACAAAAATTTAGATGAGCCAAGACTTCTGCACACTAAAATAAAACTAATCATACGTAATAGATAGCTTCATCATATGATGTATTGATAGACAAACTATATGCAAGGTTCTGAGCTGTTTAATAAGTAAGTCTAAATAAATGTATATTAGTTTGAAGAGAACACACTATGGCGTATGATTTTAAAGTCTTAATTCTTGGAAACTAGCGTGGCATACTCTATAATTTTGGGTCTTTATCTGAATTCATCTGGGAGTATACTGATTGTTTTCTCTATTGTACGAGAGTATAGACATGGACTCAATCAGTATATCTTAAAACTGGGGCATACTCTATACGTTCGCCAAACCTATGCTTGGGTGAACATACGTTCGCCAAACCTATGTTCGGGCGAACATACATTCACCAAACACATGTTCGGGCGAACATACCCTGTAGGACTATAAATAGGGCCTGAGCGAACTTTCACAATCTACGCGAACTTAACCATAGCGAACTTCAGTGCGGCGAACTTGGCAAAACAATTAAAACATCAATCTCACTTACATCCGTGTATTTTCGCTCCGTAATCATTACCACATTAACAAGAAACATCATAGTACGTCTTTTGTCCGTTGTTTCCACGGTTAAATCAGGGGCGGAGCTAGAGGGGGGCAAGGGGGCAGTTGCCCCCCAAGATTTCTAAAATTATCGAAAAAATAATTTTTTTTAAGGTAATTAGTGAGAGTTTAGAAATTTTGACCCCTCAAAATGATAGAAAGAAAAAAAAAAACAAAAAATTTGCCCCCTTGGTTAAATCGTTAGATTCGGACCAAAATTTGGCATCCATAAAGCCGGACCAAAAACTCGTAATCTTGGTTTATAAAGTTAAATTTAACCATAAAAAATTGTAAATATAGGTACATCGGGCCTATACGAACACCGTTTGACCGTTTAATTGGATTTTTGAACTTAAATTTTAAAATTGGAGTCCGACAGTTCGTCCGGCGAACATGTTTCAATTTGGGCGAACATGGTGGGCGAACTTATGTTTGGCAAACTTGAATTTGAGCGAATATGAGTTCTACGAGAACTTACGCACTTGATATGTTCGGCCAATTTTAAGTTTCATTTTTTATTTTTACTTATTTTATTATTTTATTATTTATTATTATTTGTTTGTTTTTATTTATTTACTTATTATTAAAATAAAAAAAAAACTAACAATCTTTCGTGCTTTTGTGTACGTTATCTTTATGTTTTGCAGTGTGACACCCGACAATTTAGGACAATTATTTGTGCCTAACAATAGTGTAATTACATGTATTTAGATACATATTAGGCTAAGTACTTGTAATTACTTGTAACTACTTGTATATATATATATACACATACGTAATTATTCGCAATTACGCGAAACGAACGGACAGAGTCCGAAAATTATACGGCGTTGGTGAAAACTTTTTCATAAATAACGTAAATCTATTTTATAAATAAATAGTAGTTATTTACACTTATATTATTATTTCGTATAATAATACACGAATTATTTAGACGTTTTACTGAAAACGTAGCAAACGCGACAAAAACGCGCGAATCGCGCTCGACAACCGATAGTAAACCGTCAAACATTTTGAAAAGGGGTCAATGAAGTATTTAAAAAAAAAATGTTTAGCCAATTTAAAATAACATTTTCGTACTCAAAAATGAAACGCGAAAACTAAACGTTAATAATTCAATTATAACGCGCGCGATTAACGTTTAATCAACCGGGAAACGGAACACGAAATCGAGGAACGAGTCACGAGCCCGAGACACCATTGGGCCAGGCCCAATCTCGGCCCAAAACCCAGGCCCAAAAAGCTGGCCCAAGGCCCATTAACATATATATATATACCATTCTTTTCTTTCCCCTCATTTTCACACACATTCTTTACACACATTTTCTCTCAATTCTCTCTCTAAACTCTCTCACTAGAAATCTGGCCAAAATCAGTCACCACACCACCCTACAATCACCATTGACCACCACAAGCCGCCGTTGACCACCATAAACTGCCGTGCAACCGCCAGTCAAAAACTTCAAGATTTTCAAGGAATTCAAGCTTCACAACATCTCTTTCCTTCTCCTTTCTATTATCATTGTAAGAAAACTTATTCTATATCTAAAATTACTTTAATAACATGTTATAATGTTCACTTAACAAGAATATGTCCAAATCATAACACAAAACTCGTTTTTCATGGTTAAAAGTATTCAAAATCGTCACATGCAAACTGATCTAGAAAAATGACCCGACTTTGAGAGGCACTTTCTCCCTCAAAACTTGACCAAAATGAACGATTCAAAAGGCAAAAATTAAGTTTAAGAAGTTAGTTTCATTTCCAAGTCGTTTCACGATTTTTGGAGTTCGTTTGCTACCCGAAATGATTTTTATAAAAACATAGGTATAATTTGTCCAAAAAGTCAGAAACTTTAGTCTTATGATTTTGACCATATCTCGAGCTACACGGCACCAAACGACCTAAATCCACTGTCTAAAGTTTAGAAATTTTATTGGCTACAAGTTTCGTGTTGACCACTTTTTCTGAAACCCTATGGATTTTGCCCAGAAAATTAATCTTCTTGCATGTGTCCTGATTGGTCACTTTTTGACCTCAGTGGATAAATGTAATTTTTAAAGATACTTAAACATGTCTAAAAATTTTGGAAAAATTATTTTAAGTAATTAAGAAATTAAGGAACATCTCAGATTTTTCTTGAATTTTTATTCGAAAATTTGGAATACGAAATAAAATTTACAAAACCGATCTGTTACAGGCCTCTGTGTCGCAAAAGCCCAGTAGTCTGCGACACAAGTCTCTGTGTCGCCATATTCCGAATCGTCACTTTAGCGACACAAACATTAGTGTCGCAGGGGAGGAACGAATCGTCACTAGCGACACTAGCCTTAGTGTCGCAACCCTCGATCTCAGTCCGTGAAACTTAGCGACACAAACCTTAATGTCGCAATTCAACTTTTAGCGACACAAACCTTATGTCGCAACCTAATTAAATTTAATACAATCTAGCGACACTAGCCTTAGTGTCGCATAAAACCCTTGTGTCGCTACTCTCATCCAAACAGTATTAACTTAGCGACACTAGCCTTAGTGTCGCATAAAAGCCCTAGTGTCGCATAACCTCTTTGTGTCGCAGAACACAGGTTGATCAAAAACATGTTTTCACAAAATATTTAATTCGTGTGACAATACGTAACTATGATACCTACTCGGATATGCACAAAATGTACTTTTACAAGCATACATCTAAACAAACTTAGTAATAATGTCTTTGAAGGAATTATTATTACAACCTTTCACCAACAGGCCGTACATATTTTCTAAACACAAATGATAACCGAACAATTGGATATTTCTAGTTGAGTGAACTAGCATAGGTGGACATTAACCCTCCAACTACACGAATGAGATAAGTGGACATTGGCACCCCACTTACACGTATAATATATAAGTGGACATTGACACCCCACTTACACACAACCTTATCCGTTTAGGGCACTAGAAGGTTGCATTACGGGACACAGACACCCGCTATTTGTCATATGCTTGCTAATTGCTATATTTGCTTGCTAAACCCCAGGTGAGTCTTACAGCCCCACTTTTACTTTTACTGTTTTATATACTTTGGGGTGAGATACAAATGCTTAACTGTTTCTCATGAACACAAGTACTCGATTATTTTTACAAGATTGTATGAGTTGTTTTAATCCATTAAAAGTCCTAAACACACATGGTTCGTTAACTGCGAAGGCGCGAGTACTAGAGAATAGATCTATTATGGGAGTGACGCCCCCGTCCGGGTTACTAGCTATAACCAAGTTAAAAACGGGCACTTTAGTATTTGTCATAAAGGTGTTTCGGATTAGACACCTCCGGGAGGCACAAAACGGGTTAGGTTTCGAACCGTGGGCTCATGGCAATTTCGGAAACATTAATTTGTTTACTTTATTTGCTTGATTGCAAACCACGGATAAATCTTGTGTTTCATAACTATGTTTTTACTTTATTTGTATTCTCAGGTACTCAGCAACAGTAGGATTGCCCACAGGATTGCTAGCTACATCGAGTCGCATGCATTATACGTATATGAAGATGTTCATATATTAATTTTGAAATATTTCGTTATGTACTAGAATCTTCAGGATATTATTTCGCGAACTCGAGGCTAATGTAAACTTTTAAAGTATTTCAATGTAACTACTTTTGTACTATTTTATAAACGTCTCATATAGAGTCGTTCGCTTTTACCTTTGTGTTGTGATTACTTCATTAGTCACGCCCCGACCCGAACCGCTCCCGCTGTACAAATTCGGGGGTGTGACATGTAGGAATGGCGAACAGACCATTTGTCTCAAAGCACAACATGGCGATCAATCTGGATCTCCAAGCAGCTCCGTTTCACCAGATTATCACATTTTTGATGCGGTCAAGGATATCTCTGGTGCTAACACTGTCTCCAGCTTTGCAGTTAAACCATCTACGGAAATTCTTGACAAACATCTGCTACGATTCCTCTGTTGAGACGGCAGTTATACATTCGCGAGTACATCAACGAGACTTTGCATTTTCAGCAGCAGATCTCAGGCTGATTCTTTCCTTAGGGACGGAAGAACAGGAGAACGGACCAACTGAGTTTCCTACATCTATGAGGGTAGGTGCTTTGCATCGGATGGGATATGTTGGAGTCCGGAGTGCTACTCAGTTCGTAAAGAGTATGGTTTATGGGCAATGGCGTTATCTGATGCACGTCATGGTTACTGCCCTGGGAGCTAGGAAGGGAGGCTTTGATGAGATGAATATCTCTCTGCTATGTTCTCCCTAGTATACAACAAGCCGTACAGCTTCTCCAGATATATCTTTGATGGATTTGTTGAGCAGATTACGAAGAATCCGAGGTCTCCGTTCATGTTATATCCACGATTCTCGATGGTTATCATTCGAAGATTCATTCCGGATTTGTCTCCATATGCGGAGATAGGTCACATGGCGGTCGTTGACAAGAAGATCTTTCAATCTTGCTTGAAGCATGACCCACGACGGGCGGTTGAGTTGAGAACTCAAGCCATTCAATTGTTTGGCTATTTGATTGATGAGCACTATGTGGCTCTACCTAATGATGCATGGGAGTATGTTGCACCAGCAGCTGGTTAGGCTGGGAATCAACGTGCTGAGGTGGCAAATCCTCGAGAGGTGCTCCAAGATGTCTTAGTACATGTGGAGCAGTAGCAAAATCAGGGAGCCGATGTTATAGCTCCAGATGTGGCTGCTGAAGTTATACAAGAAGTATTGCAGCAGCATGACGATGCTACTGATGAGCTGTTGCAAGAGATAGAGAATTTTGAGAGAGTGGATGAAGGAGATGATATAGCTGGTGATAGTATTGATAAAAATGAAGGTGATCGGGCTGATAAAAATAGACCGGATAGTGATGATAGTGATAATGACGATGCTCCTCCTCCGGTAGGTCCTCCATTAGGCTTTACAATGGCTACTCCTATTTTTGCTACGAATAAGGTTGCCCGAGCCGCAGAGCTGCAACGAAAGAGAAAGAAGCTGCAAAATCTTCTGAGCGGCTAGATAAACCGACGACTTCTAGCTCTGAGCCAATCCTAACCGATTTCGTAAGGATAGCATTATTGCAAGCTCAAGTCGTGGCTCTAGTTGCTGAAATGGTGGAGATGTCCAGTGTTATTAAAACATTTGTGAATCGCAATGAAGGGCTTAATCTTATTGTCGCCGAGCATCAGAGGCAACTTGATCGTCATGATCGCCTTATTGCCACATGGATGAAGAACATGCCAGCTCAGGGGGAAATAAGTGTGACGGGATGCAAAGAAGACGAGCTAAGAAAGAAAAGAAAAGAAGATGAAGACGATGATCCCAATACTTCAAAGGATAGTGAGCTGCCACGTTCTTCACTGAAATTTGGTATTCTTGCTACAGTTTAGGGGGAGTCAAGTGGTCAAGCTGCGGGTAATCAGGAAGCAACTCATGGTGCTGAAGAAATCAAAACTTTAGCTGATATTTATAAGGAGTTATATGATTCTGATTGGTCTGTTGTGGAGGATGTAGAATGTCACACCCCGCCAAAACAGTAAACATCGGTTAAGTTAATTTAATGCGGAAGCGTGTGACGTGGCGGGGCGCGGCAAGAGCGGATCAACAAGCATATGATTATTGCAGAGTATATAATATTAAGATGCCATAATTTAATAGTTATTACAAAAGCTACGACTTATCAAGTCGTAGTAGTAGTAGTAGTGTTTTCAAAAATAACAATGTCGTGCGAGTACAGTAAAAAGTTGAGATTTCGTAAATATGACCATAAAGATTTATAGTTATACAAAAGAAATCCCATTGTTTTGAAAGTGGCATTCTAATTCGTCACGGGTAAGTCATTGTCCCAAAATGCATGCATTCTTACTTGGCTGCTAATTCGGTGAAAAACATATTAGAAATCGTCAACAAAATTGTTGAGTGAATTCACAGGTTTTGTATACAAACACAAAACCAAGTTATGTATAAATCGTTGATATACAATCAAATATAAATCGTTGGAAACGCATTTCCAAAATGTAATCGTTAGAAGGCCTGCAGGTGTTCTAATATGTAAATCGTTATCGTTTGAAAACCCGCAGGAATTCAAATGTATAAATAGTTGTCTTTCGTTATCTTTTGTTGATATTCGTTGGAAAACATAGACGGTGATCCCCCAAAGGTTAGCTAGACCTTTTGAGTTAAAGTCACGACACCTAACCCTATAACAAAACCACGACACAATTCATTGTTGCCTAATAGGACATGTAAATATACGCTCCGCTCTTAGTTGAAGGGACGTCACCCCGATAGTACCATCCGTATATTCAGTGGCTAGAGTCACCTAGCTAATGGTTATAGTTTGCAAACACAAGGACTTCTATGCACTACAACATGTAAGACTAGGTTTGTATCAGGATTCGTCGTCATGTTTCCAAGTATAGCATGAAAATCAATTTGAGTAAACAGTTTTCAATCAAAGCAGTTTATATGTTTTTCACCCCTAGTTTGAAAGCACACCTCGTGAGCTAAGTAGTGAGAGCTAGCGTGTAGTAGTAAAAGTGTTGCCCAAATAGTGTCCCTTAACGCCCTAAACGCAAGAGATAGTTTGTATAAGTAGCTGGCTAACGGCCAAACTATGTTAGTTGTTCACTCGTTAAAAGATCCTTATTGTTTAAAAATGTGTACGATTCGTTGGTGATGTTTCTGAATAATAGTATTTCCCAAAATATAATTATCATGTTACGATTTGCGTTTGTGCATAATATTGTATATGAATATTATATAGTTGTTTGTCGTGTGTATATATATATGACTTATTCGTGACCAAGGGTGTGTCCAGAAACGACTATTTTTGACATATGTTCGTAACTCAGTTTGTAACTCGATTTCGGTGTATTTTCAGGAGATGAGTTCTCAACTGAAAGTTGAAGCTAACAAAATTACCAAGATTTTCCAAGTGGTCTCACACATTTTCGTTACTCACACGATTTGTTATGATTTTTCAAGCATCGTCTAAAAATCTGTCCAGAAAATGTTTTTTCTACAAGTTTAAGTTTTCTTTGTTTTTGTTAAGATTCTTAGCTTGATCTTTTACAAGATGAACTTCTAACATGTTAGAACACTTGAATACATGAAAGAATAGTGAAAAGGAAGTGATCCTTACAAGCTTGAAGATGGAGAATGAAAGAAGGTGATGGTGACGCTTGAAGCTTGTTCTCCTCTTTTCTTTGCAACCTTGAAGATGATGATGATTTTGGTGAATGATGATGTTGTTGTTGCTGATTTTCTGCTGGTTCTTGTCGATGATTTTGGGAACGGAAGGGAAAAATGGGTGAGGAGTTGAAAGAAAAATGTAAGAGAATGGTTGAGTGTTTGGTGTGTTTGTGTGTTGAAATGATCAAACAAGATCACGGGATAAGGTGGTTAGTTGTATGGCCTCTTTGAGGCAGAATTTTTAATGGGTCCCACCATTATGGGATGGTTAAATCTTGTTTCAAATTTTACGTTAAGTCCCGTGGTCGTTTACTCGTTAATCGCGTATACGTTTTAATACGTTTATTCGTTAAATTCGTTAACGGTTTAAAAACGTTAATATTTTTCGAAGTATTATTTTAAATATTTTATTTCGAGTATACAAATTATAAAATTTGCTTCGTTTGGTTGTCGGGTTCGTTTTACGTGTTTTTGTCGCGTACGTTACGTTTTATATAAAACGTATATCTATATGTTCTCGTTTAATCGTTATGCTTTATTCGTGAGCATAATATTTTCAAGTAAATAACTACTATAAAAATAGTTTTACGTTATTTATAAATTTCGTATCACCAATGATCGTATTTGTTTGTGTCGGACTTAATCCGATAAATATTGCGCGTAATTATAAACAATTACGAAACTCGTAATACTTCGCGTGTTAAAATAATGGGCTTGCTAGACTTATCTCATAAAAATAGTTTTTGAATTCACTAAACATGGAATTTGCCTAAGACATGCATGTGATTACAGTACGGGATTATACCGTAATTGGAGGAGTGTCACATTCTCCCCCCGTTAGAGAAATCTCGTCCCAAAATTTAAGTCGAGTCGTGAGTATCTGGCGCTTGCTCGAAAAGGTGAGGATATTTCTTGCGCATTTCATCCTCGCGTTCCCAAGTAAACTCTGGGCCACGTTTTGAGTTCCAACGAACTTTGACAAGTTTGATCCGACTGCGTCGGAGTTTGTGTGTTTTCCAATCAATCACTTCGATAGGTTCCTCCACAAAATTGAGTTTCGTATCAACGAAGACTTCGTTGGGAGGGATGATTAGGGTTTAGTCAGAAAGACACTTTTTCAAGTTGCACACGTGAAATGTGTCGTGTATACTGCTGAGCTCTTTAGGTAGTTTGAGCTTATATGCTACATGACCAATCCTCGCAAGGATTTCAAAAGGTCCGATGTATCGTGGGTTCAGTTTTCCTCGTTTTCCAAATCGTGCTATCCCCTTCCATATCGAGTCGAGTACCCAGTGCCTTTTGAAGTGATTGCGAGAAGCGAGATGTAAATCGGCTATCTCTATCGGAGATAATGGATAACGGTACACCGTTTCTGGAAACGATCTCTTTCAGATAGATTCTAGTCAGCTTTTCCATCTTGTCTGATTCCTTGATGGCTAGAAAGTGGGCTGATTTCGTCAGTCGATCGACAATCACCCATATGGTATCAGCTCCAGCTGACGTTTTGTGTAGCTTCGTTATGAAATCCATTATTATTTGTTCCCATTTCCATTGTGGCATTTTGGGTTGTTGCAAAAGTCCCGAAGGTATTTGGTATTCGACTTTGACATTCGCACAGGTCAGGCATTTGCTAACATAGGTTGCAATATCTCGTTTCATGCCAGGCCACCAATAGAAATCTTTCAGGTCTTGGTACTTTTTGTCTGCACCAGGATGTATCGAGTAGTTGGACTTATGAGTTTCGTACAATATCAGTTTGCGCAATTCGTCTACACACGGTACCCAAATTCGGTTCATAAAATACAACGCCTCATTGTCCTTAGTTTCGAGTTTTTTTTCCATTCCCTTTAGGGATTCATCCTTTAGGCGTTCAACAGTGAAGGCTATTCGTTGTGCGTCGCGAATTTGTGTAGTGAGGTTTGAGTGGATTGTCAATCCCAAAGCTTGAACTCTGCGAGGTTTAACTCTTTCCTTACGACTCAGGGCATCCGCTACTACGTTAGCCTTGCCCAGATGGTATTTGATTTCACAGTCATAATCGTTTAGCAATTCGACCCAACGTCGTTGTCTCATGTTGAGTTCCTTCTGGTCGAATATGTGTTGGAGACTTTTGTGGTCGGTGAATATTGTACACTTGGTACCGTACAGGTAGTGTCTCCAAATCTTAAGTGCAAAAACGACTGCTCCCAACTCAAAATCATGAGTTAGTATAGTTTTTCTCGTGAATCTTCAATTGACGAGATGCGTAAGCAATGACTTTGTCGTTTTGCATTAACACGCAACCCAATCCTTGATGCGAAGCATCGCAATAAACAATGAAGTTTTCTACCCCTTCGGGTAATGTCAGGATGGGTGCGGTACTCAATTTTTGTTTCAATAGTTGGAAGGCGGTTTCTTGTTTCTCGCCCCATTCGAATTTCTTGTCCTTTTGAGTTAGAGTTGTGAGAGACTGGGCTATTTTGGAAAAAATTTCGATGAATCGACGGTAATAGCCAGCCAGACCAAGAAATTGTCATACTTCAGTGGGAGTTTTGGGTGCTTCCCAGTTTTTGATTGCTTCGATTTTGGATGGGTCTACATGAATTCCTTTATCGTTTATCACGTGACCAAGGAAGTGAACCTCTCGCATCCAAAATTCGCATTTAGAGAGCATTGCGTACAACTTCTCTTTCTCTATAGTTCGAGGATTAACTTCAGGTGTTGTTCGTGGTCCTCTTTCGTTCGTGAGTATATCAAAATGTCGTCAATAAATACGATGACAAACTTATCGAGATAGGGTTTGCATACTCTGTTCATGAGATCCATGAATATTGTTGGCGCGTTTGTGAGTCCGAAAGGCATGACTAGGAACTCGTAGTGGCCATAACGAGTCCTAAACGCGGTTTTTGGTACATCCTCTTCTCGAACATTCAGTTGGTGGTAACCAGATCGTAGATCGATTTTCGAATAAAAGCTTGACCCTTAAAGTTGGTCAAACAGATCATCGATGCGTGGTAATGGGTATCGGTTTTTGAAAGTTACTTTGCTCAGTTCCCGATAATCTATGCACATCCGCATGGATCCATTCTTCTTCTTGACAAACAAAACCGGAACTCCCCAAGGCGAAAAGCTCAAGCGGATGAATCCTAAGTCTAGGAGCTCTTGTAACTGCGTAGACAGCTCCTCCATTTCCGATGGAGTTAGACGATAAGGTGAGCGAGCGATTGGTGCGGATCCGGGCACCAGGTCGATGCGAAACTCGACTTGTCGCGGGGGCGGTAATCCTGGTCAATCCTCAGGAAACACTCCCGGATAGTCACGTACGATAGGTATGTCGTCTATGCATCGCTCCTCGGGCTTTTTTTCCACAACATGTGCCAAAAACACTTGATATCCCTTTCGTAGATACTTACCGGCTCTCATGCAAGTAATCATCTTTACGGCACTCTTTCTCTTTTCTCCTTGTATCACCAAAGTTTCTCCTGTCGGTAACGGTATGCGTACCAACTTTTCGAAACATACGATCTCAACATGGTTCTTCGACAATTGGTCCATACCGACTACGATGTCGAAACTCCCCAATGCCACCGGTAGTAAGTCTATTTCGAATGAATGACCCTCTAACGTTAGAGTACATCCCGGTACTATTTCTCCTGTTTCGATCAACTTACCATCGGCTAGTTCTACGGTGTATTTGTTATTTAGCTTAAGGGATTTAATTTCTAATAGTGGTCTAAACTCACTAGATACAAAACTCAAATCGGCACCCGAATCAAATAACACAGAGGCATAATGGTTGTTTACTAGAAACGTACCAGTGACGGTGTTAGGGTCCTGGCGTGCCTCTTGTGCTCCAATGACGAATGCTCGACCATGAGCTGGCTGATTGTTGTTGTTGACTCGGTTGTTGTTGTTGTCACGGTTGTTGTTGTTTCGGTTGTCATTGTTGTTGCGATTTGGTGTTTTACTTGTTGTTGTTACTGTTGTTGTTGTTGTTTTGATTGGTGTTGTTGTTATTGCGGTTGTTGAGTTTGGGACACTGGTTTCGATAGTGTCTCGTGTCACCACACTCAAAACATCCAGTGTTTTGCCACTCGTTGTTGGCTCTGGTGGGAGGGTTGACTCTGCAATTTTGGGTCAGATGACCCCGGCGTTTGCAGTTTCCACAGTAGGTACACTCACCCTCATGGTGCCTTTCACATTTCCCACACTTAGGTTTGTTACCTTGATAGGCTTTTGGTTCAGATGCGGTAGCAGTGTATGCCCTAAAGTTTCCTGAATGCTTCTCACCCTGCTGACCCTATCGGTCATTTCCCCCACTGTTCGACTTTCTTTTCTCAGCTCTAGAACTTCTGCCCTCAATACCGCTCGGTTCACTCTTTCCCGATGCAGTTTTCTTTGTCAGTGAGGATGAGTGATCCCATCCTCACTGCTTCATCAGTCAAACTTTGCGCTTGAGTAACAGCGCTCCTGAATGTGTCCGGTTTTGATGATGTGACCAAACTTCTGATCTGCGATACCAATCCCCAGATGTACCGCTCAATGCGCTTGTACTCGGGCGTCACCATGTGTGGTACTGGGCGCGCTAGTTCCTAGAATTTGATCGTAAAACCCTGACATCAGAACCAATCATCTTGATGTCCCAAAGTTCAGTTTCAATCTTCTGTAGTTCGCTGCGGAAACAAAACTCTTCTAGTATCATCGTTTTCAGTTCTTCCCATAAGATGGAGTGGGCGGCTTCTCGTCCAAGAGTTTGGACTTGAGCATTCCACCAAGTTAGTGCTTTGTCAGCTAGTGTACAGGTAGCATATTTCACTATGCAGTCGAGTGAACAGTCGCTGATATCAAGTACTGACTCCATCTTCTCTATCCAGTCGACAATACCAATAGCATCCTCGGTGCCGCGGAAGGTAATTGGTTTACAAGCCAGAAATGTTTTGTAAGACCATCCCCGTTGGGTATTCACGGATTTATCGTTCACATTGTTTCTTTCTCCGGTTCGGTTCCTTCTTGATGTTCCGCTACCATTTCCTCCTTCGTCGCGAGCGCGACTTGCATCATATTGGGCAATAGCATCGGCCACTCGTTGATTAACAAGATGCTCGATTTCCGCAGCGTTGGAAGGTGTGGTGTTCCTCTGGCTGTTTCTAGTATTTCGATGCTTGGGTGGCTTGATTTCGTTCTAACACACACACAATAGAGATAAATGAGATATAATAATCAAAGCCAACACAAAGAACACGAAAAATAAACAACCATACACTATATTATACAATAAGTGAAAACGTTCATACATAAGTTTTATACAAAACGTGATGGGGTTCTTATATGCCCATCAAATAGAAGTTTTCAGTACAATATAGCATAGGCACACCCCGTCATGCGTAGGTCTAATGTAAATAAGGTAGGTACATCCCTACTGCAGTCATCAGTACAGTCATCATCAAGCTAACCCCAGCTACAATCTCTGCTACTCTCGCACGTCTCTCAAGTGTCTCTACATGTGCACGGGTAGTATCAGCTGTCTCTCTGTCAACAATCATGTGGTTCTCTACAAAGTCAAGACGCTCATATGTAGAGGCCATGTCTCCATCCAGACGGGAGGTGTCGCTCTGTAGTTCCCTGATATACTCACTTCTGTCAGAAAGGATCCTGAATAGTATCTGAATCACGGCAACCAATGTAGGGAAGGTCAGCTCAAGAGACTCGCCGGTAAGAGGAAGAGAAGGTGGTGAATGCGAAGACTCTCCGGTCTCGTATGTCGAAGAGATACCCTCAACTACTCTCCACTCCCTCAGCAGGCTAGGCATCCAGTCCAAGTGTGTAGTCCTAAGCCTCTTCAGCGGTGGCTCCTCTGGTAGTACCTCTGACTCGATCAGCGCCTTATCACGTGGCGCTAATGGTCCGGTGGGAAAATCTCTAACTACCATCCTAGGGGTCCTCCTCATACAGGGTCCGCGTGCGGTCTCCGCGAACAGGTTCCATGTCTCCTTTACAGCAGGTGCCGCGACGGGCGTCGTCGAAGGCAATGTCGGTGGTGATAGTGGTGCATCGCTGCTGCTATCGTCCGAAGTCACTCTAAGGTAGGTCGGTGGGTTCTCGTATACTGAAGTAGCATCACTATCATATTCTTCAGACATGCTCTGACGATAGATTTCGTACAATAAGTTAGGGTTATGCGAATGTATGAATGCATGAATGTCCATGTCTAAGGTTATAGTCTAGGTCTCTAAGACTTCTAGGTCACTAAAGACTTCTAGTTCGCTATAACCAATGGCTCTGATACCAAGTCTGTCACACCCCGCCAAAATAGTAAACAGCGGTTAAGTTAATTTAATGCGGAAGCGTGTGACGTGGCGGGGCACAGCAAGAGCGGATCAACAAGCATATGATTATTGTAGAATATATAATATTAAGATGCCATAATTTAATAGTTATTACAAAAGCTACGACTTATCAAGTCGTAGTAGTAGTAGTAGTGTTATCAAAATAACAATGTCGTGCGAGTACAGTAAAAAGTTGAGATTTCGTAAATATGACCAAAAAGATTTATAGTTATACAAAAGAAATCCCATTGTTTTGAAAGTGGCATCCTAATTCGTCACGGGTAAGTCGTTGTCCCAAAATGCATGCATTCTTACTTGGCTGCTAATTCCGTGAAAAACATATTAGAAATCGTCAACAAAATTGTTGAGTGAATTCACAGGTTTTCTATACAAACAGAAAACCAAGTTATGTATAAATCGTTGATATACAATCAAATATAAATCGTTGGAAACGCATTTCCAAAATGTAATCGTTAGAAGGCCTGCAGGTGTTCTAATATGTAAATCGTTATCGTTTGAAAACCCGCAGGAATTCAAATGTATAAATAGTTGTCTTTCGTTATCTTTTGTTGTTATTCGTTGTTATTCGTTGGAAAACATAGACGGTGATCCCCCAAAGGTTAGCTAGACCTTTTGAGTTAAAGTCACGACACCTAACCTTATAACCAAACCACGACACAATTTATTGTTGCCTAATAGGACATGTAAATATACGCTCCGCTCTTAGTTGAAGTGACGTCACCCCGATAGTACCATCAGTATATTCAGTGGCTAGAGTCACCTAGCTAATGGTTATAGTTTGCAAGCACAAGGACTTCTATGCACTACAACATGTAAGACTAGGTTCGTACCAGGATTCGTTGTCATGTTTCCAAGTATAGCATGAAAATTAATTTGAGTAAACAGTTTTCAATCAAAGCAGTTTATATGTTTTTCACCCCTAGTTTATATGAAAATTATATAGTTGTTTGTCGTGTGTATATATATATGACTTATTCGTGACCAAGGGTGTGTCCAGAAACGACTATTTTTGACATATGTTCGTAACTCAGTTTGTAACTCGATTTCGGTGTATTTTCAGGAGATGAGTTCTCAACTGAAAGTTGAAGCTAACAAAATTACCAAGATTTTCCAAGTGGTCTCACACATTTTCGTTACTCACACGATTTGTTATGATTTTTCAAGCATCGTCTAAAAATCTGTCCAGAAAATGTTTTTTCTACAAGTTTAAGTTTTCTTTGTTTTTGTTAAGATTCTTAGCTTGATCTTTTACAAGATGAACTTCTAACATGTTAGAACACTTGAATACATGAAAGAATAGTGAAAAGGAAGTGATCCTTACAAGCTTGAAGATGGAGAATGAAAGAAGGTGATGGTGACGCTTGAAGCTTGTTCTCCTCTTTTCTTTGCAACCTTGAAGATGATGATGATTTTGGTGAATGATGATGTTGTTGTTGCTGATTTTCTGCTGGTTCTTGTCGATGATTTTGGGAACGGAAGGGAAAAATGGGTGAGGAGTTGAAAGAAAAATGTAAGAGAATGGTTGAGTGTTTGGTGTGTTTGTGTGTTGAAATGATCAAACAAGATCATGGGGTAAGGTGGTGAGGAGTATGGCCTCTTTGAGGCAGAATTTTTAATAGGTCCCACCATTATGGGATGGTTAAATCTTGTTTCAAATTTTACGTTAAGTCCCGTGGTCGTTTACACGTTAATCGCGTATACGTTTTAATACGTTTATTCGTTAAATTTGTTAACGGTTTAAAAATGTTAATATTTTTCGGAGTGTTATTTTAAATATTTTATTTCGAGTATACAAATTATAAAATTTGCTTCGTTTGGTTGTCGGGTTCGTTTTACCTGTTTTTTTCGCGTACGTTACGTTTTATATAAAATGTTCTCGTTTAATCGTTATGCTTTATTCGTGAGCATAATATTTTCAAGTAAATAACTACTATAAAAATAGTTTTACGTTATTTATAAATTTCGTATCACCAATGATCGTATTTGTTTGTGTGGGACTTAATCCGATAAATTTTGCGCGTAATTATAAACAATTAATAAACTCATAATACTTCGCGTGTTAAAATAATGGGCTTGCTAGACTTATCTCATAAAAATAGTTTTTGAATTCACTAAAAAGAGAATTCGCTTAAGACATGCATGTGATTACAGTACGGGATTATACCGTAATTGGAGGAGTGTCACATAGAAGGTCTAGAAGATTGAGAGTTTATGCCTCCAGAGATAGCAGATTGGAAGTCTGATGATGAGAGTATCACAGATACAAATGCATATGTAGATGAACATGTTGTGATAGATCAATCAAAAATGGGAGTGATTGTTGAAAATGAAGCTGGTGAAAAAGTAATTGACTTGGCTGAGATCAGGGAAGCTGCAGAGACACTTCCACAAGAGAATCAAGAAGAAGTCGATCCATTTGAAGGTATGACAGAGGAAGATATCATATGTACATGGTTTAGAAGGATGAAGAAGAAAGAAGAAGTAGGGTTCAAGAAAACTGTTGATATCACAGGCACAAGAGAACCGAAGAAAGGAATTATCAGTTGGTTCTACGACAGCGACCTGAAGCTGTTCGTGATTAAGAGATTTGAAGGACTTCAGTACTTGGAATGAAGTCTGAAGGTTTTTAATTCGGTACCTAAATGTGAGTTGAAGGAATTGGCTTGGAATGCTAGATTTGTAGCCAGAATTATCCGTAGAGAAGGTCGATCGAACAAGTTTGAGAGGTTGAAGCCAAGAAGAGGCAAGAGGGTACCAGATAAATCAAGAATTGATCCGAGAATAGGCAGATGCGTATGAAGTACGAACCTGTATAATGTCTGAAGCAAGTTCCTTTGAAGAAGATGCCACAAGACATTCTTGGAAATCTTAAATGGTGGTACGTTGATAATAAAACAGGTGAAGCTGTGATGTAAGTTAGTGATGTTGAAGCAGAGTTTGGAGTTAGAGAGGTACTCAGAGTGTATGATTCTCTACACTTAGCTAAATTGTCAAAGAAGGATCTGTTGTATCTTAATAAGAAGCAAATATATTATTAGTAAGATGATTGGAGACAAGAAGCGGTAAGATATGAGAATGTAGTGAAGGTTTGCGTTAGAAAAGGTTTGCATGCGGGGAGCGAGCTTTACAAGTGAAGTTTACAAGAAGTTTTTGAAGACTACATCTAGAAGCAAATGTCAAGGGGAATTTATTGATAGGTTCCAATTTCATAGAATCTAATCCGAATCACAACTCGAGTTACATGCGGAATCTGTGACTTGAGTTTAACGAGTAATCAAAGCAAACGATTGTATACAAGATGTAAATAACGTTTCTCTTTCAATTAGAATCAAATCATTTACAGAGAGAATCGATTTACAGAATTCGCGAAGTTACAGAATCAATCGACACTTAGACATATATATTAACTGACCAGGCGACACTGCTAGTGTCGCTTTGGGCGACACTAACAAGTGTCGCTCTAGGTGACACTAATAAGCGTCGCTATACCTATCTAAGTGTCGCTATAACTAATTACAAAATGACTAAGTCTTTAAACAAGCTACTTGACAACTAAACATGTACTAACAAACTCCCCCGTGTCAATAGCTTAGTTAATCTTGATCTCGTCTTTACTTCCACTGTCCTAGCAGTTGACTCCCTGCATGCATTCCTTTCTTCACACACAAGTCTACCACTCGCTGGAATTTAAGTGCGTAGTGTTGGGAAAAACAATGATCAAACCTAAGTTATAAATCTGAAGAGTCAAAATCTAACTCAGTTGTATTCAGGAAACTTAGTGAAATTCCTGAGTCTGTGTTTCTGAGTCTGTGCTACACAGACTGAAGAATTGTTTCTGAGTCTGTGCTGCACAGACTGAAGATCCTCACAGACTGAAAGCCATGCTCTTTCTGAAGACTTATGAATTCATCATCTGAAGAATGAAGATTGAATATAGAAGGCTTCACAGACTGAAGTTCACAGACTGAAGATCACAGACTGATGAGCACAGACTGAAGAGCACAGATTGAAGAATGAAAGTACAAATGTACATGAGATATTCTTCTTTCCTTAGGCTAGATACAACTGATAAGATGTTTGAGAAAGGTCAAACATCATATAAAGGTTCTCTTCTCAGCAAAGAAACCTTTTACCTTTTTGCTTTTTCTATTTCCAAGAAAAGTAAAAAGGAAGGCGTGCAAAGTTGCCCAAGATGCATCTGTTATCCCTTGGACAACTATGTAAGCTGGATAATATAGAGTTACATCCAACTCTATAAATAGCAGTCCAAAAAGCACTGCTATTATCCAAGAAATTCAAGAGAATTAGTATACTAGACCTTTGAGCTTAGGCTAAAGCATTATCACACTTACTGTGAAGTTTGTAGTGATAACTGTATCTTTGTATACTACTTGGATCGTATTCAAACCATCTGTGTGGGTTTGAATACCTTGTCATCTTTGTGAGACAAACACTTTATTGTGAATAATACTTTGATTCATAATAAACTCTGTGTTAAAATTAATCTTGTTTTCCGCCTAGATTAATTTAAACTTGTTTGATATAAAACTTGGATATAAACTAACACGTTGAGATAACTGTTATTTAATCTGTATCTAAGTTTTGGGAACCTTGTGACCCAACAACTGGTATCAGAGCTGATAAAGATTTAATCTTTAACGATCAAAGGAACCCAGTTTATCAAACAATCATCTAAATCCATTTTTCTCTACATTTTCTACTTTGAAAAATGACTTCCTCTATTGCTATGGCTGGGAAGGGAATTCCAATCTTCAATGGTGTAAATTTTACCCACTGGAAATTGAAAGCTGAATGGTTTCTTGCTAGCATTCATGATGAAATGCTTAGAGTCATTCAGGAAGGACCCATTATTCCTAACAGAATAGTTCCTGCTACTTTAGATGCAAATGGCACTATTTTGACACCTGAAAAATTTGTTGAGGCTGCCAAAAGTACCTGGACTGATCTAGACAGGCAACTATATGCATTAGATTTTAAGGCCAAGTCCATACTGGGCAATGCAGTTACTGAGCCTATCTTTGCTAAGATATCTGGCTGCAAAACTGCTAAAGCCATATGGGATATGCTAACTGATCAATATGATGGTGTAAGTTTAGTACAATCCCAAAAGAAGAAGAATCTCATAAGAAATTATGAGAACTTCTCTGCTGGTCAAGGAGAGTCATTAACTGATATTCATACCAGATTTCAGATTTTAATCAATGATCTTGAAAGGTATAATATCATCAAAGGACAGTTTGAAATCTGTGCAAAATTTGTTGATGTCATTCCAAACACTTTTTCTGAAGTTATCACTTCATTAATTGTAAGTGAAAAATTGGAGACATATGATCTCTCTGGCTTGTTTGGACTTCTACTAAATTTTGAAGAAACCAAAGCCAGAAAGGATCTAAATGCCAAAAGGATTGCAAAAGATCCATCTGCTGCCCTTGTTGCAACAACAAGGAAAAATAGAGAACTTTTTTCTAGAGCAGATTACCATCTTACTCTTACAGACTCAGAATCAGATGATGAAACCGAGTCTCTAGAAGCTGAAATGGCATTGCTAGCCCAAAGGTTAGAAAAAGCAAGATTCAAAGGTTCAAAAGGAAGGCCAACTTTTGATCCTAAGAAAGCTACTTGCTATAAATGTGGGCAAGTTGGTCATATTTCTTCTGACTGCAGAGTGAAGATTGCAGAATCTTCAAGTTCTGATAAGTGGGAAGAAAAGGCTAAGAAGTACAAGAAAAAGTACTTCAACTCCAAGAAAATTGGAGAGAAACAACAACCAAAGAAACTAGAGAAAGCTTTGGTTGTTGAACAATGGATAGATGAAGAATCTTCATCATCTGAGGATGATGAAGATATGTGCTTAATGGCTATCACAGAGAGCCAGTTTGACAAAGATGTCAAATTTGCAGAAAAGGCATGTGTTCATCCAGACTGGGACAGAGGATCTGCTTACAATGTAAATCATTTTAAACTTTACTATAGTGATGCAGAAAAACAGAAAATGTTTGAACACATTTATGTAGATTTTTTGAAAAGACTGGAGGAAATACAAGATTTAAAAACCAAACTCAGTCAAGTTCAAAAAGATCTACAATCAAAAGTGAATGAAATAAACCAAAATAAACAGTACAAACTTGAGCTTGATGCTCAATATGACCTTCTCAAAAAGATCAAGCTGGAAAAGGAAGCTTATAAAAACAAAGCTGATCATTATGAAAGGATCTGTAAATCTTGGTGTATTTCATCACTTAAAAATGTGGACTGTTTATCCAAACAGATTCCAGCTCAGATACAAGCGGTTATAGGTGACGAGTTTGATCTTAAAAGTCACATAAATTCAGAAATAAACTCAAAACCTACTATATTTGTACCTGAGATTTTACCTCATACTTTTAGTCATACTGTGGGAGACAAAGTTATATTGACAAATGCTTTTGTTAGACCAAAAATAGTTACTAAAGAACTAGTATATGAGACAGAGCCAGACTCTGAAGACACAGACTCAGAAATCTCAGTCTGTGAAACTTCTCAATCTGAACAGCCTGAACTTATAATCACTAATGAATCTTTAGAAACTATAGAACTTGAAAAGAAAAGATTTATAAAAGGCAAAGTTAATATTCCCACAGTACCATCTTTAAAAAGACAAAAAGAGGTAAAAGGAATCAAGAATAAACAGAAAGGTTACAATGTGTTTGAACCTTCCACATCTCAGTCTGTAACTGGTCCAGACAATAATATGCCAAATGATAAATCTAAAGGCATAAAACCAGTAACAAAGGAGTTAAAAAGATCTCTGTCTGTGAGATCTAACTGTCAGTCTGGAAAAATAAATTTTCAGTCTGGCAAACTTAACTCCAAATCTGTTTGTGTTAACACTCAGTCTGACTCTCAAAAGTCAAATCTTAACAACCAGACTGAGACCATTAAGCTGCTTAGTGAAAACTTAATGAAGTTAACCACAGATTTTAAAACATTTGTTGAGTCAAAACAAGAGTTTAACAAAGGATCTAGTGCAAATAATAACCCAAAATCCAAAAGGACCATCATGTTGAACAGAAAATGTTACAACTGTGGAAATCTGGGACATGAAGGTATTAAATGCACAAAGTCCATTCTTAAACAGCCAAAGGCTGCTTTGATCAAACAAATGTCGTCTACAAACAACAAAATCAAAAATAGAGAGGTTAAAAGTCAACTTCACAGACTTAGCACCAAAACTGCTAAAGAATTGACTTCAACCAACTCTAAAGAACCCATCAAAAGATGGGTTCCCAAAAGTAACTAATTGATTTTGTTTGTCCTGTGTAGGGTAACAGCAAATGGTACCTAGACAGTGGATGCTCAAGACACATGACAGGTTCCTTGAAGAATCTGGTAGAGTTTGTAGAAGAAGAAGGACCTTCTGTCAAATATGGTGACAACTCTGTTGCCAAGATAAAAGGTTATGGTGTGGTGAAGGCTGGCAACATCAGAATAACAAAGGTGGCCTATGTTGAGGGATTAAAGCATAACCTGCTTAGTGCTAGCCAGATTTGTGATGATGATGGTGAAATCAGAATCAGAAAGAAGGCTGCTGTTATCTATAATTCCAAAGGCAAACCTATATTAGTTGCCAAAAGAGAAAGAGATATCTATCTCTTGGATCTTTCTTCTGCAGACAACAATGTAGAGACCTGTCTCTATACTCAGTCTGTGCCAGAACTAAGCTGGCTATGGCATAGAAGGCTATCCCACCTGAACTTCAAAAATATTAACCTCCTGTCAAAGAAGAAACTGGTTAGAGGTCTGCCTGATGTTACATTTGCAAAAGACAAACTTTGTCCTGCATGTACACTAGGGAAACAGACCAAGAACCATTTTCCATCCCAATTGTTAGCTACAATTGAACAACCACTGCATATGCTCCATATGGATCTGTTTGGACCCATGATCATTAGCAGTTTGGGTGGAAAGAAGTATACACTTGTGGTTGTGGATGAATACACAAGGTATACTTGGGTCATCTTTCTTAAAGCTAAAAATGATGCTCCTGAAGAGATTATCAATCTAATCAAGAGAGAAGAATTGCAGAAAGATGCACCTGTCAAGCAACTCAGGAGTGACCATGGTACAGAATTTAAGAATTCTACTCTCATTGAATTCTGTACTGACAAAGGCATTATTCAAAACTTTGCCTCTGTCAGAACTCCTCAACAAAATGGTGTTGCTGAGAGAAGAAATCGTACACTCATAGAAGCTGCAAGAACCATGTTATGCCATGGTCAAATGAAGGTTTATTTTTGGGCAGAAGCAGTTAACACAGCCTGTTATACCCAAAATAGATCTATTTTGGTCAAAAGGCATGGCAAAACTGCATATGAGTTGTATCATAAGAAGGTTCCAACCATCCATTACTTCCAGACCTTTGGTAGTAAATGCTATATTCTCAATCAAAGAGATCAATTAGCTAAGATGGAACCTAAATCTGATGAAGGAATTTTTGTTGGCTATTCATCTATCTCAAAGGCCTACAGAGTCTACAACAACAGAAGGAATAAAATTGAAGAAACCATCAATGTCACCTTTGATGCTTCCTCTGCTAATGATGAACATGTTTCTCAGTCTGATGTTCATTTGTTAGAAGATTTATCTGTTGTGGGATCTGAATCTCAAATCCCAGTTGTTGTTAACCAACAACAGGACTCTGAAAGTGATAATGAAGATGATCAACCTGCTCATTCTATGACAATACCTTCATCAACAGAAGATGAATCTGTGTCCAGAGATTCAAACTCTTCTGATACATGTGTTCAGTCTGATAGTTTTCAGTCTGTGAACTCTACAGACTCCGACTTGCCCTGTGTAGAAGATGATGCAGAACTCAGTCCTGCTATTCTTCCACCAAATGAGAATGATTTACCATCAAATGATGAATCACTTCTAGAAGTCAAAGAACACAAGTATCATCCAATTACAGAAATAATTGGAGATTATGTTTCTGGTGTACAAACAAGAGCTAAAGTGTCAAACTTATCTACTGCAAATTTCTGTTTCTACACAAACTTCATGTCAATCATTGAACCAAAGAAAGCTGAAGAAGCCTTGAAAGATGATGATTGGGTTGAAGCAATACAGGAAGAGTTAACAGAATTTGACAGAAACAATGTTTGGACCCTAGTTCCTGCTCCAAAAGTTAAAACCATTATTGGAACAAAATGGGTTTACAGAAACAAAATGGACAAGGATGGAGTGATAATTAGAAACAAGGCAAGGCTTGTTGCTCAAGGCTACAAGCAGGAAGAAGGCATTGATTATGATGAAACATTTGCCCCTGTAGCCAGAATTGAAGCAATAAGGTTATTCTTGGCATATGCTGCATTCAAGGACTTCAAAGTCTATCAAATGGATGTCAAGAGTGCATTTCTGAATGGCAACTTACAGGAGGAAGTCTATGTGAAACAACCTCCAGGTTTTGTAAGTTCCACTTTTCCAAATCATGTCTATAAATTGCAGAAAGCACTATATGGGCTAAAACAAGCTCCAAGAGCTTGGTATGACACCTTATCATCCTATCTTCTTAGTAATGACTTTACTAGAGGATCAATTGATAAAACTTTGTTCTTCAAAAGGAACAAGGCAGATGTCATACTAGTCCAAATCTATGTTGATGATATTATATTTGGGTCTACTGATGAAAAATTGTGTAAATGGTTTTCAAACTTAATGTCAAAACAGTATCAAATGAGTATGATGGGTGAATTAACATACTTTCTTGGTCTACAAGTACATCAGAAACCTGATGGTATCTTCATCAACCAAGGTAAATATGTCAATGACCTACTTACTAAATATTCTTTAAAGGACTGTTCAATTATGAAAACACCAATGAGCACTGCAGATAAGTTGGATAAGGATCAGTCTGGCAAGTCAGTCTGTCAAACCACTTATAGAGGTATGATAGGATCTCTACTATACCTCACTGCAAGTAGACCAGATATCATGTTCTCAACATGTTTGTGTGCTAGATATCAATCTGAACCTAAAGAATCGCATCTAAAAGCTGTAAAAAGGATTTTTAGGTACCTAAAAGGTACTCCTAACCTGGGTCTTTGGTATCCCAAAGACTCTGTTTTGATCTAATTGGATATACAGATGCAGATTATGCAGGTTGTAAATTAGACAGGAAAAGCACTTCTGGTGGATGTCAACTGCTAGGTGGCAAACTAGTCAGTTGGTCAAGCAAGAAACAGAATTCTGTTGCTACATCCACTGCAGAAGCAGAATATGTGGCTGCTGGTAGTTGCTGTGCTCAACTGCTATGGATGCAACATCAACTAGCAGACTATGATTTGGTGTTTACAAAAACTCCAATCATGTGTGATAACCAAAGTGCCATTGCCATCACTGAGAATCCTGTGTTTCACTCCAGGACAAAGCATATTGAGATCAGACATCACTTTATCAGAGATTGTGCTGAGAAAGGTAAAGTGATTCTCAAATATTTGCCCACAAATGACCAATTAGCAGATATCTTTACTAAACCTCTTAATGAAGATAGATTTTTGTATCTGCTTGGTCAACTAGGAATGCTCAACCCCTAGTAAAATCTTGAATCTGTATGATTCAATTCTCAGTCTGTGTCTGCTTTTCAATCAGTATAACTGTATTCTCAGCTACATACAATCAAAAAGCACAGACAAAGAGATGTTTTTGTACATACTTTCTAAGAAAATACCAAAAAAAAAAGAAGATTTTATACCTTCTGTTATTTTCTCTCAGTCTGACTGATTATATGTTTCAGTCTGTGTAACTTCTTCCAGATTAGCTACACAGACTGACCATATTCATTCAGACTAGACCCTCTATTTTTTGTGCTTTATTAATTCATAAGGTTAGTATTTTAGTACTATTAGTATTAATACTGCTAGTTACTTTTAGTACTGCTGGTTAATACTGATAAGACTTTTTAACACTGCCCCCATGAATTCGTATTTTAGCACTGCTGGTAAAGATTGGTACAATTAACACTGTTAATGTAGCAAGTTACTACTGTTAGTTAACTTTAGTACTGCTCACACCAGTTACCACTGTTAGTTAACTTTAGTACTGCTCACACCAGTTACCACTGTTAGTTAACTTTAGTACTGCCTTCGAAAGTTACTACTGTTAGTTAATTTTAGTACTGCTTTCATAAGTTAGTACTGTTAGCAATATCAATCTGTTACCACTGCTGGCACAAAAGTTTTTTTTTTAAATTCTGTTATTTTCTCTTAGTCTGTCTGCTATATGGCTCAGTCTGTGTGACGTCACCCAGACTCATTGCACAGACTGGTTTTATACACTCAGACTAAATTTTTTTTAATTTTAATATATTTATTTATTTATTATATTTTTTTTCATAAATAAACAACAATATCCTTGCATTTAATGCTTTAACCATTTTTATGGTAATAATCATTAAAAGTTTTGGCGCTTGTTGTCTAATTATCTGCTCAATACAAAAAGTGCACGTGCCTCAGCGCTACTGTTGCAGAAACAGGGATAAACCGTCCAAGTGGGTCCCATTTAACGGAAATTTAATTTCTACAAATACCCATTTATGTTTTCCCCCTTTCTTCTTCATTCGTACTTGCACATCAAAAACAAATAGAGTCTATAAACCCTAAATCGCTCAACCATTTTCAAAATCAATTTCTAAAATTTCTGCAATGGCTGATCAATGGGTTTACACGGCACCTGCCAACATCGCTGCGGCTAAACCCTTCAAACAAGGGAAACAGGTAAAACTCTGTATCAACAATCAAGTAGCTACCATTTCCATCCCTGATTCGAAAAAGAAAAAAGGGTTTGAGGAACTAACTGCTTTTATGTTTGCTCATCCATTAAGGGGAGCATTCTTTAACACGGTTCCTCAAATATACCCACATTTTTTAATGGAATGGTGGTATACTTGCTCCTCAAATAGTACCAATACTGCAATTACTGGTACTATTGATCATGGTAAACGGGCAGTTACCATTGATCAGGAGTTAATTAGGAATGTCTTAGACCTGCCTTTGGGAAATAATTTTGAACCTATTCCAACCAAAGAAGCAGCAAGGGCTTCTCTTCCTTTGGTTGGATATACCAAAGAAAAAGGCACAATTTTGATGTCAGGATTCACCCCCAAATGGAAATTTTTAATTTCTGGCATCATTAGGAGTCTAGGAGGTAAATCTGGTAGCACAGGGGAGCTAAATGAGTTTGAAACTCAGCTGTTGAGCTCATTCATCACTGGTTTAAACATCAACTTTGCAGAGTTGTATTTTCAAGAAATGGTAAAACTGGTGAATGAGTCAAACAGAATTTTTAATGTACCTTTTATAAGGCTACTCTCCCTGTGCATCCAATCCAGGTTAACTGGGTCTGTATATATGTCCTTTAATAATAAAGTGGCAGATATACCTGTTCCCATGCTCACATATAAAGTGTTTAACCATCCGGTTCCACTTTCTGGAGCACCTATCACTGCTGCTATGCAGCACTGGATTGATCACCCATATGTTGCTTCTGCATGGAGGGTGATGATTCAAGTGATAGTATGGGTAATAAGACCCAGGCTGTTGAAGATCGTGTGGCTGAAGCAGAGCACACAGACTCCGGGGATACAGACTCAACTCAATCTGTGCACTTGGAGTCAGACTCAAACATTCCTGAGTCTGTTCCATCTTCAACAGAAGATGCAGGTAGTACTTCTTCTTCTTCTGAGGACATGGATACAGATCAACCTTCTTATCCTAGCCCATCCTCACCCACAAAAGAGAGTCACAAACAAACCAACCCAGATGAGTCACCACTCACTCTGGAGGAATCACCAGACTCAACCCCCAGAAGTATAGCACAAATGGAATCATCATCCATGGAACTTGATGTCAACAGAACACCTTCCAGTGATGTAGACCATTCCATTACAGCTCTGCTAGAGTCTGTGGTGCCAATGGCTACCCAACTGACCCAACCTACACCTAGTTTAGTCAGCTTGGATACCCACATTGC
This sequence comes from Gnaphalium uliginosum, assembly GCA_963930675.1. Taxonomy (NCBI): domain Eukaryota; kingdom Viridiplantae; phylum Streptophyta; class Magnoliopsida; order Asterales; family Asteraceae; genus Gnaphalium; species Gnaphalium uliginosum. The sequence continues at coordinate 17,719,836 of OZ005686.1, read as the reverse complement.
TGCTGCTACACTGACCCCTGTAGTAAGCATTGAAGAAGATGCTCCAATCCTGAGCACTACCAACCCCCTCTTTACCCTACTCACAATGGCTGGACCCATATTGACCACTAGTCCTGCACTAGTTCACACTCCAGTGAGTCTTTTCTTACACCCCTTTGCACAGATTGCCAATGCCCCAGTCATGTCACAGACTGAGGTACAGATCTCCTCTTCTTTGCTCCATGATCTACCATCTTATCACCAGATGGTTAGTGAGGGCATACAAACTTCAACATCAGTTGCCAGTGATACTGCTCCATTACACCAGGAACTGTTTGAGGCAACAGGTGCAACACAATCATTTCCCCGTGATATCTTATCCTATCACCGGATTAGATCTGAGGGAACAACTACACCACTCAATGCCTATGATTGCTTTTCCATGCACAGGACACAGAGTGAGGCAAAGAGTGCAACACCAAAAGATTCCAGTGATCTTGCTCAGTTTCAACATGAGTCAAGTGAGGAACACATACCATCACCCAATTCTAACCCCTCCAACCAGACCCAGTCTGTGCCTTCTAGTACACTTAATGATGTGCTTTCTGCCATCAACAGGTTGTCTGAATGGGTACAGACTGAGTTCAATAATAATAAGAAAGAGCTAGAGAAGATGAAGCATCTAGTCTCTAGTATGGTGGATAAAGTGGATATGCTGGAGGAAAAGGTATCCAATAGGTTAGATGAAATGCAGACCACCCTCTCAAACTTGGTAGATGATGTCAAAAAGGGGGAGAAGATGAAGCATGGGTCTGCAGAAGCTAAAACCTCAAAAGATAAAGATTTAAATAATAAATCCTTAGATTTAGGGGGAGATAGCAGTGAGGGAGATGATGGAGATGATGGACCCGAAGGTGCTAGGGTGAAGTCTCAGACTGAAGCTCAGTCTGTGCCACAGACTGAAGATATGAGTGCACAGACTGAGGGGGAGCAAGAGAGATTGCAGCTAGGTGAACATGCTGAGATGGTTGCACAGACTCTGGGGGAGTCATCCATTGTCTTACACATAGACCCAATTGCAACTATCTCAACCCAAGGTCAGCTGGAGTTGAAAAGACCAAGGGAAGAAGAAGAAGAAGATGTTCAACCTCTGTTAATCAAGAAAGCCAGGAAAATGAAAAGAATGGCCAGGAGGATTCCTGAAAGGGATATCTTTGATTCCCAACCAAAAATGAAGGGGATCAAAACCTGGGACCAGTTCTTAAAGCTGGCAGAAGAACAGGACAATGATGGTGATGATGATGATGCCATCAATCCTGACTGCAGTTCTGAGTCTGAAGTTTTCAGAAGATCAGATGATGATGAAGATGATGCTACTTTTGGAGGTGTAGGTGAAGGAGCCTCAAAAGTCAAGACTGGAGAGTCTCAGTCTGTGCCTTCTGAACCTGCACAAACTGAGACACAGCATCAATCACAGACTCAGAGCTCAGAGTAACCAGCAGCAAGCACTGATGTTCTAATTATCAGTGCTGAAGCCATTCAAGCTGAAGCCTATCCTGCTAGACCAACCACATCAACCAGAACACTGCCTCCAGGTAGAAGTGAGATTGAAGACAGAATGCAATGGAGAAGTGCTCATCTGATAAGCACTTATCCTGGGTCAAGCTCTACCATGGAAGAAGTAATGGATAAGGGTAAGGGCAAGGAGATTGCCTTATCCAAGCAGGAAAGATTAAGCAAGATCAAGAAGATGGTGGATGATCATGCTGCTGGAACAAGAAATCCTGAACTGTCAAATCTACAGGATGAGCTCTTGCAACAAGAAGCTACTGCTCAAGGTATGACCTTAACCGAATACTTAAATGTATTATCAATTGAAGAGCAGAAGCTGAAGGAAGCAAGATTTGTTGACATGCTCTCCAAAGAGTTAGAAGATGAAAGTTGTTCACAGACTCAGATCAGAATGAGTCAAGTTGAGTAACAGATCAAAGAAGATGAAGAGCTGTCAATAAGATTACAGAAGATAGAGAGCCTGAAACCAAAGCTACAAGCCACTTTCCAAAAGTCAAAGCTCAAGCAGAAGATCAGAGAATGTCATCTGAACAAGATTGGACAGAAATTAAAGCTGGAGCTGACTTTGACCAAGAGCAAGAAGATGGTATGGGTGGATGAACTGTACACTCTAGGGCTTAAGGAATGGCAATCCATTGCCAATCTTTTGAAGAGTGCAGCTGACAAGGATCTGAAGAAAGAAGTTCTAGATGAGCTATCTTACCTGATTGAGCTAGTTCTCAGTCTGGGGCTCATCTCAGAAGAAGAGTACAAGTTGTTTTGCATAGCAAACAATTTTGTAATCAAGAAGAAGTCAGCTGGGTTATCCACAGAGAATGAGCAGAGAAGGGAGCATCCTCTACCCAAAGGTATTGTTTTCATAGATAGATCTTATGTACAGACTGACAACATTGAAGGTCTGTGCTATAGAGATATCAATGGGATAGAGTGCTTCCAGGATCAAAATGGACTATATAGAGAGTCTCTGCTGCACTGCATTGCCCTGCTGAAGGAATGCAAACATTCTCAGGCCAGACCATTCAGAAGAAGACTGATCAGCTGGTTATTCAACAACCTTTCCCAACTCAGGATGATGACTGGACTTGAAGATATCTGCAAGAAGATCATCCTAGAGTATCAAGAATTTGAAGACAAATCTGATAAGGAAATGGAAGAACTGTTGAAGAGGAAAGTGGAAAAGATGAAAGAGATCAGGGCTCAGAGAAATGATTGAAGATTGTTAGATTTTTGATTTACAATCTTATGTAATAATTGTAATATTTTTGTGAACTAACTGTGATTCTGACTTTATATATATAAGTCTTGATCCATATGTTATGATTCACCTTAGTATTTATTATTTCTCTATTATCTTTTGTAAATAGATTTTGACATCATCAGATAGGGGGAGATTGTTGGGAAAAACAATGATCAAACCTAAGTTATAAATCTGAAGAGTCAAAATCTAACTCAGTTGTATTCAGGAAACTTAGTGAAATTCCTGAGTCTGTGTTTCTGAGTCTGTGCTACACAGACTGAAGAATTGTTTCCGAGTCTGTGCTGCACAGACTGAAGATCCTCACAGACTGAAAGCCATGCTCTTTCTGAAGACTTATGAATTCATCATCTGAAGAATGAAGATTGAATACAGAAGGCTTCACAGACTGAAGTTCACAGACTGAAGATCACAGACTGATGAGCACAGACTGAAGAGCACAGATTGAAGAATGAAAGTACAAATGTACAGGAGATATTCTTCTTTCCTTAGGCTAGATACAACTGATAAGATGTTTGAGAAAGGTCAAACATCATATAAAGGTTCTCTTCTCAGCAAAGAAACCTTTTACCTTTTTGCTTTTTCTATTTCCAAGAAAAGTAAAAAGGAAGGCGTGCAAAGTTGCCCAAGATGCATCTGTTATCCCTTGGACAACTATGTAAGCTGGATAATATAGAGTTACATCCAACTCTATAAATAGCAGTCCAAAAAGCACTGCTATTATGCAAGAAATTCAAGAGAATTAGTATACTAGACCTTTGAGCTTAGGCTAAAGCATTATCACACTTACTGTGAAGTTTGTAGTGATAACTGTATCTTTGTATACTACTTGGATCGTATTCAAACCATCTGTGTGGGTTTGAATACCTTGTCATCTTTGTGAGACAAACACTTTATTGTGAATAATACTTTGATTCATAATAAACTCTGTGTTAAAATTAATCTTGTTTTCCGCCTAGATTAATTTAAACTTGTTTGATATAAAACTTGGATATAAACTAACACGTTGAGATAACTGTTATTTAATCTGTATCTAAGTTTTGGGAACCTTGTGACCCAACACGTAGTTCTGCATTCTTGATGATATAAGATCTTGTTTTTATGTAGAACCTTTAGATCTTCTTCAGAAAAGTTAATCAAGTTGATTGGATCATACACATACACTTTCTCCCCCGTTTCCTTATCTTCAGTTATTGCTTCTCCTGTTGTTCCATCATAACCCCACCACTTAAGATTTTTAATGAAGTTCAAAGAATATTTCTTCAGAGGAATCCTTGTTAATGATTTGACAAGAGGATAGACCATTTTCACCCAAGGCTTATTGGTCTCAGGGTTGAGTTTGTGTTTAAAAACAATTCTTTTCCCTCTTGCAGGCTTCAGCAACTCAAATTTGGAGTTGACTTCCTTTCTCAATATTCTCTCCATCTGACTTCCCCAATCATCATTTGATCTGTTAATTATATTCAATTGAGCTAATCTAAATAATTCACACTTAGGTAATGATACTATCCCTTTAAAGTCTCTCTCAAAATATTGCAACTCATCAGTCCGCTTAATATGAATAAATCTAGCTCGTCATCGTATTTCCTGCTGATTATGAGATCTTTGCAGTCGCTTTTGATTTTATAATTCCTCTTGATCACTGGGACGATGGACATTCCTTAAAACCATTCAGACGTATCTATCTTTCATGTTTCTTCTTCTTCAACAGGTTCCTCATCCTTTTTCTTCACCCAAGATATCCTCAAATACTGATGTTCCAACCTCTGAAATATACTCATTCTGTACATTCTCCTCTTGTTCAACTATGATTTCATCTGCCTCTTCTTCATCAGCTCCTTTATCAGTTTCAACTATATCCTCAGCTTCAATAATCTCATCATCCAAATCATCAAAATTAATCATATTGATAAGCTCTTCAGCAAAATCTTGATACATTGAAGTGGAATCCAGTTGTTCAGCATTCTAATCCTTTGGTTGATCTTCAGCTGGTTCTGGATCTTCAACTGTTTCTTGATTGTTATTTTCATCATTTACTTCAGCTTCTTCTAGATACAAAACCATTATTCCTTCACCATCACCACCATCACCTCCATTCTTATCATCATCATCACCATCACCACCATCTCTCCCATCATCATCATCACCATCACCACCATCTCTCTCATCATCATCATCATTATTTTCTTCATCATCATTGTTATTATTAGCAGATTCCTCCCCCTAACAGCTGAATTCTTCTTCTTTAAACTTCAACTACAGCTTCAAGTACACATATACGACGATCTTGTTCTAAAATATGTTGTTGCATTGATCCGACTTGATGTTGTAAAGCATGAAGCATATCTTCAAGGTTTATATTTGATGTTGCTGGAGATGATGAAACTGGAACATGAGTGGAATTTACTCGAGCAGTTTGTTGTTGAGTCTTTTTAGGACGCTGCTAAGTTTTACTTTTCTTCGTTTTCTGAGCTGGTTCTTTAGGTATGAAATATGGATCAATTTCTTCGTGACGACACTTAGAGCTTGATTGACCAGAATCAGCATTACGTTTAGCAGTTCTTTCTACAGCTCTTAAAAGCTTTTGATGACGTCATTTGGTGAACGCACGAGCGTGATTGTGCAAAAATGTAAGTCATATTCTGTTTCTGTTTCGGATGATGCAGATTCAGCTGTTGGATTATCTTCACTTGAAGACTCATTGTTTTCTTCTACAGCTGATGTTGTTTGTATTTGAATAGGAGGATCTGCTTGCGATCTTGGAGGAGATTGTCTTCGTTCTTCAGTATCTGATTCAAATCGAATAGGAGATTCAGATCCCTCCTCAGTCCAATTATCATCAGCTGGTGACTGATAATCAGGATTAACTATGTGACCAAAAAGCTCAACGGTTGGAGGAGTTGCTAGTTTACCATACTATCGACAATTAGCAAAAATGCGCTTAGGCATTAACGTAAGATTCATTGGCATTCCTTTAATAGGTAATTGAGGGAATTGAGCATTGATGAGCAATTGTACAAATCGAGGAAACATTAAAAAAATTTGCGCTGCTCCAGCATTAGATATCATGGAGCTAAAGATATATCCTGAAAAGTTATATGATTTGTTCAAAACCAAGGCCACCATAGCCGATTGGAGTTCCTGGCCGATTCCATCAAAAGCCTGCTTTCCTTGCATAAAGACAGACAATGAGTACATGCATAAAGAATCGCCAGTTGGGACTCAGAGGAGCTTTACATAGCTGAGAGTCATCAAATCTACTGGTATAACCCATTCTCGTAAAACATCCGGTGAGAAGAAATGCAGGAAATTGAGTTCTGAACTCTGGAGAGTCATCAAACTGCAAAACTCTCCTAACAGTTTCCTCAGTAATGGTCAATTGATGACCAGCCACAGTAGCAGTGAGTGCAGGAGGATCCATTTCACACTGATATTCCGCAGTCATCCAGAACTGGGAAATCAAGTAGTAGCTCAATGGTGTATTCGCCGTGATAGCATAGTGGATCCTCGATCACTTAAGAAACTGAATGATCTCACGATATTGAGCAGACTCACGAACAGACTCATCCAAGAATGCTACCGTATTATGACGAGGCTCAAATTTCCAAGCAGCAGCCATCTAAGTATGCTAAAGACAAGATTCATGAAAACACAAAACATTAACAAAAAATGTCAAGTTTTCAAAACATTTCTAAGTGTTTAGCAACACTAGTACAGTGTCGCCTAAAGAAGATACAGTGCGAAGTGTCACCCAACATTATCCTTTTTAAAATAAGCGTCGGCTAACAAAGTGTCGCTTTCTCAGTATAGGCGACACTTATAACGTGTCGTTTCTGGAAACTAAGCGACACTTATGTAATGTCGAAATAAGCGACACTGCATGAATGTCGCTTCATTTCCATACGAGTGTCGCTTCAGATCCAGAAAGTGTCGCTTTTTCAGTTAACGCAAATTCGTGAAATTTAACCGTTGAAAACACGATTAAACTTCACAAACACATATAATAAACATCTAGGAACTTAAACACTTAATCATTAGTCATTTTTAAACCCATTTAAAGTGAATCTACTCGTAACTGTATCCCAATCACGAGTAAACGCACACAAACAAACAAGTTTGCAAAGAAAACTCGAATCAGAAATGAACACACAGAAAGTGTCGCTTCAACTGTCGCTTGGGTATGAGAAGTGGCGCTTGAGAAAAAAATGAAAAAGTGTCGTTTGAAATGTCGCTTTGGCCTGTATATAGGCGACACTTAGTGTCGCTACACATGAAGTGTCGCAAATATTTTTAGAACTTTTTACAAGTCTTTCAGATAAATTTCAAACACTTTTCACAATCTTCAAACTTATAAAAGATAACTTGAATCAATCATGATATGTGAGTTGGATAAAATAAACAAGAATTAATATCTTTTTGTATTTTTCAAGATTATTTAGACACATAAAATGAATTTAATCAACATAAGATAATAAACGAAAAATCTTTTTGTGAGAAAAAAATTGTATATGCTAAGGGATCATATCAGTAAATGCATGTTTTTATTTAAGAAATAAAAACATATTTTGATTGTTAGTATATTCGTACACATTTAATACTAACTTAAATATAGTTTTAAAACACCTTTTCTAAATATAGACAATTCAAGATGATTATTAATATTGTTGTCCACTTAAACACTCTACACTCGAGTATCTAAACAAAAATTATTATTATTATTGATAATATTTGTGAGTCTCAAACTTTGACATACTGTTGAGAATGAGTAATTATCTTTTTGAGCCCAAATCAGTTTTTGAGGAAACTATTAATTACAGTTCTGTACCAAATACAATAAAGTAATCAACAGTTTTAACAAACACTCATTTGGATGCATTTGAGTAAACTAATGGCGACAGGTCTGTATTTTCATAGAACAAAGTTACCAATAGTTTTAAGCAAAAACACATATTAGTCATACTTAAATAAGTTATATACTTTCGTACAACAAAGTATATAAGTATAATAATTAGTATATATTTGTACCATTCTTTTTTTAAGATTTATGACGTTAATAGTTATATGTCAAAGAATGTTTCTCCAAATAATATGGTTATATTTGTTTCAATTGTTTTAGAAACTTTCGTGTAGACAGCCTATCAATACATCACATGATGAAGTTGTCTATTGTTTAGAAAGTTTGGTTTAAAACTATTATTTAAATCTACTAGCACAACAAAAATAGTATTTAAATTTGAATTATATTTACACACACCTCTGATGTACTATCATTTCTCTAATTTTTTACATATAAATCTCCCTTTTTTCGTTTTTTATTTTTTTAATATTTTTAAAACAACTAAAAAATTAAAATTCCTTAATAACAATATCATTGTTGATCAAGATTTTTCATCCCAATCACAGAATTGGCTCTTCAAACGATTTTTGTGAAAAGCCTTTGTGAAGATATCAGCCTTTTGTTTTAAAGTGTCAATGTGGATTAGATCAATCAAGCCCTTCTCATAGCAATCCCGTATAAAATGATATCGAATTTCAATATGCTTTTTAATGTTGTACTGGGATTGCGTGTAATGCAAATGCCAGCTGTATTGTCAATATGTATAGGTGTATGAGTAAGAAGTAACCCGTAATCCCGTATCTGGTGCTGAAACCAGAGAACCTGAGAACAGCAACTTGACGCAGCAATGTATTCAGCTTCAGTAGAAGAGGTAGAAACAGTCATCTGTTTCTTACACTGTCAGGATACAAGTTGGTTACCCAACAATTGACATCCACCGGTTGTGGATTTCTTATCCATATTGCAGCCACCATAGTTAGAATCTAAATAGGCTGAGAGAAGAAAGTTATCATCATTGGAATACCATAATCCAAGATTAGGTTTTCCTTTGAGATAACTAAAAATCCGTTTGACTGCTTTGAGATGAGAAATCTTCGGATGAGCTTGGTATCTGGAACAAATACTAACAGCAAACATTATATCCGGACGTGAGGCAGTTAAGTACATCAGAGAACCTATCATAGTTAATATTCACGTTGGTCAGAGTCCTCTTCATCGAGAGCAAGACCAATCTTATGATTGATATCAATGGGGAAAGAAGAGATTTTACTGTCAAGCATCTTGAATCTAGTCAAGATATCATTGACGTATTTAGTTTGATGTATGAAGATGCCCTCTGAAGATTGTTTTACTTGCAATCCTAAGAAAAAGGACATCTCCCCCATTGAGCTCATTTCAAATTTTGACTTCATTATTTTTTTCAAAGTCTTTGCAAAGAGCATCATCTGTCAAACCAAATATAATGTCATCTACGTAGATTTGAACAAGAAGCAAATCATCTTTGGATTTCTTGACGAAGAGAGTGTTATCAATTTGTCCACGTGTGAAGCCATTTTGAAGCAAGTGTTGAGAAAGCGTTTCGTACCAAGCACTTGGTGCCTGATGAAGACTATACAGAGCTTTATCTGGTTTATAGACATAATCAAGAAACTCTGTCTTCAAAACCCGGAGGTTGGCAAACATATACTTCTTCAGACACTTTTCCATAAAGAAAAGCACTCTTCACATCAAGCTGATACACTTTAAATTGTTTGAAAGCAGCGTAGGCAAGGAATAATCGAATGGATTCAAGTCTTGCCACCGGAGCAAAGACTTCATCTTAATCAAGTCCTTCGATTTGAGTAAATCCTTGTACTACTAGCCGAGCTTTGTTTCTAACCACAACTCCTCAATCATCTTTCTTAGTACGGAAGACCCAGCGCGTACCAATAGCATGAACACTTTTAGGCAATTTAACTAACTTCCAAACGTGCAACTTAACAAACTGCTGAAGTTCCTCTTGCATTGCTTCAACTTAAGAAGCATCAAGCAAAGCCATTTTCACATTTTTTGGCTCAATTTGAGACAAGAAACATGATTCCATTTCGGCATATAAACAATCATTGGTAGGCTTAAGCTGATGACAAGTTCGTACTCTAGCAGACAGATCACCTAAAATGTTTTCAGTCGGATGATCCGTATATTCGAAGAGTGGGAATTTCCTCAGCTACAATAGAAGGTTCCAAATTTTTCGAATTCTGATCGATCCCACTATTTGTAGCATCTTCGGAACTTGCGTCATCATTTTGCATTTCAACCATTTCAGAAAGAGATTCTTGGAATTCCTCATCATGTTGGGATTCATGCTCATCTTGGTCATTGTTATTAGAAGGTATCTCGGCGTTAGCAACTGGTACCATAGAAGATGATATAGAAGAAACATTAGTTATGGTATGTTCATTGTTTTCAAAAATCATTTTCACAACATTTTCAAAGTCATCGGGAAACACATTGAAAGATTTGAACAAAGAATCATAATCAAATAACCACTCGGGTCCAGTTCCTACTTGAGGTATAGTATGATGAAGAAACTCTACCTCAAAGTATTCTTCTATTTGGAGAATTTACTGAATAGACAAGGAAGAAACCATCACTTGACTTTTCAGCAAATTTTGACAAACGTTCTTTCGTATTAAGCAATATGCAAGGACAACCGAAAGGTTCTAGAAAAAGAAGATTTGGTTTTCAATTATTAAGTAATTCACAACAAGTTTTGTTATGCTTTTTAACCGTTAAAACCCTATTTAAAGCATAGCAAATTGTGTTTATTGCCTCAGCCCGAAATGTAATTAGGAGCTTAGAATAAAATAACATAGTCCTTACGGTTTCAATCAAAGTTCTATTCTTTCGTTCTGCCACCTCGTTCTGTTGTGGAGTCCTTGGAGCATTAAATTGATGATTAATACCATGCTGTAAGCAAAATAGCTCCAAGTGATGATTTTTAGATTCAGTACCATTGTCACTTCTGATTGATTTGATTTTCTGACCAATAAGATTTTGAAGTTTCAAGAAAAGATACTTCAAAATTTCTGTAGCCTCATCTTTTGTATGGAGAAAATATACCCAATAAAATCACGAGTAATCATCAGTTACCACCAAACAGTAAAACTTACCACCAATACTCCTTTTGTTCACAGGACCAAAAAGATTCATATGAAGTAATTCAAGAGGAGTATTAATGGTATTGATGAGCTTGAGCTTGTGCGATTTCTTATGATGTTTTCCTTTTTGCATGAAACACACTTATCCGCCATGGCAAATGTCTGATTTGGAACTCTTGTGACAAGATTATTTTTAACCAAAAAGTTCATCTTTCTGAAATGAATGTGACCCATTCTCCTATGCCACAAGATGGAGTCCCTTTCAGTTGCCTTGGAGAACAAGCAAGTAATTTCATGAGAGGAAGAAGTAACTCTCATGTCTAGGACATAGGTATCCTTTCTTCTAGGTTCTCTCATAAGAATCCATTCTTCTGGAATGACGAATCCAGGCTTGAGAATTAAGCATTCAGAATCATTAAAAACAGTAGTGTACTTCTTGTCGCACACTTGAGAAACACTTAGCAGATTATGTTGAAGTTGCTCGCAGTAGTTAACCTTTTCAAAACTTATTTGCCCATTTGAAACTGTGCCTTCCCCTATTATTTTTCCTCCTTTGTCACTAGCAAAAGCAACGTAACCTCCATTTATCGGTTTAACGTCTTGAAGTAATGAGAGGTTACCGGTCATGTGCCGTGAGCAACCACTGTCGACATACCAAATATTGTCGATAGATCGCGGTGACTACTACAGCACAAACAAAGATAAACAAAAAATTCAAAGGGGAGACCCAAGCCTTGATGGCCTTGGGTCGTCCTGCATCATCCTCAACAAATACATAAATTAATTATAAATGACTTTTGAAATCATTTGAAATAGTTGATGCGTTGTTGTTAACACCTTTTACTTTCCAAACTTGTTTTTGTTTGGAAAGTAAACTTCCATTGATAGATTGTTTAAGAATTTTATTCTTAACAACATTTTCATCCTTATGAACTACTTTTGAAGATGAAGAAGAAGATCTTGAAACTTGTTTTGACAATCTATTTTCTTTAAAAGTTGTTTTCTTCACCTTCTTCCTCATTTGTTGTTTTCTCAATAAGACCAAACAATTTTTTACGATATGTCCTCTAAATTCGTTTTTCAACAAATGCTTTTGATTGTGATTTTTGAGGAATCTTTGAATATGCACATGAAGAAGTAGTGCCTTTCATTGAATTTTTAGACTTAGAGTTTGACTGCATTGGATTGACACGAGTTGTGAATTGAGAATCAGATTTAGATATCGTCTCAAAAAGATCATCTTTTGATTTAGAAACATTTTCCGTTGACAAATTATCAATCTTTTTTTTCCCTTTTTATATTCTTAAAATCTTCTTTTGTTCCTTTTTATGATCCTTCAAGACTTTAGATGTCTTCTTTTGAGAATCATTGTGTGAAATTTCCTTTTGAGCATCAAGTCTGGATTGTCTTTGTTTGAAAGCCATTTCATATTCATCAGTGATTATGAAATTTTCAGACTTAACGTCAAGTTTATCAACAACGATTCTTTCTGATTCGGTACAATCCTCAATCTCACATACCATATCGAAATTTTCAACTTCAGCAATTTCAGATTTTTCAACTGATATTAATTCTATATCAAGAGGTGTTGTAGATACAAACTCTGTAACCTCATCTATCACTGGCAATGGGATATAAGATTTAGGCGGTGGAACTGATGAGTATCCAATACCAATCTTAGACTTAGTATCCGTTCGTTGTGAATGAATGATTTGCTCTAAAATTAGTGATGATGTTGAAAGATTTGAGAGTTTTCTTTTGAAATTCAAAATTTCACTTTGTGCTACAGCATTTGCATTTCTTTGCACATCTATCTCACTTATGTAACTCTCGATAGTTGTTTGCTGATTTAAAATTTTAACTTTTAAATTATGTATTTCGAAGCGTGAACTTTCAAGTCTCTCTAAGAAAAGTGTTTCATTTTCTTTCAACACCTTGTTAGCCTGTTTTAACTTTTCAATGTCAGTTAATAGACTCAAGTTATGAGTTTCATATCGGTTGATTTTATCAGTCATTTCATCACATTTTTCACATTTAGGATCAGTATCAACCTCAGAAATGTTGGCCATGAATGCCCGATTTTGTTGATACTCTGCCAGATGAGCACTCCAATCATAGTCGTCAGTTGTTGTTGATACTATAGCATTTGAAGTATTTGGCTTTCCTTTTTTTATGGATTGAAACTGTTTTGGAGTTGATGGTCTGGTGAAACCTGAAGTTGGTTGTTTTGATTTCTCACACTCTCGAGCAAAGTGACCATAATTTTGACAATTATAGCACTTGACTTTAGATGTATCAAATCCAACCCCTTTTCTGTTTTCTCCAAAATGAGTTTTCCCTGTCTTTTGTAAAAATTTCTTTGCTCTTCTTGTGAGCATGGTCATATTCCACTATATATCCATTTCCTCTAAATCATCTGGAAGAATTTGTTCAAAATCTTCATCCGTCAGATCTAGAGTTGAAATTCTGTTAGAAAGAAACGCTTCATAGGATGTTAAGAAGGCAGTAAGAAGCAACGCATGCTCTTCATCAACTTTAGAGTAAGCATTAGGTTGGGTAAATTGAATTGGATTTGAAGTTTTATAAGTTGAATACTGATTTGCAGAGATGTTCTGATTGAGATCACCAAAACTTTCTTGACCAGAATTGAAGGCAATGCCACTTGTTGATTCTTGATTGGAAGATTTCTCACTGTACAAACTTGGATCTTGAGTTTGAGCTTGAATTTTTCCAGTAGCAGCTTTTTGCAAATCCATTTCATATGCTTGAAGTTTACCAATTAATTCATATTGTGGTAACTTCTTATCCTCTTTAAGAAGCATCACACGAAATTCCCATTTAGGTGGTAGAGAATCCAAGAGCTTGGTATTTACTTTGGTGAAAGTATAAGTTTTACCAAACTCTTTTAATTCACTATTCAATTGAGAAAATTGTGAAATAAGATCATCGAATGATTCATTCTTCATGTGAGAGAATACATCAAACTGTTTCTTGGGAAGTGATTTTCTGCTCGGTCCAAGTTCTTCATTCCCTCCAAAACGTTTAGCCATTGCTTCCCACAAATCATAAGCAATCACTTTAGTTTTAAAACACTGAAAGACCTCCATAGGCAGACACAAAGATATGGCAGCATGAGCTTTCCTATCTTTGTCATATTCTTTCCTCTCCTCAATGGTCATTTCCTTCATTGTTTTGAGTCTAGCAGCTTGACCTAAAATTCGTTCAATCCTTGGATGTTCATACCGTTTCGTAATAGTAATCCACAAGTCAAAGTCATTATACGAGATGAAATTTTCAAACCTAACTTTCCAACTATGATAGTCATTGTTACACAAAAATCTAGGTGGTTTATTAGTTGTACCAATTTCGTTATCAAACTTAAGCATTGCTTGCATATTAGAAAAAGCCATTTTTTAAAATATTTCAAACAATTTACAAACTAAGTGTTGCTAAAACTTTTCTGATTTTTCAAACTAGCGACACTTATGAAGTGTCGCTTAATTTGGTCAAAAACAGCAACACTTTAGAAGAGTGTCGCTTGGAAACAAATGTCGCTAAAGTCAAACTGTCGCTTGACCAAGAGAAGTGTTGCTCAATAACCGTTTTTCAAATGAAAAACGAGTGTCGCTCCTAATGTCACCTGCAAGAACAGTGTCGCTTGCAACCCTGATTTTCTGAAATCCCAAAATCTAGCCTGAATTCAACCACAAACGATTTCGTTCGATCAACAAACACTAAGTTATCATGTTTATGTTCTTAATTCACTTGAACGTAAATTGAACTTCGTGAATTTCAAACCAGTATGTATCGTTCGAACACCTTCGAATACTCAAAAAAACCGATTTGAATAACCTTCAATCCGAAGATATAAAGCTCTGATACCACTTGATAGGTTCCAATTTCATAGAATCTAATCCGAATCACAACTCGAGTAACGTGCGGAATCCATTACTTGAGTTTAACGAGTAATCAAAGCAAATGAACGTCTATACACGATGTAAATAACGTTTCTCTTTCAATTAGAATCAAATCAATTACAGAGAGAATCGATTTACAGAATTCGCGAAGTTACGGAATCAATCAACACTTAGACATATATATAAACTGACCAGGCGAAACTGCCATAGCGACACACTAAGAAGTGTCGCTCTAGGCGACACTAATAAGTGTCACTATACCTATCTAAGTGTCGCTATAACTAATTACAAAATGACTAAGTCTTTAAACAAGCTACTTGACAACTAAACATGTACTAACATATGTTGGTACATCTCATGTGACAATAGGATTCTAGATAGTTAGTGTTTTGTAATCAGTTCGAGTCCTGTAATAAATAGCGAACATAGTAGGTTGGCTAGTTTGCTGGGCCAGCAAGCTTGTGCAAGTTCGTTGAGCCCAAGCCCGGCGAACTTGTCGAAGCTTTGTAAGAGTTTTCAAGTTTACAGAGAGTACAAGCGAACGTATTTAATGTAATTGATTTTAGGTTTATTGTAATCATTGTTTATAATCAATAAAAGAATCGTTTGAACGTGAATCTTTAGGTTTATTGTTTATTATACTCGTTTGTGTTGATTGAACGTTTTCAGGGATTCCACACCTGAATATCTGTTGATAACCTTGTTATCGATCCACGGATTAAGGGACTTACACAAATTCGTCACAAATAATGGCATGAACAATCCGTCGCAATAAGTTGCCACGAAAAGTCGTTGCAAATTTCAGTCGCAACGCTGTTGTTAATTGGTTACTGTAATTGCCACACTGTTTTTAGTGACAGTCAAAATCTGTAGCAAATCCGTCGCAACACGCCTATTGTCACGGATTTATGACGAATTTTTCTGTAACGGTAGGTCTTTCCTATTGTAGTGTATCTATTCTGTTGATGCAAAATCAACACCGTGTGACAAAAGGTTGTGTAGAAATCTTAGCTTGTTAAATGTTGTACGAACTGCGAATTTATGAGAATTTAATTAAGTTCGCAGGTGTTATTCATGCGAACTTATTTTAAATTCACAGGTACTGTTCATGAGAACTTATTTTAAGTTCGCAGTTACTGTAGCAGTGCCTATAAATAGCTGGTTTCGTTTTTGAGTTTGTAGAGATTGAGTGTGCGCGAACATGGAGTATCTGAAATTGTGAGAGTAGGTACCTATTGGTTGTGCTTAGTGCTGGTTGTCATATGCAAGGCATGTCTTGTGTATGCACTTAGTCTTTCATATCTGTTAGATTAGGTCTTGTGGTGCCACCACATTTTTTGTCCTTGTAACGCCTATCATTTGTTTCAATAATATTTGTCGGGGTAATTTTCCCCTTTAACAAATTGTGAGAGTATTTGAAGCTTAATTGTAATTCTGTAATTGATTAATATCAATAAAACATAATATTATTTACTTTTGTCTCGATTTACATTTCACGTATAAACACGATTAACGAACGAATTCTGCACGTTTCGTTAATTCGATTCAAAGACGAGGTCAACAGAACTAACATATTCTTTATATCTAATCTTTATAACGAACTCATCATTTATTTACCTTTAGTATTTATTTATTTATTTATTTATTTATTATTATTATTATTATTATTATATATTAAGAACTAATAATAAATTATGTGGAGTACTATTTGGATCGAGCAAATAACGTTGAATCGATGAACTTGTGTTGTAACTGTACGTATGGCTGAAGATGTAAATATTAATGCAGTTGAATAGACATATAAAAGGATTTGTTGGCACAGTCATTAGATTTGGTAATAGTAAAAAAAAATATAATCAATAGAAAAGAATAATGGCTTGAGATGTGCATCTACACCAATCTATGCTAAAAGAGAAGGTTTATCGAAACAATTATTTATTTCAGGTATCTCTTCACTATTTCTTCAAAAGGGGGAGAATAGAAATTTGGTACTCATCATATTTATTACTATGATGATGACGACTTATTTTAAACACTAAAAAATTATAGCTTTTAGGTTAGATGTTTCTAGATTATAATTCATCTTCTATCAAAATTATAGTTACAATATAATTCAATATCTTATTTAAAAGGTATCTATTATTACAAATAATATCAATAAGTTAATCTTTATAGTATTGTAGATAGATAGTAGGTTTAAATGAGTAGGAAGGAGGCTATTACCTATCTAATTATTGGTTTATTAATTTACAATCAATTACTTAATTAATTAGGCATATTTGGACCGTTCAGAATGAATATTCTTAGATTATTGATATTGTTCATTGAATTTCTGATTCCGTGACTCAACACATTGAAATGATAAAATTGCCCCTTCATAATCTCTTCTACATTTTAAATGAATCAAACCGGATCAATTACACTATTTTTGCAAAGTTACTGTAAATAAATGAGATAGGTAGAAAAAGAAACGTACAAAGATTTATTTATCATGATTATTTGCATTTTTAATCGATTGAATATTTATACTAAGATTTAACATTTCTAAATTTTATTGTGTAACTTTAATATTGTACTAACTTAATCATTTCATATTTTTTCACTCTTATCCCTCGTATTTCAAATATCGAACTCTAGACACCAAACTATGTTTATCGATTCACCAGCAAATAATAAATATAATTTATTTATAGTAGAGTTGTGAATTACAATAAAATATTATATTCCACTGCATAACGCGGATATTGTGATAATATATATATATATATATATATATATATATATATATATATATATAAACTTTAATAAATTTCGATATCATTATCCCATTTTATTATTCATCATTTTTGTGAATGCGTTGTTTACACCAATGATCAAATTATTTTTGTTTCGTTTCTTTCTTTCATTGTGGATTTTTAAGGTCGATACGTTTAGCTAATAACAAGTTTATAGGAGTCAATATTTTCGAACTCACGGGGCAAAAGAATCTTTTCTATATACTAATTGGGTTTCCCCCAACATTATGTGTAAACTTTTCATGATGTCATCACTAAATAAAATTTTATGTGTCATTACCATAAATTTTATCACTTAAAAGAAAAAAATTAGGCCATCCACCTTATTACTATCTTCTAATCATACCATGTCATTCAATCCAAGTGTACATAACTCTCAAAATTAAAATCAAATTAATTACTATTCACATGTTCTCTTAGTATTCTCCAATAGTTTCATTCATTATCTCTTCATTTTATGTGTAATAAATGTTCTCTTTTCAAGAGCTATATAAATAAAGGAATATCATAATACATGAAAAACATGTAGAGTAATCAACTTCAAGATAATGAAACTTTTGAAATAACAAACTTCTCACACAACTTAGATTGGTAACCGTTTCAATCAATTTGCATTAGAAAATCATTTGGATTAAATTAGTACTTCATTAATCTTCTTGACCTAAAAAATATTATAATGTTTACATTTATTTATTATTTTTCAGGTTTGTTTTATCCTTCAATCAATTTATTATTTTTTATTTCCAAGGTATGAAACTTGACTGTACTCTTATGTTGCATCTTGGCCTTCAATTTCATGTTTTACGGCCATGTCATCGATGCATACAAGGATATAATGAATTCATTGATTTCAATATATTAAAAAAGTATTCAATTGTCCTTCAATGCATTCTTAACATTTTCCATATAATCGGTTAGGAAATACAAGCGTATAATGAATTTCATGTTTTATTGGTGACATTAAATTATCCAAATCCAAATAATAATATAAGAGCAAATTAAAATGAGTGATGAGATTTTCATTTCGATTTGCAAGGAAAGAAGAAGAGGTTTATTGAGCAATGTTGTTAACCTTTGTGTTATGACTTCAACCTTTAGAAAGTAGCAACTCCAGAAATGGTGTTTACTAATTTTTATTCACATCATTTACTTGTGTGTTTTTGCTGTAGGATGGATATTTGATTGTTTTTGTTTTCTTTATTTCAATTCAACACTGAGGATAGTTTTTTTTTTTAATAAAACAACTATCATGTCTCAACCTCATATTTAAGTGAATGTATAGGACTAAACAAACTACATTTATGTATTATATGTGTATTAGTTTATCACAATTATTACAAATATAATAAAGCAACTGTACATCGCACGAGTAATAACACTAGTATAGTTATGATACTCATGTGTATTTCAATACGAAGGGTTAAAGCGAAAGGCTTTGAAGATATGGTACATATTAAAAAGCCGTATAGTAATACTTTTTATTTATGATAAAATTATATGTTATTAAATTATTTTTTATACACAAAATTGCAGGTTGTGATTGGTAAATAGGAGATTTTTTTATTGATTAATTAAGTAAACAAGGCTTTTGATTTGTTAATTAGATGTTTGTATTTTGTATGATGATTGAAGTTCAAACGAGTATAGAATTTTTGTGAGAATGTAAGAACCAATGAGAACGCGTCATTTCTCACAAAACACACTTTTTCACATTTTTAAAAATTAAATATCTCCCAAACGGTAAGTCGAAAAATAATAAAAATTGCACTATAAAAATCTGCATTTTTTTCTCTTCGATTAGAGATCTCACAAGGTATAGTTACGTCAACTTTTATATTTTCATTTTCGTTGGGTTTTGTAAACAACTATCACATGTGTTACCAGCGAGTAACACATGTGATATCAGCGGGTAACACATTTGTTACTAATATTATAAAATCATAAAAAAAAAAGTCGGAAGCATACCTTGTGAGATGTTTAATCGACGAGAAAAAAATGTTGATTTTTATGGTGCAATTTTTATAATTTTTCAACGAGTCATTCTTGAGATATTTAATTTTTTAAAAACGTGTGAGAAAGTGGGTTTTGTGACATGTGGGTCATTCTTATTGGTTCCTCCATTCTCATAAAAAATTTCATTCTCATTTGAACCTCACTCTTTGTATGATATTAAATAAATTTTATGAGTGAAGTTCAAATGATAATGAGAATTTTTGTGAAAATAGAGGAATCAATAGGAATGCGCCATGTGTCACAAAATTCATTTTTTTCCAATATTTAAAAATTAAAGATCTCAAAAATGGCTCATTGAAAAATTATAAAAATTGCACCATAAAAATTAACATTTTTTTCTCTTCGATTAGACTTCTCACATGATATACTTTTGACGACTTTTTATGAGTTTTATAAATTGTACAATATTAGTATCACCTGTGATACTCGTTGATATCACATGTGATAGTGGTTGGTATCACGTGTGATAGTCGTTTACGATACCTACCAAAAAACGAAAAAAAAAGTTCGTCGAAAGTATATGATGTGAGATGTCTAATCAAAGAGAGGAAAAAATGCTAAATTTTATAGGGCAACTTTTATGATTTTTCGACTTACCGTTTGTGAGATATTTAATTTTTAAAAATATGGAGACCAGTGAGTTTTGTGACACATGACACATTTTTATTGGTTCCTCAATTCTCACTAAATGTTATTTACTCTTTTGAACCTTATTATAAATTTTATTTTTATTAATTTAAAGAAATTATAAAATATAAACAAACAATGAATGAATATGTTATCAGACATTAGAATATATAAGTTTGGCACCATTAGTTAAGTTTTAACAATCCCGTACATATCGACTAAACGGAATTAATATAACATTACAGATCCAAATATTAAACCATTCTCAAAAACTAAACGGAATTAATGAGAATATGAATATGAATATATATATATATATGAATTCTACCCTATATACTAATTACTTTTTCCCCAAACTTATGTGGTATTATATGAGTTGTCAAGTCATCTTAAATATTATGTGTCAAAAAATTAATATGTTCTTCACATTTTAATATGTAATCTCAGTTTGTTAATTGGACACATTGAATTAGCTTTGGAATACAAGAAATATATCAGTTACAACCAATGTAAATCAATGTCAAATTTATTGTTCTTTGAATTGTACGTTGGTTGAAATTTTATATAAGAAAACCAAAGGTTATCTTTCACTTGCCATTAACTGAGTAGAACCCGTATATATACACGGACCGTTGAATTTGTGTTTAATTATTTTAAATATATACCTGATTAACGCTTTATATAAAAATAAAACGTACTTTAAAACTATGTTGTTTAACCTATGTTTATTGAGTCTAAACCTAAGAATATGAACACCAAATGAATGAGTGATGCTTGTTGGAGTTAAGCCAAATTTTCATAAATAACTAAACTTACTAAAAACTGAACTGAATTATGAGGAAACCCTGAATTTAGTAAAATTGAACTAATCGAAATATACGAACCGGTTAAGAGTAAATCTTTTTGATTTACTACAAGTTCAAAATCTTTATATCTTTAATGATTTACAGTAAAAAGTAAATGAATATTTTATTAAAGAAAAGTTATTTAAGGAAAAAAAATATTATTAAAGAAAATAATAAATAAGAAAAAGGTGAGCTATGTGTATATCAACACTTCAACAAACATAATAGTGATATGATAATCTTGAAATACTTATAAAGTAAATGAAGCAAACAAGTAAAAAAAGAAGAAGAACGAAACTTATAAGGCAATTGTGAGATATCAAAGGGAGTCTAAGATTTGAATTCGTGAAGGACAACTATTTGTATTTTATTAAACTATTAATTAAATTATTATGTGTGATGTTATTATGTCCTAAATAGTAGTCAATTTGACATAATTGAATAATATTATTGGGTAATTGAAAATTTAATGATGTCATCGTATGATTCTTATCAAAAATTCAAATCAAATATTTCAATTGAACAAGTGCCTAATTTAAATTATCCATCAAGTTATAATCAACCAATCCAGCTTCTAGATAATTTGAGATAATATAAAGAGACTTTGTTGATGCAAAATCAACACCGTTTAACAAAATCTTATGTAGAAATCTTAGTCTGATAAACGTTGTACAAACTGTGAATTTATAAGAACTTATTTTAAGTTCGCAAGTACTGTTCATGGGAACTTATTTTAAGTTTGCAGGTACTGTTCATGCGAACTTAAATTAAGTTCGCAGGTACTGTAAATAGCAGTTTCTATTTTCTGTTGGTAAGGTGTTGATCGAAAGTGTGTGTGCGCGAACAGTGATTGAGAGAGTTTGTATCAATAAACAGAAACTTATTTACGTTTGATTGCATTCGATTTACATTTCACGTACAAACAAAATTAACGAACGGATTCCGCACGTTTCGTTAATTCGATTTAAAGACGAGATCAGGAGGACTAACATGTGGTATCAGAGCTTTCTATTCAAGAAATATAGGTGATTTGAATCGGAATTTACGTGAAAAAGATTGAAGCTACGGTCAAGAAACCCACTTGATAAATTCGACAATAAAAGTTGCAATTAAGAGCAAATTGAGACCGGATTATGTTTCAGTAAGTGATTGTGCGTCAAAAGAACTTGAATTTGTGAGATTTCAACGGAGAATTTTGAATTTCAAAGTTTCTGGATTTCTGGGTTAACTGTAACCTGCGAACTTGTTCCTGCGAACTTGATAGCTGCGAACTTAATTTCTGCGAACTTGATGTCTGCGAACTATCGATTATGCGTACTTATTGGTGCGAACTTATTTTCCTGCGAATTTAAAAAAAAGTTATTTGGAGGGAAAATGAGAAAAAATTTTGTATCACCAAATTTTGAATTTAGGCTTAAAATTGTATATTTTTATCTTGAGAAAAGTTTCGTTTTGCCCGAGCATTTTTGGAGGAAATTTTGGAGGGAAAATCGACACGGGTTGTGCATACACGGTCAAACAAGATGGGATTCTTACACTGTAGTGATTTTGATTTCTGGAAAAGTGGATTTAAGGATTTCATTGAACAAAAATATCCAGAGTTGTTGATCTCAATCACTGAGCAATATGAGGGACCAAAAAATAACAGTCTTTATTTTCCAAAGTTTGCGTCATTTGAAGAAGAGAAAAGATTTATCAAAGACAGGAGAGCAAAAGAAGTACTTACTGAGTACTTATCCAAACAGGTCATTTCATTTTGTGCAAAGTATGATATTTCGTACGATTTATGGGAAGGCCTATCGATCATGTTTGAAAAGATTGATAAATTGAGTTTGAAAGATTCTGACGATGGGATTACGAAGAAGTTGCTGAAAAAGGAAGAAGAGGTTCAGGCACTTCAATTCCGGATACTAAAAATGGAGATTGAATGCGAAGAAATGCGTTTACAAATCGTCGAACTGGAAAAGAAAATGGCAGAGTTTAAAGATCAACAAACAGTTATAGACAAACTTCAAGTTGATCATGATCTTGCAAGAAAAACTGTGCAAGATCTTCGTGAGCAGATTGATAAAGCCTCTCAATCACAGCCGGTGAAAGAAAAGACAACGGAGAAGATTTACACGGATAAATCTTCCGAACCATTAGTGAGAATGGTTCGTTCGAAGAAGATTTCTCAGTTTACAAATTATTCTTTGCAAAAGAATAAGAAGTATTCAGAGAAATCTCAATCAACCAAACAGCATAAACATCAAACGGTTGATTGTTGTGATTCTGGTTATTCTCAACATGTCAACAGATCGGTTTCATTGCAAAAGCCAAAAGGAGCTTTCAAACCGAAACAACGACCATAATCAACACAAACAAAATCTTGTTATACTCGCGCGCAGATGTTTTCGCTTGCACCACCACGATGTCATTGTATGGTGCAAAGGCGGCAGAAAGATTTTGTTCCTTTCTCCTCACGAGAATGTCGTATGGCATTGGTTCTACGTACCGAGTTTAGATATGAAACTACACGTTTCAATTTTCGGTAGAACCCAATCTCTTTAGATTACATAGATGCATCTTACAAGAGATTATCGAAGATTTCAAGAACAATTAGAATCGTGCTCAAATGGGTTGCAAAAGCTGTTGTTTAGCTTTTGAGCACGGGTTTCAATATTTATTAAAAGAGGAGAAAAGAAACTGGATGATCCACCAACATTTCTTACGTATCATATTTATCTTTGCATATGAATGTTCAAGAAGTACAAGGAGGAAATCTGTTGTTCAGGGGGAGTATCTGATTATGCTTATGAGGATCAGAATTGTGAACATGCAGATTCTTGAAGACATTGTGAAGTTGAGGCAAAAGGAGAGTTGATTGATACATATTATGTGAAGAAATGGATGTGTGCTGAAGACTAAAGATCAAAAGTTTTCTACAAGTTATTGTCAAGGGGAGTTTGTTGATACATTCTCATGAATGACAAGAGCTGGTTTATGTGTGGTGTGGATGTGTGCTGGATGACGAAGATTAAAGATATAAAGATTTTTATAAGCTTGTGTCATGGGGGAGTTTGTTGATGCAAAATCAACACCGTTTGACAAAATCTTATATAGAAATCTTAGTCTGATAAACGTTGTACAAACTGCAAATTTATGAGAACTTATTTTAAGTTCGCAAGTACTGTTTATGGGAACTTATTTTAAGTTCGCAGGTACAGTTCATGCGAACTTAAATTAAGTTTGCAAGTACTGTAACAGTAGCTATTAATACGCAGTTTCTGTTTTCTGTTGGTAAGGTGTTGATCGAAAGTGTGTGTGCGCGAACAGTGATTGAGAGAGTTTGTAGTTTGGAGCTTATCTGTGTTTTCTGTAATTGATTATTATCAATAAACAGAAACTTATTTACGTTTGATTGCATTCGATTTACATTTCACGTACAAACAAAATTAACGAACGGATTTCACACGTTTCGTTAATTCGATTCAAAGACGAGATCAGGAGGACTAACAGACTTGAGATACGAAAGTCATATATTTTTGTTTCTCTTTTGTGCTAACGTTTCTCTCTAATTATAGGTTACGTTTTATCCATCTATATTGAATAACTATTTATCAAATGTTTTCCTACGACCTACTTTATTGTGTGTTCTTAGTTTATATAAACAAACAGAATTTATAATTCATCCTATCATTGTAAATAAAATTATTCTATAAAAAGTAATCATACAAAATTTAATACAAAGTTATTTGTATATTTATTATAGATAGAAAACATATTAATTGAATCTTATAATTTTACTTTTATCAAACCCGTGTAATTACGGGTCAATAATCTAGTAATTTTAGAAAACTAAAAAAACACATAAATCCTTGCACCACAATGATCCACATCATCAAAATAACTTCTTTAGATTGAGCCATGTCAACATAGTGATGTCATCCGTATCCACCAATTAGTAGATATAATAATAATAATAACAGAAGTTTTCCTTTTGTATAAATAAATTAAATAATATGCATGACCTTTGAAGTTGGAAGCATGTAACTATATTCGAAGTTTGTTGGTGGGATACTAATGTTACTTCTTGCAGTTTATTTTACTTGCATTGTTTTATGAGAAGTTATAAGTGATGCACATATGTATATGAATTAAATGTGTATATGAATACTATATAATATAATATTTAATTATTAACTACAATCCTAGTATGATGCAAGTTCTTTGTTTAACGTTTAAAAATAAAATCAAACGGAGTATATAATTAAAATTTGAGTAAATGTATAAATTTGTGAAAATAAAAGGATTTAATTGACAAATTGAAATTTTAATTAAATGATGACATCACAAAGGTGATTTATATATTATATTTAAGATGCGACTAATTAAGTTATCAATTTAATTCGGTCTCTAATATAAACACTTAGCTATTGTACAATCTATAAAATATGTTTACAATTTATAAAATATCCATAATCTACTTATTACATAATCTTCAATAGAATAACTCATTATAGACAATTCCGCAAACAGAATTTATTTGTATGTGTTCTATAAATCTATATAACAAGGTATGCCCATCAAATTAATCTTATGGTTAGTAAGAGTAATTCAACATTTTTTTATGAACGAAAATATCTAAAATACATTTTGATTTGTACTTTACAAATCATTGGAATTATCAAAATCATGAATATTAATCTAAAAATTCAAGTTCAACATAATAAATTGAGGGTGTTGAATAATTGGCACCAACCATTTGAACTATAAATGAAGAAACAATAGAGTATATCTTTTTAGATCCAGAGATTGTTACACAAAACATAATCATAATGTATTTACTTGTGCATTGAATATGAATCCAATGTTGTTATATAAACGAAATGACTAGGTGATCAAATTCTCAAATTCAAGTATCAATCAAATTAAAGTTATTGGATAACGTAAAGAAATTGGTATTATATTAGTCCACCATTACTTCTGTGAATTAAAAGGAATTGTTAATACATAAAAGAGAACTAACATAATTATAGCGTAATCCATATACATATATTTTATGAAGCCGTCCATTACATTAGTTTAATTTGAATTGAATGATGATGTCATAAACCCACTTCCTATATTATATTTAATAATTAATAATATACGATCACATTTGGTTTTTAGGATAGTCAGACTAATTATCATATATCATAGTAATTTTATTCACATCTTTTATAAAAACAATCTGCGATTTTTTTATGATACAAATTAAGTTGCATAATCCATGTTAAGTTCTCCTGTCACCCATCCATATCTAGGGGATATACAAAATTCCCCATGGGTACGTTCACTAAATGGATGTAGAAAATGGATGTAGAAAACAATCTACGTACTGGCTGTAAAAAAGTAATTTAAAGTACTAATGACATGTAGAAAACGAGGATTCAGAGGATTCATCATTTTTTGGTCACACCATCTGAATGAAAAGAAATCAAGAATAAACACTTCAACACTAACTACTTACTCATTCCACATGCATGCTTCCATGGAATACTCGTACCGAATAATATACAATGCCCCCGACTTATAAGTTACATTTGCCCTAATCATCATTTTAATTTGACTAAGATTAAACATATCATACCTTTTAATTACAAATAATTAGCTAAAACTCATTCACTAGCTATGTCACCACACAAAGCCTCAACTTTAGTACAATACTGCATGTTCATACTAATAATATCGATTATGTGCAACATCAACAATACTAATGGTGGTCGTATTTTGTTGGCCATGGATCAACAATCAGCAGTAGAAGATGGAATTGGAGGTCTACTTGGAGGTGGTCAAAGGGCTCAACAAGTGATGCAATGCTTCACAGGATGTGGTCAAGAAATTGTGGGCTGTGGTGTCACCTGCACACTTGGATCATCTCAAAGTATCGAACCTTGTTTTATGGATTGTGGTCTATCTAACTTTGTATGTATGAACGGCTGCTTCCAACCGTCCATTCCTCCAGAAGACGACCCCAGTCCTAGTCCTAGTCCTGCTCCCATTCCCAGTCCTAGCCCTAACCCTGGCCCGAACTCTAGCCCAATGCATGCGCTCTTTCATTAATGAATCACACGGGTCTATGTATGTAGCTAGCTGTAGTATGTAGCCCCATGCACCACTCATGTTTCAGCTAGCAAAACTCATGCATCATATATAGAGCACCCTTAGAGATATACTTTTCTAAAATCATTATGCATATCTTATCATATAGATTCTTGCTAATCTTCAATAAGAGTTTCAATCCTGGCCAGAAAGAAAAACCTATACATTAAGATATTTACCGCATATATGTGACCATTAATTAATCGCAAACATCAAGTTATTACACCGTCTCTTAATTACTAGTAGAAACATTTTCATCATCACATTATAGTTTGTTTTTATCGAGATACTATGTTGATATGATGTATTAATTATAAATTTACTATTAATATTTTAAAACTACTAAATATAATATATGTATTCTCACTATATTTATAACAAAAAATTAATATTTGTATATAATAATTTTTTTAAAAAGCATAAGTAAGTTTTATTTCTTAATTGAATTAATAGAAATATTAAACTAAGTAACCATAATATTGTTGACTTATATATTTTAATTAGCTAAAAAGATGTAACTAGTGAAAAGAGTTTAGTGTAATACATACATTCAAACAACTTCTTTTGTTCTGAGCATGTTCTTCAAATGTTCTTATGCAAATTTATTATATATCGTCGTAGCAGCTTTGATATAATTGATGATCAATGATCAAAATACAATCATTTTGCAAATTTTACACTTAATTTGAAATAAACTTCATAGTCCATCATTTACTTCTAATCTTTCGATATAATTTTCAAATTTCAATCATATATCTTGACATGGTGCCAAAGATAGTAGGCAATATACGGCTGCTGCCAACTCTATATATATGATAAAACAATGGTGTCTCAAATGAGGGGCAGCCCTCATTAGAGGGCAAGAGGGTCAGGTTCATCCTAGCCATTGATTTCTTTGATCTAGCGGTTCAGAGTCACTGCATTTTAAAACACTGCATATTACGTCAGATTCACTGATCTTATTTATGTTTAAAATGCAATAATTTTAAAATGCATTGAATCTTGACCGTTGATCAATGAAATCAATGACTGAGATGGTGAGATGGGTTGCCCCTCCGAACCTTACACTTAAACAATTACATAATAATCTTGACACTCGAGTGATTACCATCGTATTAATGTAAAGATGAAAATAATAGTTATTTGGGCTATCACATTCATATTGTGTATCAAATTATTCGGGTTTTCATTATGTGTAATAAATTGTTATTCATTGCTATTGCTATTGTATATGATTTTGTGTACTTTAACTTGCGTGTCAACTGTAAGAGGTGACACGAGGCATCATGATAAGTTGACACGTCACCGAAGTACATAAATTAACAATAATTAAAAGTTTATTAGTTCATTATACATAATGTAACCGCGAATACTTTGTTATTTACTATGAATGTCATATATAAAAAAGAAG
This sequence comes from Gnaphalium uliginosum, assembly GCA_963930675.1. Taxonomy (NCBI): domain Eukaryota; kingdom Viridiplantae; phylum Streptophyta; class Magnoliopsida; order Asterales; family Asteraceae; genus Gnaphalium; species Gnaphalium uliginosum. The sequence continues at coordinate 17,691,322 of OZ005686.1, read as the reverse complement.
GATCAACGGTAAACTGATGCAATTAGCGAGTACGTGAAAACACAAATTAAGTGGAAAAGAGTATATCACTCACATTGTCATTACAACAAATTGATCGTTACAAATGAACTGTTACATCATATATACAAAAACAGAAATAACGACTTGAACGACCTAGCATACTATTTACACTTTGGCTACCTTAACTTTACAAATGTGACTTAACTAGCCCCTGCACTAGAGCTATTTGGTATTGACAATTTAAACCCTGCACATGTACTTAAAGGGAATGACTATTTAGCCCTTGTACTTTTACACTCCCCTCTCAAGTTGAGAGTGAAAACTTTGTGAAACTCCCAACTTGGACAAAAGCTTATTATGTTGGTCAATACCTACAACCTTTGTAAAAAACATACATCAATTGAGATTAATAGTTCCAGCTTTGAGTTGTGCTCTCACATAATGGCAATCAACTCAACGTGTATAGTCCTGGCATGAAACACATCATTTGCAGCAATATAGATTGTTGCTTTCGTGTCACAACAGAAGTCATTAGGACCTAAAATTTTCAACCCCAAATCTTTTAACAACGACTTAAACTAAGTTACTTCACAAACATGTAAGAGCCATGGACCTTTATTTAGCTTCCGATGAGGATCTGGAAACAACCTATTATTTCTTTGATTTTCATAAAACTGGTGAATCACCCAATAAGATACAATAACCAATTGTGCTTCTTCTAGTCATAGGACAACTTGCCCAACCTGAATTACAATAGAAAACCAAAAGAAAACCTTGTCCTGGATTTTGTAACAAGTATCTTAGAAGATGTTTAGCTGCTTGCATATGTACAAAAGTAGGAGATTGCATAAATTGATATAACACTTGAACTGTATTGCTTATGATCATTCTATATTGCTCAGAGATCTAGAAAAGGAGACCATGTATCTACTTGCAGTTTAGCATGTTTATTCGTAAGCAATTTCTAAGGCTTGCGGTTCAACACTCCTGATTCAGTTAACAAATTAGTGCAATACTTCTTTTTAGAAACAATGACACCTTGATCACTTATGGAAATTTCCAAGCCTAAGAAACAATTCAAATCACCTAAATCCTTCAGGTGAAACTGATAATTATCACTGCTAGTAATCAAGAGGTCCAACATATATCAGAATGGCACTGAATGCATTGTAATCATGTTTATTGAACAAAGAATAATCTGCTTTGGATTGAACATATCCAAAAGAAACAATAATAGATAACAATTTAGAAAACCATTGTCTAGGAGCACGTTTAAGCCCATACAATGACTTCGTCAATTTGCAAACCGGAGTAGAATTGGAGTTACTAGTTGGTTGCACAGACTACCCCTTTTCGGTATATCCTTGAGGTAATTTCATGTACACAACTTCCGGTAAATCCCCATGAAGAAATACATTAGACACATCCATTTGGCATATAGACTAACCTTTCATTGTAGAAACTGCAAGAAGAGCTTTTACTGTTACCATCACTATAATCCACACCCTTCTTTTTCCTATAACCATAAACAACTAATTTGGCTTGTCCACTCTGCATTTAGTTTAGTCTTATAGATTCAGTGATACCCTATTGGTCTTTTGTTAGAAGGAAGTTTAGTTAACTCTACTATAGCTGCAAATTCAGAGTTAATAGCTAGAATCCACACCAAACATTATCATTAATAGCTACTTTAAAGCATTTAGGATCTAATTGAGAAAGAAGAGAAGCTAAAATGCTTGAAACTTTTTGTAGAGAAACAAAGTAGTAACTTGATTGGATCTAGGTATCTGGTTGATGATTGGTGTAATATAATCATCCAGTTTAGAAGGAGGTTTAGTTTGTCTAAATGACCTTCTTGGTGCAGGAATTCTAGTGCCTTGTTCTGAGGAGCAGAAGTAGTAGTTGAAACTGTTGGTACAACTAGTGTGTCATGCATCTTGGAGCTTCGAAGTTGTAATTGTATAGAAATTAGACTTAGCATATTTTGTAATCTGTCTTGCGAACTTATCTATATGCGAACTTAGTGTTGCGAACTTGTCAACAAGTTCGCAGTCTGGAATAAGTTCGTAGGTACAGGAGTCTATAAATAGAAGAATCGAGTCTGTAATTAAGTACGCATATACTTAGAGTGATATCAGTTTGTATGATTCAGTAGCTAGCATTTTAAATACAGATTGTAATCGATTGCGTCAGTGATTAATAGAAAAAGCGAAAAGTTATTTACACCATGAGTCTTTATTATTTTGTTTACGAATCAAGCTAACAATCGGAGATTCCGCTAACAATTGTTTGTGATCAAGTTCTAAGATCAAGCAGTACGAGTTCCACAATTGGTATCAGAGCCATTACAGGTTGAATTTGATTGAATTTCGCAAAACAGAGCTACGGTGACAATTCGATTTTGCGAAGTTTCTGTGAAATTGAGTGCGTATAAAGTGTTAATTGATTGATAAGGTTGCGAATTGAAGCTTAGTTCGGTTAATTGAATGATTTCAGGAGGTAATCAAGAGTTTGTGTTCTTCGCGGCTACGGGTGTAAATTTGAATTTTGTTTCAGGAGATCAAATTTGTTAATCTCATTAGTTTAGAAGGATGATTATGGATCGAATTGAAGTTCTGCACGGTTGATTTTAGTTAATTCGACTTGAATTTCGAATTCTGATCTTCGTGAAGCTACGGTATTGACGGTTTTTTTTGTCGTGACGAGATAACTGTATTTTGCGAACTTAATGATGGTTTATACAAGTTCGCAAGAGCTGTTTTAGTCGATTACAGGAGCTAAGTTTGGGTTATTCGGGTTAATTTTGAGTTTTTAGACAAGTTACGATTTCTGGGTCGATAGTGAACTTGTTTCAAGTACTGCGAATTTATTCCAGAAAAACCATTGTCTGCAAACTTATTAAGCGCGAACTTTCTGGTTTGACTCGTTTGACCTTTGCGAACTTGTTGAGCACTGTTATTGCGAACTTACTGATAAGTTCGCAAGTTTGAAGAGAGTGAAGACTGCGAACTTGTGATAGTTTCGCAAAAAGTGTGTGAGTGTTAAGTTACTGTTTGGACTTGGGGTTTCAAGGATGGCGTATAATATGACCAATATGCAAAAATTTGACAATGAGACGGGAACCTCTAACAAACCTCCGAGATTTCTTAAACCCGATGATTATTCAAACTGGAGTTTTAGATTCGAAAACTACATTGCATACAGTGACCCATGACTTTTGGTTTATCTTACCAAGAAATATGTGGCTCCACAAAGTGAAACTGGAAGAGGTCCTAAACCATTGGATCTTATGTCTCCAGAAGAAAAGAAGGATTTTGAGAAAGAACGAAAAACTTACGCAGTGATCACTATGTGTTTGTCTCGAGATACGATGTTTTTGTTCAAGAATAAAGAGACCACATATGAACTATGGGAAGCCATCGCCACAAGATTTGGAGGAAATGACATGTACAGGGAAAGTCGAAGGATTTGTTAAAAAAACAATTTGAAATGTTCTCTCAACTTCCAAATGAGACTTTCGATTCTCTAATGTCTCGATTCTCTCTTGTGAATTGAGAGATGTAAATGTTGATCTTGTGCAAGCAGAAATCAACAAGAAACTATTACATTCACTGCCGAAAAAGTGGGATGTTTGAGTAATGATGCTTGAGGATAATAAAGTTTGCGTACATAGTCGCTTGATGTGCTAATTCAAAAGTTGCAAGCATATGAACTTGATATGCAAACTTGAGCAGCAGGACAAACGTTTGTACAAGATCAAAGTTTATACAGTGATGTTTCTAAGAAAGATTCAGGAGGTGTTGCACTATTTTCAGGAGTTGGAAGTTCTAATACTTCAGATACTGGAAATGGAAATAGTATCCCATTTGTGAATAATACAACTTGCATTGTCTGTCCACATTGTTCAGTGAAAGTTCAAAGTACTTCTCAAGGTTCTACAACAGCACCAAAGAACTTTCATGATCATCTTGCACTGATCAATTCGTTTTTGAGTTCATATGAAGGATTTCTATCTTCTGCAACATCAAATCTTGATCTATCAGAAGAAGACTATGATGATGATTTGGAAGAGATGGACCTGAAATGGAACATGGCGATGCTGACAAGACGGGCTAAGAAATTTTTACAGAGAACTAGACGTGAACTAATAAGTGGGAATACTAAGCAAGGTTTTGGTTTCGACTAAAGCAAAGTAAGATGCTATAATTGCCAAAATTATGAGCATTTTGCTCGAGAATGCGAAAAGGCCAAGCAACCCGCATCAGGTTTTACAAAACCTAGCATGCCACGACCTTCATCTAACAATCGTGGATCTTCTCAAGCATGGCAAAATTCTCAACCAAAATCTAATGCTCAAGGAGCTTCGTCTTCTTCTGCACTTGTGTCTACTAGTGATGATCCATATAACTGGGAATCTGGAGGAAGAGATAGCAGCTTATGAGCATGTGCAGCAATCATCATTCATGGCTAACATACCAGAGGTTGATGCTGAAACTGTTAAGAAAACTTGTGATACGTGTGATGAGCTTTCTTCTAAGCTCAAAAATGTATCGGGATCAGAATCAAAATCTGCTTGATGATATCGAGAAGCTAAAATTTTAAAAAAAACTTTAAAATCTAATGAAAAGATTTACGAAGAAAAACGTAAATCTTCTGAGGATGAAACTCATCGTTTGAAAATTAAAATTTTAAATCAACGAGCATCCATCGATACCTACATTACAGATATTGTTATCTTAAATAAAGAAGTTGCTGAACTTAAAAGTGAAATTTTAAACTACAAAAGAAAGTTTTCAAATTTTTCATCTTCTTCAATGATCATTGATGCAATCATCCATGATCAAAACTTGGATACAAAATCCAAGTCAGGAATTGGGTATCGTATGGTTCCTCCTCCACATTCATATACTCAAAAACCTAAATCTATTGATCATGATGTACAAAATTCTCAAAGCATGGAGAAAGATTCAAAGGATTTTTCTAAAAAGGAGAAAAAGAAAATTGAAAAACTTTCTCAAAAAGATAAAGTAACGATGAGACAATAGATATTGATGAACCAATCAGTATCGAAGAAGAAAAATGTGATGAGGATAAGGTTGTTAAATCTTCAGTCAAACCTGAAAATTTTATCATCACGACTGAATATGATATGGCTTTTAAACAAGGCAAAACCTTTCGAGAGGTAGAAAAAGAAATTTTAGAGAAAGAGTTTAAGATTAAATCTAAAATTCTATCGGATCCTCCAAAGGTTGTGAAAATCGTTAAAAGAGATAAATCTTTTGACAAACCGTCGATTCTCAAATCTAAAACGAAATCAAAAGAGCATTTGTCACAATCTTCCTCGTCACATCATTCTCATTCTCATAAAACGTGTGAATCTTCAGAAATTTTGACATCTCGAATTTTTGTTGAGAAAAATGTGTCTACGAAAGTGTCTGATTTTAGACATTTCGTTGAGAAGAGAAGTTGTTTTACTGTTGATATGTAGGACATGTGATTAAACATTGTTTGAGTTTTGCTAAGCGAAATCGAAATCAAAATCATGATGAGCTCAAAAGGTCATATTTTAGAAACTCTATTTCTAAAAAAAATTTAAAGGCTGGCTCAAAATTTTCAAAAATTGTTTCACAATCACATGTTTCTACAAAGAAGATCAAAGAGAAAATTTCTGATCTTAATGTTTTTAAAAAGGGAAATTCCAAACCGAAGCAAGTTGGAAAATAAAGAATGGATTGGATTCTTCATCTAAGATTACATCACCAATTCAAAATGATTTATTAAAAAATTCAAAATTGGTTGATGTAATCATCATGGATGATGATGATGGACATCCCAAAGCCGTTAAGGCTTGGGTGACCCTTTCAAACTAACCTCGTTGTTTCTTTATGCTGGAATAGAATCGGCGTCCGCTTGGAAATATTTGGTATGTTGATAGCGGCTGTTCCAGGCATATGACTGGAAACCTGTCCTTACTGACTGACATCCTATCTTTTGATGAGGGACCAGTTGAATTCGCTGGAGCATTAGGAGGTTATATTACAAATGAGGGAACAATATCAAATGGTGAAATTAGTTTTGAAAGAGTCAATTACTGTGAACAGCTCCAGCATAACTTGCTTAGTGTTTCACAAGTTTGTGACAAAAAATATACAACTGTTTTCACGGATACTGAGTGTTTAATCTTGAGACCTGGTTTTGTCATACCTAAAGAATGGATTGCTATGAGGGCACCGAGGAGAAAGAACACTTATGTTTTAGACATGACGACAATCACTACCTCAGATGCGAATACTTGTTTGTTGTCAAAAGCTTCAGACAAAGAATCTATGATGTGGCATCGAAGGTTCGGTAACATTCATTTTCGAAAGATGAATGATTTGGTTAGACTCAGTCTAGTCGAGGGTATTCCATGACAAACTTTTGGGCTAAACGATCATTGCAATTCTTGTTTACAAGGAAAGCAACACAAAAATTCACATTTGTCAAAGCTAGTAAATACAATTCAGGCACCGCTGGAACTTCTACATATGAATTTGTTTGGTCCAATAAATGTGAGAAGTATTGGTGGAAAATAATATTGTTTGGTTGTCACTGCGTTTAGAAATTCTGAAGTCTTTCTTTTTGAAGATAGAAAATATATGTAGTTTGAAAATCAAGCGTTTGAGAATTGTGACAATGGCACGGAGTTTGAAAATCAAGCGTTTACAAAAGGGGTAGCAGAACGGAAAAACAGGACGTTAATTGAAACGACTAGAACAATGTTTGCTGATTCTAAACTTCCGATAATCTTTTGGGCTGAAGCGGTCAACACGACATGCTACGTGTTAAATCGAGTGCTAACGGTTAAGAAGCTGAATAAAGACATGTTATGAGCTTCTCAATAATCGTAAACCAAATTTGAGTTATCTCGAGCCATTTGGATGTCCTTGTTCAATTTTAAACACCAAGGATCACTTATCAAAATTTAGAGAGAAAACAAGTAACGGGTTCTTTCTTGATTACTCTGTTAACTCACCAAACAAGCGGGTGTTTAACAACGCTTCTGGACGTATTGAAGAGCACTTTGAAGTTAAATGTTTCAGATACACTAATCCTCAGCAAGGTATTGGTTCCGATATGTTATTTGATTATGATAAATTATCGTGTATGGTTTGGTTTTCGGGGGAGATGATAATTCAATTCCTTTATCTTCTGCTTCCCAGGCTCCAGTGTCCACTCAGCCAAATGATAATGTTGATGAGAGTGATAATGACGATGTTGACTTTCAAGACTCTCCATCTGAATTTGTAACTGCTCAGCAGGAAGAAACTACAACAAATGATGATGCTCTTCAAAATGCAACAGTTGATCCAAATTTTACTAATTTGGATACAACTTATGCTCATGAGGAAATGCCAACCTCTCGGTTTGAAGACCCTTAACATCCCGAGTATGTGTACAAGCTCGATAAAGCTTTATACGATCTTCATCAAGCACCCAGAGCGTGGTACGAAACAATGTCTACTCATTTACTTCAAAATGGCTTTTCAAAAGGGCAAATTGATAGTACATTGTTCATACGGAAATCTAAGGACGATTTGTTATTAGTTCAAATATATGTGGACGATATTATCTTCAGATCAACGAATGAAGCTCTTTGTACCGAGTTCGAGAATATAATAAAAGCTAAGTTTGAAATGAGTTCCATGGGTGAATTATCCTTCTTTCTTGGATTGCAAGTTCAACAGTCCGAAAAAGGGATATTCATTCATCAAACAACGTATGTACATGACATTTTGAGCCGGTTCAAAATGCTCGATTATCGTACATTTGGAACTCCCATTGACTCTACTCACAAACTTGAGCCTTCTCCAGACGAAGAATCTGTTGATTAGTCTATTATCGGTTCGTTGATATATCTGACGGCATCTCGCCCAGATATAATGTTTGCTGTTGCACTATGTTCCCGATTTCAAGCCACTCCAAAGACTTCTCACCTCAAAGCAGTAAAGAGGATTCTTTCTTATCTAAAGGGTGCACCAAAACTTGGACTTTGATACCCTAAAGATGATAATTTTGATTTACTTGCTTTTTTTGACTCTGATCATGGTGATTGTCAATTGGACAAGAAATTCACAACTGGTGGATGCCAATTATTGAGCACGCGCCTAGTCTCGTGGCAATGCAAGAAACAAACGACTGTTTCTACGTCCTCAACGGAGGCCAAATACATTGCCGCTTCGAGTTGTTGTTCCCAGGTTCTCTGGTTTCAACATCAACTCCGAGACTAGGGTTGTTGTATACAGCAACCCCAATCCATATTGACAACACAGCTGCAATATGTATGACTAAAAATCCCGTCCAACATTCTAAGACCAAACACATCGAGCTTAGGCACCATTTTATTAGGGATTGTTATGAAAAACGGCTAATCACCTTGGTCCATCTTGAAACTTTAAAGCAAAAAGCACACCTTTTCACCAAAGCTTTTTCAAAAGAATGATTTGATGACCTTGTTTCAATGATTGGGATGAAAAATCTCGATCATATTGACTTACTAAATATGTTTAGTTAGGTTATGTTTGATTATTTCTTTTATAAAATCCAAAAAGCCAAAAACAATAACAAATACAAAAATCACAAAAAAATTATAAAACGTAAAAGTGGGGGAGTTTTGTATGTAAAAAGTTGGAAAATGATAGTACATCAGAAGTATATGAACATAAAATCTATAACTTGATCTATTTTTGATGTGCTAGTAGGCTTGCTTACCAATTTTAATTCAAATTTTCTAAATCAGAGATAGCTTCATCATATGATGTATTGATAGGCATTATACACTAAAGTTTCTAATAAAATTAAAAGAAATCTAATTATATTATTTGTTAGAAACAAATTTTGACGTATGAATTTTAGTCTTAATTCTTGAATCAAAGATTGGGTTTTAAAGATTAAATATCTAGTATATACTTAATAATTCCTCTGCTGCATATTTGCTGACCTGGAATTGGTGAGTCATATTGTTATATACTTTGTTGTACAAAAGTACAGACCTGTTTTAAAGTATGACTAAAATGGGTTTTTGCCGAAATTAAGGGTGACTCTGTTGTATGAAAATACAGACCTGTTGCCACTAGTTTATTCAAAAGCTCACAAATAATTGTTTGTTCAAACTATTAATTACTCTGAGAACTGTAGTTAATAGTTTCTTCAAGGACTAATTTGCGCCTAAAATAGATATTCAAATATTCAAGAGTATGTCAAATTTTGGGTTTCTCAAATAATATTCATAATAATAATAATTTTGTTTAGAAACTTAAGTGTAAAATGTTTAAGAGAAAAATTATATCAATAATTGCCTTGAACTATCTAAAAAGATAAGAAAACTTATTTTAAAATTGATTAAGCTAAGTTTAAAGTGAAAATTTATACTAGCGATTAAAAATAGTATTAAATATATTAAAATGAATCTATACTTTCTGATATGATCCCAAAGCATAACAAAATTATCTCCACACAATTTTTTTTCATTTTATTATTTTAATTTTCGTTTGAAAAATGAAAAATACAAAAACATTGTGATTAATGTTTGTAAATAGAAAAATAGAAAATCACAAAAAGATTTTACATTTCTATGATATTTTTTCTCTAAGTCACTCAAATATGACAAGGATCTAATTTTCATGAGTAGCTTGAACTTAAAATTGAAAAATGTTCAAAAAGCCTTAGAAATAAATTCGCACAGTCAAGTTCGCAATACTGTTCATGCGAACTTAATGATAAGTTCGCACTAACAGTTGAAGATATAAATATCATCTCCGCGAACATATTTGCACACTATCTTGCGAACTTACTACTGCGAAGTTTTTTTCTCTGAAGCGAACTTGCTGAAAATTTGATCTATGTGATTTTCGATTGTTGAAACCTTTCGTTTTCATATTTAAATGTGATAAAAAAACCCTCGTGTACTTACTGGTAAGAGTTTAAATCATTAATTTGAAGTTTATATTTAGATCTGAGAATCTGTTCTAAGGATTTGAGAATGTGAACTCGATTAGAAAGATTAAACCTATCGAAAGTCATTACCTTTCATTCTGAACGTTAAAACTGTAACAACCACCAAAAATATCAGGTTAATACTTAACTTAATCTCCACCTAAATCTGGACCTGACCTTCTTAATAATTTTAGTTAATACTGCTAATCAAAAGTTAATACTGATAGTCGTAGTTAATACTGTTGGTTAGAAGTTTATACTCCTTACCGGGTTAATACTGCCAGTACAAAGTTAAGTTAATACTGCTGGTACGATTCCTAAGTTAATACTGTTTGAGAAATACTTCAGTTAATACTGCCAGTACAAATCCTAAGTTAATACTGTTAGAGCAATTCTTCAGTTAATACTGCCAGTACAAAGTCTAGTTAATACTGCCAGTACAAAGTTAAGTTAATACTGCTGGTACGATTCCTAAGTTAATACTGCCAGTACAAATCCTAAGTTAATACTGTTAGAGCAATTCTTCAGTTAATACTGCCAGTACAAAGTCCAGTTAATACTGCCAGTACAAAGTTAAGTTAACACTGCTGGTACGATTCCTAAGTTAATACTGTTAGAGCAATTCTTCAGTTAATACTGCTAGTACAAATTACCTCAGTTTCAACTGTTGGTCAGTTTCTACTGGTAGTTGAGTTAATACTGTTCTCACCTTTCATAGTTAATACTGCTTTCATAGTTACCACTTCTAGTACAATTGTCCGTTTCCACTGCTAGCACATACTTCAGTTTCCATTGATTAGCTCAATTACCACTGTTTCTACTGTTAGCACTGTACTTATTGGTTACCACTGTTTGAGTTTCTACTGGCAGTCGAGTTACTACTGCCTTCATTACTACAACTGCTAGTCAGTTTCCACTGCTAGTTCAGTTACTACTGTTAGTCCAGTTTCTACTGCCCGCATTGATTAATACTGCTTGTGACATTCAGTTACCACTGCTGCACAAATCACCATTTCCACTGTTAGTTCAAAGTTTCCACTGTTAACACATTAATGTCCCGAACAAATCATGAAGTACTAAGTGTCAATCTATTACCAGTGAGATGCTTAAACGATTTTAAGACCAATCAAGTGTTACCCACACACACAGCAAACCCTCCTGCCCGATATAAAAGCTTTTTAAGTAATATTAAAAGATAAGTAACCATTCGTATTCTGTAAAAAGGAACTCTAAGATTTGAAATAGAGTTAAATGTGCACGCAAAAAGGGTTATGATTACCTCTTTTCCCTCAAAAATCGGCCAGCAAACCTATTTCCCATAAACCAAATCAATTAACTTACACTTCCCATAAAATCACCTCCACCTTCACCCAATCAAAATCCCGGATAGTAAACTTAAACACTCCATCCCTTATTCTTTTTGTTAACCTCAGCAGAAATTATACATTCACACTCAAAACACTTTCATCTAATTTCTCTCAAACTCTCTCAACACTTGCACGATTTTAGCAAGAATACCCGGTTTATTCATCACCTTCATCCAGTACCAAACACTCCGGGAACCCTGCTCAATCTGGGGAAAGAACTCCATCACCCCAAAACCCTACACTCCTGGTCGAAGAGGTAATCATAAAGTGCAAGAATGTTTACATTCTATTCTGCACAACCCATTTATTTTATTTCTTACTACTGTTACATTTTCCTTAAAATATGTGTGCATTAGGGTTTTTGTACCAGAAATGTTAATATGTTTTACAAATAAAAACACACTTAAGGTTTGTTCAAATCATTTGCATACGGGTTTTATTTTATACTATGCATTTTTGGTAAAGTAAGAGAGTTGGACAACTTTCTGTCCAGATTTTAGCCAACTTGGGAGGCTGTAACTCCATGAATACTTCACCAAAAGTGAGGGTTTTTCTTCTAAAATTTAACTCCATATGTTATCTTCCAAACCCAATTGATCTCATGCAAAAACAGTAAGATTTGGGTCTTCAAATACCGGTTGAATGACAAAGATGTGAGGCTGCCATGTAGTGGCAGATTACCTTTCCTAACTTTGGACAACCGTATCCCCATCTATTATTCATGAAAAATAGTGACTCTAAACTGGGAATAACTTGCTTTTAATCATTCACACAAAACCTAAATCATACACCAAAGACCTAATATTTTGAGGTGTATCAAGAAGATGCCCAGAAACTGTTTAGTTTTGCTAAGAGAGTCACGAAACAAACCACACAACCCTGGGCAGATTCATCATTTAAAATTTGTGGGTAACCAACTCGTATGAACTCATGTATTAAAGCATATCACTAAACATTAATGGACACGTTCTTACTGGACTAGGTCACGGTTAGAGCATCATTTCCGGATTTGTAACTTGCTCACAGAATTATACTCGTTAAACTCAGCTCACAAGGTGAGTTCATTGTCCCCTCTTTCTGATTTCTATCTTTGGGGCTGAAAGCATGCAATTACTTTAAACTTTTGGTTGAACTTTTACGTACTATCAACTGCTTTTGAACTATTTTTACGCAAACTGTGGTATGTCAACATGTTAAGCTTGGGTTTTTCTTATACTCAAAGTCCCCTGCAACTTATTCACTACTAATTAACTCGTAGCGACGAGCCGTAGATATTATGGGTAGCATGCTATTTAGGGTAGGACCATCTCTCACTCACACTTCAACGTGGGTGCATAATATCGCCTTTTACTCATGTTTGTTGAAGAACATGTAGCACTTATACTTTGGGGCACGTTCGGTCGGATAATCGGATTAGCAGTGGTCTCAAGGCTTATACATTTCTCTCTTTATTACCACATGTTTATTTACAGCAACTTTATCAACCAAATGCTTGTTATACCTGTCCCGATTGGACAAACACAGGGATGATAGCGTTCCCGAATCGGACGGCTACACCCATACTTATGTCCCCTATTGGACACCCTTTTGGTTCGATTGTTTCAAACTTTGAACTCACCAACTATGGCCATAGTTGAACATTTTATTTTGGCATGCTTTTCAGGAGAACGTCGGTAAGCAAGGATCATATGTGGGCTAATGCATGGGATTATGTCGACCAAGCCATTTAAACGGACTTTGAACTAAATTTTTGTAACCTATTTGTAGTAATGCCGTATACTTTGAACAATATGATGTATTTTTGATGCCTCCAAGGCTGTTTTATCTTAATTTAAATGGTATGGTTGTTATATCTTTGTGTTGTGAAATCATTAGCTGTGACACCTCGTGTTTCCGCTTTAGCGGGGTGTGACAAAAACGATCTAAAATGCTTGGTTGATTGTTTTAAATCGAAGTGAAATCGAAAAATTTGAACAAGTGTTCATCTGATGAACACTGTACTTGTGAACTTAACATAAGTTCGCAGTAATAGTAAACTTTGACCATTGACTGATATTGTCTCAGTGTGATAGCGAGCTTATAATAAGTACGCATGAACAGTACTCGCGAACTTAAGATATGTTCGCATGATTTCTGATACTCTGACAAAGGGTAAAATGTTTCTGCGAACGTATCCTTAAGTACGCATGTACAGTGTCTGCGAACTTAATATGTTCGCATGTTTCAACACTTAGAAAATTTTTGCAAGTCACATATGATCTTGAAACTTACCGATCTATTGTGCAAATGTGTATATGTCTTATAAATTACAGATGGCACTTCCTGGGAACGCTATTAAGAAGAATTTTGACGGGAGGCACAAGATCACAGCTTTCCTAGATACGCCTGTATCTACATCGACTCCATATTTTCCTTTGATTAACTTTCTCCAGAGATCCCGGATTGGATATGCTATTACTGCTGATATTGAGATATGATGGGAGCACTTGATACAGTTCTGGTGTCAGATATGAGACTATAGAGGATGTTCCGACCATTATCACTTCGGTAATGGGGCAGGAAGTAAGAATTACTGAGAGCGTGATTCGAGAAGTACTCCAATTCCTAGATTCTGAAGATGACAGAGTTGTATTTCCTTTAACATTAATTAGTGGATTTTTTCAAAGGATTGGATATCCTGAAATCTCTCTGGATCAATATCGAAAGGCCAAGCTTACCACGCTATGGAGATTTTAATGCATACTCTGATCCACTATCTTGGATCGAGGAAGGGTGGGTATGATGGAAACAATCACCAGTTAGCTTCGGCTATGATAGCCTTGACATTGAATAAACCCTATAATTTTTCTGGATATGTGTTTACCAATATGGTACACAATGTCAATCATACTGCAACAAAGTTCTATTTGTTTCCGCGATTCGTGCAACTTATATTACAACATCTTCTGCCGAATATACAATTTCAATGGATGCCGGTCCGACTAACCCCAATGACCAAACGGATCTACAAAGACTGCTCTGTAGTAAAAGAATCTGCTACGTTGAGCCTGCTAATGATGGTTGGGAAGATGATGTGAATGATGCTCAAGCCAATGATGATCAGATGTTTGATACTGATGTTCTATTTGAAGATAAACCAGAAGAGCAAGTGAATGATAGGGTTGATGAATCAGCCAGAAATGAAGAAGAAGTGGTTGGGTCTGATTCCGAAGAGACAACCATAAATATTATTGAGGAGTCTTCAAGTGATTCCGATACAATATATGATCAAAGAACATTGGCATTTCTATGCAAACAAGGTAATGTAACTGAACGTAGACTGAGAAGGATCGAAAAGCGGATTGTTGAGCAGAGGGAGAATAGGAAAAGAGCCAGAGAAGAGGGTTCTGATGATGAGTATGTTCCTTCGGAACAACCAGCTCGTGTTCGTTCGAAAATTCAAAAGGAAAAATCTAAAGCTGGCACGTCAACCTCTCAACCTCAGCAGCAACAATCTCAACAATAGCAACAACAACCAGAATCTACATTGATATCATTAATTGAAAGGTTGGAGAAGAGGGTTGATGATCAAGGGCTTATCATTGAAAGACAATCAAGACAGCTTGAAGAGCAAAATACTTTTATTTTGGCTCAAAATCAAAGAATAAATGATTTGGAAGCAATAATCACCGAGTTGGAGCTAAATCGGGCTGATCTGGGGGAGAATATTCTTGATGAGGATAGTGATGATAATGATAATGATGATGGAGGAGATGATGATGGAGGAGATGATAATGGTGGAGATAATAATAATGGGGGATTTTCTGAGAATTAGATCAACTAGATTTGAGAGAACAAGATAATGAGCAATTACATGAGCAAGTGATTGAAGAATCAAATCCTTTGGCAATTATTGTTTATGAAGGAGCTGAAGCTGAAACTTTACAAGTTGTAGATGAAGATGATCTTTCATGGTTTCAACAGGTATTAGAATATGGGATTCCAGATCCGGAAGAATTTGATGAGAATCCGTTTGTGGAAGGAGCTTTTGAAATATCTGACGTTGCGGGAGCAGAGTTTGTAGATATAAGAGAGGAAGATGATATAAATAATGAATTATTTGATGAGATAAACTTTAATGATAATTTTGAGCAAGAAGGAGAGGAAGAGGAAGTTGTTGTAGAAGATTGGGTGGACTCTGATATTGAAGACTTGAATAAAGATCAACCTAGTTCCAGCTCAATTAGTTCTGAAAAGAAAGAATGGTTCAAAGATCCAGTAGCACCAGAGTCTCCGCTGATAAAGAAAAAATTTTACAAGCTCAAAGACAATGATTGCGTTGGTCAATATATTAGCTGGAAGTATGATCGTGATAACAAGGCAATTATCGTGATAAAGACCGAGGGGCTGCAATACTTCAAGAGAAGCTTCAAAGCATTCAGCACACTGCTGAAGGTTGAGATTAACAGATTGGCTTCACTCAATATGATTAATCATTCCGTTGAGTATTTTGCTACTTGGTTCGAGAAAATTATGAGGAAGGAAGTCAGACAGGGATTCGAGCGGCTAAAGCCAAAGCTTGGAAGAAGGAAAATATACAAGAAAATAAATCCCCTGACAGGAAAGCCATGGGTAAAGTTGGTATACCCTCCAGTGAAGTGTCTAAAGAAGATCCTATTGGAAAAGCTTCCGGTTAATTTTTCAAAGACCTTCAATTATTGACTTATAATGGAAGAACCGGTGAAACCGAGATTATTTGTTACGAGAAAGAAGAAATGAAGTGAAGCATGTTTCCAAAGATGATCACCATATTTGTCTTCGATCCTTTGAGTTTGATAAACTTATCCAAAGAGGATTTGGCATGCCTAAACGACAATATGATTATCTGCAATCAAGAGGACAAATCTCAGGCTTTAAAGTTTCAAATAGTTGTTGAAGTATGCTGCACACAGGGAGTTCATGCAGGCAGCAACCTCCCTAGCAGATGGACTTAAAGAATAGACAAATCATTCAAGCTGCTGACAAGGGGGTGTTTGTTGGTACAACTAGTGTGTCATGCATCTTGGAGCTTCGAAGTTGTAATTGTATAGAAATTAGACTTAGCATATTTTGTAATCTGTCTTGCGAACTTATCTATATGCGAACTTAGTGTTGCGAGCTTGTCAACAAGTTAGCAGTCTGAAATAAGTTCGCAGGTATAGTAGTCTATAAATAGAAGAATCGATTCTGTAATAAAGTACGCATATACTTAGAGTGATATCAGTTTGTATGATTCAGTAGCTAGCATTTTAAATACAGATTGTAATCGATTGCGTCAGTGATTAATAGAAAAGGCGAAAATTTATTTACACCGTGAGTCTTTATTATTTTGTTCATGAATCAAGCTAACAATTGGAGATTTCGCTAACAATTGTTTGTGATCAAGTTCTAAGATCAAGTAGCACGGATTCCAAAGAAATTGGAATAATTGGAACATTTGACATTGGAATTGAGTCAGGTGAAACTGAAGAAGAAGGAATACTGGAAACACAAATAGGATTAGTATGAATGAATGAATCATCAAAATTAGGAGGAGTACGGGAAGAAGGAATTGGACTAGAAAGATGAGTTAGTGTTGAAGTAGTAAAAGGAAAGGTATGTTCATAAAAATGAACATCTCTTGAAACAAAAGTAGTATAAGTACTAAGGTTATAAATCTTATAACCTTTTTGGCGTTGGGGATAACCCAAAAAACATGAGGGTATACCTCTAGAAGAAAACGTGTCCATATTTATGGATGGATTAGCAACTATAGCAAAGCAACCAAACACTTTCAAATGATCATACATAGGGTTTGGTGTAACAAGACTTCATAAGCAGTTTTGAAATTTAGAACTAAAGAAGGAATTCTATTAATGAGATAACTAGATGCACTAACACAATCATCCCAAAATTTAAAGGGTTTGATTAGCATGAAATCTTAAAGCTCTAGCTACCTAGAAAAGATGCATATGTTTTCTTCTACTCTCCCATTTTCTTGGGGTCAGTGACTAAATGAAGGATATTTTATCCCTTCATATACAAAGAACTTAGCACAATCACCTTTTATACATTACAATTTTGACAGATGACTCAAATTGATTCTTGACAAATTTTAGAAATGATTTAAGTAGGGATACATCATTAAACTTATTAACCATTAGATAAGTCCATGTAGCTCTGCTAAAATAACCTACAATTGTCAAGAAATATCCAAACTTTTCATTAGTTGGCACTTTGTAAGGACCCCGGGTGTCAATACGGATAGTTCAAAAGCTTTAGAAGCATGTGAATCACTTAATGAATAAGACAATTTGGAGAAATTTGACCACGGGAGAGACAAACACACATCTTTCACATTTCTGGACATATGAACTAATAGAAGAATGTATCTAAAACAAGAATCAGATACATGGCCTAGTCTATGATGACATAGATTATAAGTATTAATTACAACATTACTAGTCATAAAAGTTTTAGAGACTGACCTTTATTGTAGTAGAAACCAAAAACTACAACTTATCTTGAACTTCTTCGATGGGGGAGTTCACAATATAATAGAGCCTAAACTTAACTTTCTTTTACCCATTCCCATAAGCCTCTTAGAGATTAAGTCTTGGATAACACATAATCCATGATAGAAAGTAGCAAAACATTTGCTAACTTTGGTCAACTTAGGAATAGACAACTAATTGAACTTAAAAGATGGTAAAAGCAGTACATCTTCTAAAGAAAGTTATTTTTCAGTTTAATATCTCCAATGTGGCATATGACACTAGTTTGACCATTTGGAAGACTGATTTTCCGTTTAAATGGTATAGAATAAGGTCTGATCAACTGATTAAACACTGTTGTCATATGGTCTGCAGCACCAGTGTCTAATATCCTTGTATTTAGTTAAGAGGAACTGCAAGACAAACTAGCAATACCTGCTATGTAATCTTGATCCAGTTCATCATCAGTACCTTCTGCGTTTCCCTTTGGAAAGAGTTTTACAAATTGTTCATACTGCTCCTTTGTCAAAACAACATGACCTCTATCAACGGCTGCATTAATCCTTCTATTTTTTCCTCCTTAACTTGTAGATTTGCCACCACCTCTAGACTTAAATTGCTTAGAAGACTAAGGTTTGCTTGTGCTTATAATGCCAAGAAGGATAGCTAACTTTTTCCCAACATCTTTTGGAGGATGTCATTTATAACCACAAATAGAGCATTTCTCATCCTTAACAATAGTGTTTTGACTATAAAGTCCAGTGGGATCATTTGTAGGATTAAAAGCAGGCAATGCATCTCTATGAGATTCTTCCTGTTGCAAAAGTGAACATGCTATTTCTACACTAGGCAACGGATTATACAAAAGCAATTGACTCCTCTGATTAGTAAGCATATCATCCAAACCATTCAGAAATTGAAACAGTCTTTGTTCTTCTTTCTACTTATCCAATGCATTTGAAAACAAGGTTATCTCAGGTGAAATAGCAGTGATCTAAGGTAACTCACTAATTGAGTCAAGTTCCTCCCAAACAATTTTACATTCTGGTAGTACCAGTGACAGTTGAAACTTGTTGCTCTATTGCATAAGTATCTTTGTGAAGCTTATACTTTCAAGATCCATATTTTAAAGAAAACATGTGTTCTAATCCATATTTCAAAAGCAGTTCCAATAAACATAATAGACTTGACAATAGAATCACCTACAGAGTTCATCAACCAACCGATCACCATGTTATTGCAAGTGTTCCATTATTCAACAAGATCGGCATCATTATCAGATCTACTCCTTTTACAAAACTAATTTTCATTTAGCAGACAATCTAATTTCAACAGCCCTACGCCCTACGTCAAGATCTGTAATTATGTGAACTAGCTAGCTTCTCATGAATAGGTAAAGAACCTGGACCTTGAGAAGGATACAAGAACAATGGATTCAGAACAATGCATTTTGTGCATTTTGTTGACTTTGCATATTAGGGGATTTTTGACCAGTCATTTACACTAAATTTCAAGTACAAAACACAAATTTGAACTTAAAAATATGAAGGGTTACAATTATGGCGAAAGCAAAATTAGGTCAAATATTTACCTAATTTTCTAAAAAATTTATAAATTAACGATTACCGGAGATGGCTCTGATACCTGAAAAAATGATCAATGGTGAATTGATGCAATTACCGATTCCGTGAACACTCAATTAGTGGAAAACACTTGATCACTCACACATTGTTATTACAACTTCTTGATCGTTACAAATGAGCAGTTACATCATATACACAAACGGATATAACGACTTGAACGACCTAATAGAATCTTTACACACTGGCTACCTTAACATTACAAATGTGACTTTAGTAGCCCTTGCACTAGAACTATTAGTTATTGATAATTTAAACCATGAACTTGAACTTTCAGGGAATGACTGTTTAGCCCCTGTACTTTTACAGAGATATATAATTGCATTTATGCACACTTAAACCAAAATAATATTACAACAATGGATTAAATCACTAACTTAGATCACGGCTATATTTCTCTTAAAAAGAAAACATAACATAATCTAACCAGAAATAAACAGGAAAAGATGTTAATTAAGCTAGCTCTTAACATCCAATTACTTAATAGTAAAAGTTATACTTCAATCCCCTCAATGTTGAGCAAGCACTTATCATATACTTTCTCTCTTATCTTGGATCAATAATGATTAACATAATCTGGATTAGTGAATCATGGATGAATATATATCACATGGCAATTCGCCAAAACACTATTTTGCCAATGGCTTAAGGTTATTTTTCGGTCAGGCACATCAAACAAAATGTCTCTTTTCGATCCCAACAAGTTCCTTTTCAGCAAGGTATATGTAATCGATCCGGGGTTTTCTCAAAATTCTGTTATCGACTTCAAATGTCTTAGGATGAAATCAAGGTGAGTGTTCACGAACCTTTCTGGCTAACCATAGTGTTTTGCCTCTTATTAGAGAATCGCTATATATCCTAGAATATAAAGATTTCACAATTCACAATTAAATACAAAGAATATACACCTGCACGTATATGAAGGGAGAAAATAAAAAATAAAAGTAGCATTTTGTGACACTCTAAAAATTAGGACACTTATTTGAGCCTAACAATAGCGTAATTACATGTATTCAGATATATTAGGCTAAGTACTGGTAACTACTCGTAACTACTCTTATATATGTATATGCACATACGTAATTATTTGCAATTACGCGAAACGAACGGACTGAGTCCGACACAATATACGGCGTTGATGAAAATTTTTCATAAATAATGTAAACCTATTTTACGAATTAAATGGTAATTATTTATCCTATATTATTATTATTAAATAATAATACGCGAAAAACTAGACGTTATGAATAAAACGTAACAAACAAAACGAAAACGCGCGAATCGAATTCCGCAACCAAACAAAGGTCGATAAATATTTTACTAACTCAAAATAAAGTATTTTAATTATACTTCAATCGAAAATAACCCAATCCAAATCGTTAGTTAAAAACAACTCAAAGAAACGTTAGGCGATTTAAAACGAATAACGTAAAACGGGCTTGAGAAACTATTGTACAAGCCCAAGGCTCCAATTGGGCTGCCCCAAATGAGCCCAAGTCCGGCCCATGAGGCCCAAAAATCGGCCCAAAAACCAGCCCAAAGCCATGGGCTTAGCCCATGCATATATACCCCAACCTCCTCCATTTCTCTCATTTACACTAAACAAAACACACACTAAACCCCATTTTCTCTCTACTCTCCCTCTCTCTCAAGAAAATCTGCCATTTTAACACCACCACCACCAAAAATCCGGCCACCATCACCACCATCATCATTCACCATACTTTCAAGAAGAAATCAAGCCGAAAACACAAGAAAACGAGCTCTCAACGTCCATCTCTTTGTGCTTTCATCCTCCTCTTTGTAAGAACTTAAAAACCCTTCTGAAACACTTCCATGAACATGTTAAAATGTCCACTTAATAAAGAAATGTCCAAAATATAACATAAAAACGTTTTTCATGGCTTAAAATGCTCAAGAACACCACATGCATTTCTGGGCAGAAAAATAGCCCAACTTCAAGGAGACGTTTCTCCCTCAAAAATTAACCAAAATGGACGATTCAAAAAGCAAAAATTAATTTTAAGAAGTTAGCTTTCATTTCCAAGTGGTTTCATAATTTTTGGAGCCCGTTTGATACCCGAAATAATTTTTATAAAAACATGTGTCCGGGCTGTCGAAAAAGACAGAAATTTCACCTTCCTTGTTTTAATCATAACTCGAGATATACACCTCCAAATGACTTGAAACCACCGCCAAAGGTTCACAAAATTTGTTAGGTACAAATGTCGTCTAGATGACTTTTTCTGAAAATGTGTAGATTTTGCCCAGAAATCCGATCTTGTTGCATGTATCCGGATTGGTCACTTTTTGACCTTAGGGAACAAACAGAATTTGTAAAAATACTTAGGAATACCCAAAAATTCTGGAAAAATTATTTTAAGGAGCTAACATAGTAAGGAACAACATAGATTTTTCTTGAATTTTTATTCGAACATTTGGAACATGAAATAAAATGCACAAAACCGATCTGTTTCAGACCTCTGTGTCGCAGAAGCCCAATAGTCTGTGTCGCAGAAGCCCAGTAGTCTGCGACACAAGCCTTTGTGTCGCTATAACACTCGAATCGTCACATTAGCGACGCAAGCTCTTGTGTCGCTATAGCACATGAATCGTCACATTAGCGACACAAGCTTTTGTGTCGCTATAGCACCCAAACCGTCACATTAACGACACAAAGGCTTGGGCGCTGCCCCCGGACCCCCGTCATTAATGGGCTTCGCCCCTTGCCACACTGATCAATTACCTATAACTGAAAAGTAGAAATATGCGTAACAAAATTTATCAAACCCGTGTTTCACAAAATATCACCAATGACCCGTACATGTTTTCTAAGCACAAACGATAACTGAACAATTGGACATTTCTAGTTGAGTGAACTAGCATAGGTGGACATTAACACCCCACTTACACGTATAATATATAAGTGGACATTAAAACCCACTGACACACAACCTTATGCGTTTAGGGCACTAGAAGGTTGCATTACGGGACACAGACACCCGCTATTTGTTATCTGCTTGCTAATTGCTACATTTGCTTGCTAAACCCCAGGTGAGTCTTACAGCCCCACTTTTACTTTTACTGTTTTATATACTTTGGGGTGAGATACAAATGCTTAACTGTTTTCATGAACACAAGTACTCGATTATTTTTACAAGATTGTATGAGTTGTTTTTAATCCATTAAAAGTCCTCAACACACATGGTTCGTTAACTGCGAAGGCGCGAGTGCTAGAGAATAGATCTATTATGGGAATGACACCCCCGTCCGGGTTACTAGCTATAACCAAGTTAAAAACGGGCACTCTAGTATTTGTCATAAAGGTGTTTCGGATTAGACACCTCCGGGAGGCACAAAACAGGTTAGGCTTCGAACCGTGGGCTCATGGCAATTTCGGAAACATTAATTTTGTTTACTTTATTTGCTTGATTGCAAATCACGGATAAATCTTGTGTTTCATAACTATGTTTTTACTGTTAAACCTGTGAGATTCACCAACCTTTGGTTGACCCTTTTAGCTTTGTATTCTCAGGTACTCAGCAACAGTAGGATTGCCCACAGGATTGCTAGCTACATCGAGTCGCATGCATTATACGTATATGAAGATGTTCATATATATTATTTTTGAAATATTTCGTTATGTACTAGAATCTTCAGGATATTATTTCGCGAACTCGAGGCTAATGTAAACTTTTAAAGTATTTCAATGTAACTACTTTTGTACTATTTTATAAACGTCTCATATAGAGTCGTTACCTTTTACCTTTGTGTTGTTATTACTTCATTAGTCACGCCCCGACCCGAACCGCTTCCGCTGTACAAATTTGGGGGTGTGACAGATCGGTATCAGAGCCAAGGTTATAGCGAACTAGGTTGCATTAGTGGGCCTAGACTATAACCGTTAAGTTAGTATTCCTTGTTAGGTATAACTGGTTCAGATATTGCGTCATTCGAACTTAATTTAACATAGCCTGATCAACTATGTACAATTAAAGGAGAATCGATGCAAAAATCTGAAATGGATATGATGAATGGGAATACATTAGAAGACTTACACCGAGGATAGAAGTGGGACTAACCTTTATACGTGCTTATGTAATGGGTTTATAGATATATACATATATACCTACATATATATATATAACGTTACGTATACTAGACTTACTTACCACGGAAAACGACAACCACTCCCTCTAATACGCTACTTGACCTCGAGAACGAGACTCAAATCTTGCCAATTACTATGGAGACACCCACGATAACTACTTACCCACGCGCATCGGACAACAACAC
Source organism: Gnaphalium uliginosum (assembly GCA_963930675.1). Lineage (NCBI taxonomy): Eukaryota > Viridiplantae > Streptophyta > Magnoliopsida > Asterales > Asteraceae > Gnaphalium > Gnaphalium uliginosum. The sequence goes on along the minus strand of OZ005686.1, from coordinate 17,667,553 downwards.
TACTGAGGAGAACCCATCCGAAAGAGGACCCAATTGAGAAGATTTCCGTCTGAGGATGAACCAATGGAACTAGAACCACACGAGAATTCGTCACCTAGGCGCGACACATCTATTTTCTCTATTTCGTACTCTCTTCTTCCCTCTAATCATAAACCTACGAACCGTTTGTGTTATATGCGATTAGAAGAACTACTGGGCAATCTCATACTAACCCCATCTCGTGCAGAATAAGACTCATGCGACTTCTCTGAATTACAACGACTCCCGACACTTTTGTAAACTTCGGAGCCTATAAATCCTTCGGACTCATACCTTAAATGGTTTCTGATCACTCACATCATTGATTTCCTCTCAAGTACAGTTATATATTACCCCCACATATATACAACTGTGGTAGTTAAAATCTTTGCACAAAATCTCATATACTTTTATTCCTCCTTGTTAGTAAGGAATCATGCCGCCAAGACGCCAACCGATAAGTCCTGAAGAAATTGCTCAACTTGTCTCTCAAGGGGTTGCTGAAGCTATGGTAGCTTACGAAGCAGCCAGAAACGGCCCTAATGCTAACCAAAGAAACCCTGAAGAACCCGTCAACAACCCACCTGTAACAAACCCTTCTGTTCTAAATGCAGTCGCCACCATGACGGACTTTGTGGCACTCCTTGCGATAAGTGCAAGCGTTATGGTCACCTAGCAAATGATTGTCGAACGAAAGCCTGTTACGAATGTGGCAACACGGGACATTTCCGGAACGACTGTCCCAAACTAAAGAATAACAACAATGAGGCTCGAGGTAGAGCTTATGTGCTGAATGCTGGGAATGCTCGTCAGGACCCGGATACGGTCACGGGTACGTTCATTCTCGCGCCGTTGAACAACATTGTGTTACTTTCCTTAAATAAGGTTTTATATACTTAACGATTTTTTCCTTACTCCCTAAGAATTTAAGTACACAATAAAACTTGCAAACGAACTCCTCCGCCATTTATTTCACGTCTGTCGAGATCAAGCACCTCGATATCATCGTCGGTACGTATCGACTGTCCAAGCACCGTGCTGAGATCGCATATTCTGAGAAAACCGTCCGTCTTCCTACCATCTCGAATGGAACCTCAAGCCCTGCGAACAATAGTATCGATAAACATGCATTAAAAACTTGAGATAGATATAATTAAATAATTGTGCTGGAAATTGATACATGTTATTAACTGCCAAACATTAACTCATGAAACGTTTGCCTCGTAGGAAATGATAAAGTCCCCTATTAACAACCACCTGTTGAACAACGACCAACTCCATGAGGAACAGATGATCTTCCCGTACTTACTCGATCTAGATAACGATACGGAGCTATTGAAAGACGAACCATCGGGAGAAGTGGTACCTGTGAAGGAACCCGAAGAACACCCGCCAGAACAAATGGCAACACGTGCACTATATACCCCCAAAGGGACTACCAGGATAACTCGAACAAATTCCGCTCCCAACTTAACTACTACCAATCTCACCATTTCCACTTTTGCTACTACTTCATCCGTTACTAATACACCTGCTACTGTTAACACAAACACGGAAAGTACCTCCCCCGCGAATGAAACTCTTAAGACTTTACGCCACCGACTAGATGAGGCACAGAAGGAAATCACTGACTTACGTCACATTGCTTATCAGAGTGAAGTACGCACCCTCGAACACGGGGTACGCATGGTGGCTATGGAAAACGCTATACACGAATTGATGCATCTTTACCCAAGCATTGGGAATACGAATCATGAGATGCGCAACTCCATTGGGCAGATAACTCAATCTGGTGGCCCTACTGAAGAGAACATCAGGGCAAAAGTGACGAATCATAAGAGGAAAGTAGAGGAAGGTCCCGACAACAACCCCACTCAGCGAAAAGTCAAAAGGACGAAAATCGTCGAGACTGACATAACCGGGCCCAAGGAAGAACGGGGTTACGCAGGGAACAAATCTTACTGCCCCAACTGCAAGCGTCATCACGAAGGTCCCTGCGGTACACCTTGTGGGAAGTGCAAAATAGTCGGGCATCAGGCTAAAGATTGCAAATTTCCCTCTACGGCTACGAACTCTAATACATCAAAAGTCTGCTTCGAGTGCGAAAACGCTGGACACTTCAGGAAGGATTGTCCACAATTGAACAATAACGCTCGCCAGGATCCTTAGCCTTGTTTCGGGTACGATACTTCTCGACAATTAATTATTTCAACCTTATTCGATAATGAGTACGCTTAGCTCACTACACTATCACACCGCAATGACTAAGATGCTAAGCTCTATTGTATAACTGGCCACCTTAGACTATATGAACAAAGTAGAATTTACAAAGTTACCCTAAGCTACTAACCCTAATGTAGCCATACCCTGGTGACTAACAAACAGAACTTGTCCAGCGGACAAAATGGCCAACAGAGTCGAAACTTCTCCTCTCCCCTCCCTTAGTTGCCAGTAGGACACTAGCCTAATAAGGGGAGGAAGGCAAAACAAAACCGAACGTCACACCTTATGGCGCATGACACGTTTATTCCTAAGTAACACACCGGCTTCGACTTAGAACAAATTTCGGGACGAAATTTTCTTAACAAGGGGAGAATGTGACACTCTACAAATTAGGACACTTATTTGAGCCTAACAAAAGCGTAATTACATGTATTTAGATATATTAGGCTAAGTACTGGTAACTACTCGTAACTACTCTTATATATGTATATGCACATACGTAATTATTTGCAATTACGCGAAACGAACGAACTGAGTCCGACACAAGCGTTGGTGAAAAATTTTCATAAATAATGTAAACCTATTTTACAAATTAAATAGTAATTATTTATCCTATATTATTATTATTAAATAATAATACGCGAAAAACTAGACGTTATGAATAAAACGTAACAAACAAAACGAAAATGCGCGAATCGAATTCGACAACCAAACAAAGGTCGATAAATATTTTACTAACTCAAAATAAAGTATTTTAATTATACTTCAATCGAAAATAACCCAATCCAAATCGTTAGTTAAAAACAACTCAAAGAAACGTTAGGCGATTTAAAACGAATAACGTAAAACGGGCTTGAGAAACTATTGTACAAGCCCAAGGCTCCAATTGGGCTGCCCCAAATGAGCCGAAGTCCGGCCCATGAGGCCCAAAAATCGGCCCAAAAACTAGCCCAAAGCCATGGGCTTAGCCCATGCATATATACCCCAACCTCCTCCATTTCTCTCATTTACACTAAACAAAACACACACTAAACCCCATTTTCTCTCTACTCTCCCTCTCTCTCAAGAAAAATCTGCCATTTTAACACCACCACCACCAAAAATCCGGCCACCATCACCACCATCATCATTCACCATACTTTCAAGAAGAAATCAAGCCGAAAACACAAGAAAACGAGCTCTCAACGTCCATCTCTTTGTGCTTTCATCCTCCTCTTTGTAAGAACTTAAAAACCCTTCTGAAACACTTCCATGAACATGTTAAAATGTCCAATTAATAAAGAAATGTCCAAAATATAACATAAAAACGTTTTTCATGGCTTAAAATGCTCAAGAACACCACATGCATTTCTGGGCAGAAAAATAGCCCAACTTCAAGGAGACGTTTCTCCCTCAAAACTTGACCAAAATGGACGATTCAAAAAGCAAAAATTAAGTTTAAGAAGTTAGCTTTCATTTCCAAGTGGTTTCATAATTTTTGGAGCCCGTTTGATACCCGAAATAATTTTTATAAAAACATGTGTCCGGGCTGTCGAAAAAGACAGAAATTTCACCTTCCTTATTTTAATCATAACTCAAGATATACACTTACAAATGACTTGAAACCACCGCCAAAAGTTCACAAAATTTGTTAGGTACAAATGTCGTTTAGATGACTTTTTCTGGAAATGTGTAGATTTTGCCCAGAAATCCGATCTTGTTGCATGTGTCCGGATTGGTCAATTTCTGACCTTAGGGAACAAACGGAATTTTTAAAAATACTTAGGAATACCCAAAAATTCTGGAAAAATTATTTTAAGGAGCTAACATAGTAAGGAACAACATAGATTTTTCTTGAATTTTTATTCGAACATTTGGAATCCGAAATAAAATGCACAAAACCGATCTGTTTCAGACCTCTGTGTCGCAGAAGCCCAGTAGTCTGCGACACAAGCCTTTGTGTCGCTATAGCACCCGAATCGTCACATTAGCGACGCAAGCTCTTGTGTCGCTATAGCACATGAATCGTCACATTAGCGACACAAGCTTTTGTGTCGCTATAGCACCCAAACCGTCACATTAGCGACACAAGCCTTTGTGTCGCTATAGCACCCGAATCGTCACATTAGCGACACAAGCTTTTGTGTCGCTATACACCTGAAACGTCACATTAGCGACACAAGACTTTGTGTCGCATAAACCCTTAGTGTCGCATAAACCCTTAGTGTCGCATATAGCAACACTAACCCAGTGTCGTTAAAAACACAGAATCCATACGTTTTTGGTTAAAAACCCAGTGACCTGGCAGCTCGACCCCAGCCAGGGGCTCTGCCCCTGGGACCCCGCCAGGGGTTGCCACCCCTTGAACCCCGCTACCAGGGGCGCTGCCCCCGGACCCCCGTCATTAATGGGCTTCGCCCCTTGCCACACTGATCAATTACCTATAACTGAAAAGTAGAAATATGCGTAACAAAATTTATCAAACCTGTGTTTCACAAAATATCACCAATGACCCGTACATGTTTTCTAAGCACAAACGATAACTGAACAATTGGACATTTCTAGTTGAGTGAACTAGCATAGGTGGACATTAACACCCCACTTACACGTATAATATATAAGTGGACATTAAAACCCACTGACACACAACCTTATGCGTTTAGGGCACTAGAAGGTTGCATTACGGGACACAGACACCCGCTATTTGTTATCTGCTTGCTAATTGCTACATTTGCTTGCTAAACCCCAGGTGAGTCTTACAACCCCACTTTTACTTTTACTGTTTTATATACTTTGGGGTGAGATACAAATGCTTAACTGTTTTCATGAACACAAGAACTCGATTATTTTTACAAGATTGTATGAGTTGTTTTTAATCCATTAAAAGTCCTCAACACACATGGTTCGTTAACTGCGAAGGCGTGAGTGCTAGAGAATAGATCTATTATGGGAATGACACCCCCGTCCGGGTTACTAGCTATAACCAGGTTAAAAACGGGCACTCTAGTATTTGTCATAAAGGTGTTTCGGATTAGACACCTCCGGGAGGTACAAAACGGGTTAGGCTTCGAACCGTGGGCTCATGGCAATTTCGGAAACATTAATTTTGTTTACTTTATTTGCTTGATTGCAAATCACGGATAAATCTTGTGTTTCATAACTATGTTTTTACTGTTAAACCTGTGAGATTCACCAACCTTTGGTTGACCCTTTTAGCTTTGTATTCTCAGGTACTCAGCAACAGTAGGATTGCCCACAGGATTGCTAGCTACATCGAGTCGAATGCATTATACGTATATGAAGATGTTCATATATATTATTTTTGAAATATTTCGTTATGTACTAGAATCTTCAGGATATTATTTCGCGAACTCGAGGCTAATGTAAACTTTTATAGTATTTCAATGTAACTACTTTTGTACTATTTTATAAACGTCTCATATAGAGTCGTTCGCTTATACCTTTGTGTTGTGATTACTTGATTAGTCACGCCCCGACCCGAACCGCTTCTGCTGTACAAATTTGGGGGTGTGACACATTTATCGTCCTACCATTTAAATGCGTTCTTTAAAAAAAAAAAAAAAAACCCTCCTTGGCTATCTTTTTGTTTTACTTCCTTCGTTCCATTTTTATTGTTCACCTTACTATTTGTATTTGTCCCAAAAAGACCGTCTACTAGCAAAAAAAAAAATAACTATTAGAAATCACTAAACTCCCGAATTACCCTCATTTATTACTCTCAATCATTTATTCCATACAAAGTTTCAGTCAAATTTGCCTTAAATACAATGACAAAATTAACATTCATCCAACCTATCTTAAATTCAACAAAACTTTTTGAGAGACAATAAAAGTGGGACAAATTAAATATACACGTAAGAACCACGTACAATCCAACTACTCATTTTTAAACATATACTTTACGAGTATATAAGTAGGGTAAAAGTAGCATATATTGTCCTACCATTTAAATGAGTAAAAAGGTAAGTGTGCAAAAAGTAACATCATTCGTCATTTGTACCGTTATAGCCAACGGAATTCAACTCACAAATGCCCGGCAACAAAATTCAAATATCCAACCAGCAAGTAATTAAAGTAAAAGTCATCTTTACCTTTTAATCCCTTTTTTCCATATAAACCCGAACCTTCGTATCCTCGATAACTTGCACTTTCCCATTTGCAACTCATTTTTTTTTCAAATGGGTTGTTGCGTTAGCAAATGCAACCGAAAAAGAAAACCGCATTGTAATCCCCGAGTTCAAGACAAGCTTGTAATCTCTCAATCTCCCCCATCCACTCCATCTCCGCCACCGTCTCCACCACGAAAGCGAAAAATCATCCCATCTCCACCTTCTATAACGTCGGCTTCGTTTACATGTTCTACCCAAAATAGTACATGTAATTCTTCTACTTTGTCATCGGCCTCTTCCTTTTCCTCAATTGGATTTTCCAAAGTAGATCGCTCATTTTCAAATGACTTTTTACAATCTTGTGCAATAGAAAATCCTCAAATAATTGGTTTAGATCATATTAAGAAGAATGGCGAAGTGAAGCAATTGGGTCAAGGAAGTACTCAAAAACGGCAACGTGCAAACTCTCCAACTCTTACACGGCAAAAAAGCTTTAGAGTTGAGAAAGAACAAATGTTGAATACTACTGTGAATGGGAGAAGCACCATGAGATCTCCTTCTCCATGTAGAAGATTTAATGGATATTCAAGTAACTATCAAAGACAACCGATGTTGTCCTCAAAGAACATGCACACCGATAGTAATCGTATGGTAAAGGCGATTCCACGACTTGCAAGTCCAAACCGTAATGTGATTAGTAACGAAAGGTCCGTCCATTTGAAGAACAAAGAAAGATTTGGATATGAAGTTGGTTCGAAAGTTGAAAGGGTTGGAATTGGTCAATTGTTGTCGAAAGTGGATTATTCGGGGCCTATTCCCATGGAGGATCTTGATAATCCTCACATAGCTTTGGATTGTTTCATTTTCCTTTGAAATGTGCAATGTATAGAAACATTATTTTAATGTTCGTGGGTGTTTAGTAATTTTCTTTTATTTTTGGGTGCTTTATAATTTTAATTCATTGGTCTTGGATTTTAAAAAGGAGAGAACTAGAGTGTTCTATATCTTATTTATATTACCCCTATTACATCCACTCAAGAAAATGTCAAATTTTTTAGATTATTACATAATAAAAATATTAAAAATTTAAATTAATTTTATAATTTATTCGGGTCATTGGCGGTTCAACCCGAAAACACATTGTGTGACCCGATCCTGACCATATTAGATACATATATTTATGATGAAGATAGTGTCGTTTTGAGCTTTCATAGTTTCATGTGTTAAGATCGTTATTTAAAATGTGTTCGTGTGTGTGGCAAATCGCATGGTATCTCTCTTTTTATAATGGGGTTTTTAAACTCAGTTCTATTTGTATTTTTATCGGATATTTATTTGTAGTATTTTAGCTCCGTATACCCAGTTCAACCGGTCTCATTTTAAAAATATTTCAAACAAATGAGTAAAATCTCTATCACTTTCGACTAGTATAATAGCCGGGCGGTGCCCAAGGAACACCGTTTTGATATGTGAGATGTTTGATGTTGTATTCCATTTAAGCATCTCATTGCTTTAGTTGAAAGATTGCTTTAGTTGAAAGATTCCATTTGAATTGGAATCTGGTTGTTAACTATGACCCGCTTAAGCATCCATGGCTGAATGGTTAAAGCACCCGACTCATTGAGCCTAAATGACAATGCATAAGTGAAGATTGAACACCAAAAATAGTCTCAACAAAGAGCAAGACAAAGAGGTATGAGCGGTGATATGATTTCTAAGGAAGGAGAAGGTCCGAGTGTGCGCAGATGGAATCTGAATAACTGAAAACAGGTGGAATCGAATTAGTCAAGACCTGCTTGTATTGTTCAAATCAGTTGTGCAATACTCAAAGACAACTGATGCGCGCATTAGTCAAGACCTTAGACAGATGCTGCTAAAGCCAAATAGAATTCAAGCACACATGCTACTTCATAAACAGAATCCACAGAAACAGTAAATGGGGAAAGGACGAGACCCTTACACCATTGCTAGAACGTCACCAAGTTTTGTTATGTTTAGATTTTTATTGATCTTATTTATAACTTATTGTTCTTTTAACTATCTACTATCTACTATATTAACAATCATGAACCATTTTTTAACATGATATATTTTATACCTTTGTATATAGTTCCACGAAACTAAATATTTTTACACGTCATCAAATTATGTCATTACGAATTGAAGTTACACTTCTAATCTAATCTAATCTAATTTAAATATAAATATACGAATGACAGTTTTCATTTAGCAAGTCTCTCGTCGTCACCCTACCATGGTAATTCATAACTGAATTACTATATGAGTAAATTATTATTTTATAAATTTCTACTATCTTCTTCTATTTTATATATTAAAGAAAATTTTTGAAAGATCAAGGCCCCTTGCCAAGGATGAAAGGTTAACTTGCTTATCTAATCATTAATCCATTTCATAACATACTTAATCTCGATTTATAAATAGTGAAAAGACACATATAACCTCATTTATTTTCAATTTTAATCCTTAATGTTTGGTCCATTAATATAAATCACCCTTCAACTATTTAAGGAATGTTTTTAATTTTTAATCCTTAATGTTTGCTCCATTAATGTAAATCACCCATTCAACTATTTAAGAAATGTTTCTAATTTTGAATGCAAAAAAAAAATTAAAAAAAAAAAAAGAACTATTTGGATATCGAGCATTGTTTTTATTTCAATATGTTTTATTTTTATTCACAATGGTTATCAATCCTCATAAAGGTATAAATCCTCGTAAAAGTATAAATTACTTGATCCTTGGTATCATATTTTAAACTTGATGGGCATCACTACCATGCTAACCTTTTAAATGCAAGGGGAAGCTCATATTCTAAATATACATTAGTTTTGACGCTTATTTAAATTGAAAAAAACTGTTTAATTCGGACTTATATAGAATGTAATATAGATTTTTTTCATGCAGCGAATTTCGCAGGTCCTAAACTATTGTAAATTAAAAACGAAAAGAAAATGACAAAAATTGAAAATATAAAAAAATAATTATAAGAAAAAATTAAAAGTAAATGTTATAAACAAATTTAGAAACAAAATTTAGATATCTAATAATGAAAATAAAATAAAAGTAATAATAAAGAAAGAGAAAAGGGTAGGGTTCTGAGAAGCAGCCCCTTTATAAGGGGCAGAAAAGACAGGTTTTTGGCCAACCAAAAAGTGACACGTGTCACCCGCGGTCCCTCCCATTCTGCCATCAAGAACTATTTTGCAATTTTCAAAAAATTGAGGACCTGCCTGAAAAAATTTTCAAAAAATTCCTAAAAAAAATTTCTAAAAAGAAAACCCGGTAATATACAAAAAATAAAATAAAATTACAGTACAAAAAATAAAATGCAATTCGAATTTCACTTACACATCATTGTTTCTTAAAATGCAGTAGAAGAATTGTAGAGTTGATTTTTGTAGATTTACTTTTTAGATCTAAAAAGTAAATCTACTTTTCAGATTACTTTTTAGATCTAAATCAATATTTCACAAATTCAACAAATTTCATACACTAAATAACTAATCAAATATAGAGAATGTAAAAAGGAAATAGAATAATCGTAAAATGCAGTTGATTATTTCTAGATCTACTTTTAGATCTAAAATTCAGTAACTTATACGTAAAATGCAGTGACTTATACGTAAAATGCAGTTGATTATTTCTAGATCTACTTTTTATCGCACCCCCAAATTTAGTGTGCAGCAGAAGTCGGGTCGGGGCGCGACTAATCAGGGATCATCACATAAAGTTACATCGAACGACCTCTATATGAGTCGTTTTGAAAATACATTTCAAAAAGAGGCAATACATTACCTTGATAAACTGTTTACAATATAAAACAAGTTCCTAGAGTTCGCATCTAGTCCGAAGATTCTAATACGTAACTAATTTATACAAAATATAGTAATGAAAGGAAATCTCCATTTGGAAGTTGTTGTAAAACATGCGACTCAAACTATTGCTTCCTCAAGCAATCCTACTGCGTCTGGGAACCTGAGAATACATGCTAAACGGTCAACAATAATGTTGGTGAGCTCATAGGTTTAACAGTTAGAAATAGAAGTATGAACCGCAAGATTTCCATATTCGTTTGTAAAACAACGCTGAAATGAGTAAAAGTTATACAGTTTCCATGAGCTCATAGTCGATGCTTAACAGTAAGTAATGTGCCCCCGCGAGTGCCTAATCCAGGACACCGTTAGATACAAATACTAATACGTCCATTTTTACGTAACAGTTCGTGGTAGCGCTACTACCCCGGATGGGGATTGTCAGTCCCAAATGGATCCATTTACTAATATTCGCGCTTAAGTCGATAAGTAACGAAGCTATGATATGAGAGGCCTTCAGTGGATTATAAGTTACTCATGAAGTTAGTATAAGTGATTATCGGTACGTGCGTTCATGTAAAACAAAGCAATGTATTCTCACCCCAAAGTAAAAACAGTAAAAGTGGGGCTATGAGACTCACATGAGTCTTGTAAGCAAGCGTTTGCAATTAACAAGTATGTGTTTCCCAAGTGTAACCTTATAGCGTCCTAAACGCATAAGGTTGTAAGTAAGTAGATGTCTCAAAAGGTCATCCATGCTAGTTGTCCACTCAACTAGTTATGTCCAAAGTTTGTTTATCGTTTGTATTTAGAAAACGTGTACGGCCCATTGGTGACGTGTTGTAATAATAATTCCAGAAGACATTATTATTATTATGTTTTGTTTCGTTGTACACTTATAAGAGTATATGTTTTGCGCGTATGAGTTGTGTCGTATATAAATATTCGTTGTTATTCGTTGTTACGCGTGTTTGATACCTTGTGAAAACATGTCTTAAATCTGTTTTACGCAAAACTAGGTGCGACACTAGGATGGATTGCGACACTAGATCAGTGTCGCAATTATTTCGAAAGTTGGGATTAATGCGACATTAGGTTTAGTGTCGCAAGTTGCGACATTCGAATCTGTTTAGCAACACAAGGGTTAGTGTCGCAGAGTATTGCGACACCAGACTTACTGCTGGTTTGAATGTTGCGACACTAGGTTTAGTGTTGCAGGTTGCGACACTCGAATGGTATTGCGACACAGGGGTTAGTGTCACACCCGATTTGGGCCTGGTGCGACACTAAGGGTCTGATGTGGTTTCGTATTCGGGAACTTGGTCAAACGTGCTCGGTTTGACCCGAAACTTTTACTCGACTCTTAAATATGTTTTTAAAACTTATAAAAATTAGAGTTACGTTTTATGGTTAAACCGAAAGTGTCGTTTCTAATTTAATACCAAAACAGTCCACGTGTTCGTTTTATCATATTTTTAGTCATGTGCATGGCTCGATTTAACTAGGTAAAAGTCCGAGATAAAATCCAAAAAAATACCAATTGTTCCCTTATGTCTTGGCTACTTACAGTAATTTTTCAAGAATTTTTGAGTAAGTTTAAATATTTTTAATAATTCCATTTGTCCTCTGAGGACCAACCGTGACCAATCTGGACATATGCACATTGTTTTAATTACTGAGATAAATCTACAAGACTTCAGAGAGTGTAGTCATACTACTTTTAAAGCTAACAAAATTTGTGAGATTTAGGCGAAAACCTCATGTCTTTTGGAGTTGTGTAGCTCGAGTTATGGACTCGAGAATTTAGTACAAAAATCTGCCATCCGAGACAGATTGGCGACACATTTTTGTAAAGTCATTTTCGGGTAACAAATGGTGTTGAAAAATTACGAAACCACTTGGAAATGAAAGCTAACTTCTTAAACATAAGTTTTTTCTTTCGAATCGTCCATTTTCGTTAAGTGTTGAGTACGAAACATCTCCTTGAAGACGGACTATTTTTCTGACCAGAAAACTGTTGTCACTTACATATTTCAAAAACATTTTTCGACTTTGTTTTTGGACAAGATCTTGTTAAATGGACATTATAACATGTTTATAAGCATGTTCCAAGTAAATAACACGAAAGATGGAGTTTCTTACAAGTGAAATCGAAGGTCTAGGAGAGAAAGGAGATGATGAACGCTTGATCTTGCTTTTTAGCTTGATTTTCTCCTAAAAATGGTGGTGGATGATGATGGTGATGATGGTGGCAGGTGGTGTAGATGTAGTGGAGTGGTGGTGGTGGCTGGAGCCGTGAGGGAGAAGGAGGGAGAGAGAGGGAGAGGGTGAGGGAAAGAGTGAGGTGAGGTTGAGTGTGAAAGTGTTTGTGTGTTGAGGTGTAGAAGAGTGTGTGGGACTTTGTGGATGGGGAGGGAGGTATAGCTGCATTCTTGGGGACCCCACATGGTGTGGGTTGCCTAAATTTTGTTCCCCAAATTTACGTTACGTGCGGTGTTCGTTTACCTGTTCGTTTCGTCGTTCGTTTAAATGTTAAACGTTTATTATTTATGTTTTTTGTTAACGATTTAATCGAGTGATTTTTGATTGAAGTTTTATTTAAAATACTTCATTTTAAGTTATTGAAATATAAATCGGGTTTCGTTTGATTGTCGGGCGCGATTCGCGCGTTTTCATCGCGTACGGTACGTTTTATACAAAACGTATAACGTTTAATATATTATCGTAATAATATAAGTTAAATAACGGTTATTTAATATAGTTACGTTATTTGATAAAATGTTTTTCACCAACGTCTGTATTTATAGTGTTGGATTCCATCCGATTGAAATCGCGTAATTAGTATTTAATTACGTACGTGTGTATATATATAAATATACCAAAATGTCACTGTGCTTAGCCCTATATCAAAACTAAATACAGGTGGTGATAATCAAGCTTAAGGTAATTAATACGCTTAAGTGCCGGTTGTCACAACTTTTAGATCTAAAATGCAGTAACTTATACGTAAAATTCAGATTATTTCTAGATCTACTTTTAGAGCTAAAATGCAGTAACTTATACGTAAAATGCAGTGACTTTTTCCAAATCTACTTTTCAGATTTAGATCTGAAAAAAGTAACTTATACGTATATTTTCAATCTAGATGGTGAAAATGGTGGTGGACGGTGACGATGAAGGTGGTGGACGGTGACAGTGAATGTGGTGGTGTACGTTGACGTGAAGGTGGTGGTGGATGGTGAAGGTGGTGGTGAAAGTGGACGGTGAAGGTGAAGGTGAAGGTGAAGGAAGGTGAAGGTGAACGGTAACGGTGTAGGTGGCGGTAAAGGCGAACAGTGACGGTGAAGATGACGGTGGCGGTGGTTGTGGCGGTGGCGGTGAAGGTGGTGGCGGCGGTGAAAGGTGGTGGCGGTCAAGGTAGTGGTGGCGGTGAAAGGTGGTGGTGGTGGTGGTGGCGGCGGTGAAAGGTGGTGGTGAGTGTGTGTGTGTGTGTGTGTGTGAATTTAGTGTGTGTAAAGAGAGTGTTTGTGTGTTGTGTGTGTTTTTTGTGAAGAGAATATGAGAAATGCATGACAAGAAATTGTTGTCCAAAAGTTTAAACTCTCTCTCCTCATTTTATGTAAATTGCATTTAGGTCCCTCCACCAAAACTAATTTAATTTAAATTGCATATAAGTCCCTCCACCCAAAAGGGTTTGAAAAATACACACCCGTGTGACGTGATGCGTTAGATTTTAAAATGGACGGTGGGGATCGCGCTGCCTCTCATATCCCCTTTGCCCCTTAGATCCCCAACCGAGAGAAAAACTAATTAAAAGAGAAAGTATCAAAAAATTGAGATGACTAACAAGAGATGTAGAATGCTAAAAAAATGTAGAATGAAGGAACCAATAGGATTGTTCTATTCCAATTACCCATTTCCACCTTTTTTCTAAATCTAAATATCTAACAAACCGTATATTCATAAATTATAAAAGTTACACATTTAAAATCAGCATCTATTTATCTTTAATTAGAGATCTCACATGATATACTTTCGATGAACTTTTTTTTTTTCGTTTTCTAATGGGTATGTGAAATTCGTAATAATAAATCACATGTGATTTAACACTCATATTTGAAAATAGTTACAATCAAATTATAAGTTTTAAATCACTATCTATAATCACATGTGATTAATCAAATTTATAAAATATAAGTTTAAAATCACATAAAAATAATTTATTTGATAAATTAATAAACCTTCAGAAAAAATTTAGTTATAATCACATGTGATTAAACATTAAATTAGTAATCACATGTGAATAAAGTGTAAATAAATACGAATTTTAAATATTTGTTTATAATTATACATGTAAATAAATATAAATGTGAAATCTCAAATCAATAATCAAATGTGATTTTGATCGTAAACGAATGCAATTCCTAAAATTTAATTTATATTTGTTTATATGAATGAATAATAAGCTGTAATCATATATGAGTTAACATCCACAATTGATGAATAGTCGTGTACCAGTTATATTTAATCATAAATCACATGTGATTATATATAAAATCACATGTGATTATATAAGTCACATTTTCTACGACCCAACAAAAATAAAAAAAAATTGTCGAAAGTATAGCTTGTGAGATCTCTAATCGAAGAGAAAAAGACGTTGATTTCGAATATGTAATTTTTATAATTTTTGGTCATGCCGTTTTTGAGATATTTGATTTTAAAAATACGAGTGGAAATTGAGTTTTAAAGAACATGGAGCAATCCTATTGGTTCTCCCATTCTTCACATTTTTAGCATTTTACATTGAACCCACCTCTAGCTAACAAATCCACGTGTCATTCATGAGTCATAAAAAAGACAACAAAAGAACCCAGTATAGAAGACTCGATAACGGGCCATTGGAAACTAATTCAAAAATGTCGGGCCATTCGAGTGAACTGTTGGTGCATAAATGTGTGTCAGTCAGTTGCTCAACGTTTGTTCAGTTAAAGTTAATTAGTCTAAGTGTGTGAAGTATCAAGTTTGTATTTTCAAGTTTGTAAACGAAATGTAATTATAGAAAATACACAATATACTGGTCGTGCGATACAGAGCCTGTGTCGCTATAGCGACACAAAGGTTGTGTCGCAATGGGCTGGCCCTGCGACATCGGGCTTTTGTCGCTGGTTCCAGTAGGTTTTGTATATATAGCGAGTTAGGGTTTCGGATTTCAGAAGTTGGTCGTATTGGAGCAGGTAAGACGAATTAGAGAGAGGGGGAGAGAGTGAAAGTGATTGTAACGTTTATACCTCAATTGTTAATACAAAGAAAACGTTATAGATAATTGTGTGATTCGATTAAACGTTCAATACTCGTCTGTTTGTATTCCGCGCTTACATTCGAGGTCAGCGATCTGATAGGTCCAAGTAAAGGGAACCTACAAGTGGTATCAGAGCCCAGAATTAGTGATTCGACGGTTTTAGATCGTGTTATTGTTCGTTTTTGTTTTGTTCGTGAAAGATTTTCGGGTTTAAACTTGTTTTCTGGATTGATTGCTTGAAGATTGAGTTTTCAAAGATTTCTGGAAGTGTCATTCGACTTGGGGTTTTCAAAATTCGTTAGGGTTTCGAAAATTTTCGATTTTTAGGGTTTTTGGAGCTGCTGGCCGCGACATTGTGACACTAGCTGTGACACTAACTTTTGTGTCGCTACTAGGGTTTCTGTTTTGTATTTGAACTGCGACACAAGCCTTTGCGACACAACATTTTGCGACATAGCCTGCGACTCTAGTGTGCGACACAGCTTGCGACCTAGTGTGCGACACAAGCCTCTGCGACACAAGACTTTGCGACACTACGTTGCGACACAAGTCTTTTGGCGGAAAATTTTTCGCATTACCAAATTTTGTTTTTAAGCTCAAAAGTTCTTAATTTTGGTTTTGAAAAAGTTTCGTTACTAGAGAGCAGTGTTCGATTTTTTCGAATCAAATTTGGAGGGAAAAGTTAAAAAGACTGATTTGGTAAATTTTTGGTTTAAAAATGTATTTTCAAAGCTTAAGTCAATTATTAAAACATAACAATGAGATCGGTAGTACTAATAAACCTCCATTATTCACTGCCAATACCAATTATGTTGATTGGAGAATACGTTTTGAGAGCTTCATCTCCTATAATGATCCTGATATGATGATTCCCTTGCTTGAACGATATGTTCATCCTCTTGCTGATGGAGATTTCCCAGGAGTTGCTCCACGAAAATCCGTCAGGTCTATGACTCCAGAAGAGAAGAAGTTATGGGATTTAGAACGAAAAACTCACTCCGCTTTAACAATGAGTTTAGCTACTGATGTAATGAGATTGTTTAAACATAATGACACTGCTTACGATCTTTGGCAAGCCATTGAAAAGCGTTGTGGGGGAAACGAAAAGTATAAAAAGAGTAAACTGGACCTCGTGAAAAAACAGTTTGAGGTGTTTGATATATTGCCTAATGAATCTATCACTCAACTGTTTAATAGATACTCAAGATTGGTTAATGAGTTATCTGAGGGTGGAGTTATCCTAGCCACAAAGGATGTGAACAAGAAACTCTTAGGTGCTTTACCTAAGAAATGGGATCAACGTGTCATGATGATGGAAGAACAAGAGGAGGTTATGGCACTGTCATTAGAAGATCTCATTGGGAGACTGCAAGCTTATGCACTTGACATGCAACGAAAAGAAACTAAATCAAGTGCCTATGTTCAAGAGCCTAGCTTGTATGGGGCTCAATCTCCTACTGATGAGAGCACTGGTGGGGTGGCTTTCATGTCCGGTGGTACCTCAGCATCTAGTTCTCAGACAGGTGCTTCATCATAGGGAAGAGCATATAATTCTTCCAATACACCACCGACACCGGCTACTGAAGAAAATGCTACTGTTTTCCAAGCTTTTCTCAGCGTTTATGACAGTTTCTTATCAAAGAAGACCAGTACCATTGATCTCACTGATAGGGATTTTGAACAGATCGACCATGATGATCTGGAAAGAATGGATATCAGGTGGAATATGGCTATGTTAACTAGAAGAGCCAAAAGGTACTTGCAGAGAACTGGGAGAAAGCACTTGGAAGATGAAACTGGTGAAGGTTTGGGTTTCGACAAAAGTAAAGTGCGATGCTACAACTGTCAGAATCTTGGGCATTTTGCTAAAGAATGTGAGAAGACCAAACAACCCCCATCTGGCTTCACAAAGCCTTCTCTTTCTAAGCAACCTGTTACTACCGCTTCAAATGTCTTTCTCATGTTAAATGAAGAAGCTTATGATTGGAGTGCACATGATGATCTGAGCGAAAATAAAGCTCTCATGGCTCACATCTTGAATAAACATGAGTACCTATTGAAGAGTCATTATCTTGTGTGTCATGTATCAAATTAACTAACAAAGTTGTTGATACATTTAGAGTGTCTGTCACTTGGTCTAAGTTTCGAGTTGTAATTAATTAGATTAATTTTGTATTAGGCGATATTGTTAATATCGCTTAGGCGATATCACTAATATCGCACAGGCGATATCACCAATATCGCCCTTTAGTCCAGATTAGTTACATATAAATACTCGTTTAGGGTTTCAGTTTGCTGAGTTTTGACACTTTGCATTTTGGCATATACGAATTTTCTCTGTCATTCTCAGTGGTCCAGTCATTGTAATTCACATTGCTTTATATGATTAATTCAATATATGTGTTTCTGATTTTTGTTGTTAAACGTACAATCGATAGCTATTGAATTCCGCGCATTAGTTATTGTTTATTGATTCATTGTTTAAGATCAGTCTTTGTTGCGATCCTACAATTGGTATCAGAGCCATTTAATCATTGGATTAGTGGTTATTGAATCATTATTCGTACGTTTAAACGTCGTATTAACTAGTTTTTTCGTATAAACAAATTGTTTTTATTCTTAAAAGGCTATTTAATCAGTATTTTTAGTGTTTTCTGGAATTGTGTTCGTTGTTTGCTACTCTAAACTTGGAAAATTTCGTTGTCTTTGAAATTTTAGGGTTTACAGCCGTTTTAGCGATATTAAAAGCGATATTATCATAATATCGCCTTTAGGGTTACAGCGATATTACGTGTTCTGTGCTCATTAATTTGAGCGATATCTCTAGCGATATTACTAGAGATATAACATGGTATCGCCTAGTTAATTTTTGCGATATTGATTCAATATCGCCTGATTAAGTTTAGCGATATTACTCGAAATATCGTCTGTGATATCGCCTGTTTTGTTTGATTTTGATTTGCGCTTTAATTAGCGATATTGATTGTGATATCACCAATATCGCTCAATTATCAGATTGTTAGCGATATTAGCAATATCGCTATAGGGTGTTAGACAGATTTTAAACCTTTTTTCAAAAGTTAATTTTAATTAATATAAATTAAAATGTCTACTTTACAAGCTGTTAATGCAATGTTAAAACACAATGCTGAAGTGGGTAGTGCAAACAAACCTCCATTCTTTGCTCCAGGAATGGAGTATTCTGAATGGAGAGGTAGATTTTTATCGTTTGTCGCGTTTACCGACCCTGAAATGGAGATACCTTTACTGGAACGATACGTTAGACCTGTTTCAAGTGGAGAGCATGTTGGTATTCCTCCACCAAAGCCTATTCGTTCCATGTCTGTTGAAGAACGCAAAGCATGGGAATGTGAGAGGAAAGCTCACTCTGCTATAACCATGTCTTTACCTGCAGATGCCATGAAAATGTTTAAACAACACGACATCGCTTATGATCTGTGGAATGGCATAGCTGAACGATGTGGAGGTACTACTGAGTACAAGCAAAGTAAACTAGAGTTAGTGAAGAAACAGTATGATCTGTTTGACATCCAGAAGAACGAGACGGTGAAATATTTATTCTGTAGATATTCGCGTCTTGTAAATGAGCTGACTGAAGGAGGCTACAAATTTAGCTCTATTGAAGTCAACAAGAAGCTACTGAATGCTCTGCCTCCTCACTGGGAAACTAGAGTGCTGATGATGGAGAATGATCCAGACATACTAGCTATGTCTCTGGATCAACTTATTGGGAAGCTTGAAACATGTGCCTTGGACATTCAGAAGAAAAGCACAAGATCTAGCTCTTTGCTTCCTGATAATAGCAATTTTGGATATGGAAGTACAGCACTTCTATCTGGGCCGTCTACATCTTCCTCTAAACCAAATTACTCTTCGGGAAATAACTCAGTTGGGACATTCTCTTCTTTTCCATCTCAATCATCCTCTTCTGCTACTGCATCTCACAATGAGCATGCAGTAATCTTTAATGCCTTTCTATCATCATACGATGATTTTCTTTCAAAGAGGATTAACTCGGTAGATCTTTCCGACGAAGATTTTGCGCAAGTTGATCCTGATGAGTTAGAGAGAGTGGATCTTCGTTGGAACATGGCCATGCTAACAAGAAGGACTAAGACGTATTTAAGGAGAACTGGAAAGAGATCTCTTGAAGACGTCACTGATAAAACCAACATGGGATTTGACAAATCCAAGATCAGATGCTACAAATGTCAAAATCTGGGTCACTTTGCACGAGAATGTGAGAAGGGTAGACAACCATCTACGGGTTTTACAAAACCTTCTATCTACAAAAAGGATAATGAAGTAGCCAAGGCAGCCATTCTGTTAGAAGAAGAAGAAGCATATGATTTTTCGGCTATGGATGATCAAGAAAATGTTGCCCTTATGGCAGATGTTCAAAATGAGGTAGAATGTGATTCTTTTAATTGCCAAACCTGTATCACACTAACTGGTAAAATCAACAGGTACATGGTAGACAATGATCGCTTAAATACAGATCTGACCAATCTTATTGAAGCAAACAAAGTCTTAAAAGAAAATGAAAAAGTCTATGTTATAAATCAGAAAACTATTATGGAAGAAAAGAAAGAGTTAAAAGCAATGATTTTTAACAAACAAGATGCGATTGACAGTTATTTAAAACTCATCTCTCATCTTAAAAGGGAACTTGCTGAAACTCAATCGGATAATGTTGATTTAAAACGAAGACTTGCAAATATTTCCACATCTACTATGGTCTTTTCTGATATTCTGCAAAATCAACGCACTGATAAAAAGAGTAAGGCAGGAATTGGTTATCACAACCAACCTCCTCCCTCAAACTTGAATCAGCCTATTCTTTCGCAGGAAGAAATTAAAGATTTTGTACCTTCTGTTCTTAAGAAGGATACAAATCCTGTGGCAGAAATAGTTAGTGTTGAAATTCCCAATCAGCCTGAAACTGTCAAGGGTGATGATGTTGAACAGCCTAAGCTTGTTAAGGCTGCTGATAACAAGCAACCTGAGTTGCTTAAAGTTTTGAGTTCAAATTAAAAGAAGGCTGAGCTTATTAAGCCTAAAATTGAACCAATCAAGTTTGTCCTTTCAACAAATGTTGAAGAAGTGGTAGAAGTGGAGGATGTAACTCACGAGGTTACACAGAATGTTAAAAAGAATAACCTCAAACCTGAAAAGAAACAAGTCATCCAAGAGAAGTTTAAAAATAATAAAGTTTCAATTAAAAATCCTTCTCCAAAGATTACTTCAACTGTGAATACGTTTACTCCATCATGTTCACATAAGTGTTCATGTGCAGTAAACGTACCTGAAATTAAACCTCGTAGGGTTCCTATTTCACCTAAACCACTATCAAGTTCTGATCAAACATTCTGAGAAAGACGATCATGCTTCTACTGTCAGAAGCAGGGTAATCTCATTAATCAGTGTCCTGTGCTTGCTAAAAAATGGGCATCACGATATAGTACAGATTATAATAAAAGAAGAAATTTTCAAAAGTCAAAACAACCTGGATTATCTCGACATGTTCCAATTTCTAAAGTTAACAACATTACACCTACTAAATCAATTGATCGAAAGGTTAATGTTATTAATAAGCAACCGACTTTATCTCAGAAAGTTTGGATAAAGAAAAGTACAAAAAATGTTATGTCATCTGAAGTTATCATATCAATAAAAGATAATGATGTACTAAAAAACAAGGTTTTAACTGATGTGATAATAATAGATGAAGTCTCAGGAGTACTCAAGTCTGTCAAGGCTTGGGTCTCCATTTCAAACTAACATTCTTTTTCCTTGTGTTGTGACAGTCAAAGGTGCAGAATAGCAAGTGGTATGTTGACAGTGGCTGTTCGCGACACATGACAGGCAATATCTCCCTGCTCTCAGATGTTAAACCATATAATGGGGGACATGTTGCCTTTGCTGGTGATACTGGAGGTACAATAACTGGACTTGGAACACTCACAAATGGTCAAGTGAGCTTTGAAAACGTCAACTTTGTCGAGGAGCTGAAACACAACTTGATAAGCGTCTCTCAAGTTTGCGACAAGATAGGTTTGGTAGAGGGATACCAAGAACTTCATTGTTTAGAAATTCTTTTCAAAAATCTTTTTCAAGGCGTGGTTCATTTTCGCCTATATCTAGTTGTGCATCCAACTCTCCAAAACCTATGGCTAGAGTAAACAAAGTTGGGCCTAGTAGACCTGCTGTTCAAAAGCCCAACATTGTTGAAAACAACTCATCTGAACCTAAACGGGTTTGGAAACCTAAATCCACAAACAACACATCAATGAAATCAACTGAGTTTTTAAAATATCATAAACTCATTGATGTGATGGTTATGGACGATAGTGGACAACCCAAGTCTATCAAGGCTTGGGTGTCTCATAAGTACTAATGTTTGTTTGTGGTGATGCAGTCCGGTTTTTTATAGCTAATACCTTTAGTGACTGCAAGGATGTGATCATGTGTGGTGATAATATTTGAGCGAATGGATGATATTTTTGAAGTGAAACAAGGTGGTTAAAAAGTGCTAAAAGAATTTGAATTTGACTTGATATGTGACTTGAAACCCTTCTGTTTTATTTAAATGATTATTTAGTTGTTGTTTTTGTGTAAAGAATTTGCTGTTCAGGGGGAGAAATTTTAAAATTTCTAATTTAAAAAGTCAGAAAAATATGAACAGGCAAATTCTTGATAAGTGCAACTGCCATTCTTTTTACTTGTTAGTATTAAAGAAACGCAATAGTTTCAACATTGTTAAAAATAGACGTTGAATTGTGTCTGTAAACAATTTGGGAAATGATAGTACATCAAGAGACATGCATAAAATGGAATTTTAAGGTTTATGTTTGATGTGTCAGTAGATTTATCTAGCATACTTGAAATATCTTTTATAAATATTAGATTCATCAAATGATGTATTGATAGGTATTTGTTCTAAAGTTACTAAGAAGCTTAACTTTTAAATATGCATATTATTTTATATAAAGACATATTAATATGTATGACACTAAGTTAAAATAAGGGCTGATTGTCCGAAATATTTTGACGCTTCGTCTTAATATTTGGATGATGAACATGTTATGATCTAAAACATATAGGGTCTTTGTATGGTGTTATCTGGGGGAATATATTAGGTGTCTCCTCTGTTGTATGAAAATACAGACCTGGTTTCATCTAATATATTCTTCAAAAGAACTTAGGTGCGTAGTCTATGTTAACCTATAGACAACCATTACGTACCCGTGGCATTCCTAAAATTCTCAAAATAAAATGTACAAAAGTGCAGAAAAGTTATAAAAAGCTTGCCTCGTACTGGTCTGTGTTAAACTATGGTACT
The DNA here is from genome assembly GCA_963930675.1 of Gnaphalium uliginosum. Lineage (NCBI taxonomy): Eukaryota > Viridiplantae > Streptophyta > Magnoliopsida > Asterales > Asteraceae > Gnaphalium > Gnaphalium uliginosum. The sequence goes on along the minus strand of OZ005686.1, from coordinate 17,644,705 downwards.
CTGTTGTACGAAAGTACAGACCTGTACCCTCTAGTTTAATTGTTCAGCCTGGTGTTTGTTCAACCCGAACTATTGCTTATGTGACTCTATTGTACGAAAGTACAGACCTGTCACCGCTATCTTAGTTCTAAAGATACGTTCATACCCTCACCTTCTATATAGAAAATACTAACATTTTTTTGATTTCAAATGTATATTTTAATGTGATTTATATACTATAATATGCATGCTAATAATAACACAATGGTTCATCTCATTATGAGTTGAAATCATATACTTAAGTACAAATATTTAGATGGATAAAATATCAATAATCGTCTTGAACTAATCTTTATAACAGATGATTTAAATATGCTAAGTAAATTTAAAGTGGACAAATATACTGATAATCGGAATAACACTTACTATTTCCTAATAATTGCATGTTATCCTGATATGATCCCTAACCAGACCAAAACAATTCCGTCCCCAAAAAGATTGTTTATTTATTGCTTCCAGTATTTTAATTCTGTCTTATAAAGAAAATTACAAAAATATTTTATTTCTGAGTTATTTTATTCAAGTTACATATCATGCTCATATTCAAAAGACAAGAATTGATGAGAGTTCTCCAAAGACTTTGAAGATAAATACTATTGGAGAAGCTATTGATGAAAGAGATGATGGTCACTGAAGTTGAAGATCTAATTGGATATCAGTTATATGAGACTGAACATCAAGACTTTTGAAGACCAAACTATCTCAATGGGGGAGTTTGTTGGTGAAGAAAATTGTAGATATCTGTGTAACCCATGGAATCCATGCGGGTGGCAAATTTCCTACTGGATGGGTTTAGACTAAAGACTTTTTGAAGACCAAGCTGAAGACACGGGGGAGTTTGTTGATACATTTAGAGTGTCTGTCACTTGGTCTAAGTTTCGAGTTGTAATTAATTAGATTAATTTTGTATTAGGCGATATTGTTAATATCGCTTAGGCGATATCACTAATATCGCACAGGCGATATCACCAATATCGCCCTTTAGTCCAGATTAGTTACATATAAATACTCGTTTAGGGTTTCAGTTTGCTGAGTTTTGACACTTTGCATTTTGGCATATACGAATTTTCTCTGTCATTCTCAGTGGTCCAGTCATTGTAATTCACATTGCTTTATATGATTAATTCAATATATGTGTTTGTGATTTTTGTTGTTAAACGTACAATCGATAGCTATTGAATTCCGCGCATTAGTTATTGTTTATTGATTCATTGTTTAAGATCAATCTTTGTTGCGATCCTACAAAAGTTAACAGGTACAGTGAGGATAATGAACGCCTTACGTCTGAGTTAGAATAACTTAATAAGGCAAATAAAATTTTAAAAGAAAATGAAATGGCTTTTGATAAAAAACTGAATGCTGCTTTCGAAGAAAGAAAGGCACTAAGGGCCAAAAATTTTAGTCAGTAAGACGCAATAGATATTTATATGAATATGAAACTGATTATGAAATAGGAACTTGCTGACTCACAGGCCGAAGTAATTGAGTTAAAGAGAAAGCTGTCTAATTTTTCAACATCCTCATTGGTCTTTGACGAGATCCTCCAATCGCAAAGGACTGATACGAAGAGTAAGGTTGGTCTTGGTTACCACTATGTACCACCTCCTTCTGATTATCTGTCAATGCCTTCAAAGGATGCAGCCAAAGACTTTGTACCTACCTTTTCAAAGGTAGATACACAATCTGTTGCTGAGTCAGTGTTTAATACAGCATCGACTGTTAAAAGGCCTGAGTTTACTTACTAATGAAACTGAATAAGTTTTAAATTATAAGGGCAAAACTAAGGTTGTAAATGAAGACGACTCTGCTAAAATCTTAAAGAAGGATTCAAAAAGAAAATCTTCACATAACTCACAATCATCTGTGACTAATCTGAAGAAAGAGAAATTAATTAATTAATCTGGTAAAAAACAACCTTCAACATCTACCTGTTCATCTTTAGAGGCTTCTACATCAACACGTACGCATAAGTGTTCATGTTCTGTAAATGCCTCAACCTCTAAGCCTCCCTCACTAAATCCTCCATTGAAACAATTTGAGGGGAGTCACTGGAGAAAGCCGTATGTAGAAAGGCGGTCGTGTTTTCGTTGTGGTCAACAGGGTCACATCATAAGCGATTGTAGGTTATTATCCCTAGATAGGTTTGGTAGAGGGATGCTTAGAGCTTCATTATTTAGAAATTCTTTTCAAAAATACTGTTCAAGGCGTGGTTCGTTTTCGCCTGTATCTAGTTGTGCATCCAACTCTCCAAAACCTATGGCTAGAGTAAACAAAGGTGTGCCAAGTAGACCTCAAGTCCAAACGCACAAATTGTTGAAAACAAATCATCTGACCCTAACCAGGTTTGGAAACCTAAATCCACAAACGACACATCAATGAAATCAACTAAATTTTTAAAATATCATAAACTCATTGATGTGATGGTTATGGATGAAAGTGGACAACCCAAGTCTATCAAGGCTTGGGTGTCTCATAAGTACTAATGTTTATTTGTGGTGATGTAGTCAGGTTTTTGATCGCTAATACTTTTAGTGACTGTAAGGATACGAAGAAGGTTGATTTCAAGGTGCTTATGTGTGGTGCATATGTTTGAGTGAATGGATGAAATTCTGAAGTGATACGAGGTGGTTAAAAAGTGCTAAAAGTATTTGAGTTTGACTTGATATGTGACTTGAAATTTTTGTTTCTTTCATGATTATTTATTTGTTTGTTTTTGAGTAAAGAATTTGCTGTTCGGGGGGAGTAATTTTAAAATTCTGATTTAAAAAGTCTGAAAAATATGAATAGGCAAATTTCTTGAAAAACGCAACTGCCTCTCTTTATACTTGTTAGTATTAAAGAAACGCAATAGTTGTAACATTGTTAAAAATAGACGTTGAATTGTGTCTGTAAACAATTGGGGAAATGATAGTACATCAAGAGACATGCATAAAATGGAATTTTAAGGTTTATGTTTGATGTGTCAGTAGATTTATCTAGCATACTTGAAATACCTTTTATAAATATTAGCTTCATCAAATGATGTATTGGTAGGCATTTGTTCTAAAGTTACTAAGAAGCTTAACTTTCAAATATGCATATTATTTTATATAAAGACATATTAATATGTATGACATTAAGTTGAAATAAGGGCAAAAATGTCCGAAATATTTTGACGCTTCGTTTTAATATTTGGATGATAAACATGTTATTTTCTAAAATATAGGGTCTTTGTATGGTGTTATCTGGGGGAATATATTAGTTGTCTCCTCTGTTGTATGTCAATACAGACCTGGTTTCATCTAATATATTCTTGAAAAGAACTTAGGTGCGTAGTCTATGTTAAGTTATGGACAACTATTACGTACCCGTGACATTCTTAAATCTACAAAATATAATGCACTAATGTATAAACCAAAGTTATACAAAGATTGCCTCGTCCTGGTTTGTGTTAAACTATGGTACTCTGTTGTACGAAAGTACATACCTGTACCCTCTAGTTTAATTGTTCAGACTGGTGTTTGTTCAACCAGAACTATTGTTTATGTGACTCTGTTGTACGAAAGTACAGATCTGTCATCGCTAGCTTGGTTCTAAAGATACGTCCATACCTTCACCCTCTATATAGAAAATACTAACATGTTTTGATTTCAAATGTATAATTTAATGTGATTTATATACTATAATATGCATGCTAATAATAACACAAGTGATTCATCTTATTATGAGTTGACATAATACACTTAAGTACAAATATTTAGATGGATAAAAATATCAATAATCGTCTTGAAATAATCTTTATAACAGGTGATTTAAATATGTCAAGTAAATTTAAAGTGGACAAATATACTGATAATCGAAATAACACTTACTATTTCCTAATAATTGCATGTTATCCTGATATGATCCCTAACCAGACGAAAACAATTCTGTCCTCAAAAGGATTGTTTATTTATTTATCGTTTTGAGTATTTTAATTCTGTCTTATAAAGAAAAATATAAAAATATTTTATTTCTGAGTTATTTTATTCAAGTTACATATCATGCTCATATTCAAACGATAAGAATTGATGAGAGTTCTCCAAAGACTTTGAAGATAAATATTATTGGAGATGCTATTGATGAAAGAGATGATGGTCACTGAAGTTGAAGATCTAATTAGTTGTCAGTCATATGAAACTGAACATCAAGATTTTCGAAGACCAAGCTATCTCCATGGGGGAGTTTATTGGTGAAGACTAATTGAAGATTAATTGACCAAGCTGCTGACATGGGGGAGTTTGTTGGTGCATAAATGTGTGTAAGTTAGTTTGTCAACGTTTGTTCTGTTAAAGTTAATTAGTCTGAGTGTGTGAAGTATCAAGTTTGTATTTTCGAGTTTGTAAACGAAATGTAATTATAGAAAATACACAATATACTGGTCGTGCGACACAGAGCCTGTATCGCTACAGCGACACAAAGGTTGTGTCGCAATGGGCTGGGCCTGCGACATCGAGCTTGTGTCGCAGGGTCCAGTAGGTTTTGTATATTTAGCGAGTTAGGGTTTTGGATTTCAGAAGTTGGTCGTATTGGAGCAGGTAAGACGAATTAGAGAGAGGGGGAGAGAGTGAAAGTGATTGTAACGTTTATACCTCAATTGTTAATACAAAGAAAACGTTATAGATAATTCTGTGATTCGATTAAACGTTCAATACTCATCTGTTTGTATTCCGCGCTTACATTCGAGGTCAGCGATCTGATAGGTCCAGGTAAAGGGAACCTACATGAACAGTAAAATCACAACCAACTAACCAACTACATTCGAGTACCACTCAAGCTAACCAATCACATTCGAGTGAACACTAAAATCACGACCGCTAATATACTTATGTATAATTTAAAATTAGATCAAACAATTTACCTACTTGAGCATGAGGCACATGATAATTAATAATAATAATTTTATAAAGAATTAGATCTGATATAAAAGAGATTTTATTTAGAAAAATAAAAAGTCAACGGATAAGTAACAGGTGTCCCTTCATTCTCTTTTATCCTACTTTCTTATCCATTTTTTTTTCTTTGTTATTTTATTACATATTTTTTAATAAAAAATTTCAACTTTTTGGTGAAAGTTTTTTTTAATCTTTTTAATATGCTTTTAATTTTTTTTTTTTTATAATTTTTGTACTTCTTTGTTTTTCTATTTTTTTTAATTCTTTTTGTTTTGTTTTAAACATTTAATAAACAATTGACTTTACATTTTTTCCCCCAATAGATTTGCAACTAATTTTAGTTTTTTTTTTACTTTTATTTTTTATTGAGTTTTGTCGTATATAATTAATGTACAACTTTATAACTATCATAGTGTAACACCCTCAAAAATTTGTAAGTTTGTATTTATATAAAAATGTATTATTTAAATTAGAATTATATAAGTATTTGGTATTAAAATACAAATATAATTAGCTTGAGTTGAAAATGTATATGAGATGAAACTTAGGGGGTTGAAAGTGACATTTGACGTAAATTGATAGGGGAAAGAGAAAAATATCTAATTTAACTCCCTTCTTCTTGAAAAATCTAAATCTGGAAAATTAGTTTCATGTGTGTGTTTGTGATACGAACGAAAAGAAGAGAAAGAGAGCAAGAAGAAAACGAAATTGAAGTTGGGATTCTTGAAATTAAGCTCTTAACATTCTAATTCTTCATTTTAAAGTAAGAATCATACCCTACACCCTTTAATTTAGTTGTTGTATCTTTATGTTAAGTATGAACCCTAAATATGAAAATTTAGAGAATGGTGGGTTATCGGTGTAGGATGATTGGGGGTAGTGTTATTGAGTTATTATGAACTCATAATAATGATTTTTTATGTATAAAAGAGATGAGTTCATCATATTATGAGGATTGATGATTTATATGTAATTATGTAGATAGAGAAATTTCATGATGAAAGATGATAAGTTATTGTTGTCGTTAAATAATAATAGTTCACATGTAAGCATGTGAAATTGTAAAAGATAAGTTTATGAATGACTAATTGAAAATTTAGTGTTAGAGATGAGACACTTGAATTTTAACTAGGAGTATGTAAATGAGTTGAAATTGAGTTCTGTAGGTTCCCTGATCTTGGACCTAACCGGATCAACACAAACAATCGAGAGGCGGAATTCAAACGATTGTATATAGTACGTAAAACACAAACGAATCAAACGCAAATCAAATGTATATTAATATGATAACCGATTAGCTTGAATACACTTGAAATGCTTTACAATTGCTCTGAGAAACCCTAGATTCGTCAACCTCACAACTGAGGCCGAAATGATCTATTTATACTCAAAACCGAAATGACCTGCGACACAAGGAATGTGTCGCACAGCCAACTCATGCGACACAAGCCTTGTGTCGCATAAGCGACACAGGTTCTGTGTCGCCTAAAACAAAACTTGTAATATTACATATAATAGACAAAACGTCGTAATTACATATCAAACTATTACAAGCTAAGACCAACTGACAGACAAACAATTATGCACCAACAAACTCCCCCGTGTCTTCAGCTTGGTCTTCAAAACTTTTAACACTTCCAGCCTGCAGGGAATGTACCACCAGCATGTATTCCCATCTTTAAACAAATCTCAACAATCTTCTGAAATTTTAGAGCTTCTTCTTGATCAATATCGTAATGCATAATCTTGTTGACATGAAGAACTCTTAAATCACATTTCGTCAAGTTGATGAGGCTAATAGGATCAAAAACGCGAACAGTTGAGCCTCTTAACTGTTTAGAATGAATCCACTCTCCCGGACCCTGTTCCTGGTCTCTTTCAGTCAGATACTCAATTACAGCTTCACCAGCCTTCGGGTCATACCACCAATACCTGAATTTTTTTAACACATTCAAAGGTAATCTTTCAAGTGGAACAATTTTTAGACTTGCAGCTGGCGGATATTTATATTTCACTATAGGTTCATGAGTTCTCGGATTTAACTTCTTCTTGAAACGATAACGAACTCCCAGCTCAGGTCTTATCCACACATAGTGTCTGTTATAAATCTCTCTTCTAAGAACCTTTTGAATAAAAGCTCCTCGAGAATCGTTTGAATTATTTACCAATTCTGATTGCGCCAAACGATTAAGTTCAACCTTCGGCAAAGTACTGATGGAATTGAATCTCGGCCTGAAGTATTGAACGCCATCCTTTCTTTTAATTAGAATGAGAGAGCTTTCAACATCGAATTTCCAGCTATAAATCAAACCATTGAAATCTCCTCGAATTTTGTAAGATTTACAAATAGTAGGCGCCACAGCCAGCGTTTGATAACTCACGACAGGCTTGGACTGTGCTGATGACGACGATTCAGTGGCAGATTCATGTTCATCTTCAGAAGAATCCGATTCAATGATAGGTGCATCAGGATCATACGGTTCTTCTGGTTGAACTTGAGTAGGCTCATTTTGTCTTTCGATAGGAGGTTCCTGACGATTTGACTCTTCATAAACGTCTTCATCTGAAGGAATCTCCGGTTCAGCCTCAACATCCTCAAAATCATAAGATATATCATCATTATTCACCGGATTTATTAAGCTTTGTAGATATGTGATATTTGCTTCAGAGTAATCTACAGCTATATAAATCGGTTGACTTGGAATGTTTTCAGATGACGCAAAATAATCTAAAAGCAAATTTTCATTAATGTCCGAATTATTTACATCATCAGTTTGAGTTCCGGCAGAAGTCTTAGGTGTTGTTTCAATGGCACGCAGGCCTGACTCCCCCGAAACCACAGCTCTGGCTTCTAACTCTATGACCCTAGTCTCCAAAGCAGTAACTCTGGCAGTCTGCAACTCCAAATCCTTAACCTGTGCAACTTGAGATTCCAGAACCACAGATTGTGATTGAATTAACGCAGCTTATGATGTCATCGTTTGCTGCATCGTGTCTAACCGCCTCATTAATTCTTGAATGACAGACGGGAGAGGTTGAACTGGCACATCCACACGTGGAGTATCGACACGTGGGCATGAGGAAGTGGATTTGTGGCGAACCAAAGGAGGTTCCCAGTCTTGGTTAGTTGGATCGTTATCACGAACCCTTTTTCCAGTATCTGGTCAGACGTTGACCATCCCAGCCTTCTTGCGTCTTTGAATACGCTTAAATCGACTTATGTCGAAACGACCTATATTTTCCAAGGAAGTTTCGGAAGGGACTATCCGTGGAGAAGTTGGTGGAGTGGAGCCACCATCAGAAGAGCTGTCAGCCATTTCTTCGACAATACAAGGCTCATGTGCCTGAACGTTTTCTCCTTCAAAATCTTCAACACGACCAAAAGTCTCAATATCTTCCAAAATTGCCTCTAGCTGAGGATTTTCTTCTTGTACAGGCACATTAACAAAAAGATCCTCTGGCTGAGGAGGAGCAGCAGCATCCAAAAATTCATCGGCCGCCGGAGGAACATAATCCTCATTTACAATGTGCCCAAAAAGTGGCACGTCAGCCGGTGTCGGGACCCCTTTCGCATATTGCCCGCAAATTGCAAAGATGCGGATGTTCATAGGAGTTTGGCGAAACCGGTGAGTGGCATTCATTGGAAGCCCCGGGAGAAGATGGTTGAGCAAGAGCTGAATAAACCGGGGGTACATATTCCAACGCTTGTCCCCGGTGTGTACATTATCAACCATAGCCCTAAAAATATAACCAGAAAAATTGTAGGGCTTGTTGTACACCAAGGCTAGCATGGCCGAAGCAGCTGAATGGCTCATGCCATCAAAACCAGCCTTCCTGCTTGAGAGGCAGACGATCATGATATGCATTAGATACCGCCAGACCCTACTCAGGTTGGCCTTGCGGTATTGATCCTTTGGGACACCCGGATAGCCAAGACGGAGCATGCCGCCATTGATAAAAGAGTTGGAGAACTGGATGGGCAAATCTGGGTGATCAGCGAATTGAAAGAATTCGCGAATCAGCTGCTCCGAAATCACTACCTCTTTGTCATCGACTCTTGAAATAATTCGGGTGTGAGACAAGTCAGAGTGAATCACAGCTGAGTTCCAGAAGGAACCAACTTGATCTTTGTAGATAGGGGCATTGGCGGAGATGGTGGTAAAAATGCGTGAACGACGCAAGAAAGCAATCATCGGCCTAAAAGGCGCAGGCGAATCCCGGTCATCCTCGAGAAAGGCCACTATATTGTGCCTTGGCTCCCAATCTGACAGGATCGAATTGAACCTTCCGGGTCAATAATTATAGCGATTGAATATTTATAGAAATACCGCGGAATAGTAATCTATAATTTTAGAAATAAAATTAAATCTGTTTTAAAGCATAAATCAATAAGAAGTAAAAGCGAAGTAATTATCAAAAGCTTCTATATTATTTCTTTGAATAATACGAATACACTTAAGTATCAGGGTTATGATTAACCTTGAAGCTTACAAATGATAGTTATACAAGCTTATCAATCTTTGTTGAATAGTATTGATCTCTATCTATTGAATACACTTATGATTTTTGCACACTTATTCACACTTAATATTGAATCAGAGGAGCCCTATTTATAGAATTATAGAGCTCCAATTATACGCTACAATAATTAATGAAAAGAACATTTCTATCTAATCCTCCCATCGTCTTGAGCTATGCTCTGCTTTACTGCGCGCTTTTTGCTTTTACAGAGAAGATGTTTGATTAGCCAAATGGTTAGAAAGATGCTCTAATCATAAACAGTAGAAACTACACGGGCAGCATAAACTTCTGAAGAACAGTAGAAACTACACAAGCAGTAGTAACTCAAGCAGTAGTAAGTTATAAACAGTATTAACTTACCCAACCGTAGAAACTTTGTACTGGCAGTAGAAACTTTACCCGGCAGCACTAACTTTGTTCTACCAGTACTAACTCAATCTTTTCTACCAGTAGTAACTGTTTCTACTGGTAGTGTAAAACCCGATAGTAGTAGTAACTTTTGATCTAACAGTAGAAACTCATCTTCACCAGTAGTAACTAGCAGTTGTAGTCTAACCAGCAGTAGTAATCTTCGATCAAGTTCTCTAGCCATCTTTAGACCCCACAATCTCCCCCTAAACTTAATCTGTCTCCTACAGATTCAAGTTTCTACAAAAGTCTTTAAATAAATCCAGGGATGCTAATACACTACCTTCTTCTTTTTGAAGCTTCAGCCTTCTGATGTATCTGATTTAGAATCATATGAAAAAGAATTCTAGCAGTCTCTGAGTCCTCTAGGGTAATCAATTTGACTTGAATCATGCATCTCATCAACCCCAGATTCAAGTTGTAATTCCTCTCAGTAAGCTTGAATAGAAGATCTCCATTCTCTAATGCAACTTGATGGACACCAGATCTTGGAAAGTACATCCAAAAGTTAACTACTGAAAATCTACTGAAGATATCAGATACTCTTTCAGGTTCAAACATCATATGGAAGTATTCCCAAAATAATCTATTCAATACCTTCCCAACCTGTTTTCCCTCATACTTTATCTTTCCAACTTCATACATCTTCTCTACATCATCTCTATGTAATTTCTTCAAAATTTCCTGAAATGACCTGTAGAACTCTGTAGCTCCATCTTCCCTTGTAATCTTGGTCAATTCAGGTCCTTTATGCACCAGCTGTACATGATCCCAAACTACTATCTTTGGAGGCTTGGTAGCTAACGGATCTACCTTCACCCCATCATCCCTCAAGATCAGTAGACTAAGCAGCTGTGCTTCATCTCTTTCTAACTCCTCTTCTTTTTCTTCTTCTCCTTTCTTCTCTGACTCACCCTCCTTATTACTCCTTTCTAACCTTTCCCTTTCCACCTCCTTCTTATACAAAAACTCCAGTCTATCAAAATTCATACCTTTAAGCTCACCATTTGGAATCAAACCCCCTAATCTCCTAATATATGTCTTTCTCAACTGGGCTTTAGTTGGTTTCCTGCTTCTCTTGGCAGCTGCCCTCTTTTCTGCCTCTGCCCTCTTCTTCTTCTCAAGCAGATCTCTCAGGGCCTGCTCCCTCTCTTCCTCATTGTATTGAGCCTGCTCTTCTGCTTGTAGTCTGAGGGCTACCTCATGATCATGAGCCTCCTGAAGGATCGCAACAAAGACAGATCTTAAACAATGAATCAATAAACAATAACTAATGCGCGGAATTCAATAGCTATCGATTGTACGTTTAACAACAAAAATCACAAACACATATATTGAATTAATCATATAAAGCAATGTGAATTACAATGACTGGACCACTGAGAATGACAGAGAAAATTCGTATATGCCAAAATGCAAAGTGTCAAAAACTCATCAAACTGAAACCCTAAACGAGTATTTATATGTAACTAATCTGGACTAAAGGGCGATATTGGTGATATCGCCTGTGCGATATTAGTGATATCGCCCAAGCGATACTAGTGATATCGCCTAAGACAAAATTAATCTAATTAATTACAACTCGAAACTTAGACCAAGTGACAGACACTCTAAATGTATCAACAAACTCCCCCGTGTCTTCAGCTTGGTCTTCAAAAAGTCTTTAGTCTAAACCCATCCAGTAGGAAATTTGCCACCTGCATGGATTCCATGGGTTACACAGATATCTACAATTTTCTTCACCAACAAACTCCCCCATTGAGATAGCTTGGTCTTCAAAAGTCTTGATGTTCAGTCTAATATGTCTGATATCCAATTAGATCTTCAACTTCAGTGACCATCATCTCTTTCATAAATAGCTTCTCCAATAGTATTTATCTTCAAAGTCTTTGGAGAACTCTCATCAATTCTTGTCTTTTGAATATGAGCATGATATGTAACTTGAATAAAATAACTCAGAAATAAAATATTTTTGGAATTTTCTTTATAAGACAGAATTATAATACTCAAAGCAATAAATAAATAAACAATCTTTTTGGGGACAGAATTGTTTTAGTCTGATTTAGGAATCATATCAGGATAACATTCAATTATTAGGAATAGTAAGTGTTATTTCGATTATCAGTATGTTTGTCCACTTTAAATTTACTTAGCATATTTAAATCAACTGTTATAAAGATTAGTTCAAGACGATTATTGATATTTTATCCATTTAAACATTTGTACTTAAGTATATGATTTCAACTCATAATGAGATGAACCATTATGTTATTATTAGCATGCATATTATAGTATATAAATCACATTAAAATATACATTTGAAATCAAAAACATGTTAGTATTTTCTATATAGAAGGTGAGGGTATGAACGTATCTTTAGAACTAAGATAGCGGTGACAGGTCTATACTTTCGTACAACAGAGTCACATAAGCAATAGTTCGGGTTGAACAAACACCAGGCTGAACAATTAAACTAGAGGGTACAGGTCTGTACTTTCGTACAACAGAGTACCATAGTTTAACACAGACCAGTACGAGGCAAGCTTTTTATAACTTTTCTGCACTTTTGTACATTTTATTTTGAGAATTTTAGGAATGCCACGGGTACGTAATGGTTGTCTATAGGTTAACATAGACTACGCACCTAAGTTCTTTTGAAGAATATATTAGATGAAACCAGGTCTGTATTTTCATACAACAGAGGAGACACCTAATATATTCCCCCAGATAACACCATACAAAGACCCTATATTTTTTAGATCATAACATGTTCATCATCCAAATATTAAGACGAAGCGTCAAAATATTTCGGACAATCAGCCCTTATTTTAACTTAGTGTCATACATATTAATATGTCTTTATATAAAATAATATGCATATTTGAAAGTTAAGTTTCTTAGTAACTTTAGAACAAATGCCTATCAATACATCATTTGATGAATCTAATATTTATAAAAGATATTTCAAGTATGCTAGATAAATCTACTGACACATCAAACATAAATCTTAAAATTCCATTTTATGCATGTTTCCTGATGTACTATCATTTCCCCAATTGTTTACAGACATAATTCAACGTCTATTTTAACAATGTTGCAACTATTGCATTTCTTTAATACTAACAAGTAAAAAGAATGGCAGTTGCACATATCAAGAATTTTCCTGTTCATATTTTTCTGACTTTTTAAATTAGAAATTTTAAAATTTCTCCCCCTGAACAGCAAATTCTTTACACAAAAAACAACAACTAAATAATCATTTAAACAAAACAGAAGGGTTTCAAGTCACATATCAAGTCAAATTCAAATTCTTTTAGCACTTTTTAACCACCTTGCTTCACTTCAAAAATATCATCCATTCGCTCAAACATCATCACCACACATGATCACATCCTTGCAGTCACTAAAGATATTAGCTATAAAAAACCGGACTGCATCACCACAAACAAACATTAGTACTTATGAGACACCCAAGCCTTGATAGACTTGGGTTGTCCACTATCGTCCATAACCATCACATTAATGAGTTTATGATATTTTAAAAACTCAGTTGATTTCATTGATGTGTTGTTTGTGGATTTAGGTTTCCAAACCCGTTTAGGTTCAGATGAGTTGTTTTCAACAATGTTGGGCTTTTGAACAGCAGGTCTACTAGGCCCAACTTTGTTTACTCTAGCCATAGGTTTTGGAGAGTTGGATGCACAACTAGATATAGGCGAAAATGAACCACGCCTTGAAAAAGATTTTTGAAAAGAATTTCTAAACAATGAGGTTCTTGGCATCCCTCTACCAAACATATCTTGTCGCAAACTTGAGAGACGCTTATCAAGTTGTGTTTCAGCTCCTCGACAAAGTTTTCAAGTCCAGTTATTGTACCTCCAGTATCACCAGCAAAGGGAACATGTCCCCCATTATATGGTTTAACATCTGAGAGCAGGGAGATATTGCCTGTCATGTGTCGCGAACAGCCACTGTCAACATACCAATTGCTATTCTGCACCTTTGACTGTCACAACACAAAGAAAAAGAATGTTAGTTTGAAATGGAGACCCAAGCCTTGACAGACTTGGGTACTCCTGAGACTTCATCTATTATTATCACATCAGTTAAAACCTTGTTTTTTAGTACATAATTATTTTTTATTGATGTGATAACTTCAGATGACATAACATTTTTTGTACTCTTCTTTATCCAAACTTTCTGAGATAAAGTCGGTTGCTTATTAATAACATTAACCTTTCGATCAATTGATTGAGTAGGTGTAATGTTGTTAACTTTAGAAGTTGGAGCATGTCGAGATAATCCAGGTTGTTTTGACTTTTGAAAATTTCTTCTTTTAATATAACCTGTACTATATCGTGATGCCCATTTTCTAGCAAGCACAGGACACTGATTAATGAGATGACCCTGCTTCTGACAGTAGAAGCATGATCGTCTTTCTCGGAAAGTTTGATCAGAACTTGATAGTGGTTTAGGCGAAAGAGGAACCCTACGAGGTTTAATTTCAGGTACGTTTACTGCACATGAACACTTATGTGAACATGATGGAGTAAACGTATTCACAGTTGAGGTAATCTTTGGAGAAGGATTTTTAATTGAAACTTTATTATTTTTAAACTTCTCCTGGATGACTTGTTTCTTTTCAGGTTTGAGGTTATTCTTTTTAACTTTCTGTGTAACCTCGTGAGTTACATCCTCCACTTCTACCACTTCTTTAACATTTGTTGAAAGGACAAACTTGATTGGTTCAACTTTAGGCTTAATAAGCTCAGCCTTCCTTTTATTTGAACTAAAAACTTTAAGCAACTCAGGTTGCTTGTTATCAGCAGCCTTAACAAGCTTAGGCTGTTTAACATCATCACCCTTGACAGTTTCAGGCTGATTGGGAATTTCAACACTAACTGGTTCTGCCACAGGATTTGTATCCATCTTAAGAACAGAAGGTACAAAATCTTTAATTTCTTCCTGCGAAAGAATAGGCTGATTCAAGTTTGAGGGAGGAGGTTGGTTGTGATAACCAATTCCTGCCTTACTCTTTGTATCAGTCCGTTGATTTTGCAGAATATCAGAAAAGACCATAGTAGATGTGGAAATATTTGCAAGTCTGCGTTTTAAATCAACATTATCCGATTGAGTTTCAGCAAGTTCTTTTTTAAGATGAGAAATGAGTTTTAAATAACTGTCAATCGCATCTTGTTTGTTAAAAATCATTGCTTTTAACTCTTTCTTTTCTTCCATAATAGTTTTCTGATTTATAACATAGACTTTTTCATTTTCTTTTAAAACTTTGTTTGCTTCAATAAGATTGGTCAGATCTGTATTTAAGCGATCATTATCTACCATGTACCTGTTGATTTTACCAGTTAGTGTGATACAGGTTTGGCAATTAAAAGAATCACATTCTACCTCATTTTGAACATCTGCCATAAGGGCAACATTTTCTTGATCATTCATAGCCGAAAAATCATATGCTTCTTCTTCTTCTAACAGAATGGCTGCCTTGGCTACTTCATTATCCTTTTTGTAGGTAGAAGGTTTTGAAAAACCCGTAGATGGTTGTCTACCCTTCTCACATTCTCGTGCAAAGTGACCCAGATTTTGACATTTGTAGCATCTGATCTTGGATTTGTCAAATCCCATGTTGGTTTTATCAGTGACGTCTTCAAGAGATCTCTTTCCAGTTCTCCTTAAATACGTCTTAGTCCTTCTTGTCAGCATGGCCATGTTCCAACGAAGATCCACTCTCTCTAACTCATCAGGATCAACTTGCGCAAAATCTTCGTCGGTAAGATCTACCGAGTTAGTCCTCTTTGAAAGAAAATCATCGTATGATGATAGAAAGGCATTAAAGATTACCGCATGCTCATTGTGAGATGCAGTAGCAGAAGAGGATGATTGAGATGGAAAAGAAGAGAATGTCCCAACTGAGTTATTTCCCGAAGAGTAATTTGGTTTAGAGGAAGATGTAGACGGCCCAGATAGAAGTGCTGTACTTCCATATCCAAAATTGCTATTATCAGGAAGCAAAGAGCTAGATCTTGTGCTTTTCTTCTGAATGTCCAAGGCACATGTTTCAAGCTTCCCAATAAGTTGATCCAGAGACATAGCTAGTATGTCTGGATCATTCTCCATCATCAGCACTCTAGTTTCCCAGTGAGGAGGCAGAGCATTTAGTAGCTTCTTGTTGACTTCAATAGAGCTAAATTTGTAGCCTCCTTCAGTCAGCTCATTTACAAGACGCGAATATCTGCAGAATAAATCTTTCACCGTCTCGTTCTTCTGGATGTCAAACAGATCATACTGTTTCTTCACTAACTCTAGTTTACTTTGCTTGTACTCAGTACTACCTCCACATCGTTCAGCTATGCCATTCCACAGATCATAAGCGATGTCGTGTTGTTTAAACATTTTCATGGCATCTGCAGGTAAAGACATGGTTATAGCAGAGTGAGCTTTCCTCTCACATTCCCATGCTTTGCGTTCTTCGACAGACATGGAACGAATAGGCTTTGGTGGAGGAATGCCAACATGCTCTCCACTTGAAACAGGTCTAACGTATCGTTCCAGTAAAGGTATCTCCATTTCAGGGTCGGTAAACGCGATAAACGATAAAAATCTACCTCTCCATTCAGAATACTCCATTCCCGGAGCAAAGAATGGAGGTTTGTTGGCACTACCCACTTCAGCATTGTGTTTTAACATTGCATTAACAGCTTGTAAAGTAGACATTTTAATTTATATTAATTAAAATTAACTTTTGAAAAAGGTTTAAAATCTGTCTAACACCCTATAGCGATATTGCTAATATCGCTAACAATCTGATGATTGAGCGATATTGGTGATATCACTATCAATATCGCTAATTAAAGCGAAAATCAAAATCAGACAAAACAGGCGATATCACAGACGATATTTCGAGTAATATTGCTAAACTTAATCAGGCGATATTGAATCAATATCGCAAAAATTAACTAGGCGATACCAGGTTATATCTCTAGTAATATCGCTAGAGATATCGCTCAAATTAATGAGCATAGAACACGTAATATCGCTGTAACCCTAAAGGCGATATTATGATAATATCGCTTTTAATATCGCTAAAACGGTTCTAAACCCTAAAATTTCAAAGACAACGAAATTTTCCAAGTTTAGAGTAGCAAACAACGAACACAATTCCAGAAAACACTAAAAATACTGATTAAATAGCCTTTTAAGAATAAAAACAATTTGTTTATACGAAAAAACTAGTTAATACGACGTTTAAACGTACGAATAATGATTCAATAACCACTAATCCAATGATTAAATGGCTCTGATACCAATTGTAGGATCGCAACAAAGACTGATCTTAAACAATGAATCAATAAACAATAACTAATGCGCGGAATTCAATAGCTATCGATTGTACGTTTAACAACAAAAATCACAAACACATATATTGAATTAATCATATAAAGCAATGTGAATTACAATGACTGGACCACTGAGAATGACAGAGAAAATTCGTATATGCCAAAATGCAAAGTGTCAAAAACTCATCAAATCTGAAACCCTAAACGAGTATTTATATGTAACTAATCTGGACTAAAGGGCGATATTGGTGATATCGCCTGTGCGATATTAGTGATATCGCCCAAGCGATACTAGTGATATCGCCTAAGTCAAAATTAATCTAATTAATTACAACTCGAAACTTAGACCAAGTGACAGACACTCTAAATGTATCAACACCTCCTGCTCCTCCCTGGTAGTGAATCCCCCAAACTTTCCTTTAGATTTCTTAGCAAGTTCTTCTTCAATTAATAGACCCTTTCCCTTATCCTTAGGGTCTATTTTGGGCATCTCACCTCCAGAAAATATTTCTGTAGGTTCAGAAAATGAGACCCCTTTCTCATTCCTTTTATACACTCTGGGCTCTTCCTCTGCACCCTTGGGCTCTGCCTCTTCACCTATAGCCTCTGCAGGCTCAGTATCTGCTTCCTCTTCTACATCTTCCTGAGTCACAGGCTCAGGGATATCCTCATCTTGTACCCAGATGTACTTCTTCTTCTCATCTAGGCACTTGATCAATAAAATCTTCAGATCTTCTATTTGTTGCTGCTGTTGCTCAATAAACTCAGACAGCTTCATGATATCCCTGTTTTGCTTCTTGATTACTTGCCTGTGACTCTTCACCTCTTCCCACATGAATTCTAACAAACCCGTCAATTCTTGGTAAGATCTATCCTCATTACCTTCAGGATGTGAATCCCTTGGTAAGTCATCGGAAGTGTTACCTGCTCTCTAAGCTATCTAACTCTCTATTACCATATGCAGAGGGAAACCAGGTTCAATAGCCGGATAGAGTAAGAAAACAATGAATTAAGGAATAAGACATTAGCATTAGAAAGAGTACAGAGGCATTCCGGGCCGACTACAATACAAGTCATGAGCGATAGCGAAGCCAAGCTAGATAGGCTTTTACGAGATGGCGATTTATCATATAGAAGAATGGATCCGCGGACCTATTGATTGACCATAGATGCGAACCGATCGACCGCTACCTAAGAGAGCAACATGAGTCGCAGACGCTGCGCGCCCATATTCTGGTTGGTTCACTGAGCCGCTCGTTTCTGCTGACCCGCTGCCCGGTGTTGTTGGCCAGGTTTCCACACGCGCAATTCCTCTCCCTACGGGATAGCTTGTTTGTATTCCGCTCTTCTCCCTGAAAGGAAATAAGCCCCGCATCGTATCGATAGCGATTCAGATCAACTCCCCAAGCTTGCCTAACCTAATTGTGTGTCCTAATCATGAGGAAATGCGCTATGCTATAATCTCGCCCAAAGAGCTTCGGCCTCATTTTGGTCAACCGGCTGTAGAAGCTTTTACTCGAGGTGGCCTCAGGCCTAGCCTGATCAGTAGAGGCCCCTTGGTTCTTGGTACTGGGACCTGCAGCAGAATCATCTCCTAAAGAAGATTCATCATTTGCAGTTGCCTCTAGTTGGGTCTTATTGATGTTGACCCTGTCCTGCTCTGCCAGAGGGCTAGAAGCAGTAGGGTCAGCCTTTCTAGAATGGTCACCCCACTCCTCATGGACCACCTCCTCTGGTTCATTTGACTGAGACATATTGAGGGGAGGATCCTCAGGTTGTGCCTGTTTTTGTTTCTTTGATTTGGTTGGCTTGGGGGTCCCTTGTTTTCTTTTGGGAGCCTTACTAGTGGATGTAGGTTGGGATACAAATGAGTTTTCTGTTCCCTCATCCCTAGTAGCAGGTACACTAAGCATTGTGGGAAATAATGCAGTGACCTTATTTGAAAATCCAATGTTCTGTCTTCTCATGTTAGAAAAAACTTTGGGAGTATGAGACAGAACTTTCAAAATTTTGGAGTGTGCATTTAAATCATTTATTTCTTCATTTAAGAAGATTTGCACAAACCTGGATACATTAAAAACATTTTAGAGGACTGCTCAATATTTTTGAGCATCCCATTAAAAATCATTTCAGAAAAATTGAACAATTGGTCCGTGGCTAGGCATACAATTGTAGAAGCAATTGCACTCCCAAACTCATTCCAACCTGTTCTTTTAGTGGACAGGCACTGTTGTATTGTATGGATTAAGAATTTCCATTGGGGAGAGAAAAGCCCTTTATAAAAAGTAAATTTTGTAAGATCCCCTTCATAACCCATATTTTTTAAATTTTCAAAAATTACAGTGCCTGGAAGCATAGAGATACCTGTTTTATCTCCTAGATGGAGATGGTTGCGGATAGAATCCTCTGTGACCACCACTCGTTTGCCCTCTACCTTCGACACAATGAGTTTAGAGTCGTCGATAGATTCGATTTTGGCGTGCTCCCAGAAAGAGTTTATATGCTTGTAGTAGACTGTTGGGTTTATAGTCAAAGCATAGTGGATGTGACTTTCCTTCAAGAAATCGATGATTTCATGAAAGTCCGTCGCATCCGGTGTTTTAACCAAATATGCGAGCATATTGTGGTTATCTACAATCGAAAGAGTTGTAGATGAAGAGGATGAAGACGCCATTGATTTTGAATGTTTGATTTGAAAGTGGTTGAGTTTGAAGGTGGTTAAGGTTTCTGCTGTTTTAGGTTTCTGCTGTTGAGAGAATGAAAGTGTTTTTGATGCCTTGATACTGTTGTATAAGTAGTACTGCCATGCCCTAGAATTTTGCAATCCGTAGAAACTTGAAAGCAGTATTAACTATGCTAACAGTAGTAAAGTATCACATCTATTAAAAACAGTAGTAACTTTCAACCAGTAGAAAGATACACACTAGCAGTAGTAATTGATAACCAGTAGTAACTTGATGCCAGTAGTATTTATAAACAGTAGAAAGTGTGAAGACAGTAGTAATACTCTTATAGATTTATTTTGACAGTAGAAAGTGTATAAGCAGTATTAACAACTGGCAGTATTAACTCTCACACTGAGTTAAAGAACAGTACTAATATTGCTAACAGTACTAACTAGTTATAAGCAGCACTAACCGACCAAGGCAGTAGAAACTTATTACAAGCAGTACTAAGTGGTTTAGCAGTACTAGCAATTTTTTTTTTTTTTTTTTTTTTTTTGAACTGCATAAAGTTAGAAGACAAATAGTATATATAAATAGGATAGAGTACTAGTTAGTGAAGACAGTAGTAATAATACATAACAGTATTAACTGGTCTACCTGTACTTGATAAGTAGCAGTAGTAACTAATATTGACAGTATTAAAATTGCTATAAGCATCACTAACTAGTGTATCAGTATTAATCCTTGTACAAGCACCATAGAGTTTTATGAGAAAAATCATTTACGAAAGATTAATCATTCCAATACTTGTAACCAAAAATGTAAATCTACCAACATCAAATGCTTTAGTGAATAGATCTGCAAATTGATTATCAGTATGAACTTTAAAAATTTGAATTAACTTTTTCTCATTACAATCTCTAATGAAATGATATCTAATTTCAATGTGCTTGGTTTTTGAATGTTTAACAGGATTATTAATAATACTGATTGCACTGTTATTGTCAATAAACATAGGAGTATTTAAAAGAATCAAACCATAATCTATCAATTGATTTTGAATCCAGAGTACCTATGCACAGCAACTTGATGCTGCTACATACTCTGCTTCTGCTGTTGATGTTGAGACGTTGGTTTGCTTTTTACATTGCCATGAAACCAATCTACTCCCTAGAAATTGACATCCACCAGATGTTGATTTTCTGTCCATATTTAATCCTCCATAGTCACTATCTGTATATGCAATAAGATCAAAAGATGACATCTTTGGATACCAAAGGCCCAATTTTGGTTGACCCTTTAAATATCTGAAGATTCTTTTGACTGCATATAGATGAGATAACTTAGGATTTGCTTGAAACCTGGCACAAACACATACAGCAAACATAATATCTGGTCTTGAAGATGTTAGATATAATAAAGAACCTATCATAGATCTGTACAGATGAATATCCACATCCTCCCCCTCAAGATCTGCATGTAAATGCTTCTGTTTTTCCATTGGAGTGGTTGCAACCTTTGTGTCTTTGAACCCAAACTTTTCCAGAATATCATTCACATATTTTCCTTGACTTATAAAGATACCATCCTGGTGCTGTTTAACTTGTAGTTCAAGAAAGAATGTTAATTCTCCCATGGAACTCATCTGGAACTTTTGATGCATGAGTTTTTCAAATTCTTTACAAAGAGAATCCCTTGTGGATCCAAAAATGATATCATCCACATAGATTTGAACAAGAAGAATATCATTATTGATTTTCTTTGTAAACAAGGTTTTATCAATAGCTCCCCTATTGAACTCATTCTGCAGCAGGTAAATCGACAAAGTGTCATACCAAGCTCTAGGAGCTTGATGTAGACCATATAAAGCTTTGTCAAGCCTATAAACTTTGTCTGGATGTTTTGGATCTTCAAACCCTGGAGGTTGACAAACATACACTTCTTCTTCAATTGTGCCATATAAAAATGCACTTTTAACATCCATTTGGTAAACTTTGAAATCTTTGAAAGAAGCATAAGCTAAAAATAATCTTATAGCTTCAATTCTGGCAACAGGAGCAAAAACTTCATCATAATCAATTCCTTCTTCTTGAGTGTACCCCTGAGCCACCAATCTGGCTTTATTTTTGATCACTATGCCTCTCTCATCCTTTTTGTTTCTAAAGACCCATTTAGTGCCAATAGGTCTTTTTCCTGTGGGAAGATCTATTAATGACCAGACTTCCTGTATTTTGAATTGAAGCAACTCCTCCTGCATAGCTTCAACCCAGCTTGGATCTTTTAGAGCCTCTATCACTTTCTTAGGCTCTGTTTGTGAAAGAAAAGCTGCAAATAAATATTCACTTATAAAACCTTCACTTTCTGAATCTTGGTGAACAACAGCTTTCCCTCTTGTTTGTATTGCAGACCCTATATCCCCAATAACATTCTCTAGTGGATGATTGAGTTGAACCCTTGCAGATGGTTGAAAAGTTACAGGAATTTCGACTTCCAAATTTGTGAGATTCATGTCTGGACTTCCTGTTTCTTCACTGTCTGCTTCATTAAAAGGAAAGATAGGTTCAGAAATCATTTCTTCACTTGCATTATCTTCTGTGGTTTTGGTATTGCTTCCCTGATCTTCTGCAGTATCAGATGTTTCAGATACTTCTTCTGTTTCTTTATCATCCTGTTGAGATGGTTGAGATATTTCTGGCGGATCAACAGACCAGATAGGAAAGATAATATATTCTGATTTATTCTCTTTCTTCTCTGCAACTTCTGGTTCAGTTATTCCTGCATTTGATGATCCACACATGTATCTAAAAGATTCTGTTAGTGCATTAATATCAAACAACCATTCTAGACCCTTTCCTACAGTATTAACAGTCTGTTCATTAAAGGTCACATTTAAGGTCTCTTCAACAATTCTGGTCTTATGATTGAATATTCTGTAAGCTTTACTTTGAGTAGAATATCCAACAAAGACTCCTTCATCTACTTTGCTCTCAAACTTGCCTAAGTAATCTTTGGTATTCAGAATAGTGACAGGACATCCAAATGGTTTAAGAAAGCTAACCAATGGTATTCTATCAAAGAATAACTCATATGGTGTCCTATTGTGAGGCTTGACAACTAACACTCTGTTCTGAACATAGCAAGCAGTACTAACTGCTTCTGCCCAGAAGGTCATGGGTAGCTTAGCATTTGCTAACATAGTTCTAGCAGCCTCAATTAGTGTCCTATTTCTTCTTTCTGCAACTCCATTTTGTTGTGGAATTCTAGGAACACTAAATTGTCTTTCTATTCCCTTGAATTTACAGAATTTATCTATCTCAAGATTTTTAAACTCTGTACCATTATCACTTCTAATGATTTTAACCTTTTTATTGGTTTGATTTTCTATCTTAGTAATAAATGATCTAAGTATTTCACCTGTCTCATCTTTAGTTCTAAGAAAGAAAACCCAACAAAATCTGCTAAAGTCATCAATGATTACTAAACAATATACTTTATGTCCTTTGCTCCTTATATTTGTTGGTCCAAATAAATCCATATGAAGTAGATGTAAGGGAGAACAATTAGAATTCAAAATTTTGGTCTTAAAAGAAGTTTTGTGTTGCTTGCCCTTTTGACATGCAATACAATGATTTTCACATGAATATGTCTTCTCAGGTAATCCCCTGACAAGTTTTCCTTTAACAAGTTTATTGATTGTTTTGTAATTCATGTGACACATCCTTCTATGCCAAAGATCAGATTCATCTACTGATGCCTTTGATAAAAGACAGTGTATATTTTGTTGAGGATTCAATTTTGTCAAATCACAGCAATAGACATTATCTTTTCTGGGAGTTCTGACTAAATTTTACTTTCATCAAGTTTAAAATCTTCAGAAAGAATAAAGCATTCCGTGTTTGTAAAAAGAACCGGGTTCCTTTTATCTGTGATTTGGTTGACACTTAACAAATTGTATTTGAGTTCCTCAACAAAGTAAACATCATTAAAGTTCAGTCTTTCACCTTTTACCATACATTTTCCTGTAATTTTTCCTCCTTTTGAATTTCCTCCAAATGCTACATGTCCACCATTGAGAGATTTGAAATTCTGTAGCTTGGACCTGTCTCCTGTCATGTGTCTAGAGCATCCACTGTCAATATGCCATAAGTTTCTTTTGCTCTGCACATTAAAAGAAAGAAAAATTAATTTCTTTTGGGAACCCAAACCAGAGAGGTTCTGGGCTTCCCAAGTGCATCAATGAAATCAACTCTGTTGAAGGTCATTGATTTTGATGCACTTTTGGTGTTTGAAATTTCTGTTGCTATTGGTTTCCAACACCAACTGGTTTTTGAAGTGATTTTCTTTAAAGCAGCAGTAGTATGATTAACAGTATTAAAAAGCTTTGCAGTGTTAATATGCTTAGCAGTATTAACTGTTTTCATAGTATTAACTGTTTTAGCAGTATTAATATGCTTATTAGCTTTTAGTACTGTTTGCTTGATTTTACTACTGTTTGCTATTTTTTTGTTCATTCATTTACCGGTACTAACAGAGTTTTTTTTAAAACTTGTATCCTTGACCCTGTTAGTTGATTTCCATGCCGAATGTACAATCCTTTGAGTATTCTTAGGATTATAAAAACAATCATGTTGAAGATGATTAGATCTTCCACATATAAAGCAGTTCTTCCTTTTTATAATTGAAAAGTTTTGTCCCAATTTTTGTGAAACCATTTGGTTCCAGTTTCTTTGATTTCCTCTTGGGCTTAAAAAGTTTTGTGAAGAGAAGCTTGCTTTACATTTGCAATGAACACAGTTATTATTAACAGTTTGCCTTTTATTTACTGCTTATGTTTCCTTTTTCTCATATCCCAATCTATTTCTAGATTTTTGATTCATTTTTGCCTTTTCTTCAAACATTTTCTTACCCTCTGCTAGTTTAGTTTTACCAATTTTAGATGCTAGCTTAGTAAGTTCAGTATTCTCATTATTTCCAGTTTTCTCAACCACTTCCTTCTCTTCTCCAACCTTATCATGTTTTTCTAGACTTTTAACTGTTTTTACCTCAACAACTTCAGTTTGGACTTCTTGTGTTAAGTCACTTGTATCTATTTTAGTCTTTTGAAAATAATTATTGTTATAAGATGGTGGAACACTAGAGTAACCTAATCATGTTTTAAGTTTATCATGAATTTGAACATTTAGAAGATTTTGAAGTTTAGTGGAAGCATTATCTAAATCACTTGCTTTTAGCTTAATGTTATCCTTTTCAACTTTAACTTCTATCAACTGTTTATTGAGCTCATCTATCTTATCTTGTAAGCAATCCCTTTCCCATCTAGCATATTTAAGATCATAATCATATTGTGTTTCATTTTCTTGATATGATTTAATCTCTTTTTCAAATTTTTCAATGGTGTTGATGTATGCTTTGTTCATGATTTCACTTTTGTCAAATTCCTTAAGTATTCTAGCATTATGATCTCTATAATGTGTAACAGTTTTCTTACAAATAGAAGAACATAATTTGCTTTGTACCTCATAAGGAATTTCAGAAGAAGGTTCTGATTCAGTGATTGCCATAAGTGCCTGATTATGCAATTCTTGTTCTGCATGGTCACTCCAGTCAAAACCTAGTCCATTTTGTGATACTAGTGCAGTTGAGTTTTGAATTTGAATACTTCTGTTTTGAGCTCCACTGAAACTTCCAGTTCTCTAGTTGTTTCCTTCTATTCTGCCTGTGCTTCTGCATTCTCTAGCAAAGTGACCTAGCTTATGACAGTTAAAGCATTCAACTTTATTTTTATCAAAACCTGCACCATCATCTCTTTTGTATGCAAAGTTGTTTCTACCAGTTCTTTGCATGAATCTTTTTGCTCTTAAGGTTAACATGGCCATTTGCCATTTCAAGTCCATTTCTTCTAAATCATCAGGATTTACTTGTTCTAGTTCCTCATTAGTTAGTGAGGAATTCACATGAGTAGCATAAAAGGCTTCTAGAACTGAGTCATTTGGTTTTTCATTGGAAGATGTTCCATAACTCATAGAAGTAGTTCCATATTGATTTAGATTTTCAGTTGTTTGTTTATTTATGGACAAAAAAGCAGCATTATTTGAGAAAGTAGAGGTTTGTTTCTTGCCTTCAACCTCTGATTCAAATGATCTTAAATCATTATATAAGTCATCTAAATCCTTCTCATCAAGGTTTTTCCCTTGTCTCAAAGATACAGTGTACATGGTCCATTCTTCTCCTAAAGACCTTAAAAACTTTCTGTTTAAATCATCTTTGTCAATATTGACATTATGATTTTCTAAGTCTCCAACTAGTTTTGAAAATCTGTCAAAAGTTTGAGTCAGAGTTTCAGTTTTTATACCCATAAAGTTTTCAAATTCTTGTTTCAAAATCGATCTTTGAGTTTTCTTTGTGCTTTCATTGCCACCAAAACGTTTTGCAATTTCTTTTCAAAGGTCTTGGGCATCATCACACTTTTCAAATCGACTTTGGGGTTCATATGGTATGGACATCAACAGAGTACTTAGAGATTTTAATCCTGTGGATCTTATTTTTCTTTCTGCATCATTTGTTGGTGGTGATCTAGGAATTCTAGAACCATCAGTATTTAATGCATATTTAGGTCCACATTCTATGACTTCCCATAAAGAATAATTAGTAAGAAGCATGTATTGCTTAATCCTGGTTTTCCATTTTTCATACTCATTTGGTTTGAGCATGGGAATTCTTGTGGCCTGGACTCCATCACTAGTTTCAGAAGTCATTTTTTATAAAGAATATTTCAGAAATTAAGAGACTTCAATGGAACAGTGAATCTTTAAAACAAATTTAAAGAAAAACATAAATTAATCAAAAATTAATGGAACAGTGATTTTTCAACTTCTTTAAAATTCAATGCTTTTGAGACAGCGTTCTGATATCAATTTATAAGTTGATATCAATTAACACCGCTCTGATACCAATTGACAGGATCGAATTGAACATTCCGGGTCAATAATTATAGCGATTGAATATTTATAGAAATACTGCGGAATAGTAATCTATAATTTTAGAAATAAAATTAAATCTGTTTTAAAGCATAAATCAATAAGAAGTAAAAGCGAAGTAATTATCAAAAGCTTCAATATTATTTCTTTGAATAATACATATACACTTAAGTATCAGGGTTATGATTAACCTTGAAGCTTACAAATGACAATTATACAAGCTTATCAATCTTTGTTGAATAGTATTGATCTATATCTATTGAATACACTTATGGTTTTTGCACACTTATTCACACTTAATATTGAACCAGAGGTGCCCTATTTATAGAATTATAGAGCTCCAATTACACGCTACAGTAATTAATGAAAATAACCTTTCTATCTAATCCTCCTATCGTCTTGAGCCATGCTCTGCTTTACTGCGCGCTTTTTGCTTTTGCAGAGAAGATGTTTGATTAGCCTACATGGTTAGAAAGATGCTCTAATCATAAACAGTAGAAACTACACGGGCAGCATAAACTTCTGAAGAACAGTAGAAACTACACAAGCAGTAGTAACTCAAGCAGTAGTAAGTTATAAACAGTATTAACTTACCCAACCGTAGAAACTTTGTACTGGCAGTAGAAACTTTACCCGGCAGCACTAACTTTGTTCTACCAGTAATAACTCAATCTTTTCTACTAGTGGTAACTGTTTCTACTGGAGTAACTTTTGATCTAACAGTAGAAACTCCTCTTCACCAGTAGTAACTAGCAGTTGTAGTCTAACCAGCAGTAGTAATCTTCGATCAAGTTCTCTTGCCATCTTTAGACCCAACACAATCATTCACATTGATATCTGCCATTGCTATTAACACAAAAGAAACATAGCTCGAAAATCGTTAGCATTAAAACTCGAAGACAATTTGTTTGAATAAAAATGTCTTATGCGACACAAAGGATTGTGTCGCAGTTAGAATGTGACATAAGCATTTGTGTCGTTAGAAAGGTGTGCGACATAAAAGATGGTGTCGCAGAAATCAATTTCAAAAACTATGCGACAGAAGCGCTTGTGTCGCTAACGAATTAAGCGACAGCAAGGGTTGTGTCGCATTTTGCAATAAATTGATTTATTTAAATCACAGCGACAGAAGCCTTATGTCGCAAATTATGTGTCGTAAGCGAAAGCGACACAAAGTTAGTGTCGCATTTCATCAATGCAATAGACACAAGTGCGACACAGAGACTTGTGTCGCAGGTTGTGTCGCAATGACGAACAGAAACCCAACCCAGAAACCATGAAGATCAATTCTGGGGCTTTTCAAAATTGACCACTCCAAATGATGCGCCTAGGTATGGAGAGCAAGAAATCATGTGTTTTAACCCGTAACATAACCAAACACCTCGTTAATTTTGACCAAAAACAAAACCCTAAAAACCCGTATATTATTTTAACAATTAAACAGGAATTACACGGTAAAAAAAGGTTAAAATTGGTACCTATAAGTCAAGAAGAGTGAGGAGAACAAGAATCACCGATTTGATTGTAACGAAAACAAACAGAAAGATGAAATCGAATGAAAATTACGTCGTAGTCCTTGTGTCGCTAATTTGAGTTTTGTGTCGCTATTTGTGTCGCAAGAACGTGTAGCGACTGAGAGGTGGGGACCGGCTTTTATACCTCAACCCTCTATAGTGACACAAGATGCGACATGGATAGCGACACAAGGCTTGTGTCGCATTGCGACACAAAGCTTGTGTCGCACCATGGACAGTTTGTGAAGTTCGATTTGATTTCAGGATTTACACTCGAAAGCCGATTTGATATTTACTTAGAGACTTGTATAACTAGGAACAATAAAGTAATAAATAAATAAAATAACAATTTAAAAAATCATAACGTCTTTTTGGTGACGGGATTGTGTAAGTCTGCTATAGGAATCATATCAGGATAACATGCAATTATTAGGAATAGTAAGTGTTATTTCGATTATCAGTATGTTTGTCCACTTTAAATTTACTTAACATATTTAAATCACCTGGTATAAAGATTAGTTCAAGACGATTATTGATATTTTATCCATCGAAACATTTGCACATAAGAATATGATGTCAACTCATAATGAGATGAACCACTTGTGTTATTATTAGCATGCATATTATATTATATAACTCACATTAAAATATACATTTGAAATCAAAACATGTTAGTATTTTCTAAATAGAATGTGAGGGTATGGACGTATCTTTAGAACCAAGTTAGCGGTGACAGGTCTGTACTTTCGTACAACAGAGTCACATAAACAATAGATCGGGTTGAACAAACACCAGTCTGAACAATTTAAACTAGAGGGTACAGGTCTGTACTTTCGTACAACAGAGTACCATAGTTTAACACAAACTAGTACGAGACAAACTTTTTATAACTTTTCTGTACATTTATACATTTTATTTGAGAATTGTAAGAATGCCACGGGTACGTAATAGTTGTCTATAGCTTAACATAGACTACGCACCTAAGTTCTTTTCAAGAATATATTAGATGAAACCAGGTTTGTATTTTCATACAACAGAGGAGACAACTAATATATTCCCCCAGATAACACCATGCAAGGACCCTATATTAGATCATAACATGTTTATTATCCAAATATTAAGACGAAGCGTCAAAATATTTCGGACATTTTTGCCCTTATTTCAACTTAATGTCATACATATTAATATGTCATTATATAAAATAATATGCATATTTTAAAGTTAAGCTTCTTGGTAACTTTTAGCACAAATGCCTACCAATACATCATTTGATGAAGCTAATATTTATAAAAGGTATTTCAAGTATGCTAGATAAATCTACTGACAGATCAAACATAAACCTTAAAATTCCATTTTATGCATGTCTCCTGATGTACTATCATTTCCCCAATTGTTTATAGACACAATTCAACGTCTATTTTAACAATGTTGCAACTATTGCGTTTCTTTAATACTAACAAGTATAAAGAGTGGCAGTTGCGTTTTTCTTTTTTTTTTTATTTTTAAAACGCACCATGTCTAAAAGATAATTCTGACCAGAAATAGAGAGTTAGGCATTGCTCAAACTCACCATTCCAATCATGGAGACTAGCTCATCAAATCGACTACGAGAGAAAGCTTTTGTGAAAAGATCTGCGTTTTGCTTAAGAGTAGGGATTTGGACAAGGTCAATTAGGTGCTTCTCATAGCAATCCCGTATAAAATGATAACGAATTTCAATATGTTTTGTTTTTGAATGCTGTACGGGATTGCGTATGATGGATACTGCAGCTGAATTATCAATATGAATAGGAGTAAGAGTTAGAAGTAACCCATAGTCACGCATTTGATGCTGAATCTAGAGAACCTGGGAACAGCAATTGGCAGCAGCAATGTATTCTGCCTCAGCGGTTGAAGTAAAGACAGTTGTCAGCTTCTTGCACTGCCACGAAACTAATCGGCTTCCTAGAAACTGACATCCTCCAATTGTTGACTTTGCGTCCACTGAGCAGCCACCATAATCAGAATCTGAAAAAGCAGTTAGAGCAAAATCGTTTTTGTTAGAGTACCAGAGACCAAAGGAGGGTCTCCACTTAAGGTAACCTAAGATACGTCTGACAGCCTTTTCATGAGAAGCTTTAGGCTTTGCTTGATATCTTGAACAGATGGACACGGCGAATAATATGTCCGGCCTAGATGCTGTGAGGTACATAAGCGATCCTATCATTAAACGATAGTCACGCTGATTAACATCATCTTCGTCATCAGCAGGTCTAAGTTTGTGACTGATGTCAATGGGAGTTCCATAGTGTCTAACATCAAGCATTTGATATTTTGTCAAGATATCCTTGACATATTTTGTCTGATGAATATAAATACCCTTATCAGATTGCTCAACTTGAACACTTAGGAAGAATTTAAGTTCTCCCATTGCACTCATCTCAAACTTAGACTTCATGACTTTCTCGAAATCTCTGCACAACACTTCATTGGTCGAACCAAAAATAATATCGTCCACGTATACCTGCACAAGCAACAAATCGTTTCCTGTCTTTTTGATAAAAAGAGTTGAATCAATCTGCCCACGGGTGTAACCATTTGTGAGCAGGTGTTGAGACAACATTTCATACCAAGCCCTTGGAGCTTGATGAAGACCATACAATGCTTTGTCGAGTTTGTAGACATAATCAGGATGCACTGAGTCTTCGAAACCAGGAGGTTGTTTCACATAAACCTCTTCATTGACCTTTCCATACAAAAACGCACTCTTTACATCCAGTTGATAAACACGAAATTTCTTGAATGAAGCATAAGCAAGAAATATCCGTATTGACTCCAAACGCGCAACTGGAGCAAAAACCTCGTCATAATCCAATTCTTCGATCTGTGTAAAACCTTGGACCACCAGACGAGCCTTATTCTTCACAACCACGCCACGGTCATCTTTCTTGACTCTATAGACCCAGCGAGTACCAATCGGATAGAATCCCTGAGGCAGTTTAACCAGCTCCCAAACTTCTTACTTTTTGAACTGTTGGAGCTCTTCTTGCATGGCTTCTACCCAGTGAGAGTCAGTCAATGCTTCCTTGATATTTTTCGGTTCTATTTGAGAAAGAAAGCATGACTCCATTTGAGCTAACTGGCACTCTGTTTGCCCTCTGGTTCTAACTCCATCTTGTAAATCACCAATAATATTATCGACCGGGTGATTCACATTTACACGGCTAGTTGGAATTTCTTCATGTTCAATAACAGTTTCCAAGGTTGAATCGTCTCCCCCAGAGACTAAAGTCTCTTCGAGTACCTCTGTGACAGATTCTACTTCACCGTCTGATAAAGCCGGCATATCTGGATTTGTATTAGGGTCTTGAACTGTTTCAGTAGTTTGCGGAGGAGTTGGTGGTGTTTTTGTAGTAGACTTGGATACATCAGAGTATATATCAAGTCCATGAAGCATTGTCACCACCTGTTCAACTTCATCTTCAGCAGGAAGTTTGAATGAGTCAAACATACTGTCATAGTCGAACAAGAAGTCGGGTCCCGTTCCTTGTGAAGTTTGAGTATAGCGCAAACATGTTACTTCAAAATGTTCCTCCACTCTCTTTGTTGCTTTGTTATACACACGTTTATTAGGTGAATTATTTGAAAAACCCAAAAAGTAGCCTTCACTCGATTTTTCACCGAATTTAGCCACTCTTTCTTTTGTGTGCATAATCATACAGGGACACCCGAAAGGCTCAAGAAACTGTAAATTTGGTTTACGGTTGTTAAAGAGCTCATAACAGGTCTTATTGCGTTTCTTAACCATAGACACTCGATTTAGAATGTAGCAGGCTGTGTTGACCGCTTCTGCCTAGAACGTGATAGGCAGTTTTGAATCAGCTAACATAGTCCGTGCAGCTTCAATGAGAGTCCTGTTCTTACGTTCAGCAACTCCATTTTGTTGAGGAGTTCTAGCAGCACTGAACTGATGATCAATGCCTTGCTTCAAACAGAACAGACCTAGTGTAGAGTTCTTAAATTTCGTACCGTTATCACTTCTCAGTTTCTTGATCTTTAAATTGCACAAATTTTCCAGCTTGTCGAACAAGTAGATAAGGATTTCAGTAGTTTCATCTTTGGAAGCCAAAAAATAAACCCAAGAGAACCTCGAGTAGTCATCAGTAACCACCAAACAGTACCATGCTCCACCTATACTTTTCTTGCTCACTGGTCCAAATAAGTCCATGTGCAGTAATTCCAATGGCTTTTCAACAGAGTTGACTAGTTTTGACTTATGGGTCTTCTTGTGTTGTTTCCCATTTTGACAGGGAACGCAATGGTCATTAAGCCCGAATGATTGCTTCGGTACACCACGCACAAGATCATGTTTAACCAAAAAATTCATCTTACGAAAGTGCAGATGACCCATTCGTCTGTGCCACAGCAAAGATTATTTTTCATTTGCCTTAGACCGAAAACACGTTTGCTGCTTTGTTTCAACAGTACGCATATCCAGAATGTATGTGTCTCTGTCTCGAGGTGCCCTCAGTAGCACCCACTCCTCAGGAATAACAAACCCCGGCTTCAGAATGCAACACTCACTTTTCGTGAAAACAGTAGTGAACGACTTATCACAAACTTGCGATACACTAAGAAGGTTGTGTTGCAGCTGTTCTACAAAATTAACTTTTTCAAAACTCACTCGGCCGTTTGAGAGTGTGCCTTGACCAGAAATTACGCCTCCTTTGTCACCAGCAAAATCAACATATCCCCCATTATACGCATGAACATCGGAAAGCAGGGATATATAGCCGGTCATGTGCCGCGAGCAACCACTATCGATATACCATTTGCTATTCAGTACGGCTTCAGGTTGCTGCAACACCAAAAATAAAGAGGTTAATTAGAAACGGAGACCCAAGCCTTTACAGACTTGGGCACTCCAGAAGCATCATCCACAATGATCACATCAGTCAAAATTTTGTTTTTAAATATATTAGAAGTATTGATTGATGTGACATTGTTGGATGTAGAATCACTTGATGATTCTTTCACTTTCCAAACCTTTTTAGGTTTGGAAGGTTGCTTGTCAACAACATTGAGCTTAGCAATTGATGATTTGCTTGGCTCAACCTTGCTGAATTTCTTAGCGGGTGAGGGAGAATGTGAACCTTTAACCGAAGAATTTCTAATTTTAGAAATTTTAGGAACACCTTTCCTAGACCTCTTTTGAGCAAGCAACGGGCAATCGTTTATTAAATGATCTTGTTTCTTGCAGTAGAAACAAGATCTTTTCTCAACAAGTTGTTGAAATTTTGGAACAATCGTATGAGGATGGTTGAAAGAAGCATTAAAAGCACATGCACACTTATGTGAGCATGTTGAATTTGACACTTGTTTAGAAAAAATAGTGGATTTAGAAGAATTTTGATGCTTTTTAATATTTTCTTTGATTTTCAAAATTTTCTTTTCAGGCTCAGCCTTAGCTTTGCCTTTTCCACTTAAAGCCATGATTGGAGATTCATTAGTTATAATTACATTGTTTGGCTTTATGTTTTTCTTTTCAACCTTTGAGTACTTCTCTTCGGTTATATCCTCAATTTCAACAATCTCCTCTACAATAACAGGAGAATCACTCGAAGCCTTATTTAAAACAGGCTCACAAACATGAGAAGGCTTAATAGATTCAGCCTTTACACAAAAAGTAACTGGTTTAACAGATTCAACTTCTTGAGCCTTAACAACCTCAGGCTCACTAGTTTTTGCCTTAACAGATTCAGGCTCACTAGTGCTAGGTTGTTCACCCGTTACTTTAACTTTTTCAGCCTGAAAGTGCACAGGCTTACTTATATTGACAGGGACAGATTTAATAGGATTTATGTCTATCTTTGAAAAAGTAGGCACAAATTCAGTGATGTCATCCTTAACAGGCATAGGAAAATAATTTTTAGGAGGCGGAACTTGATGATAGCCAAGTCCTGCCTTGCTTTTCATATCAGTCCTTTGTGCCTGAAGGATCTCATCAAAGACTAAAGAGGAAGCTGAAAAGTTTGATATTTTTCTTTTTAAATCAAGAACTTCAGCCTGAGAATCAGCAAGTTGTTTCTTTACTAAGGCGAGCATGTTAACATAACTTCCTATTTCATCTTGCTGTTCAAAAATTTTGGCTTTTAATTCTTTCTTTTCTTCAAAGATTGCTTTTAACTTTTTATCACACGCCTTATCATTATCTTTTAACATATTATTTGAAGCAGTTAACTGTTCTATGTTGGCGATAAGGCGTTCATTTTCCTCTCTTAGCCTGTTCACTTGTCCAGTCAGATGAATACAAGATATACAAGAGAAAGGTTCATTATCAACCTCATGTATGTTGGCCATGAACGCTTTATTCTGTTGGTCATCATCAGCTTGTTTTGACCAATCAAATGCTTCATCTGACAACATTAAGGCAGCAGAAACCATTGCCTTTTCTTCAGCTTTAGCCTTCTCTGTAGTTTTATTCGGAGTAGGCCTTGTGAAACCAGATGAGGGCTGTCTTGTTTCGCATTCACGAGCAAAGTGTCCATAGTTTTGACACTTGTAGCACTTGACCCTTCTCTTGTTGAATCCCAAACCCTTATCATTTGGGTCCTCCAACGACTTTTTGCCTGTTTTCTTAAAGTAGGTCTTGGCTCTTCTAGTGAGCATAGCCAAGTTCCACCTTAAGTCCATTCGCTCCAATTCGTCATCATCGATTTGACGAAAATCTTCTTCGGTCAAATCCATGGTACCAGCTTTCTTGCAGAGAAAGTCATCATAGGCGGATAGCAACGCCGAGAAAAGTGCAGCATGATCTTGTGAAGCTGCAGGGATAGCCCCTTGATGACTTGGTGGTTGAAAGTAAGAACCACCAGAAGAAACACTTGGTTGATGACTTGAAGAGCCACCAGTTCCACCAGCCAAGAATGCTGAGCTAGATGTTCCGGTTGATGAAACATCCACTCTGTAGATCTTAGGATTTTGGACATTTGCAGTAGCCTTGGTTTCCTTCCTTTGCATGTCCAAAAGATCAGCTTCTAGCTGACCAATAAGTTCATCAAGAGACATATTCAGAATGTCTGGATCCTTTTCCATCATTAAAACTCGAGTATCCCACTTGTCAGGTAGGGATTCAAGAAGTTTTTTATTTATTTCAGTTTTATCCAGAGTTACTCTCCCTTCCATTAGCTCACTTACCAACTGTGAGTATCTAGAAAACAAGTCAGAAAGAGACTCATTTGGAAGAATATCGAACACGTCATA
The DNA here is from genome assembly GCA_963930675.1 of Gnaphalium uliginosum. NCBI lineage: Eukaryota > Viridiplantae > Streptophyta > Magnoliopsida > Asterales > Asteraceae > Gnaphalium > Gnaphalium uliginosum. Next base: position 17,609,073 of record OZ005686.1, on the reverse strand, counting down.
CTGCTTCTTGACTAAACGCAATTTATTCTGCTTATATTGTTCACTATCGCCACATCTTTTCTCAAATGCCTTCCATAGATCATAAGCAATTTCCAGATGTCAAAATTGCTGAGGATTGACGGTGGTAATGCCATGGTGATTGCAGAATGAGCCTTTTTATCATTCTCAAAGGCTTTGCGTTCCTCAGGAGTCATTGATTTGATTGACTTTAATGGTGCTGTACCGGTATAAACTCCAGGACTGACAGGACGTTCGTATCTTTCAGTTAAAGCAACCCACATCTCGGGATCATTAAAAGAAACAAACGCTTCAAAGCGTTGACGCCAGTAGGCATAATCCATACCGATAGTATACATAGGTGGTTTATTCGTACTTCCAACTTCAGAGTTTTGCTTGAGTAGATCTCCAACACGTTGTAATGAAGAAGATACCATTTTGAGATCCTGCAAAACAAACACACAAAGAAAACACAAAGAACTGTTATGCGACACAAGGGTTGTGTCGCTAAATCAGATGGTGACACTAAAGATGTGTCGCAGGTAATTAAGTAACAGTTAAACAGGCGACACAAGGTTTATGTCGCAAAAATTTTATGTCGCAATTTTCAAACTTGTGTCGCTATCTTTGTGTCGCGAATTTCAAACTTGTGTCGCTATCTCGTGTCGCTGAAATCTTAAATACGCCAAGAAGATGTGTCGCTTAAACCCTACACGTGACAGAAGATTGTGTCGCAGAAACCTTAAGAGCGACAGATGATGTGTCGCTAAAACCCTAAATGCGACAGAGACTATATCGCTTCTTGTGTCGCAATATCGGGGAGAGCTGCGGCTGAAAACCCTAAAATTCGCAAAATCCGAAACCTTAACGAAAAACCACGAATAATGGACGAATCTAAACACCAAAATCTTCCAGAAAATGTAGAATATTGATCCTTTAACACGAAATGCAAAGATTGAATTCCAAAAACTAGTCGCTTTTAATCGAAAACACGTACTAACATGATCCGATAACACCAAATCCGTAGATTATAGCTCTGATACCACTTGTAGGTTCCCTGATCTTGGACCTAACCGGATCAACACAAACAATCGAGAGGCGGAATTCAAACGATTGTATATAGTACGTAAAACACAAACGAATCAAACGCAAATCAAATGTATATTAATATGATAACCGATTAGCTTGAATACACTTGAAATGCTTTACAATTGCTCTGAGAAACCCTAGATTCGTCAACCTCACAACTGAGGCCGAAATGATCTATTTATACTCAAAACCGAAATGACCTGCGACACAAGGAATGTGTCGCACAGCCCACTCATGCGACACAAGCCTTGTGTCGCATAAGCGACACAGGTTCTGTGTCGCCTAAAACAAAACTTGTAATATTACATATAATAGACAAAACGTCGTAATTACATATCAAACTATTACAAGCTAAGACCAACTGACAGACATACAATTATGCACCAACAAGTTCCATTAAGTTGTGAGTAACCCATGTATATGTGTTGATATGTTAGGTGATTAAAGAGTGGAGAGAGTTACTTGATCCTAACCAATCCTATTTGAAAGGTAAGTAATAGAATAGTAATTTTTAAAGTGGTAACACTTGGATTACAATGAGTAGTCAAGTGTGTGCCATTTGAGGTTGTTAACAAAGTGGTACCATTGAGATACAAGAGTATTCAATGTGTACCTTTTTATGGTGGAATTCAAGGGTGGTGATTGAGATACAAGAGTATTCAATTAATCATGTTCTTGATACCATGAGATGGGCTCTTTGAGTCAATTTGTATGAAATTGAGGATCCTTAATTTGATGGTTATGTTGCTATGTTGTAAATGTTTTTGTTATGTTTTCCTTACATACTAAGCATGTTGGCTTACCATTTTGTCGTTAATGTATGTAGGTGAGCCAATGGGTCAAATGGCAACTTGGGCAAGAGACCCAAAAAGAAGTAGTGATAGACTTGCTACTTGCTTATAGTAAGTAATCCTTTAATCATACTCTTGATATTTAATTAAGCCACTTTTTAAAAGAAAATTGGATGTTTTGGGTTGTGTTTAAGCTTAACATGTTTAGTGGAAATGATGGTTAAAATGAGAATATGTATTTTGGTTAGAGTGTATATCATGGTAGTCATGTTAATTATATAATTAGTTGGTGAATGAAAAAGTTATGTTTTGATCCAAATGACGTAAAACAACCCACTTTATCAGAGTGCAACCCGGTAAAAAGTCACGTGAAACTCACCTTACGATCTCCAAATAACTCTTCAATTCTTGCTCACAAAGAATATCTCCTACAAATTCAATAAAATATTTCTAAACTATATATACAACAACGACCATCGTACTCTCATCTTCATTAACTGCAAGTGATTGGTTGAGGCATCTTGTTCTCTTTTTTTTTTTTTTTTAACTCTTTTACATCGGACTAGATGTCAATACATTTTGAAATCTTTAAACCAATTCAAATTTCTCCAAACGTTTTAATATTTGAAAAACAAGATGAAAGCAATGTTATTAAATTGACAAACATTTTACTTTTATTTTGTTTACTTCTCATCGCTAACAACAACCATCTCACATTCTCACCCCACCCATTATTTAAGGTTAGAACTCACACTTTTATTACTAAATCAGTCCCACAATTTTGTAAGGATTTATCTACTGTTTCATCTTCTTCCTTTCATGACACGTAGTTGCAAATTACATGAGCCATGAATCTAAGTTTTGAATTGTTTTGCATCTTGAAAAATAATTGTTCTATCTCATTAAATAAAACATGCAGTATTAACACGTACCATCTCATATTAATACTATCAGGTCATTTAAATTCGTTATGAAAATCGACTCTATTTATAAAGATGACTATGCCTGTAACCAAAACATGTTAGAAAACTCAACCAATCTGCTTCTACTCTACATACGGTCTATCGAGAACATTTAATTCGATCTAGGATCCAATTACCTTTGATCGGGACCGAAGCTATACACCGAAACTATCTCGTACTGATGAATGCTCCAGCGACTACTTGCGGCTCATCTCTTGATTGAACTTGCTAGGGTTCTATATTTTCGTTTATTTGATTGTTTGGATGGTATTTAAAACTGATTTTTTTTTCCGACTATTGGGCCATTTAGCTAACCCACGTACAACTCAACCTCCTATTCAAACTCTTATTTATTAAATATTAACTTTCTTACGATTTGATCCTTGTACTTTCTTGTTTTATGATGTCCAACCCTACAACTATTAAGTTATTTCAAATCTCAAGACTTAAAAATACCATTATATTTAGAAATCAGATTTTCCAAAAAAAAAAAAAAATTCGAGGATGTTACATGATGTTTTGGTAAGTGTAGTGATTCATAGTCTGAATCACTTGCTTAAAAAGGTTGCTTTGGGTCATGATTAAGTCAAGTTAAGTTTTTATGTATGTCAATGGTAAAGATTGGTTGATTAAATTTGTCTAGCTTAGTATAAAAGTACAGGAAAAATGGTTATTGTTATAGTGTCAAATTTTGGAAAATGAGTAGTGTCAAAAACTGGAATGCTTATGCAACTAAGAAGTACCCGGCGGGTAGCCTGTGTACCCGGTGGGTACTGGGCTTACCCGGTTGGTGTACTCGGCAGGTATAATAAGCTGAACCGGGTAACCTCTTTTCAAAATGGAACAAAGAATTTAGTCGTGTAAGCTACTCGACGGGTACCCTTATACCCGGTGGGTAAAGGACGTACCCAGTTGAGTACCCAGCGTGTATAGCATATTCAAACGGGTACCTTCTTTAGAATTTTGAACATAAAATTTTGTCTCGTGGTCTACCCGACGGGTATCCACCATACCCGGCGGGTACCTGTCAAGTTCCGAAAATTTGTTGTTTTGTGTCCAATTCGATTGTGGGATTATTTTAAATAGTTTATAGCGTTACATTAAAGTAATGGGACATTATTAAATGAGGCTTTAAAATTTTTTTTTAGGCATTTCACATATACTAGATTTTGATATTAAAAGCATTCAAATTGAACAATTTGATACGTGAAGCTATAATATATATCATGATGCATAAAAAATTATGAATTATGATGCACCAAAAACTAAAATTTAATGTATTGTTAAGTGTAATTACATTGCACTATACTGTTAACTTTGATTGACTATAATTACTACTAATTAATTTACTTTAATGTACCATCATTTTAACTATGATGCACCACATAGTTTTTAAATATTGTGAACTACATTATATGATGATGCACCGTTAAAGTATGAATATGATACACTTGACTTTTAACTATGAAATAGTATATTTATTATTATGATGCACTTGATATTTAGATATAATGCACTTGACTTTTAACTGTGACAAGATGTGTATATTATTATGATACATTTGACATTTAACTATAATACACCTCAAATTTAACTATCATGCACTTGACTATTAGATATGATGCACTTGACTTTTAACTATGAATGCAATCATTACTGTGATGCATCAAAATAAATGGATTACGATGCATCAAAAATTAAAATTTAATGCACCGTTATTGTATAGTTAAGATATATATACTCTAATTTTAACTTTGATTCAATACAATTATTACTATTTAAATTATTATATGATGCAATGTACATTCCACTATATGCACTACACAATTTCTAAATCCGATGCACTATATTATTATAATGATGTATCATTAAAGTATATACATGATGATATAGACTTTTAACTACGACATAACTGACGTAGTGTTTTTTATTATTATGATGCACTTGAATTTTAACTATAATGCACTTGACTTTTAAATATGATGCATGCAATTATTAATGAGATGCATTTTAGTTATTACCATGATGCACTATGCTTATACTTAAAAAAAACGTGCATCGTACATCAACCAAACGGTACAACATTTTTTGATAAAAATACTACATTATCATTGAAATAAAGGTAATAAGTGAAATGAATGTTAAAACAATTTTAAATAACTTTTAAACAAAGAAGTACAAAAAAAATATACAATTGAGTTTAAAAAGGTTAAATTCGTTAAGAGACAAAAAAACTTTTAAAAAATTAAAATAACTTTAAACTATTAAATTAAAAGTTAAAAAAAATATTATGAAAAATATACAAAAGTGAAATTTTACAAAATTTAAATAAATGTTGAAAAAAAGTATTTATTGTTTTGTTATGTATTGAACTTTACACTTTTTTACTATTGTATGAGTCGAATTTTAAAAAATATTATTGTATGTATTAAACTTGTTAATATCGTCTATTTTATGTAAACTTTTCTTTTTGGGTAAGGCCATTGATGTGCCACAGTCTGGTCGTTTAATTTCTAGACTGCGGGAGTATCAGTGTGTTTTATATTTATAGTGCAGGGGCCTAAATTACTACTACTAAGTGGCCTAAGGGGATAGCTAGCGGTAGGTATAACCTAGGGTCGTTCTTCAAAGCAACTGAATTTGAAACGGAGGTATTCAGACAAGTGATATCCTACTAGTGAGGGGTTTATCAAAGTAGGGGGATTTGGTTTTTTGTATTTATACTGCGGAAAATAGGCAATAAAAAGATAATGTAAAACAGATAATGGATAGAAGGTGTTTGCTGAGATTTCGTTAGTTAAGTTATGGGATGATGTGTGTTAATGTTTATTTAAAGGAAATAATAGTCGAAACGTATTTGTGATTCTTTTATAGTAAGTACTTGTAGTGCGGACACTAGATTCCTTACTAAATAATTAGCATGTCACCAAGAACTAGGTCATGGTGATTCTGATCGGAATGGTAATGCCCGACTCGCAACAGTTGCCCTCTATATAGGACAAACGGCCCTTTTCCGGGAGTAACCCTGGGCGCATGAACATAGCAGCATACCTAATCAACATTCCGATCGTTCTTATCACTACAGGAGTATTTAACATAACAACAATCTACGAATGCAACCCCATATTTTAATATGCTTTCTATAGATGGTTATAATAAAATCTAAGGGTGATAGGCAAAGGATGAATCCTTTGATCATACTTGTCCTTTCGCTTTAGATTTAAAAGCTAAGTTTGTACTTTAGTGCTTTGAAAACCAATTTATGATTTAAACTGACCCTTTCACAAAATAAACCAAAGAATCCCTAAGTTTTTGACTATGTAAGTTGCTTATCGCATTTCATAGGTTCAAACTCAGATCATGTTTATAAAAATACTCTAAGGTGTTTGACAATGTACTAAAATAGTTGTTCCATTGTTCAAGTACTTCACGATGTCAATCGTAATAATTTTCCATGGAAGTTATTATGTAATCCACATATAATGTTTTCATAATAACTAACAATGTACTTTATGATGATTGCATGGTGTTGTAATCAAACCGTAGACTTAACATAGATAATTAATTACTTTATATTAAGGTTCACGACTTCTTAATATTTTCATTTATTTATTTTAAATACCTTTCTGCAAATATAAACGAAATAAGTAGTATATATAAATAAATTGCAATAAAAAGGCTTAAAAATAAGGTAATATTATTATACAAATATGACATTATTTGATGCTATCAAATATCCCCACACTTAAGTTCTGCTTGTCCTCAAGTAGATTTTTAATGAATATAAGGTAAACTTAGAAATTCATTGTTCATATCACTTTATTCGCGAATATTTTTAACTACTCTTGGATCATATTAGACAACATGCTATTTATTAGGAATAATTAAATCTATCTAGATTGTTGATATAAATCCTCATAAAACCTTGCTAAACACTTTTAAACACAAAATTTCTAATTTTTGACATTTCAAGATGATTATCGATATTTGAATCCTCTATAAACCTTCTATACTCCTGTTTAAGAATAACACTTTTTTATTATTATGAATATAACTTATGCATCTCACAATTAAGAACCATAAATACTATCCGAAATTGTGGAGGGCGCTTGATAATATTCCATTCCTTGAAAGGCGGTCCTGTAATCAAATCATGACCATTTTTCTGTATAATGGGTGAGTAATTGAAAAATCATTTTTAAGAGTTAAGACATTGGTGACAGGTATGTACCTTAGTACAACAAAGCGACATAACTTAACTCGGTTAGAAGTGTAACTCTACTTACATATTTTAGTCAAGACATTGGTGACATGTCTTTACCTTAGTACAACAGAGCGAGATAACTTGACTAAAATTTATATTTCTTTAAGCATTTTTTTTGCTATTCTGTATGTATAAATATTTTTAGATATTCTGATGAAAACCAGGTCTAACTTTGTACAACAGAGGAGTCGATCAGCGTATCTTTTAAATGATTTCAATTTAAACCCCAAAATTATAGAATATGACAAGACTTCATAGTCATATATCAATTTATGTTCCTCATAGAATTATATTCATGTTAGACTATTACTTCTTAAAATTCAAAAACTTTTGTATAGAAAGCCTATCAATACATCATATAATGAAGATGTCTAACACTTTTGTGTAAAATTAGAAAAATTGGATTTAAACATGTTTAGTTAGGCCTATCAACATATCAAAATAGTATTTAAGAATTCCATTTTTATGCATATATCTAAAGAACTATCATCTCCCAGAATAGTAGTATCACAAAATTTTATGCAATATGACAAAAATTCATAGTTACTTCTAGAGGACAAATAAGCTTTTTATTTCTTTTCGTCTCTCATCCCCACACTTAAATTGTTCAATGTCCTCATTGTACTAAATCATAGAAAAGGTGAAAGAGAAGGAGAAAAGAAATTAAAACGAAAAACTCCCCTGACTGTGAAAAATGCTCTCTGGATCTGATCGGAAATATACAACAGCTAACTTTCGTAGGCAATCACGCTTGCATTTAGCGTATGCAATAAGCCTTTAAACCCTTCGGTATCCCAAGTGGACGAGTTATAGTCTCGTGAGGGTTTTCAAGGAACATACCCACAAAGTTCAAAACCTGCAAAAATAAACACAAGAAAAACACGGGTTGTCTCTCGAGAAGCACTTTTATTTAGTCCGAGAGTCGTTAAGCTCGACTCGTAAATTGACTTTACTAGTCGTCTTCAAAGTGGATGGTACCCTCACCATCATCTTCATTCGGACCTTCGTGATATTTCTTCAAGCGATGACCGTTAACTTTAAACAAAACATCCTCATCATTAATTAATTCAACTGTCTCATAGGGAAATATCTGCGTAACCGTATATGGACCAGACCATCTCGACTTTAATTTTCCCGGAAACAAACGTAGTCGAGAATTATAAAGAAGTACTAGATCTCCTTCAACAAACTTTTTATGAAGTTGGATCCTCTTATCATGCCAAGTTTTCGTACGCTCCTTATAAATCCTCGAAATTTCGTATGCACTCCAGCGTAATTCATCCAACTCGTGCAACTGGAAAAACCTATGTTTTCCGGCAGCCTCTATATCCATATTGCAACTTTTTAACGCCCAATATGCTTTATGTTCTAATTCTATTGGTAAATGACAAGCTTTTTCATATATCAATTGGAAAGGGGTACATCCAATAGGTGTTTTGAAAGCAGTACGGAAAGTCCACAATGCATCATCTAACTTTATCGACCAATCCTTGCGATTATTAATGACCGAAAGTCCATAAGGCACCATGCACGCATCTTCTGATTATACCATCTGCACAAAATCGAAACAAAAACGGGTCTTCCCAAAAATAATGTTTCACATCAGCAAAGAATTTCTTCTTTTGTTGATAAAGCATATTCTTGGGTAGAGTCTTAGTAACCAAATAATTAGAGTAATCGGCAAACCACGGTATCTCGGTGTGTATTTTAATAGCCATCAATTGCTCGTCAGGAAATGTGTCTCGAATTATTGATTCATCCAACTTCTCTAATTCAGGATTCTCCAATCTGGATAAATGATCTGCAGCCAAGTTCTCTGCTCTTTTCTTGTCCCGTAATTCGATATCAGATTCCTGCAATAACAGAATCCATCGCAGCAAATGAGGTCTCGCATCCTTTTTATTAAACAAATACTTCAAAGCAGAATGGTCAGTAAAGATAATAGTTTTAGATAAAACCAAATAAGATCGAAATTTATCAAATGCAAAGACTACTGCCAGAAGTTCCTTCTCAGTAGTTGTATAATTCTCCTGAGCATCTGTTAAGGTTTTACTTGCATAATAGATTGGTTTAAATTGCTTGTCAATCCGTTGACCTAGAACTGCTCCAACTGCATAATCGCTAGCATCGCACATTAATTCAAATGGCAAATTCCAATCTGGACTGGTCATGATAGGTGCTGAAATTAATTTCTTCTTCAAAGTATTAAATGCCTTTAGACAAGCATCCGTAAAGTCAAATTTAGCATCTTTTTCCAGCAGCTGATTCATCGGCTGAGCTATCTTAGAAAAATCTTCAATAAAATGCCTATAAAACCCTGCATGCCCTAAAAAACTGCGTACACCTTTAACATTTGTTGGAGGGGGTAATTTAGAAATTGTGTCAATTTTTGCTGGATCCACTTCCATCCCCATTCTTGAAATTTTATGTCCAAGCACTATGCCCTCATGTCCCATGAAATGACATTTCTCCCAATTAAGTGCCAGATTAGCCACTTCACATCGCTGTAACATCTTCTTTAGATGCCCTAAACATTCCTCGAATGAATCGGCAAATACAGAAAAATCATCCATAAAGATCTCCATGAAATCTTCCACCATATCGTGAAAAATTGCCATCATGCAACGTTGAAAGGTTGCGGGGGCGTTGCATAATCCGATAGGCATCCTTCTGTATCTAAATATACCAAATGGACAAGTGAAGGTCGTCTTGTCTTAATCTTCTACTGCAATTGGTATCTGAAAGTATCCTGAAAATTCATCTAGAAAACATTAAAACTTCTTTCCTGCCAATTGTTCTATCATTTGATCAATAAATGGTAGCGGAAAATGATATTTTCTTGTGGCATCATTCAGTTTGCGGTAATCAATACATACTCTCCATCTTGTTACTATCCTGGTGGGAATTAATTAATTTTTATCATTGGCCACTACTGTCATACCTCCTTTTTTTGGTACCACATGTACAGGACTGACCCAAAGACTGTCTGAAATAGGATAGATTAAACCAGCATCAAGCAATTTGATTATCTCTTTTCGCACAACATCCTTTACCTTAGAATTTAACTTCGGAGTGGTTGTACTACAAATTTGAAATCAGCTTCCATTAATATCTTATGAGTGCAGTATGAGGGACTGATACCCTTTATATCAGTAATCTTCTAGGCAATAGCTCGTTTATGCTCTTTAAGAACCAGCAATAAACTTTCCTTTTCTACAGAAGTTAGTTTAGAAGAAATAATGACAGGTAGCTCAGATGTACCTTGGAGATAAGCATATTCTAAATGAGATGGTAACTCCTTCAGTTCCAATTGAGGTGGTTCTTCATGAGAGGTTTTGATCTCCATAACCTCTGATTTAGAACAAGGAATTCCGCAAAATGCAATAGGTGTATGTTCTGTATTTGCTGATTCGGCTGTTAATTGGTCAATCCAGCCGTTGGTTGGATGCTGCTTTTTGCTTACTTCTTCTGTTGCAAACATTGCATTGACTTCTTCCAAAAGTCTATCAAATTCAGCTAAATCTTTAGCGGTGTCGAAATCTCCTGACCAGCTTTCCAGTAGTTGTGGCTCCTCCTACTCATTTCCTAACAAATTCTGAAAAAATTCGTTATCCAAGTATTCAAATGAGTTTAAATAATAGCAAGTATCATCCACATAATAAGGAAATTGCATAGACTGGTTTACATTAAAAACAAATTTTTCGTCTCCTACACGCATAATGATTTTTCTATCATAAACATCTATTAATGTGGCTAAAAATGGTCTGCCCAAAATAATAGGAACTCTAGGATCCTTAATCATATCCAAAATGGGAATACTAATTTATCAACTTTTACTACCACATTTTCAACCATTCACCTTGGATATTGGACTGATCGATCTGCTAATTCGATACACATGCGAATTGGTTTTGGTTCTCCCAATCCTAATCTGATATACATTGTATATGGCATGAGAGAAATACTCGGTCCTAAATCAGCTAATGCATTCTTAATAGACATGTCACCAATTAAACAAGGAATAGTAATACTCCCTGGGTCTTTTAATTTTGGCGGTAGCATGTTTTGCATTACTGCTGAGCATCGAGCATTCATCGTCACTTTAGTCACATTATTCAGCTTGCTTTTGTTCGTCAAGAGTTCCTTCAGATACTTTGCATATTTCAGAGCTATAGCATCCACAAACAGTATCTTGATATGCAGTTGTTTTAAATTATCCAAGAACTTGTGATAATGTTCTTCATCTTTTCCTTTCTGTAAGGCAGCTGGATAGGGTGGTCGCGGTGTATAGTCTTTAACTTTTACTTCTGGCGCTTTATTCTTTGTTTCATCAACTGTTTCCCTTAATATATCTTCCACTTCTTTTTTCCTTTCAGCAACCTGTTCAGAATTAACATTTTCGTTAGTAGTAACAGGAGAGTCAGAAGTTTTACCACTTCTTGTAACTACTACCTTGGCATGTTCCCTTGGATTAGTTTCTGTAAATCCAAGTAATGTTTCTGGGAATCTCTCCTGCAAAACCTTTGCAATTTGATGAACGACGCCTTCAATTTGTTTAATAGATGCTCCTTGGTTACGAACCACTGCTTTTGACTCTTCTATCCTTTTGCTAGTAGTTGTGATGAATTTCTCGTTAGCCTCAATAAATTTACTCATCATACCTTCCATCGATCCCATCCTATCTGAAAAAGATGGGTTCTGGCCATTCTTAACGAAGTATCCTGGTGCCCGTTGTTGATATTGACCGCTACTGCCTTGATTATTTCTTCGAAAGTTATTTTTTTGAAAATCTCCATATTTAACTTCCTCTGTAGCTAGATCTATATCCCTTTCTTGACACTCTGTTCTTAGGTGATTTCCTCCGCATATCTCGGATCCAATTCGAATCGCATGAACTTGTTCAATCACTTTTTTAATATCTCGCCCCAAACTTTCTAACTTAGCTTTTATTGCTGCAAGTCCCTCACTGTCTTCACTAGATTTTTTCCTTCTTACAGAACCATTGTCCCAAAGTTGAGAGTGTTTTGCGAGTTCCTCAATTCGTTGTCGTGCTAGATGACTTCGAGCCGCCTTGACGGTCGCGTCGTGTGTGAAAGTTTTATATTTATTTTGCTGGGAAGCCTAAGCTTTAAGCACTACTTATGATCCTAAGGTGTATTAGGGCAGTAAGTGGTACATATGACTCAGGTGTCATTCTTTAAACTACAACGGGCATGAGATTTTAAGAGGATTAACTATCTACTATAATTTAGCGGGGGATTTAAAAGCTTTTGAGGGGTTTTGTTTTGTATTTAATTAAAGTAAACAGTAAATAAAGATAAAGGGGGATTTGTATGGAGACTAAGAGAATCAGAATAATGCGAGTGTTTACTATGATTTCGGCTAATGCTATGGAGTTGTAGTTATATATAGGTAAGGCCTCTAGTTATGATGACCAATCCAGTGGGATCGAGTATCTCGGAAACTTGAATAATACAAAGTATTAAACCCACGGCCTTTTCTCAGCTTCCACGCGTTTGTACTAAACCCGCCAGTCTTTCTAGCGCTATACTGAGTACTTGGACATTTTACGGTGTTTCTGTTGTATTATTCTGAGGTTCCATATTACTCTCCTGGATTGTTTTATATTTCCTAAAGAGCTATATCTACTATCCTATCAAATATCTAACATAGACTTGTCCACAATTAGATAGATAATATGTCACGAGGATAACATATATAGAGTGGCAGATACACCGAAAGTTCTCCCAAATGTACTGACCAATTCAGCTAACAGTCATCCTCGAATCTCATTCCCCAATTTCAGACATCTTAGATATCTGTATCATGGCATGAATTGTTGAATAAACAATAACATACACAGGAATTACCCTGCGGAATAAGTTGGGATGACCTGTATAGCAGTTAACTGAACTGCTCATCATTATTCATACAGATCATTATAACTATTGCATGCACGTTAAACTTCCCAGATTTAATTCAATTTATTCCTAAAAACCTAATTAGTTGATTAATGATAGTAATAACGGAGTTTGTTTCTAGCATTCAAATTCTTAAAGCAACAATCAAACTAGAACATGCAGCAAGATAGCATACTAGTGACAGGCTCAGATCATACATATTAATTAACCTATTAATCAAATCATAGGTATCCCGAAAGTTCTCTCAAAGATATCTAACAGATAAACATGAACCTAATCTATCTCTAATCTTATGTTTCGTGTCTTATTCGGATATGTTTCAATCGAGAGAACAGCGGCCATGTCGAGTTCATTGATCATCATACATAGAATAGTTGGAAGTTCTATAACTAGCAATTGGCCAAATCCTAGTGATAGTTTTCAAACCACAGCATAAGTTGGATAGATAATCAATAGAGATTCAGTTTATAAGTTCGGGAACAATTTGAATTCATACAGGCAGAGTAACGGCATGATATTAATATATAACTACCATAGCATAGCTTATATCATAGCAAACACAAATTTGTCTAGCCTAACATAATAGATCTAGCATTCATTCCTAAACGATAATAGCACAACATGTTTAAGAAATAAATACGAGAGATTATATTAGAACCTGAATAAAAGGTCGTACAGACAAATCTTCACGAATCTCGAAGTCTCGGAGTAACTCCATACAAATACTACTTTACAACGCTAACCTAATCACTCACTAGTTCTCTAATCTAGAGAGAGAGTCTAGAGAGAGAAACTAGAGAGAGAGTGAGTGTGTGAGAGAGAGTGTTGGATGATGATTGTGAGGAATGAGGGAGCCAGAGATGATGAAAATGAGTAGGGGAGGCACCATATTTATAGGCAAAAGTCCCTAGCACCCCGTACAAGTCTTTATGCACAAGATACAAGCCCGGAATAGCACGAAATCGCAAAATAACCAAAAAACGGCATCACCGGAGAGCACCAGGGGCCGTATACGGCACCCTAAAGGCCGTATACGGCATCATAGGGGCCGTATACGGCACCCTAGAGGCCGTATACGGCATCATAGGGGCCGTATACGGTAGGGTAGAGGCCGTATACGGTATTCCCAATGCCGTTTGGCTTTTACCCGTTGTTCGGTGTTTCGTTCGTTGTTTGTTTCGCGCGTATCTTCTTCGTTTCTTGTCCGTTTTGCTCGATTCTTTTATCTATGTTCTCGAAATATTATTACGCTTCTAATGACACCAAAATCATGTATTTTGGATGTGTGTAGCTTATACGTGCTCGAAATGCGTTCGGTTGATCTCTAGGTGCTGTGTCTTTTCCGTTTTCTATCCGTTTTCCTTGATTCTTGACTCTTCAATCTTGTAATTACCTATGAATCATGAAATAGTAGTTAGGGGATGTATATCATGAGGTAAATAAAGGTGGAGGAATCCGGTGAAGTTTATTTGCTCGGTTTTGTATGTTATTTGGACGTTTATAGCGATTTTTGTTGCGACGTCTATATTTGAGCTACTTTAGTGAATTTTAGCAAATAATCATTGATTTAAGATGTTTTCACTAATTAATAGCTCAAATAATGAGGAATAATGTACGTAAAAACGTGACTTTTTACGTTACATCACTAGAGCAGGAGTTTTCTTTGGTATTAGTCCTTGTGTATCCAATTGTTGACGTGTTGCACGATCAACACCTTTGTAAAATACCGTAATTATCTTTTGCACATTCAAATCATGTTGCGGACACTTGTGTAACATCTCTTTATATCGTTCCCATGCTTGGAATAAAGATTCTTCAGATTTTTGCTTGAAGTTCCTGATATCCTCAATCATCTTTGAAGTCTTGGACGGGGTACAATACATTTTCAGAAATTTAGTATGTAAATCCTCCCATGTAGTAATTGAACCTGCTGGTTCATTATTGATCCATTTTTTAGCTCCCTCTTTTAAGGTTAAAGGGAATACACTTAGCATAACTTGATCTCTGATGACGTTAGGGATGTTAAACATGTCAGCAATCTCTAATATTCTCTCCACGTGCTCATTAGCATCTTCTTTATCTTCTCCTTTAAAAGGGTTCTCTCTAAGTTCTTTTAGAAATTGTCCCTTCAATTAAAACTCTACTTCTCTGGCTATTGCCGGACGTACTACTCCTGGACGAATATCTCCACGAGTTTGACTCATGTAGTCCTCAATGGTCATGTTAGCTATATCTCGATCCATTGCTTGTTCTACTTCTTGCTCTTTTTCTTCCTCAGAATCACTAGGGTATATGGTAGGTGCTCTTGAAGGTAACTGGTTATCCTCAATGTCTGATCCTGAGTAATATCCGTATTCTGTCGTGTTGACTGGTGTGTACAGTGCACGGTTGTGAGAATGCAAAAATCTTTCGAGTTCTTCAAGTGGATTTACAATATCCGGATTAGTTCTCCGGGTCATGAAACAACCTGAAAACAAAAAACAAACAAATTCAGAAGTACTAGGAAACTAAACCGTACAAAAATTATAAAAAATTATTTCAGAAATACTTAATCAATCTACAAAGTTAATCATAACTCCTCGGTAGCTCCACTGTAAATACTCAGAAGCAGGGAAGTAGGTCAGCGCAAAGCTTATTAAAAACCTACTTCTTTCGGGAAGCAGAGCGACCCTCCTTATACCTCTGTTGTGTTTGTATTAACAATGGGTGAGCTGATTTTTCAGATGATTAACAATGTATAAAGATATCTTTTTAACAGGAAAAATACAAAAAAATTAATTTAACAAACCGCTTTCCCCGACAGCGGCGCCAAAAACTTGATGCGTGTTAAGTTGTCGTTAAAAATACAAGTTTTAATTGATTGGAAATACTAAAGTAAACTTAAACACAACCAGGCAAGAATACCAGTTCGTATTATAGTATAGCTTTGGTAAGACCGAGTCGAACCACAGGGAATCGGTGTAAATTAAAATAATTAATTAAACCTAAAATTACAAATTATAAATAGATAAGGGGTGCGTTTTAGTTCCGTACGAACATATATTTAATAGGAAAACTAATAAAAACAATTAAAAAACAATAAGATAGAAAAGGTAACTGAGGATAATCAGATAGGCAAGCATGTATTTACTTAGATTACTGATTTCTCAACTCAGCTTTCAGATATGTTTATGGATTGTTGATAATTTTTTATGGTGATTTCAACTAAAATGGATAGCCTACTGTTATGGTTAACTGATCCCTAATAAACTTTACCTTAATACTAGATTCTCTTGAATACACTGAGGCGTGTTATCAACATAAGATTTATGCTATTAAAACTATCAACAGATCATTGAGATTCATTCGGTGACTTTGTGTTAACGTAAGTCTATAATTATTGGTTTTCTAATTATTACACCAATTAGGTTGTATTAATTGCTATTGATCTTAACCTATTACCGTTACAGTCTCAAGCCATAATTAACTAATAAATTACTTAATTGCAGATAATCAACAACTCATACAAACGTTAGTTCTAGCATAAGTCTCTTGACCACGTTAAGTAACAATTAATAAACACACAATCAATATGGATCTTTCAAAGAAACTCAATAACCATTCATAACTCAGATCAACATAAACATATAATGAAACCTTTATCTAAAAATCATTCATCTAAGTAAATATAATAATGAATTAGTTCATAATTAAAGTAAGATAGATCAAATCTAAAAACAAGTTATTACACATTACAAATAGAAAAGAATAAGAATCAAACCCTAATAACCGAACCAAATCTTCGTTAGGGTTGAAAATCTTCAAACCCTAGCCTCCTAGCCTCCTAATCGCCCTTAAAGTCGACCTTTAAACCCTAAAACCGAATTAAGAATTACTTAATTCGTATTATATTTGTATGGTATATGGGTTGGTAATGGCGCTATTTATAGATTTCTGGCTCGCGAATCCAACCGCCGGTTGGATTCTTCAGCCGCCGGCTAGATCGGAATTTTACCCGAATACACGGCTTTTGACCCCCGCGCTCGACCACCTTCCTGATTTAGGTTCAACCGCCGGTTGAAAGCTTCATCCACCGGTTGAAAGCTTCAACCGCCGGCTGAATGCTCATTCCAGAATATTCCACTCGCCGGGTTGGGCTCTCTTCTTGGGCCTCTATCTTTATTCAAATCCGATTTTTCTTCTTTTAATTGACCCAATAACTTATATCTTTTGGGTTCTTCTTCTTTCCAAGCCCAATCTTTTTGGGTCTTTAATCTTTTCTTCATTTTCTTCAGTCTTGAGCCCATTTTCGTTCTTTTTCTTCATTTATTTATTTTAAATACCTTTCTACAAATATAAACGAAATAAGTAGTATATATAAATAAATTGCAATAAAAAGGATTCAAAATAAAGGAATATTATTATATAAATATGACATTATTTGATGCTATCAGTTGGTGTCTTGAAATCTTCTTGTATACGTAAGTGTGAAAGATAGTCGGAGACATTTTCACTTCTTGGAATTTAAAAAATACTACTAATACTAAAAGCACGGGTTGCCTCCCGAGAAGCGCTCTGTTACAGTCGAGAGCTCGACTTCTTCTTCTTTGATCAGGTAGAAGGGAATACTCCCCTTGGGCTGTGGATGAAGAGTTGTGAGCCCTAGGTTGTGGGAATGTGTAGCGAGGTGGGTAGATTCTCATGAAGTGGCAGACCATTGTGCTTATCAAGTCCGGGGGCTCCAAGGTTTCTACGCTGAAGCTGTGAAAGTGTGCTGAGGTGATCCTTGAGAGGTCCTGCAATCCCTGAATGATGTAGTCCACTGCTTTTGTTACTGGACCATGAGGGTCAATAATTGAGGCAGTGCTGGTGTGAATCATCTCTCGATCTGGGTGCTCATGCCGGATAGAATCTGTGAATGCCATGAATTGGATCTTCAGGACTTCGTAGGCTTTAGAGTCTGGATTCCTGCTAAAAATGCTAGTGGTGCGGCAAAGGTTGCGGATGAGATCTCGCTGGTGCTGGTCGAATGGAAAGTCAGAGTCCATGAAAGTAAGAATCAGCTTACTGAATATCTCACGATTTCCCGCATAGAATGTGGAATGTGCTCTTTCGGCACTCTCCTTGTTGAAGATGTTGCGGAGTCGATTCGTGACATAAGTCGCGACATCGACTTGAGACATATCAGAAGTAATGATGGGGTGGTCACGCCTTTGCTCATCCCAAACGGTTAATCTTAACTCGTGAACGATTAACTCCGCGTGGTGATCAAGGGTGGAGTAGATCACAAATCTCTCCCTGCTACTTTCGAAGTCGTCGTTGGCCAACGATTCGAGTAGTGATCGAAGATCTTCCTTCATTCTTATGTCGACGTAATTACAAGGGTTGCCAGTGGCTCTCTCTATGTGTGCTCTGATTAATCCTAGTAGCTCTTGTTGTCTTGTGGTGTATGGTAGTGCAGATCCTACTAAGGCATTATATACCTTTGAGTAAATCTGCTTCTGCTTCCTGTAGAATCGTGATTCGCTTTCAGACCGAACGAGGATCTTCTTCATTTTGCCTTTCTTCTAGAATGTGATCTTGGAGAACTGCTACAAACGTCTCAATACAATCCCTGAGGATATAAGAATCCCTTGGATTGTTGTTATCCAGATAAGTAGCATATTCTGTCTCAATAGCAGTGATCCATTCTCTTTGATGTAATGTGTAGTCAATCGAAGATAATCAGATGGCAGTTATGATGATCTGGAAATCATCATTGCAATCTTCTATAAATTCAATCATTTCCTCATGAGTGGAAATGGTTGGCACGTAGATCTCTTCTGACGACGATGTAGGTGATTCCGGGGGATCTGGTGAAGCTGGAGTACGGAGAGAATGAACATCAACAAGAACGTTGGTGTATATAATGTCATCAGAGTCACTCTCCGTGGTGGGAGCATCAGCTTCCTATGAATCAGGGAATTCCACTATATCTGGTGGTTGAGATTCTTCAGTGACCTGAGAGAGTGGTTGAGACGTGTCGACCTCTATGTTCTTTGGCTCATCAGATTCGGACGTTCCTCCTATCTCAAAGTGTGTATGAGGCTCCGGAATGGGAATCGTAGAGATCCTTGGTTTACGGGGACATGGTCCTCTTGGTCGAGTGGCATTTGTACTCTGCGATCCTCTTCAATAGTTTCTCTTTGGTTTCTGGGTTGACAGTAGATTCTCTAAGATCTTTTTCTAGGTTCTCCAGAACGCGAAATCGGGGATAGGTACATGGTTTGAGAGTGATAGTCTCAATCAGTTGCTCCACAGTGTGCATATATGCTCTATTTATAAAGCTTGTGGCTGGGGGTTCTTCTTCAGACTCACTGTCTGACGGAGAGATGAGATTTTCAGTGTTCTAGATTCGCATGATCTCTTCAATGGGCAGACAGGATTCTGGTAGTTGGTTGTGAGATGGTGTGGGCGGATCTTCCTCTTCTTCTTCCTCTTCTGGCTCCATGTCTTCGTCCTCTTCCATTTCTTCAGGTTCTTTTTCTGGGTCTTCTTCCTCTTCAGCGTCAGACACGAGATAGATGATTGATCTGTCATCTCAGTGTCCAAAGTCTCTTCAGTCGTAGAATCAGAACTTTCATCATCAGATGTGTTGGACCCTTTGTACTGGATCTAAATCGAATCAATTCAACAATTGAACGCGCGGAATACAATCAATTGAACAAAGCACGTTAACAATCACACGAAACTAGTGATTAGCTTTTATATATATCAAGAATAACGAATCAACCAAATACAATCAATGCCTCACAAATAGCTTGAAAACTCTCTAGGTTCGTCAACCCTAGAACTGAACCCGTAAGCCTCTATTTATAGCCAAACACTAAATGACCTGCGACACAAGCTTTGTGTCGCCAAACTGACCTATGCGACACAAGCCTTGTGTCGCTATTGCGACACAAGCTCTGTGTCGCCTAAACAGTGACATTAATTTTGATTTCTAAAACAAATAACGTTTATATCATAATCAAAATATTACAGACGACTTAGGCCTAGACCAACTGACAGACATACAAAACATGTATCAACAAACTCCCCCGTGTCTTCAGCTTGGTCTTCGAAATTTCTTCGCTCAGCTTTGGTCTTCTAATACTTCCAACTGGCAGGAAAGTTTCCTCCAGCGTGTACTCCTTGAGCTATACATACGCTGACAACCTTTTGAAATCGCAAAGCTTCAACCTTAAACTCTTGATTATATTCGATCTTCTTAGCATGAAGAGTTTCAAGGTCTTTCTTTGTAAGGTTAATCAAGCTCAACGGATCGTACACTCTAATCTTTGAACTTTTGGCTTTCCATAGGTCTTCAGGCTCTGTATCATGAATATAGATAATTTCAGCTTCGCCTGTATATCCATCATATGTCCACAGTTGTAACCTGCTCAAGAAATCAACTGGGAGCTTCTCCAGAGGAATAGACTTTAAGGTCTTCGGAGATTTGTATACAATCTTAATCCAGGGCTTGTTGGTAACAGGATGCATCTTGTTGCGGTAAATGTACCTCGTCCCCAGATTTGGTCTCAACAGATAAAACATTTTCGTGTTGACCTCTTTCCTCAAAATTCTCTGAAATTGGTTGGCTATTTCGTTGTTCGTGGGATTGATAATATTCAGTTGCGCCAAGTGCAATATCTCACAATAAGGTAATGTGCTTAACACTTTAAAATTCACGGTGAAATACTGTATCCCATCTTTTCTCTTTATAACGATCACTTTATTTACTTCATCAAACTTCCAGCTAATAATTTGACGCTTGTAGCGCTTGCTGCTGATCTTGTAGAACTTGCAGGTTTTTGACAAATTAGGTTCGGCAGCACTGGACGTAGATGTTTCAGCAGTATCCGGAGCAGGAGTAGAAGTTGCAGGTTGTTCTTCCTCAATAACTTCGTCTGTATCAGAAATTTCCATCTCCTCTCCCAAATTTACTTCGTCAGCATTTACGAAGTCTTCGTGAACATTTTCATTTTCAACATCAACCTCTTCCTTATCATAAACAAACTCTTCATTATCATTTTCTGTACTTTGCCCTTCCTCATTTATCAGACTCTGTAGATACTCTAGGTTTGCTTCGGAGTAATCTACATTTAAGGGAATTGGTTGTCCTGGGATCGGTGCAGAGTACGCAAAATAATCCAAATTAATATTTTCATTCATAGCTTCTTCGGTTACATCATCAGTATTTACAATTTCAGTTGAACCAGGGGCCATTGATGTTGTTTCATCTAAGCCTACCTCCCCCGGAACAACAGCTATTGCCTCTAGTTCTAACAGTCGACTCTCCAGCTGAGGAACCCGAGCCGCTGTTGCTTCTAAATCCGTAATCCTCGAAGCTTGAACTTGAATGACAGCCGCTTGATCAGCAATCAGCGCTTGCATCTTTGCTAGATCATCCAAGATCTTTTGGAGAACAGCTGGTGGTAGTGGAGGATCAGCAGAAGTAGAGACCGGATGAGGTTGAGTTCGAGGACGAGGACGGGGTATGTAGATATCATAGTCTAAGTCCTGTACGTCCCGAGGCCGTTTCCCCCGGTTAGACGGCACATGCACCCGTCCTGCCCTAATTCGGCGACAAACACGCTCGTATCGAAGAGTATTGTGGACTCGGAGGCGTTCCATGATTTTCGGTGAGGGCACATCACCATTCGAATCCGTAGGGGTGTCGTTGGGATCCACGGAGACAGTATCATCCGAGGCCGCATCAGCAGCAGTCTCATCAACTGCTCCAAAGTTTTCAGTATCCACTAAGACATTGTGCAGTGACTCGGTCTCTCCTTCCTCAAAAATGGGAATATTTACAAAAGCCTCAGCATCAGCAGTTGACGGCGGAGGAGCGACTGGATCTTCAAAATCATCATTAGGTGGAGGGAAATAACTCTCATTCACTATATGGCCGAATAGCGGCACATCTGGTGGAGTGGCAATCTACTTTGCCGTAGGAGCTGCAGATGGCAAAAATCCGCAAGTTCATTGGCGTTTGGCGGAAGGTTGCATCAGGATTGACTGGAAGATCCGGTAATAAATGATTAATCAGCAACTGGATAAACCTTGGGTACATGACCCATTTGTCATTGTCAGCTTTGGCATTTACCACCATTTCACGGAACAGATATCAGGAAAAATTGTACGGTTTATTGTAGACCAGGGCCAGCATAGCAGAGACGGTTCGGTGGCTAGCCCCGTCAAAACCTGCTTTCCTCGCCGATATACAAACGATTATAACATGCATCAAAAACTGCCAGACCCTTGTGAGATGACCCTTTCTGTACTGGTCGGAGGGTACACCAGGGTAACCCATACGTGTCATGCCACCAGCAATGAAAACATTTGAAAATTGGGTGGGCATGTCCGGAGAATCATTAAAAAGAAGAACTTCACGTAGCAGCTGCTCGGTTATAATAATTTCCCGATCAAAAACTCTGGATATAATCTGGGTATGTTCCAACTCGGTATCTACAACCGCATTCCTCCAAAAAGGACCAACATGGTCTCTGTAAATGCTTGAGGCAGCAGAGATAACATGAAAAATCCTGGAACGCCTCAGGAACTGGATCATGGGGCGAAAAGGGATTGCTGACTCCCTGTCGTCATCAAGAAAAGCGAGGGTGTTGTGACGAGGTTCGAGCAGCCTCAGAAAAGCATCTTGCCCTGCCTTTTCTAAAAATACACGAGAAAGGAAACACTACAGAAGCGTTAGCAATAATTATTTTATTTCAACAATCTGTAAAAGCGACACAAGGCTTGTGTCGCACAGATGTGGTGACATAGACCTTAGTTTCGCAAACATTGAAGTTAATTAATTTTAATCAGGTAAGCGACACAAACTCTTGTGTCGCAACATAAGGTGCGACAGAAAAGGGTTGTTTCGCATTTGGCAATTATTTTGAAATTAATTAACTTAAGCGACAGAAGGACTTGTGTCGCAACCAGACACTTGCGAGAAAATTGATTTTGATAGACAAGCGACACAAGAGCTTATGTCGCATAGAATAGCGACACAAACCTTAGAGTCGCACCCAAAGTCTGCTATTAAATATATTTGAAAAATCCTGCGACACAAAGGCTTGTGTCGCAGGTTGTGTCGCAAAGATGAACACCAAACCGTGCCCAGATCCCGATGGTCCAAAATTTGGGGTTTTTGCAAAACAAGGTAACCACTAGCTGCGTAGCATCATCAGGAACAATAAAGTATCCGTTTTATCCAGTTAAGTACACAAACATCTCAATTTAATCCCAAACCGAAACCCCTTTAAAAACCGTAGCTTTAATTCACAATTAAACACAATATACACTGTGAAAAAGGGAAAGATTTATACCACTAAATCAAGAAAAGTAAGTTGAAGATGAAGGTGTATATTGATTGAAACGGAACGCTCAGAAAAGTTAGATCAAATCGAAAAATCACACGATTTGCTTGTGTCGCAATATCGAGTGCTTGTGTCGCAGTGATTAAGTGTGATGTCGCAGCTAATTAAGAACAGTGAACGTTTTAAGGTCGCATGAGGGTGGCTTTTATACCCAAACCCTAAATAGCGACATAGCCTGCGACACAGGCAGCGACACAGGAAGCGACACACGGCTTGTAACGCATAGTGACACTAGGTGAATTTTCAATTCGATTTCAATTTTCAAAGTTCGATACTCGATTCGATATTAACTTATAAACTTGGAGAAACTAATTAAGCTACAAATAATTAATAGATAATAGAAAAAGAAAATCGTTGATTCAATTTTACAATCAACGGAAACTTCATAACATATGTTTTTGGTGACAGAAATGTTTAAGTCTGGTTAGGGATCATATCAGGATAACATGCAATTATTAGGAATAGTAAGTGTTATTTCGATTATCAGTATGTTTGTCCACTTTAAATTTACTTAGCATATTTAAATCATCTGTTATAAAGATTAGTTCAAGACGATTATTGATATTTTATCCATCTAAACATTTGTACTTAAGTATATGATTTCAACTCATAATGAGATGAACCACTTGTGTTATTATTAGCATGCATATTATATTATATAACTCACATTAAAATATACATTTGAAATCAAAACATGTTAGTATTTTCTTTATAGAAGGTGAGGGTATGAGCGTATCTTTAGAACTAAGTTAGCGGTGACAGGTCTGTACTTTCGTACAACAGAGTCACATAATCAATAGTTCGGGTTGAACAAACACCAGTCTGAACAATTAAACTAGAGGGTACAGGTCTGTACTTTCGTACAACAGAGTACCATAACTTAACACAAACCAGTACGAGGCAAACTTTTTATAACTTTTCTGCACTTTTGTACATTTTATTTTGAGAATTGAAGGAATGCCACGGGTACGTAATAGTTGTCTATAGCTTAACATAGACTACGCACATAAGTTCTTTTCAAGAATATATTAGATGAAACCAGGTCTGTATTTTCATACAACAGAGGAGACACCTAATATATTCCCCTAGATAACACCATACAAAGACCCTATATTTTTAGATCATAACATGTTCATCATCCAAATATTAAGACGAAGCGTCAAAATATTTCGGACATTTTGGCCCTTAATTCAACTTAAAGTCATACAAATTAATATGTCTTTATATAAAATAATATGCATTTTTGAAAGTAAGCTTCTTAGTAACTCTAGAACAAATGCCTATCAATACATCATTTGATGAATCTAATATTTATAAAAGATATTTCAAGTATGCTAGATAAATCTACTGACACATCAAACATAAACCTTAAAATTCTATTTTATGCATGTCTCTTGATGTACTATCATTTCCCTAATAGTTTACAGACACAATTCAACGTCTATTTTTAACAATGTTGCAACTATTGCATTTCTTTAATACTAACAAGTATAAAGAGTGGCAGTTGCCTATATATATATATATATATATTTTATCACACTCCAAGTCATAAATTAATTTTTAACAAAGAACCTCATCCCTATCATAGAGACAAGTTCATCAAATCGAGATCGTGAAAAAGCCTTTGTAAAAAGATCAGCGTTTTGCTTAAATGTATCGATTTGGACAAGGTCTATCAGGTGTTTCTCATAGCAATCCCGTATGAAATGAAAACGAAGTTCAATATGTTTAGTTTTTGAGTGTTGTACGGGATTGCGTATGATAGAGATAGCAGCAGTATTATCAATATGGATAGCAGTTAAAGTTAAGAGTAACCCGTAATCGCGCATTTGATGCTGAATCCAAGGAACCTGAGAACAGCAACTTGCAGCAGCAATGTATTCAGCCTCAGCAGATGATGTAGAGACTGTGGTTTGCTTTTTACACTGCCATGAGACTAAGCGACTACCAAAGAACTGACATCCTCCAATCGTAGACTTTTTGTCCACATTGCAACCACCGAAGTCTGAATCGGAGTAGGCAGTTAAAGCGAAGTTATCCTCATTAGAATACCAGAGACCCAGAAATGGTCTAAATTTGAGGTAACTAAAGATTCGCTTAACCGCCTTCATATGAGAAACCTTCGGATTTGCTTGAAATCTTGAGTAGATAGCTACAGCAAACATTATGTCGGGTCTTGATGCTGTGAGATACATCAGTGATCCTATCATTGACCGATAGTCTCGCTGATTTACGTCTTCTTCGTCTTCAGCCAAACCAAGTTTGTGATTTATGTCAATCGGAGTTCCAAAGGCCTTACAGTCGAGCAACTGATATTTGGTTAAGATGTCATTGACATACTTAGATTGATGAATGTAAATACCTTTATCAGATTGCTCGACCTGTACAACTAAGAAGAATGTAAGTTCTCCCATTGCACTCATCTCAAACTTGTCCTTCATGATTTTCTCGAAGTCCTTACACAGCTTCTCATTGGTAGATCCAAAGATCATGTCGTCCACATATACCTGCACAAGTAACAAATCGTTTCCAACCTTTCTAATAAAGAGTGTGCTGTCAATCTGTCCTCGTGTGAATCCATTAGCCAGCAGATGCTTTGACAATGTCTCGTACCATGCCTTTGGAGCTTGATGAAGTCCATACAGTGCCTTGTCTAACTTGTAGACATATTCAGGATGCACTGAATCTTCAAATCCAGGAGGTTGCTTGATATACACTTCTTCACTAACCTTCCCATATAGAAACGCGCTTTTTACATCTAGCTGGAACACTCTGAATTTCTTGTATGAGGCGTAGGCAAGAAATATTCTAATCGATTCTAGCCTGGCAACCGGAGCGAACACCTCATCATAATCAAGACCTTCTATTTGAGAGAAACCTTGTACCACTAGTCTAGCCTTGTTCCGTGTCATAATACCACGATCATCTTTCTTTACACGAAACACCCAACGCGTCCCAATAGGATGTTGTCCCTTCGGAAGCGGAACCAAATCCAGACTTGTAGCTTTTGAAATTGATGAAGTTCATCCTGCATAGCCTCGACCCAATGAGAGTCGATTAATGCTTCCTTCACGTTTTTCGGTTCAATCTGAGATAGAAAACATGATTCCATCTCAGCTACAAGGCAAGAAGAGGAGTCGGATGTAGTGGCCTTAACTTGATGTCTTGTTTGTACACCTTTAGACAACTCACCAATAATATTATCAGTCGGGTGAAATGTGTGTACGCGTTGTTGTGGAATCTGTGGTGGCACAATCTCAGAATCCAAATTGTTTAAATCTCCCTCAACTTCATGAATTTATGGCGATTGGACAGCTTCATCAGATTTATCCTCAGTTTCATCATCGGATAAACCAGGCATCTCAGAATTAGGGTGTGGATTAGATGCACTAGGAGCTGTTCCAGAAGTGGAAGGGATCTCATTGTTTGAGGGTGGTGTGGATTTATGAGGAGTAGATACATCTTGAAACATATCAATTCCATGCAGTAGGGTCACCACCTGATCAACATTATCATCCATAGGTAGATGAAATGAGTCAAACAATTCATCATATTTAAACAATGAGTCGGGTCCCGTGCTTTGAGGAGATTCAGTATATCGTAAACATTTAACTTCATAGTGCTCTTCAATCCTCTTCGTTGATTTATTATAAACTCTCTTATTTGGAGAGTTAACAGAATATCCCAAGAAGAATCCCTCACTAGACTTTTCACCGAACTTGGAAACTCGTTCACGTGTGTTCATGATGATGCAGGGACACCCAAAAGGTTCAAGAAACTGCAAGTTGGGTTTACGGTTATTAAATAGCTCATACCATGTCTTATTTCGTTTCTTCACCGTCAAAACCCTTTTGAGAACATAACAAGCTGTATTAACTGCCTCTGCCCAAAAAGTGATAGGCAATTTTGAATCTGAGAGCATGGTACGTGCAGCCTCTATGAGAGTCCTATTCTTTCTTTCAGCGACTCCATTTTGTTGTGGAGTTCTTGCGGCACTGAATTGATGATTTATTCCTTTCTTCAAACAGTACATCTCTAATGTTTTGTTCTTGAATTCAGTTCCGTTGTCACTCCGCAGTTTCTTTATCTTCAGATTGCATAAGTTTTCCAGTTTGTCAAACAGATAAATCAGAATATCAGGCACCTCATCTTTAGAAGAAATGAAGTACACCCAAGAAAATCGCGAATAGTCGTCAGTCACTACCAAGCAGTAATAACTTCCACCTATACTCCGTTTGCTCACTGGTCCGAAAAGATCCATATGCAATATCTCAAGAGGTGTTTCATTGGAATTCACTAACTTAGACTTATGGAATTTCTTGTGTTGTTTTCCTTGAGACATGAAACACAGGTATCATTTAATCCAAAAGATTGTTTAGGAACACCTAACACAAGATCATGTTTTACAAGATAGTTCATCTTGCGGAAATGAAGATGTCTCATTCGTCTGTGCCACATTAGTGAATCCTTTTCATCAGCTTTAGACAATAGACAAGTATGCTCAGTGGATGAAACGGTACGCATATCTAGTACATACGTGTCCTTTTTCCTTGGTGCTCTCATTAGCACCCATTCCTCGGAATCACAAATCCCGGCTTCAGAATCAAGCATTTTGCCCATTTGTGAGTGTTCCTTGTCCAGTAATCTCTCAACCCTTATCACCTACAAATGCAACATAACCCCCATTATATGGTTTCAAATCAGAAAGTAGGGCTAAGTTGCCTGTCATGTGTCGTGAGCAGCCGCTATCGATATACCATTTACTATTTTTCACTTCCTCGGACTGGTGCAGACACAAAATGCAAGAATGGATTAGTTAGTGGTGGAGACCCAAGCCTTCACAGACTTGGGTCTTCCAAGGTCATCTACAATAACAACATCAGTTAAAATTTTATCTTTTAACAAATCAGTAATGTTTCCTGATGTGTTATTGTAGGATGACAGGTCATTGGTTGACCTTTTAATCTGCCAAACCTGTTTAGGTTTGGGTGGTTGCTTGTCTATAGGATTGTGCTTTTTGACACTAGGTTTACTAGGCACAATCTTATTGACTTTCTTGACAGTTAAGGGAGATGATGAGCGACGCCTCGATTGAGATTTATTAAATGAATTTCTATATAAAGAATTTCGTGGCGTGAGTCTCCCAAATCGTTGTTTAGAAAGCAACGGACAAACACTAATGAGATGACCTTGTTTCCTACAATAGAAACAAGATCATCTTTCAACGAATGGTTGAGGTTGAGGATGAGGCACTGGAGGTTGTTTAAATAAAGCATTAACAAAACATGCACATTTGTGTGTACATGATGAGTTAGATGCTGGTGAAGATGTTGATGGTTTATCAGAGACATCAACAGTTTTAGAAGATTTTTCAGATGATTTGTGTTGGTGCATATTTGTCTGTCTGTCAGTTGGTCTTAGCTTGTAATAGTTTGTTATGTAATTACGACGTTTTGTCTATTATTAGTATATTACAAGTTTTGTTTTAGGCGACACAAAGCCTGTGTCGCTTATGCGACACAAGGCTTGTGTCGCATGAGTCGACTGTGTGACACAGAGCTTGTGTCGCAGGTCAGTTTCGGTTTCTCTATAAATAGAGCATTTCGGCCTCATTTGTGAGGTTGACGAATCTAGGGTTTCTCAGAGCATATTGTAAGGCATCTCAGTGTATCAAGCTAATCGGTTATTATATCAATATACATTCGATTTGCATTTGATTCGTTTGTGTTTTACGTACTTTATACAATCGTTTGAATTCCGCCTCTCGATTGTTTGTGTTGATCCGGTTAGGTCCAAGACAAGGGAACCTACAATTTGTTCTTTTTCTCATTTTTTAAAATCTTCTTTTGAGGCTCAGCTGTAGCTTTGCCTTTTCTCTGAAAAGCCATGTCACTTAATTCAGTAGTTATTATATGATTTTCAGGCTTAACATTTTCTTTCTTAATCTTCACATTAACTTCCTCACTCAAATCCTCAACTTCAACTACTTCCTGTTCACTAACAGGGGTTGAAATCTTAATTTTAACAAATTCAGGTTTCGTAACAGGTACAGGCTTAGTTTCATCAGTTTTTTCAGATTCATTAGCAGGAGATTGTTCAGACTTAGATTCAACATTTTGCTTAGAATCTTTAACTGGCTCATTAACAGATTTCATGACTTCTTTTAAAAGGGGAGGTAGGGGATTTGGTTTTTTGTATTTATACTACGGAAAATAGGCAATAAAAGATAATGTAAAACAGATAATGGATAGAAGGTGTTTGCTGAGATTTCGTTAGTTAAGTTATGGGATGATGTGTGTTAATGTTTATTTAAGGGAAACAATAGTCTAAACGTATTTGTGATTCTTTTATAGTAAGTACTTGTAGTGCGGACACTAGATTCCTTACTAAATAATTAGCATGTCACCAGGAACTAGGTCATGGTGATTCTGATCGGAATGGTAATGCCTGACTCGCAACAGTTGCCCTCTATATAGGACAAGCGGCCCTTTTCCGGGAGTAACCCTGGGCGCATGAACATAGCAGCATACCTAATTAACGTTCCCATCGTTCTTATCACTACAACAATATTTAACATAACAAGAATCTTCGAATGCAACCCCATTATTTAATATGCTTTCTATAGATGGTTATGATAAAATCTAAGGGTGATAGGCAAAGGATGAATCCTTTGATCCTACTTGTCCTTTCGCTTTAGATTTAAAAGCTAAGTTTGTACTTTAGTGCTTTGAAAACCAATTTATGTTTTAAACTGACCCTTTCACAAAATATACCAAAGAATCCCTAAGTTTTTGACTATGTAAGTTGCTTATCGCATTTCATAAGTTCAAACTCAAGCCATGTTTATAAAAATACTCTACGGTGTTTAACAATGTAATAAAATAGTTGTTCCATTGTTTAAGTACTTCACGATGTCAATCGTAATAATTTTCCATGGTACTTATTACGTAATCTGTAAGTCCCTTCGTATGGGATCGATAACGAGGTTATCTTGGGTATTAAGGTGCGGAATCCCTTAATACTAGTTTACAGATTGTAAACGGTTTGTTTCGCGATTAATTAGCGAGTTCGATTACTAATATGCTTTGTATTGATTAGAACGGGTGTTAATCAATCAATACCTAGCCGTTAGAATGTATTGAAAGCTCTGGAAATACTAAGAAATTCGTTCGGGTATTATGGCCAAAGCTCCCCGGTTTCTAAACCTAATTTCTAATATAAGCCGTCTCGGTTCGCGGGTGCTGGTCTCTACGAACTGACTCGGTTCGCAGCCCACCACGGCCTTGTGGACTGACTCAGTTCGCATCGCAGCCTTGCCCTGCGAACTGACTCGGTTCACACCGCAAGTGCTTGGTCAAACATGGTCAACATTTTTCAGCATTTAATATTTAACTCTAAAATGTCTACCGACCAATATTTTTCATTACAATTCAAAACCAATGTGCAAACTTGATTACAATTATCAAAAGTCTTATTACAAGCTCGATCTGTTGTCACAAAACATGTCCCAACAGACTCCCCCTTGACAATAGCTCTAGCGTCTTTGTCTTCAAGTTGTCTTTGGTTATCACTTGTAAATTTTGCTACCCGCATATATCTTCAGCTTCATGCATGTGTTAACCATAGACTGATAATCTCGAGCAACATCTTTCCATCCTTCACTTGCATAGATCCTATTCTTATGTAACATCAATAGGTCAGACTTTGATAAGTTCATCAGATGTCGCCGATCATAAATGCTCAAAATCTCCTTTTCTTCATTTTCAGCTTCATCATCAGCTTCAATCATAACAGCTTCACCAGTCACAGAATCCACTTGCCATCTTTTCAACTTCCCTAAGATATCTTGAGGCATAGGTTTTAATGGAATCTGCTGAACGCATTTCACAGCTGGATATACTTTCTTCCTCCGACGCCTTCCTGTTCTTTGACTTCTCTCATCAAGTTTAATAGTCTTTCCGACTCTTGGCTTAATTTTCTCAAATTTCATTGACCAACCCTCAGTCATGATAATCTTTTCGACATATCTACCAAAAGGATCATTACTGGGTTCTTCAACTCCAATCTAGCCAAGTCTCGAATCTCAAACCTAGGTAAAGAACTGAAGACAGCAAGCTTCTTCTCAAAGTATTGAACTCCGTCAAATCTCTTTATAGCAAAAAGCTTTAAATCTGCGTCGTAATACCATCCAATAATTCCTTTTCTCGGTACACGTTTTCCTGTGATATCAACTTCACTAATCCCAGTCTTTTCCTTTTTCTTTTTCTTTTTCGTTAGAGGTCTAAACATCGGATTATCTTTAAGTTTATCAGAAAGGTCATTTTCAGAATAGAATCAGTTGACTCATCTAGATCTTCATCTATATCAACAACTCTTTTTCCATCTTCATCCTGAATAATAACTTTTGTCTTTGATGGGCTCACGATGTGTTCATCTATATTAGCATCAGGATCTACACTTTCTTCTAACCCAACATCAGGAATAAAAGTCCAATCTTTAGGAAGTACAAACTCTCCTTCCTCTAAATCATAATCGATTTCTTCTTCGACCTCATTAAGAATTTCAGTATCTGAGTCACTTTCAACATTCATATCTACAAATGATATACATGACATGAATTAAATGTGAATAATATAAATTCTTTTATTGAAATAATCAATCTAAGAATTTCTTTATCATTTCAATCATGTACAAAAACAATAATACTAACACAAAACAAATAATTTTTAATGTAAGCCTTTCCTTGATTATAAATATTATTACAACCAATCTAAGAATAAACATCTAAAATTATTACTTAGTCAGTTTCTCACCAACATTACTAGCACCAACATTTTTAGTACCAGCACCACTTCCACTTGCACCAACAGACTCCCCCTGAATCATAGCTCGCTCACCAGTTGTTGAAGGACCAGTCGGCTCTCTATCTTTCTGTGCGTCGGGATCATCATCTATATCTCTTCTTTAGAAGTTCATCTTCTTTACAGGTCTCATGATATACCAATATCTCCCCCTGAGACGGCTTGTCCTTCAACAAATTAGAGACAAGGCTTTCCAATCGATCAAGCTCTCTCTGCTGATCCTCAGCATCTATAAGTGAAAGCATGTGAGACTTCATCAGGTGAGTGTAAGTTTCGCCTTGATTCACGAGTTCCTTTGCAAGAGTAGCATTATGACTAGCCTGCGTCGGTTGTGTATCTTGGGCAACTGTTATAGAAATATCTATCTCAGTTTCTCATGCAGGACTCACAACATACAACAAATAATAATTAGTTGGACTCACAACATACAACAAATAATAATTAGTTTGAAAAGTAACCTGGATGAGACAAATTTCCAGTCGTCAGTTGTGAAGTAGCAGAACGAATTCACTTTCTGCGTCGAGTTTGAAGAGGTTGATCCTTTTCGTCATCCGTATCCTCATCAATCAAACAATAATCAGGATCTTTATCGTCAGCTTTACGCTTTCCTTTTAAAGCGGGATCCATGATCAGCTTGGAACCCTTCTTGATCATTCCAGCAGGAATACCCGAAGGAGCAGACGAACTATCATCATCAATTTCTTCATCATCATCTGAGTCAGATGCAGTGGCACCATCCTTGCCTAAGGCACTAGAAGGACCAGCATCGAGTAAACTCCCCTAATCCCGTTCGCCCTCAGGTCTCACGACCTCAGGGCGAACAACTTCAGGTTCCTGTTCATGATGATATACAATGTATAATAAGAAATTAGCTTCAACATCAAAGTATCACTAGCTAGAGGATAGAGTCTATAAATGTACCTGTCGAGGTGTAGCATCATGAAATCGATCTATCTCTTGCAAGATCGGATCATTGGCATCATCATTCTGAACTAACACCTCATGTAAGACCTGAGCAGCTAAATCAGGCAGAATCTGCTGCCCTGGCTGTTCAGCCTATTACAAAACATTCTCAATCAGCTCTTGTGGCTCAGGATTTTGAACTACAGCTGCAGGCGCAGGCTCAGGCTCAGCACCAGCATCCATCCAACCATTGTTTGGTTGAGCAACATAGTTCTCGTCGATCAGATAGCCAAATAAATCACGCTCTTCAGGCTTGATATGATCGGGATGCTTGGAAGAATTAAGGAAACAAGCGTTGTATCCCCGCAAGCCAATGGTATCAACGCGTAAGTCTTGCTGAAATCCTGGAAGGCCAGGTATGTAATGACGAATGATGAGCATACAGAACCTTGGATAGATCATAAACTTAGATTTAACAGCCCTAGAGATCTGCCCAATAAAAGCCTCGAACAAATATGAGGAAAAACTGTATGGTTTATTGTAAACCAGTGACAGTAGTCCAGACAATAATGAGGGGCTTAGCTCATCATAGCCTCCCTTCTTGTTACCAAAGATAGTAACAATAATCGTGAAGAGAAACCTCCACTAGCCGATAACAAATGCCTTAACAAATTGGCGTCATCTCTTGGGTCCAGAATAACCCATTCGGCCAAGTGCACCCTCAATGAAATTAGTGGAGTACACAGAGGGACCAGCTTCCTGCTCGACTGTACCCAGATGCAAAATCTGTTGCAGATCATTAGCAGAGAAGATAACAGGATGATCATTAACCCTCGTACGAATAACCGGAAGGTTAGCTGTAGCATCATACTCAATATTTGCCCAAAACTGGGTCAAAAGGTCCCGTGAAAGAGGTGGAGACTCTGTAATGGCATATCTAATGCGTGATCGTGCCAAAAACGCAAGTATCTGAGTAAAACGTGCGGCACCACGTGCATTAACGTCTAAATCAACCAAGACGTTGTGTGTAGAGACAAACGATCTAGGGGCAGCCATATCTGTAATCATAAGAATTACGCAATCGGAAATTAGCTCAAAGCAGAGAACATGAAGACTTATTGAACATTAATTAATTTTAAACTATAATGTATTGTGAATGTAAATGATCACCAAACATCCAAGTTTACGATTAATTAATAACTTAATTCACTGAACTTAATTGAACTATTAACTATACGAGACTTAACTTTCAATTATATTCTCTAAATTATATACAGTTCATAAGTCGTAGAAATGTAATTAACTTGTTATAAACATCTCAAGTCTAATACATATAAGGTAAAGTTAACTAGTTAACCGACTGTCGCTAGTTAGAATATAAAATTTGTAATTAACTTGTTAATTCTAAAATTCTCAAGTTAAAACATATTATGCGTATTTAACTTACCAACGAAAGGTCTTAAGTCTAAGCGTATATAGCATAATGAACTTGTAACTAAAAGTCTCACATCATAAAATCCGTTATTAACTTGTAAACCTAAAGTTCTCAAGTCTATAACGAATAAAAACGATTAAATTTAGCTAAAAAATTGACTTAGTAATACAGTCAATAATATCAACTCGCTACGCAGGTCAACGAGTCAACTAACCAAGAGAGTCAGTTCGCAAGTCAACTCGACTCGGAGGACTATTCAACTCGCTACGCAGGTCAACGGGTCAAAGGGTCAATTCGCTTCACAAGATAACTCGCATCGCAGTCTCAGGTCAACGAGAGCCAAAGTTTCATCTCGCATCGCAAGGGTCAATGGGGTCAACGATATTCAACTCGCTTCGCAATAGGCGGCTGCGAGTCGAATTCAAAGCGTTTCAACTCGCGTCGCAATAGGCGCATGCGAGTCGAATTCAAAGCGTTTCAACTCGCCTCGCAGTCGACGCTGATAACCCAATTCAAAATCGAAATCGATGATTGAGTGTTTTAAAAAGCAAACAATCATTTAGAACACGTAGTATAGATAGCGATTTACAAACCCTAGCAATCTCAAGTTCTATAATGCATTAAATCGTAGTTAATCCATAATAGATCGAACCGAAACCCTCGAAACATAAAACGATCGATTACTCGCTAAATACTCGGTGAAAAAGCATGAAATATACCTCAATCGATGCGCAATCAAAAGTTGTATAAGATCCACGGAGTGAAAATCCATTCCTTGTCCTTGGATTTCGAAAATCAAATGAGAAACTCGCTCGGTTCGCTTCGCAGGATGTCGGATCGCAGGTGTGTTTGGTTATGTTCGCAGTGGAGTGTGGAAAGTGAGATGTTTGACTTGTTGACTTGTTCCTTTTATACTCTAAAATCACATCGCATGGTTGACTGGTCAATTTCTCAATTTTGACCAAAAATGCGAATTTAGTTTTTAGTATAAATTGAACTTTTAAAGTTTGTTACAAGTCAAAATAATAAACCTTTATTGCGTTTAGTCATATTTATTCAACACGAAATAATAAATGCAGTTTAACTTAATAACAAAGGATAAAAACTATAAAAATAAAACTTAATTTAGAGATAAAAATAAAAATGAACAAAAACAAAAAGTAAATAACACAAACGAATAAACAAACTAAATAGTGGTATCAAGTACCATTTTATTAATGAAACAAATGAAACAAATGAAACAAACAATACATATTTTTGGCGTTAAGAATTTATATGCTTAGGGATCATATTAGAAAGAATAAGCGGTACTTTATCATTTATTAACAAGTCTAAGAATATTGTTAGTATACATACCTCATGAAATTCAAATAAGTTACAGAAAAATTACAACTTAACCATTTATCAACTTGTATTTATGAGATTATAACTTGGTTACCTTTATCCACATTATATAACACGTTCTTGAAAAACAACTTAATATTAACTGAGAACTGATTATTCCCAAAAGTGAACGTTCATTTTTCATAGATAGTTCAAGACGATTACCGATATTATAATCCACATAAACAAATTATTCACAGATTTCCAAGCAAACCTTTATTGTTAGTATGCATATTAACCAGTGTGTTCCAATATACGACATACTGAGAAATCAAGTAAAACACATAACATTGTATCTTTTATAGACAAGGTAGAGGTTACTAAATGATGTTCTTTACGTAACATATAACATACACTTGACTTTAAAGTTTTGACAAATATGAAACATATTTTGAAGATACCAGTGGTTCCAGGTCTGTACTTAGTACAACAGAGGATCCCTTAGTATGAGCAAAATAAGTTTGAGACCATTGGCAAAACTAAAGGCTTCAGGTCTGTACTTAGTACAACAAAGTCACCAGTAGTTTTGTTAATAGCCATATTTAAAACTATTTGTCTATTTATATAATCATAGATTCTTGATAATAGTGTATGGCTATACTATCATTCAACATTTAAGACTAATGTTAAACATCATATAGCAGTTCACACTAGATAACACACATGAGAATTAGTGCTTATTAAATGCTCATAAATCATAGAATAATCTGCCTACCAGTACATCATATGATGAAACTGCCTAGACTTAAGTTATTCTAGTCATTGATTAACAAAAAGCAAATTATAACGTGTGGAGAAAGGTGTATAATAAAATAAATATAAGTAAAGTCCTGGTTGTAAAGATGTAACGTTAATGTGACTTATAGGAATCTACTAACACATCTAACTTAAGACTTATAGTTATTATTGTTAAGCTTATTCTCCTAATGTACTATCATTTCCCAGCAGACAAAAACTTAAATTGTTCATGGTTTATATTGTTTTTGTATTTTTATAGGAGGCGATTCCTCTCAGGTAACAAGCAAATGAATGCCATACGCCTATTTTTTTTTTTTTAAATAGTAAGCCAAAAAAGAAAAACAAAACAAACTACTAACTATTACATAACCTTTGGAAGACTAGTTATTCTGGATTCCTCATTCCGTTAAGTTGAACCAATGTCTCGAAACGCGCCCTATCGAAAGCTTTCGTGTATAGGTCTGCCAAGTTATCAGTAGAGGGAACTTTGACTAACCTAATAAGCACAGTCTCTAATAAAATGATGACGAATATCAATGTGCTTCGTCTTGCTGTGCTTTACTAGATTGTTGGTAATTGAAATGGTGGATTCATTATCGATCATCATCGGAGTATTGGTAAAATTCAACCCATAATCTCGCAGTTGCTGTTGTATCCATAACACTTGAGAACAACAGCTGCCAGCTGCAACATACTCAGCTTCACACGTGGAAATGGCTACTAAGGTTTGCTTCTTGCACTGCCAAGACACGAGTCTACCTCCTAAGAATTGACATCCACCAGTTGTAGACTTTCTATTATGATTGCATCCTCCATAATTAGAATCAGTGTAAGCAACGAAATCTAAGTCTCCATCAATTGGATACCAAAGTCCCAGCTTCAGCTTCCC
Source organism: Gnaphalium uliginosum (assembly GCA_963930675.1). Classification (NCBI taxonomy): domain Eukaryota; kingdom Viridiplantae; phylum Streptophyta; class Magnoliopsida; order Asterales; family Asteraceae; genus Gnaphalium; species Gnaphalium uliginosum. The sequence continues at coordinate 17,571,458 of OZ005686.1, read as the reverse complement.
TTTGAGGTAACGAAAAATTCGTTTAACTGCTTGCATATGAGACTCTTTAGGATTAACTTGATATCTTGCGCATACACATACTGCAAACATTATATCGGGCCTCGATGCAGTAAGATACATTAGCGATCCAATCATGGCCCTATAGAGAGTAGGATCCACGTCTTTATCACTCGATGAATCAGGACCAAGTCCATGAGCTTCCGGAATAGAAGTGTGATAAACTTGAGTTTCATCCATTTTGAAGCGTTCTAAGAGCTCATTTGTATACTTTGTTTGATGAATGAAAAGACCATCTTCTTTTTGATCAACTTGTAATCCTAAGAAGAAATTTAGTTCTCCCATAGCAGACATTTCGAACTTGATCTTCATAACTTGTTCAAATTCACTACACATCTTTTCGTCAGATGACCCAAAGATGATATCATCAACGTATACTTAAACAAGTAGAAAGTCTTTCTTCTTCCATTTTACAAAAAGTGTACTATCAATCTGTCCTCTTGTAAAGCCATTCTCAAGTAGATGTGTGGATAGTATTTCATACCATGCCCTAGGTGCTTGATGTAATCCATACAGAGCCTTATCAAGACGATATACTCTATCTGGATAATTTGGATTAGTAAACCCTAGTGGTTGAGAAACATACACCGTTTCCTTGACTTTGCCATACAAGAAGGCACTCTTAGCATCCAGCTGATAAACTTTCATTTTCTTTGATCCTGCAAAGGCTAAGAACAACATAATTGCTTCAAGCCTAGCCACTGGTGCAAACACTTCATTATAATCAATCGCCTCTTTTTGATTGAAACCTTGAATGACTAGACGAGCTTTATTGCGAGTCACGATTCCTCGATCGTCTTTCTTGCACTTAAACATCCATCTAGTTCCAATTGGATATTCACCAACTGGTAAATCAACCAACTCCCAAACTTGCAATTTTGAGAACTGAGACAACTCTTCCTGCACTGCTTCTACCCACGAACTGTCCTTCAATGCCATTTGAACATTCTTAGGTTCAATTTGTGAGATAAAGCACGAGTAGGAACATTGATTTATGATTCCAGTCTCCTTGATTGCAACATAAGGGCTAGAGTGCTCAGATGTACTAGCCCTAGTTTGAACAGGTGCAGTTGGATCACCAATGATATTCGATCCAATGATATTCTTGGTCGGATGATCTTTGTTAATTTTTGTTGTCATCACCGGTTCCACGATATTTCAGCATCTAGATTAGTGCCAATTTCTCCCAATGGTAGCATATCCTCATCAGTATTGTACATCTCATCAGAAGTTATTGTCTCCCTTAACTGCCTCATAGGGGTAAAGATATTATCAATAATTCTATCTGTAACTTCTGACAACTTGTCATTCTCTTGGGTTTTTCCACTGAGAGTTGTTGTGTGGCACTTGTAGATGCTCTATTAAAATCCACAGAAGTCCTGTTCTTAGGAGCATTCGATGTTGGAGTAGGGCCAGTATCCCCATCACCACACAATAAATGTTCAGGGACTTCAGAGTCAACTATTTGGTCACTAATCGGAACATTAAATGACTTAAAGAGATCCGAATAGTCAAATTGCCAATCTAATTTCTTATGTGAGTCATGTGTGTAGCTTGTAACTTCAATGTTGTAAACAATCTCCACACGTCCAGTGACTTTATTGAATACTCGCTTGTTTGGTGAATTAGGAACATAACCTAGGAAGTATCCTTCGTCAGCCTTCTCACCAAACTTCGGTTGACTACTAGTCTTCACTAGAGTACACGACACTCCAAAGGGTTCAAATCCCTTCAAGTTGGGTTTCTTATTGTTCAAAAGTTCATAACAAGTCTTGTTATGGTTTTTAACAGTTAGAATCCTATTTAGAACATGACATGTTGTATTCACTACTTCTGCCCAAAAGATGACGGGAAGCTTTGAATCTGCAAGCATTGTTCTTGTTGCTTCAATTAGAGTTCTATTCTTCCTTTCAGCAACACCATTTTGTTGTGGTTCATAAGGTGCACTGAATTGATGTTGAATTCCTTTGCTTAGACAATAGACATTGAGTGTCATGTTTTTAAATTCAGTTCCGTTGTCACTACGAATCCTCTTTACTCTCGTTTTATAGACATTCTCTACTAAATCTAAGAACTCCATAAGAATTCCTGGAGTTTCATCCTTAGATCCCAAAAAGAATACCCATGAGAATCTAGAGTAGTCATTGGTGACAACCAACAGTACCATTTGCCACCTATGCTTCTCTTGCTTATGGGACCGAAGAGATCCATATGTAGCAACTCAAATGGCGAGGAGATAGAGTTTACAGTTTTAGATTTGTGTGGTTTCTTGTGCTGTTTTCCTTTCATACAAGGAACACACTTGTCTTCAAATGCAAAACTCTTATGTGGTACACCCAAAACTAACCCATTTTTGGTTATATAATTCATCTTTCTAAAATTCAAGTGTGCCATCCTCCTATGCCATAATATCGAATCTGCTTCAGAAGCCTTGGATAATAAGCATGTCGACTCCATTGAAGAAACAGGAGCACCCATGTTGATAACATAGATGTCCTTCTTCCTTGGAACCCTCATCAATATCCATGTGTTGGTTCCCTGAATCACGGATCTAGACTTGTCGTTTGACTCAATTGAAAGGCGGAAACAATCAATCAAGCAATTGAAACGTAAATACTAACACAACGATTTATAATCTTTTCGTATATATTAACACATGAAGAATAAAGATTACAAACTCACTAACTCTCTCTTCCCACTCTCTCTGCCGTATCTCTCTCTCTCTAGGGTTTGATCCACCTAAAACATAAACTCTAAATCTCTATTTATACAAACCCTACTGGACCCTGCAACACAAGCCCTATGTCGCAGGCCTAGCCCATTGCGACACAGCCTTTGTGTCGCTATAGCGACACATGCTCTGTGTCGCCTGAACAGTATATTTGTGTATATTTTCTATTACTCTATTCATTTACATACTCACATATACACACTAAACACGATACAAACGCAAACTAATTGACTTTGACAATTACAATTGTTTGACCAAATGACTGACACACATTATGCACCAACAAACTCCCCCATGTCAGCAGCTTGGTCAAATAATCTTCAAATAGTCTTCACCAACAAACTCCCCCATTGAGATAGCTTGGTCTTCAAAAGTCTTGATGTTCAGTCTCATATGACTGATATCCAATTAGATCTTCTACTTCAGTGACCATCATCTCTTTCATCAATAGCTTCTCCAATAGTATTTATCTTCAAAGTCTTTGGAGAACTCTCATCAAGAATATGAGCATGATATGTAACTTGAATAAAATAACTCAGAAATAAAATATTTTTGTATTTTTCTTTATAAGACAGAATTAAAATACTGAAAGCAATAAATAAACAATCTTTTTCGGGACATAATTGTTTTGGTCTGGTTAGGGATCATATCGGGCTAACATGCAATTATTAGGAAATAGTAAGTGTTATTTCGATTATCAGTATATTTGTCCACTTTAAATTTACTTAGCATATTTAAATCACCTGTTATAAAGATTAGTTCAAGACGACTATTGATATTTTATCCATCTAAACATTTGTACTCAAGTATATGATTTCAACTCATAATGAGATGAACCACTTGTGTTATTATTAGCATGCATATTATATTATATAACTCACATTAAAATATACATTTGAAATCAAAACATGTTAGTATTTTCTATATAGAATGTGAGGGTATGGACGTATCTTTAGAACCAAGTTAGCGGTGACAGGTCTGTACTTTCGTACAATAGAGTCACATAAACAATAGTTCGGGTTGAACAAACACCAGTCTGAACAATTTAAACTAGAGGGTACAGGTCTGTACTTTCGTACAACAGAGTACCATAGTTTAACACAAACCAGTACGAGGCAATCTTTTTATAACTTTTCTGTACATTTGTACATTTTATTTGGGAATTGTAAGAATGCCACGGGTACGTAATAGTTGTCTATTGCTTAACATAGACTACGCACCTAAGTTCTTTTCAAAAATATATTAGATGAAACCAGGTCTGTATTGAAATACAACAGAGGAGACAACTAATATATTTCTCCAGATAACACCATACAAAGACCCTATATTTTAGATCATAACATGTTTATCATCCAAATATTAAGACGAAGCGTCAAAATATTTCGGACATTTTAGCCCTTATTTCAACTTAATGTCATACATATTAATATGTCTTTATATAAAGTAATATGCATTGTTGAAAGTTAAGCTTCTTAGTAACGTTAGAACAAATGCCTACCAATACATCATTTGATGAAGCTAATATTTATAAAAGGTATGTCAAGTATGCTAGATAAATCTACTGACACAAACATAAACCATAAAATTCCATTTTATGCATGTCTCCTGATGTACTATCATTTCCCCAATTGTTTACAGACACAATTCAATGTCTATTTTAACAATGTTGCAACTATTGCGATTCTTTAATATTAACAAGTATAAAGAGTGGCAGTTGCCTGGTTCAAGAATTTGCCTGTTCATATTTTTCTGATTTTAAAATTTCTATCCCTGAACAGCAAATTCTTTACACAAAAACAAACAGGTAAATAATCATTAAACAAAACAGAAAAAATTTTAAGTCACATATCAAGTCAAATTCAAATTCTTTTAGCACTTTTTAACCACCTCGTTTCACTTCAAGAATATCATCCATTCCTTTTATAATATCACCACACATGATCACATCCTTGCAGTCACTAAAAGTATTAGCTATCAAAAACCGGACTGCATCACCACAAACAAACATTAGTACTTATGAAACACCCAAGCCTTGATAGACTTGGGTTGTCCACTATCGTCCATAACCATCACATCAATGAGTTTATGATATTTTAAAAACTCAGTTGATTTCATTGATGTATTGTTTGTGGATTTAGGTTTCCAAACCCGTTTAGGTTCAGATGATTTGTTTTCAACAATGTTGGGCTTTTGAACAGCAGGTCTACTAGGCACAACTTTGTTTACTCTAGCCATAGGTTTTAGAGAGTTGGATGCACAACTAGATATAGGCGAAAATGAACCACGCCTTGAAAAAGATTTTTGAAAAGAATTTCTAAATAAGGAAGTTCTTAGCATCCCTCTACCAAACCTATCTAGGGATAATAACCGACAATCCCTAATGATGTGGCCCTGTTGACCACACCGAAAACACGAACGCCGTTCCACATACGGCCTTTTCCAATGACTACCCTCAAAACGTGTTGATGGAGAATTTACTGAGAGAGGCTTAGAGGTTGAGGCATTTACAGAACATGAACACTTATGCGTACATGTTGATGTAGAAGCCTTTAAAGTTGAACAGGTTGATGTTGAAGGTTGTTCTTTAACTGATTTATTAATTATTTTATTTTTCTTCAGATTAGTCACAGATGATTGTGAGATATGTGAAGATTTTCCTCTTGAATCCTTCTTTAAGATTTTAGCAGAGTCGGATTCATTTACAACCTTAGTTTTGCCCTTATTATTTAAAACTTGTTCAGTTTCATTAGTAAGTATATGATTTTCGGGCTTAACATTAACCTTTTCAACCTTGACCTCTGACTCTTCAGTTAAGTCTTCCATTTCAACAATCTCTTCAACACATATAGGAGATACAAATTTAGCCTTAACAAACTCAGGCATCTTAACAGCAGGTGTTGTATCAAACACTGACTCAGCAACAGATTGTGTATCTACCTTTGAAAAGGTAGGTACAAAATCTTTGGCTGCATCCTTTAAAGGCATTGGCAGATAGTCAGAAGGAGGTGGTACATAGTGGTAACCAAGACCAGCCTTACTCTTCGTATCTGTCCTTTGCGATTGGAGGATCTCGTCAAAGACCAGTGAGGATGTTGAAAAATTTGACAGCTTTCTCTTTAACTCAATTACTTCGGCCTGTGAGTCAGCAAGTTCCTTTTTCATAATCAGTTTCATATTCATATAACTATCTATTGCGTCTTGCTGACTAGAAATTTTGGTCCTAAGTGCTTTTCTTTCTTCGAAAGCAGCATTTAGTTTTTTTTCAAAAGCCATTTCATTTTCTTTTAAAATTTTATTTGCCTTATTAAGTTGTTCTAACTCAGACGTAAGGCGTTCATTATCCTCACTGTATCTGTTAACTTTGTTAGTTAATTTGATACATGACACAAGATAATGGCTCTTCAATAGGTACCTCAGGTTTACTAGTGAGATGAGACATAAGAGCTTTATTAATACTACCGATCTCATTATTATGTGTTAATAGTTCAGTAAAGGTTCGGAGAGACATTGTGATGCCTGCAAATTTTGTAAATCACAACTACCCTGAATTTTATTCGAAAATATCGAAAACTACCCGAGTAAAATGAAACTTTTTCAAAACCAAAATTAAGAACTTTTAAGCTTAAAAACAAAATTTGGTAATGCGAAAAATTTCCCGCCAAAAGACTTGTGTGTCGCAACGTAAATAATACTACCGATCTCATTTTTTTTTTTATAACTAAGCGACACTAAGTTAGTGTCGCAACGTAGTGTCGCAAAGACTTGTGTGTCAAAGGCTTGTGTCGCACACTAGTGTCGCAGGCTGTGTCGCACAATAGTGTCGCACACTAGTGTCGCAAAATATTGTGTCGCAAAAGCTTGTGTCGCAGTTCAAATACAAAACAGAAACCCTAGTCGCGACACAAAAGTTAGTGTCGCCGCTAGTGTCGCAATGTCGCGGCTAGCAGCTCCAAAAACCCTAAAAATCGAAAATTTTCGAAACCCTAACGAATTTCGAACAATAACCGACGAACACACCCAGAAAAATACTTCCAGAAGCCAAATATTCAAGCCAATAAACCTGAAAATCACGATCAATCACCAAAATACCACGAATCAAACCGAAAACGTTTCAATTTACGATCAAATCTTCAAACAAAACGCCCGAAAGCTCTGATACCACTTGTTGGTTCCCTGAATCACGGATCTAGACTTATCGTTTGACTCAATTGAAAGGCGGAAACAATCAATCAAGCAATTGAAACGTTAATACTAACACAACAATTTATAATCTTTTCGTATATATTAACACATGAAGAATAAAGATTACAAACTCACTAACTCTCTCTTCCCACTCTCTCTGCCGTATCTCTCTCTCTCTCTCTAGGGTTTGATCCACCTAAAACATAAACTCTAAATCTCTATTTATACAAACCCTACTGGACCCTGCGACACAAGCCCTATGTCGCAGGCCCAGCCCATTGCGACACAGCCTTTGTGTCGCTATAGCGACACATGCTTTGTGTCGCCTGAACAGTATATTTGTGTATATTTTCTATTACTCTATTCATTTACATACTCACATATACACACTAAACACGATACAAACGCAGACTAATTGACTTTGACAATTACAATTGTTTGACCAAATGACTGACACACATTATGCACCAACACCATGTTTCGGGAATTACAAAACCTGGCTTCAGGACTAAGGCCTCTGTGTTATTAAAGAGACCAATATGACCTTTATCACAGATTTGGGAGACACTCATTAGATTGTGAATCAGTTGTTCAACATAATTCACATTCTCAAGAGTCAAAGTTCCGTTAGAAACTTTTCCTATCCCAGTAATTATTCCTCCTTTTTCTCCAGCGAAATGGACTCGTTGCTTCAAACCTCCTTTGAAGTCCATCAGTAGACTTCTATCTCCTTTCATGTGTCTTGAGCATCCACTGTCTACGTACCACCAGCTATCCTCGGTCACAGTCTGCTCCTGCACATGACAGTTGTACACAATTAGTTATCAAGAGGGACCCAAGCCATAGCGGTCTTGGATCGTCCCTCATCATCAACAAATTTAACTTCTTTAAAGTAACCCTCTTTCCCATCAGGAGCCTTGATTACTTTCAAAGGAGTTTGAGTTTGTTGATGGTCATTGGTCTTGGGTCTATAAGGAGAGTTAGAAGTAAAACTCCTTGGCACATAACCTTGAGATTTATATCCTTGGTTACGATTGTAATTGTACCCGTAGTTAATCCCATGTGTACGTGAAGTAGATCCATTCTCATAATGACTATGGTTTCTACTTGGAGTCCTAAATCTTGATGGTATTTTATCTCTTTACTGATAGAAAGAATTATCATTTTGAGTAAAAAGCCGTTTAGGTTACATAAGTATTAGTGTAATTAGAATTAAATGGAGGAGGTATATCATTATAACCCAAACAAGTCACATCCTTTACACTACGTTGAGTACTAATTATATGATCTAAAGTTAAGGAACATGTCCTATAACTTTCAAACTTACGATTTAACTCAACTAACTTCATCTTAGACTCAGACAGCTCTTTGTCTTTACTAGCAATATCTCTGTTTAAGTCTCTTAAGTTTAGATACAGACCATCTATTTTAATAGATTGTTCATTAATAGTGTCTCTAAGTGCGGTCTTATCTGCCATATTAGACTTAATCTTTTCTTTAAGAGCTTATTTATCCTCATTTAGCCTACATACATCACCTTTCATTAGTTCTAATTCAGATGACATAGTCCTATGTGATTCTGCAAATACATTAACTTGGGACTGCAAACTAGTAACTAAGTGACATACATCAGTAAGAGTGAGAATATAAAGACATACCCGTTTTTTGTCAGTTTGAAGTTCAGCCATTTGAGCCACGAAGTCTTCAGGACAAATATCCTCCGTTGATCCCATATCCAGTACATCATCAACAACTACTGTCACCTTTGTTTCTAGTATCTTCACTTGATACTCCTCCGCAGTTGGCATGTAAGATGTGGATTCAACAGTCTTATCTTGATCATCAATTTCAGCTACAAGTGCTTCTTCAGATAAAGCACTCAAATCATAAGATCCATCCAGTTGCTGAACCACTAAGGCTTTGGAAGCTAAGGACGTGCCTTGCTTTCCAGGATTTGCAGTTTGCTCAATCTTGGGTCTTTGACATTCCCTAGCAAAGTGTCCATATGATTGACAGTTATAACACTTTACTTTGGATTTATCAAAACCTGGTTTGTTACCCACCACTTTCCTATTTTAACTCTCCTTGACACCATAGCAAGTTCCCACTGGAGATGCATTTCCTCCAAGTCATCAGGGTCGACTTGATCATAATCCTCATCAAACATAGCAGGATCACTAATCTTCCCTTGAATGTAGTTCTCATAGGAAGCAATAAAAGAAGCAAGCACAGGTAATTGTTGTTCTGCAGATTTCACACTCTTAGGCATTTTATGATGCCCTTGAGCTGACTTCTCAGAAGTAGTGTTCTTGCTTCGGATCTCACTCCTAGCTGAAGCTATAAAGCACAAACCCTCAGACACAATTTCACTGCTGTCATCAGTAGCACCAACCAATAATGCAGAGGTTGAACTTGATGAAGCATTCGAGAGACTAGATTTTCCATGGTATAGCCCAGGATCTTGTAACTGATCAGAATCTGTATCCCTCGTTTTCTTAGTAAAATCATATCCACGGAGCTTGTCTATAGCCTGCTCCAGAGTCATTCTAGCATACCGATCCTCATTGTCTTTAATCATAACTTCATACATTTCCCATTTTGGGGGTATATCCTCAAGAAACTTGTCGGTTTTCTCCCTCTCAGTACATGTTATCTCATGGTCATCCAGCTCACTTAAAAGATGGTAGTACCTAGTGGTGTATGCATCTAGATCTTCTCCTTTTAAAGCTTTAAAGACGGTAAATTGCTTCTTTAGAAGATTCTTTTTACCTTCTTTGACCTGTGGACTACCCTCACATCTTCTCTCAAGAGCTACCCATAGCTCCCTAGCAGTATGAAAGGATATGAGCTGATGATTGAGTTCCCTTGGAAGACTCATCTTGATCGACGAATGAGCTTTATTTTCAGTTCATAGTCCTTTTTCTGCTCATCGTTCATCCGGTTATAAGGAATAACCACAGTTACATTCTCAATAGTTTGGGTAGGTGGAGTGTATCCATTTTTGATGCACTCCCAAATAATCAGATCATGAAAACGACAATAGGATTCAAACCTATCCTTCCATCCATAATAGTCTTCAAGTCGGAGCAATTTAGGTGGAACATTATATTTTCCAATCTCATGGTCCATCTCAATCATTCTACTTAAGTTAGACATTTTCGCAAATCTCAGTTTGCAAGTTTAAATCAGAAAATTCAGTTTGCAGAATCTCAGTTCGCAAATCTCAGTTCGCAAATCTCAGTTGGCAAATCTGAGTTCGCAAATCTCACTTGGTAAATCTCAGTTCGCAAATCTCACTTGACAAATCTCAGTTCGCAAATCTCACTTGGCAAATCTCAGTTCGCTTCGCAACTCAGTTCGCATAATCGGCTGAAAACCCCAAAAACGAAAATTTTAGGTTTTTGAACGTCTAAACCCTAGGATTTCGAACGTAAACGAACCTAAAAACTTCCAGAGACTGATTTTGATCATTAATACGCACTTAATGCACGTAAAAATAACCCTAAATCTTTCGTTACTAATCCAAATAACCTCGAACCTACGCGTATCTAGCCGTAGGCTCTGATACCAATTGTAAGTCCCTTTGTATATGATCGATAACGAGGTTATCTTGGGTATTAAGGTGCGGAATCCCTTAATACTTGTTTACAGATTGTAAACGGTTTGTTTCACGATTAATTAGCGAGTTCGATTACTAATATGCTTTGTATTGATTAGAACGGGTGTTAATCAATCAATACCTAGCCGTTAGAATGTCTTGAAAGCTCTGGAAATACTAAGAAATTCGTTCGGGTATTATAGCCAAAGTTCCCCGGTTTCTAAACCTAATTTCTAATATAAGTCGTCTCGGTTCGCGGGTGCTGGGCTCTGCGAACTAACTCGGTTCGCAGCCCACCACGGCCTTGTGGACTGACTCAGTTCGCATCGCAGCCTTGCCCTGCGAACTGACTCGGTTCGCACCGCAAGTGCTTAATCAAACATGGTCAACATTTTTCAGCATTTAATATTTAACTCTAAAATGTCTACCGACCAATATTTTTCATTACAATTCAAAACCAATGTGCAAACTTGATTACAATTATCAAAAGTCCTATTACAAACTAGATCTGTTGTCACAAAACATGTCCCAACATAATCCACATATAATGTTTTCATAATAACTAACAATGTACTTTATGATGATTGCATGGTGTTGTAATCAAACCGTAGACATAACATAGATAATTAAAATCATAGATAAAAAGCAGAATTAAAATAATAAGTTTCCAATTAAATATAACATCATCCCATAATTAATTAACTAACTACATCACAACAAACACGCAAGATAATTACTCGCTAATCATGGCAAGTCCTAGATCTAGCATAATATAAATAAAAGCAGACATTATATTGAAGATAGATAAAGGAAAGAAATCACCGTAAATTAAAACGAGAATTGGAATAAACTTGAAATTACAGAAGCAGGACTCCGTTCGTATTACAAGCTCTTACAATAATGTCCAAAGAATGTGGTTGTTGTTGAAGCCCTAAAGGCAAGCAAGTCTGTTTTTGTTGCTCCTAAGAAGACTGCTCGTGGCCCTACTAAGCAGATTGGGAAACCTGTTGATGGGTTCTCTGTGAAAAAACAGAAACCAAAGGTGTTGTATAGGGTGAAAGACTCGGGAATTACTTCCAAACAGGCTCCTAATGGTCCTTATCCGAGACCGTCTTCCAAGAAGGCTTCGGGTATTCCTAAACCCTTATCCTTGGGCAACCGCTTCGGGGCTCTATGTAATGATGAGAAAGAGGATGTTCAGAGGAATAGAAAGACCCAACCGGGGGATGATAATGGAGATGGCCCAAGTCAGCCTAGTAAGCTTAAAGGGGCGGTTAATGGTAGCGGCTCGGATGCTGATGATTTTGAATCCGACATTGAGGAAACTTATGATGAGACGGCAGACTATATGAAACTTCCCAAGGGGGGGTCCTTTTCGGAGGGGGCAAGCACTCCCAAGGCTTCTACTTTCCATGGTTAGTCTCGCATCATGGAATATTAGGGGTTTGAACCGTGCCCCCAAGCAAAAGGAGGTTCAGCAGGTGGTTAGTGAAAACAAGTTGTGCCTCTGTGCCATCTTGGAGTCCCATGTTCATGTTTCTAATCTCACGCGTATCTGTTCTAAGGTTTTTAGGAGGTGGAGTTGGACGTCTAACTCCTCTAGGAGTGTTAGTGGAGCTCGTATTATTATTGGTTGGGATCCTGACCAAGTCGACCTTATGATCATTTCCTTCACGGATCAGGTAATGCACTGTCAGGTTCGGGTGCGTGATAGGGATCAGTCTTTTTACTGCTCCGTCATTTATGCGGATAATGCTTATTCCCATAGAAGGGAGCTGTGGGATAGTCTTCGTCTGCATAGCAGATTTGTTGGTGCTAATCCCTGGACGCTACTGGGCGATTTTAATGCCATTCTTAATCTGGAGGATTCTTCCTCTGGTTCTTCCAGACGTTCTACCTCTATGCGCGAGTTTAGGGAATGTTTGGAGGATATTGGGATTATTGATGTGCAGGCCTCGGGACTCCACTTCACTTGGAATCAGCGACCTCAGTCTGCCTCGGGTATCTTGAGGAAGATTGACCGTATCATGTGTAATGGAGAGTTCTTGGATGCCTTCCCTGGGGCCCGTGCTTTATTCCAACCATACAGAATTTCTGATCATGCTCCTGCTGTTCTTTCTCTCCCCGTGATTCAAAAGCCTCGTGTTAAGCCCTTTAAATTCTATAATCTGCTTGCTCATAAGCCTGAATTTAAAGATATTGTAATTGATGCGTGGAAGGAGGAGATTGTGGGACACACTATGTTTCGGATTACCAGGAGGTTGAAGAGACTTAAAAAGCCTCTTGCCGCGTTAATGAGGGATCAGGGTGACCTCCATAAGAAGGTTGTTAAACTTCGTGCTGAATTGGACGAAGTTCAGAAAGCTCTTGACTCTAACCCCGACTCTGCTACGCTGAGAGAGGAGGAGAGTCTCTTTCTTCGTGCTTTCAATGCGGCGGTTATTGATGAGGAACGGTTCCTGAAGCAGAAAGCAAAGATTGAATGGCTTCGGGTGGGGGATTGCAACTCTAAATTCTTTCATAATGTGGTTAAGGAAAAAGCGAATAGGGGTCGGATTGATCGAGTGCATGACTTGAATGAGGTTGTCCATGAGGGAGACTCGATGCCTTTGATCTTTGTTGACCACTACCAGAAGTTTTTGGGTTGTGCTGGTGATGCCTTGCCGCTGGATAGCTCGGGGCTTTTCTCCCGCAAGCTCTCAAGATCCAAGGCTGACTTGATGATTCGGCCTGTTACTAAGGATAAAGTTCGGGTGGCCTTGTTCTCTATTGGTGACTGTAAGTCCCCGGGGCCAGATGGTTACTCGGCATCTTTCTTCAAACGGTCGTGGGACACTATTGGTGATGACCTGTACGTTGCGGTTCGGGATTTCTTCGTTAATGGCCAGATTTTAAAAGAAATCAACCATACTGTTATTGCCCTCATTCCGAAAGTTTCCTCCCCTAGTCAGATTAATGATTTTCGGCCTATTTCCTTGTGTAATGTCTTGTATAAGTGCATTAGTAAGTTGATCACTAGTCGAATCAAGGATGGGCTGAAGGATATTGTGAGCGACAATCAATCTGCTTTCATTCCGGGTAGGAGCATTTCTGATAACATCCTCTTAACCCAGGAGCTTATGAGATGTTACTATCTTAACCATGGAGCTGCTCGTTGTGCCTTCAAGGTTGACATTCAGAAAGCGTATGATACGGTGGATTGGAGCTTTCTCCGGACTATCTTACATGGTTTTGGCTTCCACCCTGTTATGGTCAGGCTAATCATGACCTGTGTGTCTAGCACGTCCTTCTCCCTGAGTATTAATGCGGGTGTTCATGGTTTCTTTAAAGGCAAAAGGGGCCTGCGGCAAGGGGATCCAATGTCTCCTTACCTTTTTACCCTTGTGATGGAGGTGCTGACCTTACTTATTTTAAGGAAAGTTGATGAATCTAATTCCTTTAAATACCATGCGAAATGTGAGAACCTTGGTCTTGTAAACCTGTGTTTTGCAGATGACTTATTTCTTTTTGTGCATGGGGATCTGGGTTCTGCCACGGTGATCCAGTCTGCTCTTAAGGAATTTAAAGAAGTTTCGGGCTTGGTTCCTAGTATCCCGAAAAGTACTGCTTTCTTTTGTAATGTTCCCAGTTCTGTGCGACAGAATATCCTCCATATCATGCCATTCGAGGAAGGTATTCTTCCGGTTCGATACCTCGGGGTTCCCCTTATCTCTTCTAGGCTCGTCAAATCTGACTGTAAAGCTCTGGTGGAGAAGGTCCAGAATAGGATTGGGGATTAGAAGAATAAGACTCTTTCCTTTGCTGGCCGTGTTCAACTTATTTCATCTGTCCTTACTTCTCTTCATGGGTATTGGGCGTCTATGTTTATTCTCCCTGCCTCTACAATTGGGGATATTGAGAAGCTTATGAGAGGTTTCTTGTGGTGCCAAGGTCCGATGAAGGCCGGTAAAGCAAAGGTGGCTTGGGAGGATATCTGTCATCCGAAACTTGAAGGTGGCTTGGGGATTCGTCGTTTGAGTGAGTGGAATGTCTCTCTTATGGCCACCCACATTTGGAGCATCCTTTCTAGAAAGGACTCCATCTGGGTCAGATGGGTGTATGCTTATAAACTGCGAGATCGCAGTTTTTGGGATGTCTCTGCTCAACGCAGTATGAGCTGGGGTTGGCGAAGTCTATTACGTATTAGGGATGTCGTGCGACCGTTTTGTTGGTTTAAGATCGGCAATGGAAGGACTGTTTCGGTCTGGTATGACACTTGGTGTAACCAATGTCCTATTGCCCGTGTCTTTTCGAGTCAACGTGACATTATGCGCCCGGGCTTCTCGACTTCTGACTCTGTCGCTGATCTCATTGAGGGTAACTCTTGGAGATGGCCGGTGGAATGGATCCTAAGGTACCCTTCCCTTTCTCAGATTGAGGTTCCCACTCTCCACTCCCGGCCCTACAAGTTATTATGGCGCGATTCGGATGGAAATTTTATCGATTTTCGGGTTGGTCAAGTTTGGGATTCAATTCGGCCAAGAGGGAGCGTGGTGGATTGGGCTCCGGTGGTGTGGTTCTGGCGTTGCATTCCTAGGCATGACTTTCATTTATGGCTCGTCTTACGAGGTAGACTGAAGACCCAAGACCGTCTGAGGCAGTGGGATGTAGGTCCTTCCGTGGATTTATCCCTGCTGCGTTGTCTGCTGTGTGGCTCGTGCCAGGACTCTCATGCCCATCTCTTTTTTGAATGCTCCTTCTCCTCACAGGTTTGGTTCAGGGTTATCAGTCATGCGCAGATGCAGATTGTGTCGGACAGACTCGAAGTGTTTATGCCCTCTCTCTTATCTGCTACGGGTCCAAAAAATATTGACCACGTTGTGTCTCGCCTGGTGCTAGCTGCTTCGGCATTCTTCATTTGGCAAGAACGTAACTTTCGGCTTTTTGACAAAGGCAAGAGGTCATGCAGGGAGGTGGCTGATGCTATCATCAATACAATACGGCTGAAGTTGGTCTCTTTTCCCTTCAGACCTTCGTCTCGTGCTCTCCGTGCCATGGAGAGATGGAAGATCCCGAAAGGGGTGTGTTCTTCGTCCAGTTGATTTTCATCATGCGGGCGCAGTGGCTCATTGCTTGGCTGGAGGTTGTTTGTTGGTTCTTAATGGTTGTGCTTAGTGCTGGTTGTCATATGCAAGGCATGTCTTGTGTATGCACTTAGTCTTTCATATCTGTTAGATTAAGTCTTGTGGTTCCACCACAATTTTGTACTTGTAACGCTTATCATTGTTTTTTATAATATTTGCCGGGGTAATTTTCCCCTTTAACAAAAAAAAATAATAATAATGTGACTCCGATCGTACTCCACGCTAATCCTATATACTTACTACTCTCTAATTAATCACTAATCTAATGCTAACTAATAATTAATCTAGAGAGAGGAAGCTAGAGAGAGAAATATTTGAGTGGTGCTAAGATGTGTGAAAAATGGAGTGAAGAATGGTGTTGGTGGAGGTGGGTATTTATAGAAGAAGCTTGTTGATCGGATTTGACTTTTGTTGACCGTATTTTTCTCCTCCAAAAACCGAGCGTATTTACGTGCCCGGATAAAGGAAGCAACTTTAAGCAAATACGGGCAAAAACTGACCGTATACGGTCAGTGCAGGCCGTATACGGTCAAGGCTAGAGCGTATACGGGCTTAACCAACCGTATACGGTCAAGATTTGGCCATATACGGTCATGGCTAGCCGTATACGGTCAGTCCTGGCCGTATACGGTCTGGTCTGGCCGTATATGGTCAAGCTAGGCCGTATGTGGTCTGGTCTTGGCCGTATTTGCGGTGTCAAACTTTCGTGCGCGGGATCGTAACTTGTTTTCGCTATAACTTTTTCGTTACTTGTCCGTTTTGGTTGATTTTTGCGGCATCGTCTTTGTAATCGAATGATGTTTAAGGATCTAAGATAATATCTTCGGTTAGTCTTGGTCAAGCTTACGTGTCTTTGGCCCTTTGTGTACGAGGTTGTAACTTGTTTCTTCGTTTGGCTCTAAAATCTTCGTTATAACTCCGTTTTTGTTGATTCTTTTTGCATCGTCTTCGTATTTCCTAATTAACACAATAACACAAATAAATGTAATATTTGAAGTAAAATGTTAATTATTTAATAATAATGGAATAGATAACGTGAGTAAAAACGTGACTTTTTACGCGTTATCAGCCATAATAGGAAATTTTCCTTTTTTTTGCCTTATCAAAATATACATACAGTCAATACATACAATAGAACAAATGAAAGTATGTTTTATACAATAGTAAAAACTAAAAAGTTTAATACATAACAAAACAATAAACCCCGAAAAAGTAAAAGAAAATTGTAACAAAAAAAGAGGGGGAGGAAAGATGAAATGAAATGTAACGAGAACGAAGTGGAAGTGGGACAAATGTCATTGTCCTATTGACTTCCTATCTTCCAACGTAATTTCTTATTTGGTCTAAAACCACACTCTTAAATTATTTAAAACAACCGACCCACAAAAAGAAGAAAATAGTCTATTAAGCCACAAATCAGGAGTTCAGATCATAAGACTCAGAGGAGGCAGACAACACATTAGACGATGGTTTTGTAAGACCGAAACACGTGTGTTACAATAATCGTTCATGCTATATTCTTTGCTAGCTGAAATATGAACAGCAGAAGACACAAAATATTAGTAAAACATGTAATTTCCAAATTAACTGTTAAAAGAAAAGTAACCTTACATGCTTCATAACCTTCACGAATACATTTATAAACAAACAAATAAAGACACATTACTTGGGTACAGAGAAATTAAATAAAGCCATAAACAACACTCGGATCGATCACAATCTTCACCAGAACATGAACTGTTAACAAGAATTTCAGCACAGCCATCAGCACATTTTTTCACCAGACCTTCATCAATCTATCGTAGTTTACATTAATTTACTCTAAATTTCAAGGGTATAAAAAGAAGTTTTCCTTTTGCTTCTTCATTTTGGTTTTTCGGTTATTATTTAACTTCAACTGTGACACAAGAATTCTACGCGATTCCCGGCGAGGGTTGGGTGATTTCCGGTGAGCTTGGGCGATTTCCGGCGAGCCTCGGTGGTCAAGCGCTTTCGGACATGCATTGTAGTTTCTAGTCTGTTTGGCGTGTTCTTCAGGACCGGTTTTGCTATTCCTCCTCTTCCCGTGGCTACCGGTCTCTGGTTGCCCGTGGGATCTCGGGCCGCCTGCGAATCTTTCCTTTCGCAATGACTGATTCAGGCAACAGGAAAAAGAAAAAGAAAGGTTCTAATGGTTCAGTTTTGAGAAGTAAAAGTGAGATAGAGGGTTCGGTTTCGTTTGAATTTGCTCCGGATTCCGAAGTTGCAGGGTCTCCGGAGGCGCCGTTGCAAGAGGTTGAAGATGGGTGTCCGGCTTACTGCGACACAAAGGGCGACACTAGGTGTAACCCTAACCCTAATTTTCATAGCGACACAAGTGACTGCGACACTAGCCTTGTTAGCGACACAAGATCTCAGTGTCGCACTCACCTAATTTCGGGTTGCAAGGTCTGCGACACTAACCTGGTTAGCGACACAAGATCTCAGTGTCGCACTCACCTAATTTCGGGTTGTAAGGTCTGCGACACTATGGTTTGCGACACGGTAGCTAGCGACACAATTAGCGACACTTCAAAGTGTCGCATGAACAAAATCAATGTTTCTCAGGATGAAAATCCTGAAATTTTTCGTACGGGGCACGCTGTGCCCGTACCCCAGAGAACTTACCGCGAAGTTCGATCCGCGCAATCCACTGTGATGGGATTGGAGCGTGGAGAAAAAATATGTACTCTAATGTGTTTGCGAATCAGGTTGGGGTGCAAGACCTTGGTAAATTCCCTGATTCGCATTCTGTTAGCCATGAAAATTTGGGTGCGGGTGATACCAGCCAATTTGGAAATGTGGTTAATCAGGTTGGTATTAAATACCCCTCTGAAATCCCTGATTTCTACGATGTTACTGGCAAAGAGGTGACGGAGGGTCGTGATGCTAGCGTACCAAGTCCTAAGGGTGAAATAGGTGCTGATGCGACCGTCATCCAGGGGGGGCTACTCAACAGGCCCCCGTCTCTAATGCTTTTCTTGACAAAACTAGCGGCAGCTCTTTTGCTACCCGTGGGTTGCACAGACTCAAAGCGGCCACGGTTGTTTTTCGACAATCGGGTCAAAAACAACCCACCCTTGGGGTGAAATCTTATGCTCAGGCTGCTGATCGTGTTGTTAAGAAGAAGGTTAATTTCCGTGCTCTGAATCTGGAGGCTCCTGATGATAGTGATGTGGATGTGGAGATCCCTTTGGCCACGGTTGTTGAAGCAAGTAAAAAGTACTTGAACACTTTGTACGGGTACTTCATTAGTAAGAGATTAGCTTTTCCCACGGTCCAAAACTATGTGATGAATGCTTGGAGGAAGTTCGGAATCGAGAAGGTTATGATGCACTCCAATGGCTTCTTCTTTTTCAAATTTTCTTCGGAGCATGGTATGAATGAGGTTCTTGAGGGGGGTCCTTGGATGATTAGAATGGTTACTATTATGTTAAGAAAATGGGATTCTGATGCTGATTTAGCTAAGGAGGATCTTACAAGAGTGCCGGTGTCGATTAAGCTTCATAATGTTCCGCTTTTGGCCTTTAATGAGGTGGGGCTGAGCGGTATTGCCACCAAGGTTGGGACACCTCTTATGCTCGACTCCTATACTAGTACAATGTGTACTGAGGCTTGGGGTCGACCAAACTTTGCTCGTGCCATGGTTGAGGTCATTTCGGGGGCCGAGCTGAAGGAAACGGTCACGGTGGCGATCCCCAAGCTCGGGGGGAATGGCAAGACCCTATATACGGTTAGGGTCGAGTACGAATGGCGCCCGCCTAGGTGCAATAGGTGTAAAATTTTTGGCCACAAAGATGTTGAATGCCCCAAGAATGTAGTGGTTGTTGACACTCAAAAGGCAAGTAACTCGGAATTTGTTGCCCCCAAGAAGACGGCCCGAGGCCCGCTAAAGCACTGTGGGAAACCCCTTGATGGTTTCTCTCTGCAGAAACAAAAGCCTAAAATGATTTTAACGGTGAAAGACCTGGGAACTACCTCCAAACCGGTTCCAAAGGGCCCTTTTCCGAAACCAACTCTCAAGTCTGGTTTGGGCGCTTCGAAACCCTTATCTTTGTGAAACCTCTTTGGTGCCTTAAGTGACGAGGAGAAAGAGGATGATCCAAGAGATAAGAAAACCCACAACCGGGATGATAATAGAAATGGCCCAAACCAGCCCTGTAAGTTTAAAGGGGCGGTCTCTGGTTGTGGTACTTCGGCTGATGAATCTGAAGCGGACATTGAGGAAGTTTTTAATGAGACATCTGTGTATATGAAACTTCCTATGGAAGAATCTCTTTCTAAGGGGGCAAGCACTCCCAGGGCCCCTAGTCTCCATGGTTAGTCTCGCTTCGTGGAATGTTAAGGGTTTGAACCGTCTCCCCAAACAAAAAGAGGTTCAGCAGGTGGTTAGTGAGAACAAGTTGGGCATCTGTGCCATCTTAGAGTCCCATGTCCATGTCTCTAATCTCAATCGTATATGTTCTAAGGTGTTCAGAAGGTGGAGTTGGTCTTCTAATTCGTCTAGGAGCGCTAGTGGATCCCGCATTATTCTTGGTTGGGATCCTGACCGGGTTGATCTTATGATTATCTCTTTTACGGATCAGGTCATGCATTGTCAAGTCCGGATGCGAGATAGGGACCAGTCTTTCTATTACTCTTTCATTTACGCGGGTAATTCCTATTCCCATAGAAGGGAGTTGTAGGATAATCTCCGTCTGCATAGCCAGTTTGCCCGTAAAAAGCCTTGGATGTTATTGGGTGATTTCAATGTCATTCTTAATTTGGAAGATTCTTCAGCTAGATCCTCCAGGTGCACTATTTCTATGCGCGAGTTTAGGGAGTGTGTGGAGGATATTGGGGTTGTTGATGTGTCGGCCACGGGGCTTCACTACACCTGGAATTAGAAGCCTCAGTCCGACTCGGGTATTCTGAGGAAGATTGATCGTATCATGTGCAATGGGGAGTTTCTGGGAGCTTACCCTGAGGCTCGCGCTTTATTTCAGCCCTACAGGATCTCTGACCACTCCCCTGCGGTGCTTACCCTGCCCGTGATTCAAAAACCCCGTATTAAGCCCTTTAAATTCTTTAATCTGATTGCCCATAAACCAGAGTTTAAAGATATTGTTATGGAAGCGTGGAAGGAGAACCTAGAAGGGCATTCTATGTTTCGGATTACCAGAAGGTTGAAGAAACTTAAAAAACCCCTTGCAAAGTTGATGAGGGACCAGGGTGACCTCCATAAGAAAGTCGATAAACTTCGTACTGAATTGGATGCAGTTCAAAAAGCTCTTGACTCTAATCCCGACTCTCATGCTCTGCGAGAGGAGGAGAGCCTTTACCTTCGTGCGTTCAATGCGGCGGTTCTCGATGAGGAACGGTTCCTGAAACAGAAAGCAAAAATTGAATGGCTTCGGGTGGGGGATTGTAATTTCAAGTTCTTCCATAACGTGGTTAAGGAAAAAGCTAATAGGGGTCGGATTGAGCGTGTGCATGACTTGCATAACGTTGTCCATGAGGGTGACTCAGTGCCCCTGACCTTTGTTGACCATTACCAGAATTTTTTGGGATGTGCTGGTGCTTCTACTCCGCTGGATACTTTGGGGCTTTTCTCTCGTAAACTCTCGAGATCCAAGGCTGTTCTGATGATTCGTCCTGTTACCAAGGACGAAGTTAGGGCGGCATTATTTTCTATTGGCAACTGTAAATCCCCGGGCCCTGATGGTTACTCGGCCGCTTTCTTTAAACGGTCATGGAATATCATTGGTGACGACATGTTCTTTGCAGTTCGTGATTTCTTTGCCAATGGCCAGATCCTAAAAGAAATCAACCATACTGTTATTGCCCTTGTCCCGAAAGTTGCCTCCCCCTCTCGAATCAATGATTTTCGGCCTATTTCCTTGTGTAATGTCCTGTATAAGTGCATCAGTAAGCTGATCACTAATCGTATATGGGATGGGCTGGAAGATATTGTGAGTGACAATCAGTCTGCCTTCATTCCTGGCAGGAGTATCTCAGATAACATCCTCTTAACCCAGGATCTTATGAGATGTTACCACCTTAATCATGGTGCTGCTCGTTGTGCTTTTAAGATTGACATTCAGAAAGCTTTTGATACTGTGGATTGGGGTTTTCTCAGGACTATCCTTCATGGCTTTGGCTTCCACCCGGTTATGGTGAATCTGATCATGACTTGTGTGTCTAGCACGTCCTACTCCCTGAGTATTAATGGAGGTGTGCATGGTTTCTTTAAAGGCAAACGAGGTCTGCGGCAAGGGGATCCATTGTCTCCTTATATCTTTACTCTAGTGATGGAAATGCTGACCTTACTTATCCGGAGGAAGGTAGACGGATCTACCTCCTTTAAATACCATGCGAAGTGTGAAAATCTTGGGCTTGTTAACCTATGTTTTGCAGATGACTTGTTTCTCTTTGCACATGGTGATTTGGAATCCGCCACGATTCTTCATTCCGCCCTTAAGGAATTTAAGGAAGTCTCGGGCTTTGATCCCCAGTATCCCGAAGAGTACTGCTTTCTTTTGTAATGTCCCCGACTATGTGCGGCAAAGTATCCTCCACATCATGCCTTTTGAGGAAGGCACCCTTCCGGTTCGTTATCTCGGGGTTCCCCTCATCTCCTCTAGGCTTGTCAAGTCTGACTGTAAAGTTCTGGTGGAGAAGGTTCAGAATAGGATTGGGGATTGGAAGAATAAGGCTCTCTCATTTGCTGGTCGTGTCCAATTAATCTCCTCTGTTCTCACATCTCTTCATGGATATTGGGCATCTATGTTCATTCTTCCTGCCTCTATTATAGGTGATATTGAGAAGCTTATGAGGGGCTTCTTGTGGTGTCAAGGCCCAATGAAGGCTGGTAAAGCTAAGGTGGCATGGGATGATATATGCCATCCAAAGCGAGAAGGTGGTTTGGGGATCCGTCGCCCGAGTGAATGGAATATCTCTCTCATGGCCAACCACATTTGGAGCATCCTTTCCAGAAAGAATTCCATCTGGGTCAGATGGGTGTATGCTTACAAACTTCGTGACCGCAGCTTCTGGGATGCCCCTGCTCAGAGTAGTATGAGCTGGGGTTGGAAAAGCCTCTTACGTATCAGGGATGTCGTCCGGCCGTATTGTTGGTATAAGATCGATAATGGGAGGTCTGTGTCGATTTGGTATGACACGTGGTGTAACCAATGTCCCATTGCCCGTATCTTTTCCAGTCTCCGTGAAATTACTTGCTCGGATTTCTTAACCTCTGATTCTGTTGCTGATCTCATTGAGGGTGACTCTTGGAGATGACCGGCCGAATGGCTTCAAAGATACCCTTCTCTTTCTCAGATTGAGGTCCCTACTCTTTCTTCCCTGCCTGATAAGCTTCTATGGCGCGATTCGGCGGGAGATTTTCTCGATTTTTGGGTTGGTCAAGTTTGGGAATCCATTCGGCCAAGAGGTAGCGTGGTGGATTGGGCTCCTATTGTGTGGTTTTCTTCTTGTATTCCTAGGCATGCTTTTCACATGTGGCTCGTCTTAAGAGGCAGACTGAAGACCCAAGACCGTCTGAGGCAATGGGATGTTGGTCCTTCGGTTGATTTAGCTCTGCTGCGTTGTCAGCTGTGTGGTTCTTGCCCGGACTCTCATGCCCACCTGTTCTTCGAATGCTCATTCTCCTCCCAGGTTTGGTTCAGGGTTATTAATCATGCGAAGTTGCAGGTTATGTCTGATCGTCTTGAAGTTCTTATGCCCTCCTTTCTAGCTGCCACAAGCTCGAAAAACATTGACCATGTGGTATCTCGTCTGGTGCTGGCGGCATTGGCTTATTTCATTTGGCAAGAACGGAACTTTCGGCTATTTGACAAAGTCAAAAGGTCCTATAAGGAGGTGGCTTACGCAATCATCAATACGATTAGGTTAAAGCTGGTTTCCTTTTCCTTCAAACCCTCGTTTCGTGCTCTCCGCACTATGGAGAGATGGAAGATCCCGAAAGGGTTGTGTTCTTCGTCAAGTTAATCCTTTCATCATGCGGACGCAGTGGTTTATCGCTTGGATAGAGTCTTGCTTGTTGTTGTTGCCTCATGGTTTTGTTGCCTCATAGTTGGGCCTTTGCTGGTTGTCATACTCAAGGCCTGTCTTGTGTATGCACTTAGTCTTTCCTTCTGTTAGATTAAGTCTTTGTGGTTCTACCACATCCATTGTACTTGTATCGATTATCATTTTATTCTAATAATATTTGCCGGGGTATTTTTTCAACTTTATCAAAAAAAAAAAAAAAAACTGTAGTCAACCGAAAGTATTTGAAAACGGAAACACAAGATTCTATATGCATTTCGCACGAGTCTCATGTCTGATTTATTTAGGTCGTTACAAACAGGGCCGGCAAATGAAAATTGGAGGCTCCGTGCGATATCAAAAATTATTAATCCCTGTTTAGATAGTCTAAACGATCAACTTTAATAAGCTTTGAATAATTATTGAGAAGTTGCGGAATCACACTCAATAATATTAAGAAGATCAAGAATACAAAATACATAATATATAAATCAAAACTTCAATATTATTAATGATAATAATACGAATACACTTTTTGTATTAGGGTTTCAAAACTTTGAAGCTGCGCAAAATCTATATATTTTTTCTAAACTAATAGGATCTCTATTTATATCACATAGAGTCCCGTACATTTAGTCCTATAATTATGGAATAAGATAACTTTCATAACAGACTCATAATTATCACAAAATCATAAACAGTGTTAACTACCACATTAGAACATTCAGTGGAAACTATCTTCCTTCAGTGGTAACTGTCTCAATTGCGATATAAGACTAAGTACAAATACATATACATTGTTAACCACTTGAAATATCACTAACAGTTGTAATTACATAATCAGTGCTAACTACTTACAGAACAAACTATCGGTGGTAATCTTCAAACTTTAATGGTAAACACTCGTCTTCTCTTCAACTGTACTCTTTCAGTGACAATTCAAACCCAAATCAGTTTTAACCCAACAATCTCCCCCTAAACTTAATCTATCCTCTACAGCATTAAGTTTCTTATGATTCTCCATTATGTGTTCTGGAAGATGCTTTCAAAAACCATTACTTTTTCTTCAGTCTTCTTTTTCAAACTTTCTTCTTTGCAGCAACTTTTTCTTTCTTATTAATTTGATTTAAAACCATATACATCAGGTTTTTAGCAACATCAATGCAGACAGAAGAATGCAATTTTGCTCCTTTTAAGCTCCTCAACAAACTAAGATTCATATCATATTCTCTATCAGTTAGCATAAACAGAATCTCAACATCATCCAATATAACCTGATGTACTCCTGATACTGCAAAATAAATCCACATTTTCACACTTTTGAATGTTCCAAAGTGAAATGGGAAATCCTCTGGTTCAAACATCATTTTAATCCATTCCCATGTAACTTTTTCAACAATACTATCAAACCTTTTAGTATCCAACTCTCCACAAAGATTCACTTCCATCAACCCTAATAATTTTAATATTTTCTTCTTTTCTAGGCCCCAGCGACTTTACAATCATCCAATCAACAATTTCAGGCAAATCTAGATTTATTGGATCTGCTGCAACAGGCTCAATAATCATCAATTCATTTAATTGATTTTCATCCCTCTTCATCTCCTCCTTTTGTCTTTATCTCTTCTACTTCTTTTCTTTTCTCCTTCTCTTTCTCTTCTTCTTTTCTTATACTTACCTGATATGGCACAAATATATTCCTTTCATAAACCTTAGCCATTTCTTGATAAGACATTCTCCTTAGTCTTCCAACAGGTATTGTACATTTCAGCTTATGATACAAATCTCTTCTTTTCTGTACAATAGTCATTGGCTTACTTGCTCTTTTCATCCTTGCTGCCTCAGCCTTTTTCTATTTCAACTGATTCAATAAATACTCCATTGATTCCTCTTTTTCTTTTCTCAGCATCCATTCATCATATCTATTTACCTCTTCCTTTGTCATCATCACAATTTTACCAGGTTCAATCTCAACCTTTACTAAACCAACATCCATTTATGCATTCAACTCTGCTTGTAACCTCTGTGCATACTCCTCATCATTAGCAGTAGCAACAGCTGGCATTTGCTTTAATTTCTTTTTCTGCTTAGGCTCTTCCACTAACTTGCCTTTGCCTTTGTATTTTGGATCAATCTTTGGTAAGTCTTTTCTTGAAGATGTAGGTGCTGCAGAAGGTTCTTTAATTTTGAAACCAGGCAGAGATGGTTGTGTTGATTTCTTCTTTGGAGTTTCAACCCTCTTCCCTGTTCCTGTCAGTTTCTTGGGTTTAAGCTTTGGCACACTTTTCTTCCTACTAAACTTTTGTGCATACCTGTCTGTAGCATCCTCTTGAATCTTTTTAGCTTCACCTTTGACCTCAGGCTTATTCACCTCCTCACCATCATTATCTACTCTTGAATCTTCAGTCTTACCATCTAGATTAACCTCAACAGTATGTTCACTCAAATTCACACTTGCAGTCTGTAAAGTCTCATCCATAACTTCAGTATTAATAGATTATGTTTTATCATCCATAACTGTATCATCAACTGGTGTAGGTGGAGTGTATACACACTCATCATCAAAATTCATCTCTGGCTCCCCTGCTTCATTCATATCACCAGTTTCCAGCACAATCTCCTCATCCACACTATCACCCTATTCATTCTCCCCCTTTTTGAATGCATCTTCTGAGGGTTCAGGGGAAGAAAGAACTTTCCTTGCTTGTTGCACTGGTATAGTGCGTTTGTACTTGTTCTCAATGATATAATACTTTCTGCCCTTTCTCAAGACCAATTTCTTTAACTCATCAATCTCTGCTTGTTGATGCTTAATGATTTTCTTTTGTCTGACAACCTTTTTCCACATGTAATCTATCATATTCGTCAATAACTTATAGTTCAAACTAACCTCATCACCTTTCGGATGTGATTCCCTTGGTGAATCATTGGCAGAGTTATCACCTGACTCATGCCTAGCATGATCATCAGATGACCCTTTGTTCTTGGTACTGGGACCACCAAAATCACCTTCTTGCAAAGGATCATTT
The DNA here is from genome assembly GCA_963930675.1 of Gnaphalium uliginosum. Taxonomy (NCBI): domain Eukaryota; kingdom Viridiplantae; phylum Streptophyta; class Magnoliopsida; order Asterales; family Asteraceae; genus Gnaphalium; species Gnaphalium uliginosum. The sequence goes on along the minus strand of OZ005686.1, from coordinate 17,544,695 downwards.
TCTGGTGTTGCCTCTGGTTGGTTCCTATTGATGTTACTTTTGTCCTGCTCTGCCAGTGGGCTAGAAGCAGTAGAAGCAGCCCTTTCAGAATGGTCATCCACCTCCTTATAGACCACATGATGTGATGGTTCACTTGGCTGAGACACCTGATCAGCATGAGCCTTAGATGCCTGTGTTTTAGCCTTTTTGGCTTTAGTTTGTTTTCGTTTGGTACCCGTAACTGCTATGGGTTGAGAAGTGATGGATATGTCAATTCTCTCAGCAGATGGTTCAGCAGCAGTGGGTGGAACTGCAGCTGTGGTGGAGGGTGTAGGAAGTATTGCATCAAACAATGTTGTAACCCTCCCAGAAAATTTAGTGTCTCTCTTCGTGTTTGAAAAAACTTTTGGTTTGTGAGAGAGAACACCAATAATTTGGTCTTGTGCAGGAAAATTAGGTATTTGTTCATTTAAAATTAACTGCACAAACCTTGGATACATCAAAAATTTTAATTTTGGTTGCTCAATGTTCCTGAGCATACCAGAAAAATAAGATTTGAAAAATTATATCTTTGACCAGTTGCAAGACAAACAGTTGCATAGGCAATATTGCTTCCAAACTGTTCAAAAGATGATCTTTTTGATGAGAAGCAGTGTAAAATTGTATGTATTAAAAACCTCCACTGATAGGAGAAAAGAGTCTTTTGAAACGTGAATGTATCAAAAGGACCCTCATAACCCATCAAACGAAAATTTTCATACAAAATTTGATCAGTTAGAAAAGTTATACCTGCCTCATCATCAAGATGTAATGAAGCTCGAACAGTAGCTTCAGTAATAACAACTTTTGTGTTAGACCACCTCAGACACAATACGCTTGATCCCATGTTCTTCTTCGATTGTCGCATTTACCCAGAAATCATGTGTATGTCCTTTTGAAACTCTGGGTGAAACGGTAAGGGCATGATGAATGCGAGAAGCACGAAGAAAATCTAAGATTTGAACAAACTCCTATGCTTCTGGTGGTTTCATCAAATACGCGATCATGTTGTGATTCTTTCTAATTGATAGTTGCGTAGATGATGAAGTAGATGCCATGAATGAACAATCGAAGTAAAATTGAGAGTTAATAAGAGGATTTAAGAAGTAAGCGCAGTGGTATAGGTGTGTAATTTGAGAGCGTAATGAAAAACGATAAGTGTTTAGAGTTATATACTGTTAGAATTAGGTTAGTGGAAAAAGCCCCAATTTAACATTAGCAGTGTTAACTACTGAAAAGTAACACTATCAGTGATAACTGAGTAATAAAGCTAACAGTGATAACAACCTAACACTTAGTTTCCATACACTTGACAATCTTATATTTAATAAAGCTAGCAGTGCTAACTTGCATAAGCAGTACTAACCGACCAAGGCAGTCATAACTTAATACAAGCAGTACTTAAGATCTAGCAGTATTAAATAATAATTTTTTTTTTTTTAAATAAAATAAGCATAAGTCTAATTACTAAAGCTGGCAGTGCAGTAGTAACATCACCTGCAGTGTGTTAACTAAAAAACAAAAACGAAAATATACAAGTATACAAGCAATACTAATTACTAAGGGCAGTGTTAACTTGCGTCAGTATTAACACTGGCAGTATTAAAAGTAACTAACAGTACTAAAAATACTTGGCAGTGTTAAAATATAGCAGAGAAATAATACTAACAGTAGTAATAAGTACATCAGTATCAACCCAAACTTAAGCACTTAAGTAGAGTTTACAGAAAATGATAATGAGAAAACTTAAGAAGAATTTATCAATCCAATACTAATAACCAAAAATGTAAACCTGCCTACATCAAATGCTTTGGTAAACAGATCTGCATATTGATTATCAGTATGAACTTTAAAATTTTGAATAAGTCTTTTCTCATTACAGTCTCTTATAAAATGATATATGATTTCAATGTGCTTAGTTTTTGAATGTTTAACTAGGTTATTTATAATACTGATTGCAGAGTTATTATCAATGAACATAGGAGTATTAAGAAAAGTCAAACCATAGTCTAGCATTTGATTCTGAATCCATAGAACCTGAGCACAGCAGCTTGTAGCAGCAACATATTCAGCTTCTGCTGTTGATGTAGACACAATAGTTTGCTTCTTGCATTGCCATGACACTAATCTTTCTCCTAGAAATTGACAACCCCCTGAAGTGGAGTTCCTATCCAAGTTAGCTCCTCCATAGTCACTATCTGTGTATGCAAGCAGATCAAAAGAATTACTCTTTGGATACCAAAAGCCCAATTTTGGTTGACCTTTCAAATATCTGAAGATTCTTTTCACTGCATGCAGATGTGACATCTTTGGATTTGCTTGAAACCTTGCACACACACACAGCAAACATAATGTCTGGTCTAGATGATGTCAGATACAAGATACATGAGAGAGCCAATCATTGATCTATAAAGATGAACATCAACATCCTCCCCCTCAAGATCTGCATGTAATGACTTGTGTGTCTCCACAGGTGTGCTTGCAACCTTTGCATCCTTGTAACCAAACCTTTCCAATATATCATTTACATATTTACTCTGATGTATGAAAATTCCATCCTTCTGCTAATTCTCCCATTGAACTCATCTTAAACTTATCATGCATCAATAATTCAAATTCCTTGCAAAGACTGTCCCTTGTAGAACCAAAAATAATATCATCTACATAGAGTTGAACTAGTAGGATATCATTCTTAATTCTTTTAATGAACAAGGTTTTGTCAATTACACCCCTTTTGAATCCATTCTCCAGCAGATACTCTGACAATGTCTCATACCAGGCTCTTGGTGCTTGATGCAAGCCATAAAGAGCTTTGTCCAGTCTTAAAACTTTATCAGGATACTTGGAATTCTCAAAACCTGGTGGTTGGCATACATACACTTCCTCCTGTATAGTGCCATACAGAAAAGCACTTTTCATATCCATCTGATAGATTTTGAACCCTTTGAATGAAGCATAAGCCAAAAACAATCTTATAGCCTCTATCCTTGCCACGGGAGCAAAAACTTCATCATAGTCAATTCCCTCTTCCTGTGAGTACCCATGTGCTACTAATCTAGCCTTGTTCTTGATCACTATGCCTCTTTCATCTTTCTTATTTCTGAAAACCCATTTAGTACCAATTGCCCTTTTTCCTTTGGGCAAATCCATCAAAGTCCATACCTCCTGAAATTTGAACTGAAGCAACTCCTCTTGCATAGCTTCAATCCAGCTTGGATCCTTTAGAGCCTCTGTTACCTTCTTTGGCTCCATCTGAGATAAAAAACAAGAATATAAAGAAGTGTGGAGTCCTTCTTCATTGTCTTTAATTTGCTGCCTTGTTTGCATAGTTGTGTTAGCATTACCAATCACATTTTCTAAACGGTGATCCCTATGCACATGATAATGTGATGTAGGTGACACTGGTATCTCAGATTCCAAATTGGTATAATTCACATCCAAATCATTATCCAGTTCATCTGATGTAATTCTTTCCCTTAACTGCCTTGAAGGAGTGAAGATGTTGTTTAAAATTCTCTATTCTACAGCTGACAGATTATTTGTTGCTATATATTTTCCTCCTTCACTTGCACTTTCACTTTCATCTCCATCTTCCTCCAATGTTAGCATATTTGGACATGTCATGCCAGTATCTGAACCTTGTGTTGGCTGTTGTGGAATGGAGTCAAACATCTCTGGTGGATCAGGTGACCAAACAGGAAATAGAACATATTCTTGTGATTTATCCTTCTGTTCATCTGATATGTTAGCACCTGTATCACCTATACCTGCACTTATACCTACACTAGACTTTACATTTATATATCTAAAAGCATGTGTTAGTGCATCAATATCAAACAAAAAGTCTGGACCTTTTCCTACAGCATTCTCAGTGTGTTCATTAAAGGTCACATTCATTGACTCCTCTATGATCCTAGTCTTTTGATTGAAAACCCTATAAGCCTTACTTTGAATAGAGTAACCAACAAACAGACATTCATCAGCCTTGCTCTCAAACTTTCCTAAGTGGTCTTTGGTATTTAAGATGGTACAAGGATACCCAAAAGGTTTTAAGAAACTAACCAAATGTTCTCTTATAGAAAAGTTCATATGGTATCTTGTTATGAGGCTTAACAACTAATATCCTATTCTGAACATAGCAAGCAGTGCTAACTGCTTCTGCCCAAAAAGTCATAGGTAACTTAGAATCAGCTAACATAGTTCTAGCAGCCTCAATTAGTGTCCTATTCCTCCTCTCAGCTACTCCATTTTGTTGTGGAGTCCTAGGTACACTAAACACTCTCTTAATACCCTTAATTTCACAGAATTTATCCATCTCTTGATTTTTAAACTCTGTTCCATTATCACTCCTGATGATTTTTACCTTTAGATTCATTTGATTTTCAATCTTAGTTATAAATGATCTAAGTATTTCACTTGTTTCATTCTTTGTCCTAAGAAAGAATACCCAACAAAATCTGGTATAATCATCAATTACCACTAAACAGTATAATTTCTTCCCTATACTACTTACATTGGCTGGTCCAAATAAATCCATATGCAGTTAGTGTAAGGGTGAGCAGTTTGTATTCACAGTTTTGGACTTCAAAGAAGACTTGTGTTGCTTGCCTTTTTGACAGGCAACACAATGATCATCATATGAATATACTTTTTCAGGTAAACCTCTAAAAAGCTTGCTTTTGACAAGTTTATTAATAGTTTTATAATTCATGTGACACATCCTTCTATGCCACAGTTCAGATTCATTTACAGTAGCTTTAGATATAAAACAGTTTAACTCTGGTTGAGGTTCCATATTTGCTAAGTCACACTTATATACATTATGCTTTCTAGGAATTCTCATTAAAATCATATTTTCAGGAATTTTAAACTCCTTAGAAAGAATAAGACATTCAGTGTCAGTAAAATGAACTGGATTATTTTTATCTGTGATTTGACTTACACTTAGCAAATTGTATCTCAATTGTTCAACAAAATACACATCATCAAAACTTATCTTATCACTGTGCACTGTTCCTTTGCCTGTTATTTTCCCTCCTTTGGGATTGCTTCCAAAAGCTACATATCCTCCATCAAATGACTTGAAATCCTGTAGCTTCTTCTTGTCCCCTGTCATGTGTCTTGAGCAGCCACTGTCGATATGCCATAAATTCACTGGCTTGCTCTGCACATTCAATTAGAAAGAGAAAATTAGTTTCTCTTGGGAACCCAAACCAATTTGGCTTTGGGTTTCCCATATGCAGTCACATAATCAACTTTCTTGAAGATCATTGATCGTGATGCACTGTTGGTATTTGGACCTGTTGATTTATCATATTTAAATGGTGTCCAAATCCAACTGATTTTAGGCTTAACAGTGGAAATTGATCTAACAGTGTTAACTGTTTTACCAAATTGACTAACAGTGCTAAAATGATTAGCATTAAATGGTGTTCAAATCCAACTGATTTTAGGCTTAACAGTAGAAATTGATCTAACAGTGTTAACTGTTTTACCAAATTGACTAACAGTGCTAAAATGATTAGCACTGCTAGTTTTAGTTTTTACCACTGTTTTTGCCTTATTACTTTTGGCTAAATTGCTAGTTAATACTGCTGCAGTTGTTGTAGCTGTAGCAGTTTTTAACTTATTAGCCTGAAAATTTCTCTTCTTGGCAGTAGCAGTATGATCAACTTTTGATTTGAAATTTTGTTTATTGACCATATCAGCTACTGTCCATGGTTGCTTTCTAATCCTTTGAATATTCTTAGGATTATAATAACAATCATGTTGAAGATGATTGTTTTTACCACATAAAAAGTAAGATTTCTCCTTCATCACTGTGAAATTATTTCCCAGTCTTTGTAAAACCATTTGGTTCCAATTTCTTTGATTTCCCCTGGGTTTTGATTTTTGAAAAGGTGGTGGCTGAGAAGTGCTTGCTTTACTTTTACAGATAGTACAGTTATTATTCACAGAATTCACAGTGGCAGATTTCTTAACTGTTTTAACTAAATTACTAATATAACCTAGACCAGTTCTAGATTTATTGGTAGTGGTGTTCATCTTTTCCAGATTTTTCTTTAGCTTTTTCTGAAACAATCTTTTACCCTCTTCTAGTTTATCACTCTTAAGTTCTGAATATAGACCAGTAATTGATTTCTTACTACTCTCACATGACTTTTTAGAATTATCAGATGTTTCAGAATTAGAATTCTTATCACTTTCTGATGAGAAATCAGATTCATCTTCTTCAGTCCACTCACTCACCTCAACCTTATCAAAGCCAACTTCATTATTTAAGTTATGAACTGGATCAACCTTTGTAACATCAACTACTATTCCTTCCTTTAACTTATTTAATTCTAAATTAGTTTTAGGAGGAAAATAATTGTCATTATAAGGTGGGGGAACAGAATTGTATCCTAATCCAGTTTTTAACTTATCATGAATTTGAGATGTAATAATTTGATTAACACTCTTACAAGCATATTCAAGATTACCTACTGTTAATTTAATACTCTCTCTCTCACATGTGACCTCTACTAATTTCTGATTAAGTGCTTCTACCTTATCTTTCAACACATCTCTCTCCCATCTAGCATACTTAAGATCATACTCATATTGAGTTACATTCTTTTCATATGCCTTAATCTGATTTTCTAGATTTTCAATGGCAGTAGTAGTGTGTCTACTTTTAATCTCACATTGCTTAAGTTCCTCACAAAACTTCATATTATGATCTCTATAATGTTTAACAGATTGTTTACACACAGGAGAACATAATTTAATTTGTACATCATAAGGAACATCTGATGACTTGTTTTCTTCAGCAAGAGCCATTAAAGCTTGATTCTGCACCTCATGCTCTACTTGATCACTCTAGTCAAAACCAAGTCCATCCTGTGAGACTAATGCATTTGATGTACCTCCCTGAATTGGTACATTCCTTCTTTGTATCCTATTGCTTCCAGATCTCTGCCCATTCTGTTCATGTCTTGGACTTCTGCATTCCCTTGCAAAGTGTCCCATTTTGTGACAGTTGAAGCACTCTACCTTGCTTTTATCGAACCATGAAGCATCATTCCTTTGATTGGCGAAATTTTCGCCAGTCCTTTGCATAAACTTCTTTGCTCTCATGGTGAGTAAAGCAATCTGCCACTTTATATCCATCTCTTCCCGATCATCAGTATCAATCTGCTCCGGATCTTCATTAGTAAGTGAAGAATTCACATTATTAGCAAAGAAAGACTCTAACATCTGATCATTAGATCTGCTTTGAGATGTTCCAACTCCTCCTGAAACATAAGTAGACCCAGATTGATTTATATCAACTTGAGATCCACCCATAGACATAAAGGTTGCATTATGTGTGTACCCTGATGCTTGCTTCTTGCTTTCTACTTCTGGCTCAAAGTTTCTTAGATCATTGTAGATGTCTTCAAGCTCCTTTACTTCCAAATCTGCACTCTGTCTTAGACCAACTGTGTAGATTGTCCATTCTTCACCTAATGACCTCAGAAACTTCCTGTTCAGATCATCCTTATCAATCTTTACCTTATGATTCTCCAAGTCTCCAACTAACTTTGTAAACCTGTCAAAGGTTTGAGTCAAAGTTTCTGACTTTGCAGAGTTGAAGTTTTCATATTGATGCTTTAGTAAGGATCTTTTGTTCTTTTTGGTGCTATCATTACCACCAAACCTTTTCTCTATGACTTCCATTAGAACTTTAGCATCCTCACATGCTTCAAATCTTCGTTGGTATTCATTGGGAATTGATAATAGTAGAGTATTTAGGGCTTTGAACTATGTTGATCTAACATTTCTCTCAGCATCAGTTGTTGGTGGTGGTCTTGGTTGCTTCACACCATCACCATCAACAGGATAAAGAGGACCATTAACAACTACCTCCCACATCTGATAATCTGTGAGAAGCATGTATGGTTTGATCTTGTTTTTCCATAGATCAAACTCATCTGGCTTAAGCATGGGTATCTTAGTAACCTGGATTCCTTCATTGTTTTCAGACGCCATTGAAATCAGAACTTAAATCAAAACTAATCCTCAAAAATTCAATCAAACAGTAATCCCAGATCTTCCTGTATTCAAAGCTTTCCAAGCTCTGATACCACTTATTAATCCCTGTTTAGATAGTCTAAACGATCAACTTTAATAAGCTTTGAATAATTATTAAGAAGTTGCGGAATCACACTCAATAATATTAAGAAGATCAAGAATACAAAATACAAAATATATAAATCAAAGCTTCAATATTATTAATGATAATAATACGAATACACTTTTTGTATTACGGTTTCAAAACCTTAAAGCTGCGCAAAATCTATGTATTTTTTCTAAACTAATAGGATCTTTATTTATATCACATAGAGTCCCGTACATTTAGTCCTATAATTATGGAATAAGATAACTTCCATAACTGACTCATAATTATCACAAAATCATAAACAGTGTTAACTACCACATTAGAACATTCAGTGGAAACTATCTTCCTTCAGTGGTAACTGTCTCAATTGCTATATAAGACTAAGTATAAATACATATACAGTGTTAACCATTTGAAATATCTGCTAACTACTTACAGAACAAACTATCAGTGGTAATCTTCAAGCTTCAGCGGTAAACACTTGTCTTCTCTTCAACTGTACTTTTTCAGTGACAATTCAAACTCAAATCAGTTTTAACCCAACAAAAATAGGCCTTATTAGACAAAGTTTTTTGATATATAAAAGAAGAATACATTAATGTTATAAAATTTTATTGATATACACAAAACTCATTTTTCATTGATGAATGTTATTCTCCGAACATTCTTCAAATCAATATTGTTGATCAAACTTTTATAATTGATGCTCACTAAAATATTTTCAATTGATATTAATATCAATAAGTGAACCCTCTATTGTGACATTTTAGACTCCAAGTATGATATCAACAATCTAAGCTTAGAAAAACTTATTTGAACACAATTACGAAAGTAATTAATAATAATTTATATGAAATGATCCTATTAAGAAAACAATTAACCTTCTTAGAAAATTTCTTATATTATAAGTATAACACAAATGATGAGACCTTTGTTATCGTCTAACACGATTGGGCCAATATGATTTTGAATTATGAGAGTTAGTAATTGACGATTGTATTTCTTTTTCAACATCAAATGTATTATACACAACTGTTCAATAGAAAGCCTCTACCTCAATCGGAAAGAGAGATATATATATTATTATGGGAAAAATCATATAGGCGCTTCTATCTACACCAAAACTTACGCACAACCAAATGTAAATAAGAAGCAAATGTGTATGAGTTAGAAAACTCCAGGGACAAAATATAAATATTCCTATTATAATTTGTTTTAGCAGCAGATAACTTATATGATTCTAATATTATTAGTGCATTTCCAAGATACCTAAAAAATAAGGAGCACATAACTTAGAGAAATCATGAGTAACAGTGTAACACCATGACTATACCTGCTTCATTGTCAGCATCAACAAAATGATAACTAAAAGGTGATGTTTTAGTCTCATATAGAAGTTGACCCAGAAAAAAAATGAAAAGTATTTTTTTACAGAAATGAACCCGAAAAGGGAAAAAAAAAACTATCTAACACTAAGATTCGATCAGGGGAGATTCATGGAATGTTTTTGGCTTCATTTTACAACTAAATGAGAAGATAATCCGTTCCCCAAAACACAGCAAAAAAGGCGAATATAGCCCCCATTACAATTGCAGTGTACCACCTACAAAAAGACTTCCCCTTCAAAATGCCATTTAATATATTTCATATTATATTATATTCCTAAGGGTATCCAAATCCGTAGTCTCCTGATGACTGAGTGTTTTAGCAGCAGTTACAAGCATATCTAGTCCACCGGATTTGTTTACCTCTTCACCTTCATTCACCACACTCACTGCTTCATGTTCTGATACATCCTCTACTTTGACTTTCTTTTGTATGTTCTCATATACCCTTTTCATTGTTCTTATTCGCTTAAGTTCCCTGTCACATTTTCCACAAAACCAACTTCCTTTTGGAATAGAATTAAGTCGTGGGGTTGCACAGTAAATGTGATATGCTTGATCACAACCATCACAAAGAACAATCTGATCATCATCTTTGTCCACCAGGCAACGTCTACACAGACAAGACGGGCAGTACCAACAAGGACCACACACACCCAACTGCTTGTTTGATAGACATTTGTAGTGATAGAACTTGTGAGGACATAAAGAATGCCCACACGTTCTAAAATTGTCTCCGATATTCACCTCGCTTTTGCAGATAAAACAAATCTTTGAACCTTGACTTTCTTCAGTTACTTCACGCATACTGGCGGCTTCCAAGCCATTTGGTATATCTTGTGATTCATCATTTGTTCGAACCCCATTAACAGAAGCAGCAGCTTTTAACTTGTCACAAACTAGGCAATTATCATGAGGTGATCCTATTCCATCTGATACACAGCTACCACAATACCAACTTTTAGGAGGAATTTGTGTACCCACAAGTTCCGTACAAGCGAGATGGTATATCTTTTCGCACGAATCACAAACTAAACACTTCCGCACATCTGCCTTTTCTCCACATACATGGCAGTTAGAGGCACCACAAGCTTCTGATGTGCTTGATTTCCTAACAAACTGTAACACACATGTTAAAACTGGATAATAAGTTGCCCAAGTTGTAAAAGTCTGTTCAGGTTGAATGTCAAAAATGGGCTAGTTGGGTAACAGATCAAAAAAGGTTCTGGTCAGGGCTGTGAAAGTAGGCACTTTTTAACACCGGTCATGTCAACACTTTTTTGTCCAATGGTTTTTGCCTTAAGAAGTAATGCATGTATTATTATGTATTATCACAAAAACAATATATAATCTGTCTAAAAGAGGTTGAAAGTATTTAATACAACACTTTGATCAACTTTAAACCCAATCCACCTGCTTGACCCAAGTTGTAGGTGATTTTCTAATTCATCCCATTTGACAAGTTGTTAAAAAGCACCCAGATCACCATTTCCAAATAAATTGCATTGAAGCTGCCATCAGTTGGTGTTCAGATCTACCTGTTCATAGTGACCCATTGATTTATCAGAAAGGCTCTTTGCAAGTGTAACCACCTCATTGCCAAACTGTTGAAGCTTCATCCATACCTATCCAAATTGGTGAAACTGGAGAACTAAGTGAACATAATAAACTTTTTCCCATCAAAATAATGGTACATATATACAAGTGTGAAAAGCGAGTGTCATTACAGATGATATAGAAGAACAAAAAGAGTATACTCTATAGCCATAGTGCATGGTTACGCAGTGCGTGCTCCATTTACAATAGCTAATAAAGAAGTTTTTAGAGTGCAAGTCACAGGAGGCAGAACTAGAATAGCAGATACATAGGTAATATATACAAGGTATTGATACACATCATGCATGTCTGAACATAAGCACAAAAAACACTGAATATGTGAGAGAATGAGGGAGTATTAACTGACATTTTATCACATAGACTAAGATAATTAATAGAAAACTGAATTTTTTAATCTACAAACAATACCGATGGAACACAACTAACCAACCTCAAAATGCACCCAGGTTACTAGGTCTTCATACACTAGATACTTGAGGCGCCATATGAGTACGTTTTCCTACTGGCACAACTCACCACTAAAAACAAGACTATATCGATCTCAGTTTCTTCTGAACAAATGAACAATTGATCGGAGATGCCTTAACCAGTAATGAACACCCTCAATATACACATCACACAAATTTGCTACTACATCTAAGAAAGTTCTAATCAATATAACCTTAAACAGGCAAACCTTAATTAACTCCTAAGGCACAAATAGGGAGAATAGTGAACAGTTTAAATCTCTACAAATCTGACTAACAGATATTTGCTTTGGAAAAATTAGCCACATAAACGGTTGACGCCCCTGATGAGACGATGAACCAATGAAAGTCAGACAAAGAAATGAGATGTAGAAAAATATACAATCATACAAGTCTTACCCATAGTTACCAGATTCACCAGATATGCCACGAATTTCGAATTGGGTTCGGCTAAAGCGAATCGGGTTCGCTAGCGTATCCGATACGCTCAGAAACGCGAATTCGTGGTGAAAATTAACATTTCCAAAAAAATTTTATTCCGTTTCGATTGATGGTGGGTTCGCGTTTCTACCGATCATGGGTTCGCGTTTCGGGCCGAGTGAAACAGTGTTTCAGGTGATACAGGAAACAAAATTGTCCTTTCGAATTCCAGCAGAAAGAGTTAAGCTGGGGAAACGTTTCCAACAGGTTAAAGTATACAAATGCCAGAGAATTAAATGGTCATTGGCTTTCCCAATTAAAGAATTATTACTACACATGCAAAACAAATTAAAGAAATTAATTAAAACTCCAATTTCTTTCTTTTTTCTGATTACACTTTACACATTACAAACATTTCTCACAGCTTTTTAATTCTACCATATTCAGTCATCTCCTCAAACATTTTGTTAAATATGCTGTCTTTGTTGTTGTGTACTTGTGTTGGACTATATCTTATGTATGACATTTTGTTAAATATTAAAGTTTTCCTTACTAGAGTTTATATTACATATACATAATTTATTTTGTTATTCATATGGTAAACCGTACTGAATTATACGATACGTCGTACCGGAGAGCGAATCGAAATGAACCTACCCCCCTCCGTATCGGATTCACGGCACCTAACGAACCGCGAACCCGAATTGCGTACCCGAATCGAAGCGAACCCCGTTTCTGGCAACTATGGTCTTACCCTTAAGGCCTTAATCCTATAATGTAACAAATGTAAGTAGAATGGTTATAAAACTTCAAAAGGGCATGTATATCTTTGGCTAAACAAAATGGGACCAACAACAAATGCAAAGAAAGAAATCTGTGAGGCCATTGATGATCATAGCGTTACAAAACCTCTACCTCTTTAAAGAACAGTGTGTTATTATCATTATGTGATCTACTTCGTAACTTAACAGAGTAAACTGCAGCAAAAGATCATCTCTTGAGGTTCCATCATCGAATTTAAAGCCTAAATGTATGACTTGACTTCTATATATCTTTTGACTCACATGAACCAGCTATATTTATTTTACTTGAAAGCAAAATTTAAATGGTGTTCTCTAAATAAAATAATGAGCTCATAGACCAGGTCCATCGGCTTTGCAGAGATGTCTCTGTATGCAGCACTTCCCTGGAGTATTGATAAGTCGTTGTTATCTTACACAAAACCATAACCACACATCACAAAGGACCATGTTCAGTTGACTAATTCTATTTACTTCCAGGGATATGGACACTAAGTGTAGTTTTAAAATTTTCACAGATTTGTGTGATTAGTCGTTTAGCCAGGGTTTAAGAAACCGGACTATCCGGTTCAACCAGGAACTGCTACATAGAAAATTTATAATAAGTGACTAACCAGCTCAGTTGTACACATCAAAAGCCAATTTTTTTAACTGATGGGTTACTAGCATTTGAATGTAAAATTTTTTACAAAACCTGAAGAAGTGATATTCCTGTGGATTACATTGTAGGTGTTCTATTTATTAAGGGGAGAATACCCCTAGTATTAGGTTAACAGACGATGTGTGATGAATGACTTCAGATTACCAACAAGTGTGGCTCTACTGTAGTGGTTGTTGACGCTTTAAAAAATTCCTGATCTTAATTTTGTTTTATATACAATATATCAGCATATCATATCACAGTATTAACTAACATATATAATTTTTTATTTAATATTTACACATGTAAATATATAAATGACTGTATGAATATGTTTTTGATACTTTTTGTTATCGTATATATTTATTTGGAATATTTGTGCTGTTATTACTTCACATGGTAAAAGTGCAGAAACCCTTATACATGCACGTAAAATGTTAATACAACATAAAATCAACAAAACTGCGGGCTCTCACCAATAGATCCAATATTTGAATAACAGTGAACGTTTAAGTAAATAAATACCTGTTGGATATCTTTTAGGTAAAGCATTGGTGAAGATTCATAAGATCCATTTTTCATCTTCGAGTGTATAGCCTTAACGTCCAGAATTCGGTTAACATTAACAGCACCAAAATTCTTGAGAAGTAGACCACATAACTCAGAGAACTTGTCTGAGTTTAAAATAGCAGAGAATGCATGTCCACATAACTCAGAGATTGTAGAACCTTCTGATTGTTTTATCAATCCACTAGACACAACTTGAGGAAGTTCTTTAGCGGAATTAAGTGTTTGGTTGTCACCTGTTTCAACACTATCGAGAGACTCCTGCAAACGAAGCAATGTACATTAATCTAAGAAAACAAGAAATAGATATGTTTGTATAAAGAAGTAGCAAAATTAAGTATTTTACCTTCATAACAGAAGTGCAACCACTTTCTGGATAACTCATGAGAGCGTTTCTTATGCATTCCCCAATACCATCTTCATGCCCATTAAGCGACTGATACATCTGCTGTAAGACAATCTTTCTACTGCGCCGAAGAGAACATTCCCCTAGCCCTAGAGAAAATGCATCAAAACTTAACCTGTGAACATTTTGATCCAACGCACTATCATTATCAGCCTTTATCTGCAAGAAACAAGGGGTAATTAATTCACAACTAACACTAAAAACAACCAGCATATACCATAACTTGAGCAATATATCTACTGTTCTGACTCCTGAGTCCTATCGCAGCATGTCAAAAACAATTGCAACATATCATAAATTTATATGAACCATTATAAAGCAACATTCTTAAAAGACATACTGCATCTCCAACCATACAGATAACCACATAAACACATACCCGCTTTTGTAAACGCAAACAGTTCAAACTAATAGGCAAAGAAAGATATATGGAACCCATTTCCATCATTTAACACAAAGATGTCAAAATGTCTCCGATTCAGTTGCTTCAAAGCTCTATCACACTACCAATGTACTCCAAGACCAAGTAACATTACCGATAGAAAGAAAATACTTTCAATTCCTCATAGACAATACATAGCAGTCTTTTTTACAAACATAAAATATATCACCAATTAATATCGAATATAGTCAACTTCCATTATCCTATCTTCAAAATTGATAATGAAAAATATATTCTAGTAATGCATTGCATATCAAAACTTATATGATAACTACAATTAACATATCAGAATTCTAAAAGGTGACTCCAAAAGGTTGAATCTCCAACTCATGAACAGATGAAAAGGCTAAAGAACCCTTGAATGTCATTGCATTCCACAAACAGACATATACAACTCAAAATCCTAAATCTTTGCAAATAAATATTCCAATTAAAATTCAATCAGATCAAAAATCTTCTTCAACACAGACACAAATTCCGGAAACGTATACAATTGATTTTACATAGCAATAAACACAACAACAGAAGTCAACTAGCATAACCAAATTCAAACATACATAATGAAGAATATGAACTAAACCATTTTAGTACCTTATCAGTGGAATCAGACTTCAAAATTTCATCTGAACTACGAGTCATCTTTCTACGTTTTCTCCTTTTATAGATTCTCAAGCCATCAGCACTACAAGTCCCTTCACAAATACTACTACCATCAACAAACAACTCACCACCACTATCTTTAATTGGTTCTCCAAAACTGCAATTCAAATCACCAATTGTTGCTTCTTTTTCATCAACCATCATAACGTTGTTTCTTTCAAACGAAACCCTAATTTTCAAGTAAAGTTTCTTGATTTCAACAGCAGTAGGCTTTTATAGTAAAACCCTAATTTGAGAAAGGCAGTGAATGAGTAAAATAATCAAATATTTGATTCTACAGTAAGTGTGTGTTTATTTGCCCTAGAGATGTGCAGAATGAGATATGTAAAGGAGATGATGAGAGAGGAGGGATATGCGTGTGTTTAAATATCACCCCTTTTTAAAAAAATTCAAACATAGACATATTACTTCCACTTTGTTTATCGGTTCGATTAATAATTTTTTCGGTTTATCATGCTGGAGAAAAATCAACTGAAATCGAATTTAGCTTTGTAAATCCAATCAAAATCGAATTTGAGATATATTCGATTTCGGTTAAAATTGAAAAACCAAAAAAAACATCAGAATTTAACCAAATAATAACCATAAAAAAATCAATTTCGACTTGTAATTGTTAGTGTGCTAGGATTTCACTAGCGTCGAAAGTGAAAGACGTGATGTTAATTTACGGTTGAATGTAAATAGACTTTTTTAGAAAAATTAAATATCACATATATACTACATATATTAATAATTTAATATATTATTAATTTGAATTCGGTTTGAGTTTGGTGTTCGTTTAACCGAATTCAAAAATTTAGAACCGAAAACTAAATTTGAATCCAGTTCGGTTTTCGGATTAAATGGTTTCAAACGGAATATTAAACACCCTTACTTCACCGCATCGTCTTTCTTATATACTTGCGCTTATTTTATCAACTCATAATCAACTTTCTACATTCTATTATCCTATATACCTGCACTCAGGGAGTTGTGAAACGACTGTGAAATATGAGTCACCACTACTCGCAGTCCGGATCACTCACGATTGCAATATAGCCTTCACTATTATCTTTAACTTCTATTTTCTTTTAAAAAAGCAATTATTCTTAATTAATTAAAACTAATACATTTAATTTAAATAATACTTCAACTATTATAAGTTACAATACTAAAAAGAAAATTAGTTCGACGGTAAAATTAACGTTTATAAACAAAAAAAAATCATTTTAGAGTGAAAAGAAAAATGTATGTGGAGCTCATAGTGTTCTCCATCTTCCTCGTCAATTCCACCATGAGGAAGTGTGGTAACGGATTGCACTCCGTCCGTCTTACCGTCCTCAGGCCATCACAAAATCCATAAGAGCATAGAGAGTTGTAGATCCCTTATTTCAGATCTTTTAATCAAATTGTCACTTAACCCACGCGCGGAATTCGTAGGTCATTAAACACACGAAATATAAAGATTAAACAATCACGAACAAAACAAAATCACTTTATATTTCCTCAAACAAATTCTCTGATCAGATTTACACAGCAAAACGCAGAGAGTAAAAATTAAATCAAAAGTCTAACCCTAATTACAAAGTAATTAGGGTATTTAAACAAATCTGACCGACTTATGCGACACAATCCTTGTGTCGCAGACTTCACTAATGCGACACAATCACTGTGTCGCAACTACAACTAATGCGACACAAGCCTTGTGTCGCATAACACAGAAAATGTAATAATTACTAAGTCTATTACATTCACTAACACTTTACAGACTCGACCAACTGACAGACACACTAAGATGTATCAACAAACTCCCCCGTGTCTTCAGCTTGGTCTTCAAAATTCTTCAATTAACCCAGCCTGCTGGAAATGCACCGCCAGCGTGTATTCCATGTGTTACACATACGTTGACAATCCTTTGAAATTGCAATGCTATCTTCTTATTCGCAGCATTTTTCTGATTAAAGCGTATTGGATTGTCGAACAGCTTTCTTAAGTCATTTGATGATAGGTTTATCAAGCTCATTGGATCAAACACTCTGAACTGAGCTTTCTTTAAACCATATAATGACTTCTTCTCTGGTTGCTCCATCTCAGGCACAAAAATCAGCACTGCCTCACCAGTATGAACATCCAGTTCCCAGTAATGGAATCTTCTCAAAAAGTCCAGGGGAACTGTTTCCAGAGGAATCTTCTTCAAGCAATCAGCCGGAGGATAACGCATTCTGATCAATGGCTGATTGGTGACCGGATCTAACCGTTTTCTGTAGATAATTCTCGTTCCCAGCGTCGGTTTGATAAAGCTGTATCTTTTAGTACGGATTTCTCTTTGCAGAGTTGTCTGAATAAAGTTTGCCCAGTCATCTCTTGAAGGATTTATCAAATTTAGCTGAGCGAGACGATTAACTTCTCTTTTCGGCAATGTGCTCAGCTTGGTGAATGATCTCTTGAAATATTGAACGCCATCTAATCTCTTGATCATGAAAACACCATTTGATATCTTCCAACTTTTGATTAGTCCAGTATAAGCTCCACTGACTTTATATGATTTGCAGGTAACCGGCACTTGTTTTCCATCTTTTCCGTGCGGCCACCATTTAGCAATCTTTTCAGCTTTTGTTTCAATGATTTCGTCTTCTTGAATTGGAGCTTCAGAAGGTCCTTTATCCTGATCCTCAGATGCATTTTCAGCTTCATCTTCAGATGAATCAGTTTCAATTATTGGAGCATCATCATAGAATTCATCTTCACTCAAGACTTCTTCTTCATAATCCACATCCTCATTTTCTCCATAATCTTCATTCTCAGATTCAGAATTTTCTTCGTTTAGCATTCGCTGAATAAATGAAAGATCAGCACACGAGTAGTCAACAGCCAAAGGTCTCGGCTGGCCTGGAGTGTGGTGCACAGGAAAATACTCTAAACGGGTTGTTTCATTATCAGTATCAAAAGTTACATTATCAGTTTGTACAGACTCAGACTCCGGTCCACTTGGTTCTATTGATGGACCAGAGGGAACAGACTCCCCCGGGCCAAGTGACCGGGTCTCAAACTCCCTAAACTTATCCTCGAGACCTGTAATCCGGGAGGTTTGAGCTTCAATCAGCGCAACTTGAGACTGAATGATTTGAGCTTGAGCTTCCACAGTCTTCTGGATTGCCTCCATCCGTTCTAAAAGTTGTTTGATAACCTCCGGATGAGGTTGCACGGGTGTCTGAATCTCTGACGGTCCAGCGGCTGAAGAAGTACGCGGCCGACTGGACGTCTGAACATCATCAGAGACAATGTAAGTGACGTCCTCACGGGGCCTTTTACCCGTAGATCGAGGAGGAGAAGCCACATAATCGTCAATCTCACGGAAGAGATCATCTGACGAGAGGTCGGTAGGCGGAGGCGGGTGAGTAGCTGGAGCTGGAGCAGGTGCTTGAACAGGTGCTGGAGGGGAAAGTGGCCTCGGAACGGGAGCCGGGTCACAAAACCCATCACCCTCCGGAGGCACATAGGCCTCATCAATAATATGCCCAAAAAGCGGCACATCAGGCGGAACCGGTGCGCCCTTCGCATATTGGCCCGAGACCACAAAAATCCGAGTATTCATCGGCGTTTGACGAAATTGATGATGAGGAGTGACCGGTAACCCTGGAAGCAGATGATTGATCAGGAGTTGGATAAAACGTGGATATAAGGCCCACTGTCCTTCGCCAGCCTGGGCGTGATCAACCATGACCCGGAAAATATAGCCCGAAAAGTTGAAATCTTTGTTATAAACTAGGGCGAGCATAGCGGAGGCGGTGGAGTGGCTCATTCCATCGAAGCCAGCCTTGCGTCCAGAAAGACAGACGATCATAATGTGCATAAGATACCGCCAGACCTTGGTGAGAAAGGCCTTGCGGTATTGATCGCGGGGAACACCAGGATATCCCATACGAATCATTCCACCGGCAAGAAAATCGTTGGCAAAAGCAACCGGCATATCAGAGTGATCAGGGAACTGGAAGAAATCCCGAATAACTTGCTCTGAAAGAATGATTTCTCGATCGTGAACCCGGGAAATAAGCCGGGTAAACTCAAGATCTGAGTTGACCACCGCATTGACCCAGAACTCCGTGATATGATCACGATAGATAGTTGTGGCGGCAGTGATTGCATTATGAATTCTGGATCTGCGCAAAAACTCGATCATCGGACGGTACGGCACCGCCGATTCCTTTTCATCGTCCAGAAAAGCAGTCACATTGTGACGGGGTTCCCAGAACAGAGCATTCACATTTACATCTGCCATAGCTAAAATAACACAATAAACTTGAAAGCCGTTAGATTTAAACAAGTTTAAATGTTGACATTTTTGTGAAGTTAAAATGTCATGCGACATAAGCGTTGCGTCGCAACATGAAGGCGACAGAAGTCTGCGACATAAGACAGTTGTGTCGCAGAACAGTAGCGACATAAATAGTTGTGTCGCATAAGAGTAGCGACATAAAACTGAAATCGTCCTGCGACATAGTGGCTATGTCGCAATGAAGAAAGATTGTGTCGCAAAGACGAACACGATGAAACCCAGATTTTTTAGGGTTAAAAATTTTGGGGCTTTCGTGTTTAAACTGTTTCTAAGGGTGCACAAGCATGTCAAAAGCATTATTCAACATAATATATCCACAATTTAACACTCTAAGACATGCAATTTTGAAAACTATTGAAAACCTAAAAACTGCAACTTTAAATTCAAATGTACAATCGATTAGTTGATGAAAGCGAGTAATAGTAGTACCTTTAGATGCGTATAGGTAAGGAGAGCAAGAAACAAGCAATGAATCGAACGAACAAGCCACAGAAGATCGCGAAAAATTCGAAATTTGAGCCGGGTTCGTTGTGTCGCAGGGGTCCAGTTGTGTCGCAGGGATTTGAGTGTTGTGTCGCAGGTAATTAAAACTAATTACAGCGACACGAGGGTATTTATACCCGCAACACACTAAGCGACACAAGGGTGCGACACAGGAGTTGTGTCGCTTGAAGGTCAACACAAATATGCGACACAAGCCTTGTGTCGCAGAAGTCAATCAAGGGTTAAATTTTAATTATTTATTTGTGACACTTATAAAATAAAATCAAATAAATTAGACATATAATAATAACAGAAAAGAACTTTTGAGATGTGTCGTTTTAGGGATCATATCAGGATAACATGCACTTATCAGGAATAGTAAGTGTTATTTCGATTATCAGTATGTTTGTCCTCTTTAAATTTACTTAGCATAGTTAAATCACCTGTTATAAAGATTAGTTCAAGACGACTATTGATATTTTAACCATATAAACATTTGTACTTAAGTATATGATTTCAGCTCATAATGAGATGAACCACTTGTGTTATTATTAGCATGCATATTATATTATATAGCTCACATTAAAATATACATTTGAAATCAAAACATGTTAGTAATTTCTTTATAGAAGGTGAGGGTATGAACGTATCCTTAGACCTAAGATAGCGGTGACAGGTCTGTACTTTCGTACAACAGAGTCACATAAACAATAGTTCGGGTTGAACAAACACCAGTCTGAACACTTTAAACTAGAGGGTACAGGTCTGTACTTTCGTACAACAGAGTACCATAGTTTAACACAAACCAGTACGAGGCAATCTTTTTTATAACTTTTCTAGTACATTTATACATTATATTTTAGAATTTAGATATGCCACGGGTACGCAATAGTTGTCTATAACTTCACATAGACTACGTACCTAAGTTCTTTTCAAGAATATATTAGATGAAACCAGGTCTGTATTTTCATACAACAGAGGAGACAACTAATATGTTCCTCCAGATAACACCATACAAAGACCCTATATCTTAGATCATAACATGTTTATTATCCAAATATTAAGACGAAGCGTTAAAATATTTCGGACATTTTTTGCCCTTATTTTAACTTAATGTCATACATATTAATATGTCTTTATATAAAATAATATGCATATTTGAAAGTTAAGCTTCTTAGTAACTTTAGAACAAATGTCTACCAATACATCATTTGATGAAGCTAATATTTATAAAAGGTATTTCAAGTATGCTAGATAAATCTACTGACACATCAAACATAAACCTTAAAATTCCATTTTATGCATGTTTCCTAATGTACTATCATTTCCCAATTGTTTACAGACACAATTCAACGTCTCGTTTAACAATGTTGCAACTATTGCATTTCTTTAAAACTAACAAGTATAAAGAGTGGCAGTTGTGGTTGAGTTGAAAGAAACGTAACCCTATCATGTTGACAAGCTCATCGAAACGAGCACGGGAAAATGCTTTGGTAAACAGGTCGGCATTCTGCTTAAGGGTATCTATTTGAACCAGATCAATTAGGTGTTTTTCATAACAGTCACGAATGAAGTGAAACCTAATTTCTATGTGTTTGGTCTTAGAATGTTGGACAGGATTACGGGTAATACAGATAGCAACAGTATTATCTATATGAATAGGAGTCATAGTTAAGAGAAAACCGTAATCGCGCAACTGGTGTTGTATCCAAAGAACCTGTGAGCAGCAACTAGCAGCAGCAATATACTCGGCCTCTGCGGTTGAGGTAGAAACCGTCGTTTGCTTTTTGCACTGCCAAGAAACCAACCGAGATCCAAGAAACTGACATCCACCAGAAGTAGACTTCTTATCCATGTTGCATCCACCATAATCCGAATCCGAGAAAGCAGTAAGCTCAAAGTTTTTCTCAATCGAGTACCATAGACCAAGAGTTGGTCTATATTTGAGATAACCAAAAATCCGCTTAACTGCTTTCATATGAGACACTTTTGGTTTGGCCTGATACCTGGAACAGAGAGAGACGGCAAATACAATGTCCGGACGTGATGCAGTGAGATACATCAGAGAACCAATCATAGATCGGTAATCTTTCTCCGGACAGTCCTCTTCATCCTCTGCTGGACCAAGATGATGGTTCAGCTCCAAAGGCGTCCCATAGGGTTTACAATCAGTCAAGTGATAGCGAGTCAACATATCGTTAACATACTTGGACTGATGTATGTATATGCCCTTAGCAGATTGTTCGACTTGAACTCCCAAAAAGAATTTCAACTCCCCCATTGCGCTCATTTCAAATTCTGACTTCATTATCCTCTCGAAGTCGCGACACAGATCATCCTTAGTAGACCCAAAGATGATGTCGTCCACATACACCTGTACCAAAAGAAGATCCTCGCCAACATGCTTGATGAAGAGTGTACTGTCAATTGTCCCCCGTACGAAACCATGCTTCAGTAGATGAGTTGCAAGTCTCTCATACCAAGCTCTAGGAGCTTGATGAAGACCATACAACGCCTTATCCAACTTGCAAACATAATTTGGATATACGGAATCCTCAAAACCCGGTGGTTGTTTGACGTAGATTTCTTCAACCACTTGACCGTACAAGAAAGCACTTTTCACATCAAGCTGGTATACCCGAAAACCCTTGAAGGAGGCATATGCTAGAAAAATGCGAATGGATTCCAAACGAGCAACCGGGGCAAACACTTCGTCATAGTCCAAGCCTTCAATTTGAGTGAAACCCTGGACTACTAATCGTGCTTTGTTGCGAATAACAACACCCCGATCATCCTTCTTCACGCGATAGACCCAACGAGTACCAATGGGATGAACCCCCTTGGGTAGAGGCACTAGAGTCCAAACTTGCAACTTTTTGAATTGTTGAAACTCTTCTTGCATAGCCTCAACCCAATAGGGATCCTTCAACGCATCAGTGGTCTTTTTAGGTTCGACTTGTGAGAGAAAGCATTCTTCCATCAGTGACGCAAGACAAACTTGAGCAACATCTTCATTAGAGGAAAACGGTGAAGCAGATACTTCAGCGGCTGCAAGTTGGCGTCTTGTTAATACTCCTTTTGCTAAGTCACCAAGTATAGCATCAACAGGATGTGACACATTGATCCGAGAGCTCGGAATTGTAGCTGGAACAATGACAGAGTCAAGGTTTGTGAAATCATCTTCAACCTCGAGCTCAGGTTCAAGGAATTCAGCTTGATCAGATGCTGATAACGGTTCAGGATTAGAAAGGTCAGGTTCTTCATCATTGACTATTTCGGGAACATCTTCAGTAAATGGTGGAGATGAAGGAACAACAGATACAACAGGAGCAGTATCGGGTGTGGCTGTAGGTGGTGAAGGAACACAGATGGGTGAAGTATTGGATGCAAGATCCAACCCATGAAGCAACGTTACCATTTCCTCTTCTTCAAGTTCCGCAGGGAGATTGAAGGAATCAAACAATGTTTGATAATCAAACAAGTGTTCGGGTCCTTTTCCCTGAGGATTGTCAGTGTAGTGGAAGAAAGTAACCTCAAAATGTTCTTCCACACGCTTATTCACGAGGTTATACACACGCTTGTTAGGTGAGTTGGTAGAGAATCCCAAGAAAACTCCCTCACATGATTTCTCACCGAACTTTGCAATTCGTTCCTTGGTGTGTAGAATCGTACATAAGCAGCCAAACGGTTCAAGAAACTGTAGATTAGGCCTTCGGTTGTTGAACAACTCATAAGATGTCTTGTTCCGTTTCTTTACCGTTAAAACCCGATTAAGGACATAGCAGGCCATGTTCACAGCTTCGGCCCAAAAGGTGATTGGAAGCTTGGAATCAGATAACATTGTACGAGCAGCTTCAATCAATGTCCTATTCTTTCGCTCAGCAACTCCATTTTGTTGTAGAGTCCGAGCGGCACTGAATTGATGTTCAATGCCATTACTTAGACAGTACAGTTCCATAATAGAATTTTTAAACTCTGTACCATTATCACTTCTTATTCGTTTGATTTTCATCTCACACAAGTTTTGCAACTTGTCGAACAAATAGATGAGAATCTCAGGCACTTCATCCTTAGTCTTCAAGAAATAAACCCAAGAAAACCGTGAATAGTCATCTGTGATCACAAGACAGTATGAAGCTCCTCCCAAACTCTTCTTACTAACCGGTCCAAAAAGATCCATATGGAAAAGCTCCAATGGTTTTTCAGTTGAATTAACCAGCTTTGGTTTGTGAGGCTTCTTATGTTGCTTTCCCTTTTGACAAGGAATACAATGATCATTTAACCTAAAAGATTGCTTAGGGACACCTCGCACTAGATCATTCTTGATCAGGTAGTTTATTTTGCGAAAGTGCAAGTGTCCCATACGCCTGTGCCATAGAAGTGATTCCTTCTCGGGAGCTTTCGATAAGAGACATGTGAGCTGTTTGGTTTCAACAGTACTCATGTCAAGGATATAAGTATCTCTCTCCCGAGGTGCCCTCAGTAGCACCCATTCTTCAGGGATAACAAATCCCGGCTTCAGAATACAACACTCAGTGTCTGTGAAAGCAGTAGTGTACTTCTTATCGCACACTTGAGAGACACTGAGTAGGTTGTGTTGCAGTTGTTCCACGAAATTTACCTTCTCAAAGCTTACACTTCCATTGGTAAGCGTACCCTGACCCGAGATGACACCTCCCTTATCACCCGCAAAAGCCACATAACCACCATTGTAGTCATGTACTTCAGATAATAGAGAGATATCACCGGTCAATTAGTAATACCGCTGTCGATGTACCATTTACTATTCTTTACAGCTACAGATTGTTGTGGCACCACAAACAAAGGTAAATCAATTAGTAATGGAGACCCAAGCCTTGATAGTCTTGGGTACTCCAGTGACATCATCAACAACAACCACATCAGTCAAAATTTTATTTTCAAACATTTTAGAATGTTTGACTGATGGAGTATTGTCTGATGTAGAATCGTTTTGAGATTCTTTAATCTTCCAAACCTGCTTTGGTTTGGGTGCTTGCGAGTCAATAACTTTGAGTTTTAAATTGTGCAATTTATTTAGCTCAATTTTATTTATTTTAACAGTTGGGACAGGAGTCTTCAAGCCATTTTTTGATTTCTTTGAAAGAGTTTTATATGCTGAGACTCGAGAAACTTTCTTCCCCAACTGTTTCTTAGCAAGCACAGGACACACATTTATTAAATGACCTTGCTTCTTGCAGTAGAAGCAAGATCGTTGCTCAACACTGGATTGAGATTGGGGAACAAACCGAGGAGCATGACCAAAAGAAGCACTTGTTGAACATTTACATTTATGTGAATTTTCAATAGAAGATGCTTTAGGAAAATGTTAAGAAGATTTCATTTGAATAGTTGGTTTAGAACTAATCTTCTTTTGAGGTTCAGCCATAGCTTTACCTTTTCCCTTAGACTTAGCCTGTTCTATGTTTTCTATAGTATTTATGTGTTTTTCAGACTTAGTCGTTTTCTTCATTTGGTTGTACTCTTGTTCAGTTATGTCCTCAATTTCAATTTCCTCTTCAGTGATACGAGGAAGCACAGAAAGAGACTTGACTAACTTAGGCTGAATGACAATATTAGACTGAATTAGCTCAGTCTGATGAGTTACAGCCTTGGTAGCATTAACTTTCTCAACCTTTTGAGTCTTACTTGTTTCAGACTCACTAGTAATAGCCCTAACTGGCTCGGGCTTACTAGTTTCAGGTAGTTTGGATGCAATGATGACATTTTCAGCCTTAAACAACTCAGGCTTACTTATTTTGATGCTAACTGCAAGTTTAACAGGTTTGACATCTATCTTAGAATAGATAGGTGTCAATTCATTCACGTTTTCCCTGACAGGCATAGGAAGATAGTCTTTAGGAGGTGGAACTTGATGAAAACCAAGTCCCGCCTTACTTTTTGTATCAGTTCTCTGTGCCTGTAGGATTTCATCAAAAACTAGAGAGGATGTGGAAAAGTTTGAAAGCTTTTTCTTAAGATTTAGAACCTCAGTTTGAGATTCAACAAGTTCCTTTTTAACAAAAGATAGCATACCGACATAGCTGCCAATTTCATCTTGTTGTTCAAAAATCTTAGCTTTTAGTTCCTTTTTCTCTTCCAAAACAGCTTTTAACTTTTGACCACTCGCCTTATCACTATTTCTTAACATTTCATTAGTTTCATTTAAGTTTTCGATGATAGCGTTAAGGCGTTTGGTATCCTCTCTATACCTGTTTAACTGATTTGTTAGTTTTATGCATGACACACATTGTAAGGGTTCATAATCTACCTCATGCACGTCAGCCATCAAAGCTCTTTCTGTAGCTTCTTCATCTGGATCAGACCAATCCCAAGCATTGTTAGAAAGCAGCAGCGCAGCGGAAACCATAGCTTTCTCATCACTCTTAGCCTTATCAGATGAATGATACTGTGAAGGTTTAGACAATCCAGAGGGAGGGTTCTTCTTACGATCACATTCACGAGCAAAGTGTCCATAATTTTGACACTGGTAGCATTTCACTTTGCTTTTATTGAAACCCAGACCCTTCTCTTCCAGATCAGTAAAATTCTTCCGCCCAGTCTTCTTCAAGAAGTTCTTGACACGTCTAGTGAGCATAGCCATGCTCCACTTCAAGTCCATTCTTTCCAACTCTTCTTGATCTATTTGACTGAAATCCTCTTCAGTCAAATTCACGGTACTGTTCTTGTTAGACAGAAAATCATCATATGCAGACAAGAAAGCAGTAAAGACAGTTGCATGTTCCTCAGCTACTGCAGAAGATACACCTTGGAAATTTGAATGAATACCACCTCCACCTGAGGAGGTAGTATATCCAAAACCATTAGAATTGCTTGGAGCACCAGAACTCCCCGAAAAGAATGCAGTTCCAGCAGCTTGAGTCGCTGTAGTAGGAACATCCACACCATATAATTTGGGATTCTGTATATGTGCAGTAGCCTTTGTCTCCTTTTTCTGCATGTCTAAGAGATCAGCAGCAATCTGTCCAACTAGGTCATCAAGCTCCATATCCATGATATCTTCATCTTTCTCCATAAGTAGCACCCGTGTATTCCACTTTTTGGGTAAAGAGCCCAAAAGCTTCTTATTGACATCAGTTTTGTCAAGATGTACACCCCCCTCGACTAATTCACTCACAAGTTGTGAGTATCCACTGCACATATCCTCAAGAGATTCAGTAGGCAGCATGTCAAAAACCTCAAATTGTTTCTTGACAAGATCCAATTTATTACGTTTGTATTGATCACTGCCACCACATTTCTTTTCAAAAGCTAGCCATAGATCATATGCAGTCTTGTGATGTCGAAGTTGTCTTAACAGCTGTTGAGGTAAGGCCATTGTAATTGTAGAATAAGTTTTACGTTCAGTATCAAAGGCCTTACGTTCCTCAGGAGTCATTGATTTAATAGTCTTTTCAGGTGCAATTCCATTAAATACTCCAGTCTTGACAGGTCGTTCATATCTTTCTTCCAAATAAATCATCATCTCAGGATCGTTGAAAGATACAAAAGCTTCAAACCGTTGACGCCAGTCCAAATAGTTCATTCCATTTGTATACATAGGAGGTTTATTTGATAAAACACCAAAAAGATGTTAAATAATCAAAATATGTATTTAAAACACGTATCCTAACGATTTGATACCACCAAAATCAATGATTATGGCTCTGATACCAATTGTAGATCCCTTATTTCAGATCTTTTAATCAAATCGTCACTTAACCCACGCGCGGAATTCGTAGGTCATTAAACACACGAAATATAAAGATTAAACAATCACGAACAAAACAAAATCACTTTATATTTCCTCAAACAAATTCTCTGATCAGATTTACACAGCAAAACGCAGAGAGTAAAAATTAAATCAAAAGTCTAACCCTAATTACAAAGTAATTAGGGTATTTAAACAAATCTGACCGACTTATGCGACACAATCCTTGTGTCGCAGACTTCACTAATGCGACACAATCACTGTGTCGCAACTACAACTAATGCGACACAAGCCTTGTGTCGCATAACACAGAAAATGTAATAATTACTAAGTCTATTACATTCACTAACACTTTACAGACTCGACCAACTGACAGACACACTAAGATGTATCAACAAGAGTTGATAACATCAAATAAATACATATTTAATTAATAATATTTTCTTGTTTTTAATACATTTATATTGCATTTATATGATTTTAGATATTTATTTCATTCGTATTTGTAAATAGATGTAATTATGGCTTGAATCTGAAAAAGAATGGAAAAATGACTTAAAATGACTTAAAACGACTTAAAACGATGAAGAATCGAAGAAAAAGGATAATAGTGTAAAAAGGAATTAGAGTTAAAGTTGGCCGCGGAAGGAATATTCTGGAACCCGAGCCCAACCGCCGGTTGAAAGGCCCAACCGCCGGTTGGAAGGCCCAACCGCCGGTTGGAAGGCCCAACCGCCGATTGGAGGCTAACGGGCCTTAAGTCGGTTTTTCGCTCAAGCAAGGTTTTGAAATCTATAAATAGAGCCCTTAACCCCAGAATTGAAGAAGAATTTCTCTAACCCTAATTCGTTTTGGGAACGAATTAGAGACGCGGGATTGCAAGGATTTGTCAACGATCCAGCTTTCGACACACGCTTTGCGATTCGGTTTACTTAATCTATTTCGTATTCAATTTAATATGTCGTTTCTTTGGATATCGTTTTTGATTTTGTATAACTTAATCATGAACTAATTTATTGTGTATTTGCTTAAATAATAATACCAAGATGATAGTTTGATTGTTTGTTTACGTTGGATATTGTTGGGAAAAACAATGATCAAACCTAAGTTATAAATCTGAAGAGTCAAAATCTATCTCAGTTGTATTCAGGAAAAACTTAGTGAATTCCTGAGTCTGTATTCTGAGTCTGTGCTGCACAGACTGAAGAATTGTTTCTGAGTCTGTGCTACACAGACTGAAGAATCTCACAGACTGAAAGCCTTGCTCTTCCTGAAGACTTATGAATTCATCATCTGAAGAATGAAGATTGAAGACAAAAGACTTCACAGACTGAAGATCACAGACTGAGAGCACAGACTGAAGAGCACAGATTGAAGAATGAAAGTACAAGTGTACAGAAGATATTCTTCTCCCTTTAGGCTAGATACAACTGATAAGATGTTTGAGAAAGGTCAAACATCGAACAAAGGTTTTCTTCTCAGCATAGAAACCTTTTACCTTTTGCTTTTTATATTTCCAAGAAAAGCAAAAAGGGTAGAGTGCAAAGTTGCCCAAGATGAATGTGTTATCCCTTGGACAACTGACTGAGCTGGTTAATAGGAGTTGATACTCAACTCTATAAATAGCAGCTCAATAGCACTCTTCAAGATATCCAAGTATCCAAGATATCCAAGCTCTCAAAGCAAAATAGTATACAAGACCTTTAAGCTTAGGCTCAAAGCATTACCACACTAACTGTTAAAGTTTGTAGTGATAATTGTATCTTAATATACTAATACTTGGATCGTATTCAAACCATCTTTGTGGGTTTGAATACTTTGTCATCTGTGTGAGACAAACACTTTATTGTGAATAATACTTTGATTCATAATAAACTCTGTGTCAAAATTAATCTTGTTTTCCGCCTAGATTAATTTAAACTTGTTTGATATAAAACTTGGATATAAACTAACACGTTAAGATAACTGTTATTTAATCTGTATCTAAGTTTTGGGAACCTTGTGACCCAACAACTGGTATCAGAGCAAATAAAGATCTAATCTTTAACGATCAAAGGAACCCAGTTTATCAAACAATCATCTAAATCCATTTTTCTCTACATTTTTTTTTCCTTGAAAAATGACTTCTTCTATTGCTATGGCTGGGAAGGGAATTCCAATCTTCAATTGTGTAAATTTTACCCACTGGAAATTGAAAGCTGAATGGTTTCTTGCTAGTATTCATGATGAAATGCTTAGAGTCATTCAGGAAGGACCCATTATTCCTGGCAGAATAGTTCCTGCAACTTTAGATGCAAATGGTATTATTTTGACACCTGAAAAATGTTAAGGCTGCCAAAAATACCTGGACTGATCTAGACATGCAACTATATGCTTTAAACTTTAAGGCCAAATCTATACTGGGCAATGCAGTTACTGAGCCTATCTTTGCTAAGATATCTGGCTGCAAAACTGCTAAAGCCATATGGGATATGCTAACTGACCAATATGATGGTGTAAGTTTAGTACAATCCCAAAAGAAGAAGAATCTCATAAGAAATTATGAGAACTTCTCTGCTGGCCAAAATGAGTCATTAACTGATATTCATACCAGATTTCAGATCTTAATCAATGATCTTGAAAGGTATAATATCATCAAAGGACAGTTTGAAATCTGTGCAAAATTTGTTGATGTCATTCCTAACACTTTTTCTGAAGTTATCACTTCATTAATTGTAAGTGAAAAATTGGAGACATATGATCTCTCTGGCTTGTTTGGACTTCTACTAAATTTTGAAGAAACCAAGGCCAGAAAGGATCTAAATGCCAAAAGGATTGCAAAAGATCCATCTGCTGCCCTTGTTGCAACAACAAGGAAAAATAGAGAACTTTTCTCTAGAGCAGATTACCATCTTACTCTTACAGACTCAGAATCAGATGATGAAACTGAGTCTCTAGAAGCTGAAATGGCATTGCTAGCCCAAAGGTTAGAAAAAGCAAGATTCAAAGGTTCAAAAGGAAGGCCAACTTTTGATCCTAAGAAAGCTACTTGCTATAAATGTGGGCAAGTTGGTCATATTTCTTCTAACTACAGAGTGAAGATTGCAGAATCTTCAAGTTCTGATAAGTGGGAAGAAAAGGCCAAGAAGTACAAGAAAAAGTACTTCAACTCCAAGAAAATTGGAGAGAAACAACAACCAAAGAAACTAGAGAAAGCTTTGGTTGTTGAACAATGGATAGATGAAGAATCTTCATCATCTGAGGATGATGAAGATATGTGCTTAATGGCTATCACAGAGAGCCAGTTTGACAAAGATGTCAAATTTGCAGAAAAGGCATGTGTTCATCCAGACTGGGACAGAGGATCTGCTTACAATGTAAATCATTTTAAACTTTACTATAGTGATGCAGAAAAACAGAAAATGTTTGAACACATCTATGTAGATTTTTTGAAAAGACTGGAGGTAATACAAGATTTAAAAACCAAACTCAGTCAAGTTCAAAAAGATCTACAATCAAAAGTGAATGAAATTAACCAAAATAAACAGTACAAACTTGAGCTTGATGCTCAATATGACCTTTTCAAAAAGATCAAGCTGGAAAAAGAAGCTTATAAAAACAAAGCTGATCATTATGAAAGGATCTGTAAATCTTGGTGTATTTCATCACTTAAAAATGTGGACTGTTTATCCAAACAGATTCCAGCTCAGATACAAGCGGTCATAGGTGATGAGTTTGATCTTAAAAGTCACATAAATTCAGAAATAAACTCAAAACCTACTATATTTGTACCTGAGATTTTACCTCATACTTTTAGTCATACTGTGGGAGACAAAGTTATATTGACAAATGCTTTTGTTAGACCAAAAATAGTTACTAAAGAACTAGTATATGAGACAGAGCCAGACTATGAAGACACAGACTCAGAAATCTCAGTCTGTGAAACTTCTCAATCTGAACAGCCTGAACTTATAATCACTAATGAATCTTTAAGAACTATAGAACTTGAAAAGAAAAGATTTATAAAAGGCAAAGTTAATATTCCCACAGTACCATCTTTAAAAAGACAAAAAGAGGTAAAAGGAATCAAGAATAAACAGAAAGGTTACAATGTGTTTGAACCTTCCACATCTCAGTCTGTATCTGGTTCAGACAAAATTATGCCAAATGACAAATCTAAAGGCATAAAACCAGTAGCAAAGGAGTTAAAAAGATCTCTGTCTGTGAGATCTAACTGTCAGTCTGGAAAAATCAATTTTCAGTCTGGCAAACTTAACTCCAAATCTGTTTATATTAACACTCAGTTTGACTCTCAGAAGTCAAATCTTAACAACCAGACTGAGACCATTAAGCTGCTTAGTGAAAACTTAATGAAGTTAACCACAGATTTTAAAACATTTTTTGAGTCAAAACAAGAGTTTAACAGAGGATCTAGTGCAAATAATAACCCAAAATCCAAAAGGACCATCATGTTGAACAGAAAATGTTACAACTGTGGAAATCTGGGACATGAAGGTATTAAATGCACAAAGTCCATTCTTAAACAGCCAAAGGCTGCTTTGATCAAACAAATGTCGTCTACAAACAACAAGATCAAAAATAGAGAGGTTAAAAGTCAACTTCACAGACTTAGCACCAAAACTGCTAAAGAATTGACTTCAACCAACTCTAAAGAACCCATCAAAAGATGGGTTCCCAAAAGTAACTAATTGATTTTGTTTGTCCTGTGCAGGGTAACAGCAAATGGTACCTAGACAGTGGATGCTCAAGACACATGACAGGTTCCTTGAAGAATCTGTCAGAGTTTGTAGAAGAAGAAGGACCTTCTGTCAAATATGGTGACAACTCTGTTGCCAAGATAAAAGGTTATGGTGTGGTGAAGGCTGGCAACATCAGAATAACAAAGGTGGCCTATGTTGAGGGATTAAAGCATAACCTGCTTAGTGCTAGCCAGATTTGTGATGATGATGGTGAAATCAGAATCAGAAAGAAGGCTGCTGTTATCTATAATTCCAAAGGCAAACCTATATTAGTTGCCAAAAGAGAAAGAGATATCTATCTCTTGGATCTTTCTTCTGCAGACAACAATGTAGAGACTTGTCTCTATACTCAGTCTGTGCCAGAACTAAGCTGGCTATGGCATAGGAGGTTATCCTACCTGAACTTCAAAAATATTAACCTCCTGTCAAAGAAGAAACTGGTTAGAGGTCTGCCTGATGTCACATTTGCAAAAGACAAACTTTGTCCTCCATGTACACTAGGGAAACAGACCAAGAACCATTTTCCATCCAAATTGTTAGCTACAATTGAACAACCACTGCATATGCTCCATATGGATCTGTTTGGACCCATGAGCATTAGCAGTTTGGGTGGAAAGAAGTATACACTTGTGGTTGTGGATGAATGTAGGTTCCCTTGTCTCGGACCTAACCGGATCAACACAAACAATCGAGAGGCGGAATTCAAACGATTGTATAAAGTACGTAAAACACAAACGAATCAAACACAAATTGAATGTATATTGATATAATAAACAATTAGCTTGATACACTTAAATGCCTTACAATATACTCTCTGGAACCCTGGATTCGTCAACCCCACAAATGAGACCGAAATGCTCTATTTATAGGGAAACCGAAACTGACCTGCGACACAAGCACTATGTCGCACAGCCAGTTCATGCGACACAAGCCTTGTGTCGCATAAGCAACACAGGCTCTGTGTCGCCTAAACAGAACTTGTAATATACTAATAATAAACAAAACGTCGTAATTACTTAACAAACTATTACAAGCTAAGACCAACTGACAGACATACAAATATGCACCAACAAACTCCCCCGTGTCTTCAGCTTGGTCTTCAAAAAATCTTCTAACAGCTCCAGTCTTCCGGGAAACGTCCACCCGCGTGGATTCCCTTTGACACACAAATATTAACTATCTTTTGAAACTTTAACGCTTCAGCTCGATCTTCTATTGTGTATTCAATCTGCTTTTTGCTTAAAGCTTTTAGATCATTCTCAGACATATTGATCAAGCTAATCGGATCAAAAATTCGAATTGTCTTCCTAGATAATCCCCAATTCTCTTCTGGCTCTGAATCTGGAATAAAGACGATTTCAGCTTCACCAGTGATACTGTCGATATACCAATAACATAATCTACTCAGCACATTCAGTGGTAATATCTCCAGAGGGATCTTTTTCAAACAATTTGCCGGCGGATAAATCATCTTGACAACCGGCTGTCCTGTAACAGAGTCAAGCCTTTTCTTTGATTTTTGTCGTTTTCCCAAAATAGGCTTTATCATGTTATATCTCTTTGAGTATACTTCACGCCTGATAATTTTCTGAATGTAGTCGGCCTTTCCTTCTCTTCCCGGATTAATGAGCTCCAGTTGAGCTAATCTGTTTATTTCACATTTTGGGAGAGAACTTAACTTCTTAAATTTCGGCTGGAAGTATTGAATGCCATCTGATCTCTTTATCATAAAAACATTGTGATCACAATCAAACTTCCAACTTCTTATCAATCTTGTAAAATCACCTTTAACTTTGTAGAATTTACAGGTTGGTGGAGCTGCTGCCACGGCCCTTATCCAGTCTGGATGTTCCCTAAACATTTTAGGAACAGACTGATTTGACTCATTGTTTGGCTCCTCATCACTCTCAGACTCTTCCCCGTCTTCAACAATAGGTGCATCATCATAGACTTCATTTTCACTCAGCACCTCTTCTTCAACTTCAACATCATCATCACCAAGATCCGAGTCATACCTCGGATGTTCATCTTCATTTAATATGCTTTGCAAATACTCAAGATTGGCCTCCGAGTAATCAATATTAAGTGCAATTGGTTGACCAGGAATTGGTGCAGAATACGCAAAATAATCTAAACAGATATTTTCATTCATAGCTTCATCATTTAAATCATCTGTTTGTGTTCCGGCGGAAGTCCTTTCTTTTGTTTCTATGGCACGCAGGCCTGACTCCCCCGAAACAACTGCAAGGGCTTCTAATTCTAAAAGTCTACTTTCTAATTCCGGAACCCTAGCAGCTGAAGTCTCCAATTCAGAAATTCTAGCAGCTTGAACTTCAATAACAGCAGCTTGATCAGCCAACTGCTTGTTCATTCTGTCTAGAAGAGCCATGATATGATCCAGCATTTGTGGTTGTGGCTGAGAAGTTGATATAGCAGTAGAACGAACCAAGTTATCTTGAGTTCGTGGACGAGGACGGGGCTCGAAGATATCATCATCAGAGTCCTGTACGTTACGGGACCGTTTTCCCCGGTTAGGCGGCACATGCACCCGTTCTGCCCTAATTCGGCGAAGAACACGCTCGAATCGTAGAGAATTGTGGACTCGGAGGCGTTCAATGGTTTTCGGTGAAGGAACATCACCATCCGAATCCGTTGGGGTGTCATTGGGATCCCCGGATACAGTATCATCCGAGGCCGCATCAGCAGCAGTCTCGTCAACTGTTTGGAAATTATCAATATCCTGCAAAACACTATGTAATGTGTCATCTATATGTGTATACTCGGTTTGAACCGGGATATTTACAAAAACATCCTCATGTTGTGGAGGAGCAGCAGGAGTATCCAAAAAATTGTCGTCAGCTGGAGGGAGATATCCTTCATTTACAATGTGCCCAAACAGTGGCACGTCTGCCGGTGCCGGGACTCCTTTCGCATATTGCCCGCAAATTGCAAAAATGCGGATGTTCATAGGAGTTTGGCGAAAACGGTGAGCTACATTCACTAGAAGCCCCGGAAGAAGATGGTTGATTAGTAGTTGGATGAAACGCGGGTATAAGTTCCATCGGTTGTCCCCTGCGTGGACATTATCCACCATAGCCCGAAAGATGTATCCAGAAAAATTAAAGGGCTTGTTGTAGACCAAAGCAAGCATAGCAGAGGCTGTTGAGCGGCTCATTCCGTCGAAGCCGGCCTTCCTGCTTGACAAGCACACAATTATTATGTGCATGAGATACCTCCAGACCCTTGTGAGATTGGCCTTTCGGTATTGATCACGGGGAATGCCCGGATATCCCATACGGTTCATGCCACCATTTATAAATAAGTTTGGGAAGAGAACGGGCATGTCTGGATGGTCATTGAATTGGAAGAAATCACGAATGAGCTGCTCCGAAATAATAATATCTTTGTCAGCAACCTTGGAAAGTAAACGCGTGTATGGCAAGTCTGAGTTTATGACTGCCGAACTCCAGAAGGAACCAACGAGGTCCTTATATATAGGAGTAGTGGCTGTGATGGCAGTAAAAATGCGGGAACGACGAAGAAACGCGATCATCTGCCTGAATGGCACAGCCGAATCCCGATCATCCTCTAGAAAAGCCACGATATTGTGCCTCGGCTCCCAATCATTCACATTGATATCTGACATTGCTATTAACACCAAAGAAACATAGCTCGAAAAGCGTTAGCATTAAAAATTGAAAACAATTAATTTCACAAATTTTGTCTTTTGCGACACAAGTGTTTGTGTCGCAGAAGGTATGCGACATAAGCTTTGTGTCGCTATGAAGGTAAGCGACACAGACAGAGGTGTTGCATAAATCAATTTCAAACACTGTGCGACACAAACACTTGTGTCGCTAACGAATTAAGCGACATCAAGGGTTGTGTCGCATTTTGCAATAAATTGATTTATTTTAATTTAGGCGACAGAAGCCTTGTGTCGCACATCATGTGTCGCAAACAAAATTAGTGTCGCATTGAAGAACTGAATTTAATCAAGTGCGACACAAGCGCTTGTGTCGCAACTTGTGTCGCATTGACGAACAGGTGCCCAACCCAGAAAAATCCAATGACCAAATTTGGGGGTTTTCGAAATTGAGCACACCAAATGATGCGACTATGTATGTAGAGCAAGAGATCATGTGTGTTAACCCTTAACATAACCAAACACCTCGTTAATTTGCAACAAAAACAAAACCCTAAAAAACCGTATGTTTCATACAACGATTAAACCAAAATTAGACGGTGAAAGAGAGTAAAAATGGTACCTATAAGTCGAGTAAATTGAGATGAACACAAAACACTGTTGGGAAAAACAATGAGCAAACCTAAGTTATAAATCTGAAGAGTCAAAATCTAACTCAGTTGTATTCAGGAAACTCAGTGAAATTCCTGAGTCTGTGTTTCTGAGTCTGTGCTACACAGACTGAAGAATTGTTTCTGAGTCTATGCTGCACAGACTGAAGATCCTCACAGACTGAAAGCCATGCTCTTTCTGAAGACTTATGAATTCATCATCTGAAGAATGAAGATTGAATACAGAAGGCTTCACAGACTGAAGTTCACAGACTGAAGATCACAGACTGATGAGCACAGACTGAAGAGCATAGATTGAAGAATGAAAGTACAAATGTACAGGAGATATTCTTCTTTCCTTAGGCTAGATACAACTGATAAGATGTTTGAGAAAGGTCAAACATCATATAAAGGTTCTCTTCTCAGCAAAGAAACCTTTTACCTTTTTGCTTTTTCTATTTCCAAGAAAAGTAAAAAGGAAGGCGTGCAAAGTTGCCCAAGATGCATCTGTTATCCCTTGGACAACTATGTAAGCTGGATAATATAGAGTTACATCCAACTCTATAAATAGCAGTCCAAAAAGCACTGCTATTATCCAAGAAATTCAAGAGAATTAGTATACTAGACCTTTGAGCTTAGGCTAAAGCATTACCACACTTACTGTGAAGTTTGTAGTGATAACTGTATCTTTGTATACTACTTGGATCGTATTCAAACCATCTGTGTGGGTTTGAATACCTTGTCATCTTTGTGAGACAAACACTTTATTGTGAATAATACTTTGATTCATAATAAACTCTGTGTTAAAATTAATCTTGTTTTCCGCCTAGATTAATTTAAACTTGTTTGATATAAAACTTGGATATAAACTAACACGTTGAGATAACTGTTATTTAATCTGTATCTAAGTTTTGGGAAACTTGTGACCCAACAACTGGTATCAGAGCAAATAAAGATTTAATCTTTAACGATCAAAGGAACCCAGTTTATCAAACAATCATCTAAATCCATTTTTCTCTACATTTTCTACTTTGAAAAATGACTTCCTCTATTGCTATGGCTGGGAAGGGAATTCCAATCTTCAATGGTGTAAATTTTACCCACTGGAAATTGAAAGCTGAATGGTTTCTTGCTAGCATTCAGGATGAAATGCTTAGAGTCATTCAGGAAGGACCCATTATTCCTGGCAGAATAGTTCCTGCTACTTTAGATGCAAATGGCACTATTTTGACACCTGAAAAATTTGTTGAGGCTGCCAAAAGTACCTGGACTGATCTAGACAGGCAACTATATGCATTAGATTTTAAGGCCAAGTCCATACTGGGCAATGCAGTTACTGAGCCTATCTTTGCTAAGATATCTGGCTGCAAAACTGCTAAAGCCATATGGGATATGCTAACTGACCAATATGATGGTGTAAGTTTAGTACAATCCCAAAGGAAGAAGAATCTCATAAGAAATTATGAGAACTTCTCTGCTGGTCAAGGAGAGTCATTATCTGATATTCATACCAGATTTCAGATCTTAATCAATGATCTTGAAAGGTATAATATCATCAAAGGACAGTTTGAAATCTGTGCAAAATTTGTTGATGTCATTCCAAACACTTTTTCTGAAGTTATCACTTCATTAATTGTAAGTGAAAAATTGGAGACATATGATCTCTCTGGCTTGTTTGGACTTCTACTAAATTTTGAAGAAACCAAAGCCAGAAAGGATCTAAATGCCAAAAGGATTGCAAAAGATCCATCTACTGCCCTTGTTGCAACAACAAGGAAAAATAGAGAACTTTTCTCTAGAGCAGATTACCATCTTACTCTTACAGACTCAGAATCAGATGATGAAACTGAGTCTCTAGAAGCTGAAATGGCATTGCTAGCCCAAAGGTTAGAAAAAGCAAGATTCAAAGGTTCAAAAGGAAGGCCAACTTTTGATCCTAAGAAAGCTACTTGCTATAAATGTGGGCAAGTTGGTCATATTTCTTCTGACTGCAGAGTGAAGATTGCAGAATCTTCAAATTCTGATAAGTGGGAAGAAAAGGCCAAGAAGTACAAGAAAAAGTACTTCAACTCCAAGAAAATTGGAGAGAAACAACAACCAAAGAAACTAGAGAAAGCTTTGGTTGTTGAACAATGGATAGATGAAGAATCTTCATCATCTGAGGATGATGAAGATATGTGCTTAATGGCTATCACAGAGAGCCAGTTTGACAAAGATGTCAAATTTGCAGAAAAGGCATGTGTTCATCCAGATTGGGACAGAGGATCTGCTTACAATGTAAATCATTTTAAACTTTACTATAGTGATGCAGAAAAACAGAAAATGTTTGAACACATCTATGTAGATTTTTTGAAAAGACTGGAGGAAATACAAGATTTAAAAACCAAACTCAGTCAAGTTCAAAAAGATCTACAATCAAAAGTGAATGAAATAAACCAAAATAAACAGTACAAACTTGAGCTTGATGCTCAATATGACCTTCTCAAAAAGATCAAGCTGGAAAAAGAAGCTTATAAAAACAAAGCTAATCATTATGAAAGGATCTGTAAATCTTGGTGTATTTCATCACTTAAAAATGTGGACTGTTTATCCAAACAGATTCCAGCTCAGATACAAGCGGTCATAGGTGATGAGTTTGATCTTAAAAGTCACATAAATTCAGAAATAAACTCAAAACCTACTATATTTGTACCTGAGATTTTACCTCATACTTTTAGTCATACTGTGGGAGACAAAGTTATATTGACAAATGCTTTTGTTAGACCAAAAATAGTTACTAAAGAACTAGTATATGAGACAGAGCCAGACTATGAAGACACAGACTCAGAAATCTCAGTCTGTGAAACTTCTCAATCTGAACAGCCTGAACTTATAATCACTAATGAATCTTTAAGAACTATAGAACTTGAAAAGAAAAGATTTATAAAAGGCAAAGTTAATATTCCCACAGTACCATCTTTAAAAAGACAAAAAGAGGTAAAAGGAATCAAGAATAAACAGAAAGGTTACAATGTGTTTGAACCTTCCACATCTCAGTCTGTATCTGGTTCAGACAAAATTATGCCAAATGACAAATCTAAAGGCATAAAACCAGTAGCAAAGGAGTTAAAAAGATCTCTGTCTGTGAGATCTAACTGTCAGTCTGGAAAAATCAATTTTCAGTCTGGCAAACTTAACTCCAAATCTGTTTATATTAACACTCAGTCTGACTCTCAGAAGTCAAATCTTAACAACCAGACTGAGACCATTAAGCTGCTTAGTGAAAACTTAATGAAGTTAACCACAGATTTTAAAACATTTTTTGAGTCAAAACAAGAGTTTAACAGAGGATCTAGTGCAAATAATAACCCAAAATCCAAAAGGACCATCATGTTGAACAGAAAATGTTACAACTGTGGAAATCTGGGACATGAAGGTATTAAATGCACAAAGTCCATTCTTAAACAGCCAAAGGCTGCTTTGATCAAACAAATGTCGTCTACAAACAACAAGATCAAAAATAGAGAGGTTAAAAGTCAACTTCACAGACTTAGCACCAAAACTGCTAAAGAATTGACTTCAACCAACTCTAAAGAACCCATCAAAAGATGGGTTCCCAAAAGTAACTAATTGATTTTGTTTGTCCTGTGCAGGGTAACAGCAAATGGTACCTAGACAGTGGATGCTCAAGACACATGACAGGTTCCTTGAAGAATCTGTCAGAGTTTGTAGAAGAAGAAGGACCTTCTGTCAAATATGGTGACAACTCTGTTGCCAAGATAAAAGGTTATGGTGTGGTGAAGGCTGGCAACATCAGAATAACAAAGGTGGCCTATGTTGAGGGATTAAAGCATAACCTGCTTAGTGCTAGCCAGATTTGTGATGATGATGGTGAAATCAGAATCAGAAAGAAGGCTGCTGTTATCTATAATTCCAAAGGCAAACCTATATTAGTTGCCAAAAGAGAAAGAGATATCTATCTCTTGGATCTTTCTTCTGCAGACAACAATGTAGAGACCTGTCTCTATACTCAGTCTGTGCCAGAACTAAGCTGGCTATGGCATAGGAGGTTATCCCACCTGAACTTCAAAAATATTAACCTCCTGTCAAAGAAGAAACTGGTTAGAGGTCTGCCTGATGTTACATTTGCAAAAGACAAACTTTGTCCTGCATGTACACTAGGGAAACAGACCAAGAACCATTTTCCATCCAAATTGTTAGCTACAATTGAACAACCACTGCATATGCTCCATATGGATCTGTTTGGACCCATGAGCATTAGCAGTTTGGGTGGAAAGAAGTATACACTTGTGGTTGTGGATGAATACACAAGGTATACTTGGGTCATCTTTCTTAAAGCTAAAAGTGATGCTCCTGAAGAGATTATTAATCTAATCAAGAGAGAAGAATTGCAGAAAGATGCACCTGTCAAGCAACTCAGGAGTGACCATGGTACAAAATTTAAGAATTCTACTCTCATTGAATTCTGTACTGACAAAGGCATTATTCAAAACTTTGCCTCTGTCAGAACTCCTCAACAAAATGGTGTTGCTGAGAGAAGAAATCGTACACTCATAGAAGCTGCAAGAACCATGTTATGCCATGGTCAAATGAAGGTTTATTTTTGGGCAGAAGCAGTTAACACTGCCTGTTATACCCAAAATAGATCTATTTTGGTCAAAAGGCATGGCAAAACTGCATATGAGTTGTATCATAAGAAGGTTCCAACCATCCATTACTTGCAGACCTTTGGTAGTAAATGCTATATTCTCAATCAAAGAGATCAATTAGCTAAGATGGAACCTAAATCTGATGAAGGAATTTTTGTTGGCTATTCATCTATCTCAAAGGCCTACAGAGTCTACAACAACAGAAGGAATAAAATTGAAGAAACCATCAATGTCACCTTTGATGCTTCCTCTGCTAATGATGAACATGTTTCTCAGTCTGATGTTCATTTGTTAGAAGATTTATCTGTTGTGGGATCTGAATCTCAAATCCCAGTTGTTGTTAACCAACAACAGGACTCTGAAAGTGATAATGAAGATGATCAACCTGCTCATTCTATGACAATACCTTCATCAACAGAAGATGAATCTGTGTCCAGAGATTCAAACTCTTCTGATACATGTGTTCAGTCTGATAGTTTTCAGTCTGTGAACTCTACAGACTCTGACTTGCCCTGTGTAGAAGATGATGCAGAACTCAGTCCTGCTATTCTTCCACCAAATGAGAATGATTTATCATGCAATGATGAATCACTTCTAGGAGTCAAAGAACACAAGTATCATCCAATTACAGAAATAATTGGAGATTATGTTTCTGGTGTACAAACACGAGCTAAAGTGTCAAACTTATCTACTGCAAACTTCTGTTTCTACACAAACTTCCTGTCAATCATTGAACCAAAGAAAGCTGAAGAAGCACTGAAAGATGATGATTGGGTTGAAGCAATGCAGGAAGAGTTAACAGAATTTGACAGAAACAATGTTTGGACCCTAGTTCCTGCTCCAAAAGGGAAAACCATTATTGGAACAAAATGGGTTTACAGAAACAAAATGGACAAGGATGGAGTGATAATCAGAAACAAGGCAAGGCTAGTTGCTCAAGGCTACAAGCAGGAAGAAGGCATTGATTATGATGAAACATTTGCCCCTGTAGCCAGAATTGAAGCAATAAGGTTATTCTTGGCATATGCTGCATTCAAGGACTTTAAAGTCTATCAAATGGATGTCAAGAGTGCATTTCTGAATGGCAACTTACAGGAGGAAGTCTATGTGAAACAACCTCCGGGTTTTGTAAGTTCCACTTTTCCAAATCATGTCTATAAATTGCAGAAAGCACTATATGGGCTAAAACAAGCTCCAAGAGCTTGGTATGACACCTTATCATCCTATCTTCTTAGTAATGACTTTACTAGAGGATCAATTGATAAAACTTTGTTCTTCAAAAGGAACAAGGCAGATGTCATACTAGTCCAAATCTATGTTGATGATATTATATTTGGGTCTACTGATGAAAAATTGTGTAAATGGTTTTCAAACTTAATGTCAAAACAGTATCAAATGAGTATGATGGGTGAATTAACATACTTTCTTGGTCTACAAGTACATCAGAAACCTGATGGTATCTTCATCAACCAAGGTAAATATGTCAATGACCTACTTACTAAATATTCTTTAAAGGACTGTTCAATTATGAAAACACCAATGAGCACTGCAGATAAGTTGGATAAGGATCAGTCTGGCAAGTCAGTCTGTCAAACCACTTATAGAGGTATGATAGGATCTCTACTATACCTCACTGCAAGTAGACCAGATATCATGTTCTCAACATGTTTGTGTGCTAGATATCAATCTGAACCTAAAGAATCGCATCTAAAAGCTGTAAAAAGGATTTTTAGGTACCTAAAAGGTACTCCCAACCTGGGTCTTTGGTATCTCAAAGACTCTGGTTTTGATCTAATTGGATATACAGATGCAGATTATGCAGGTTGTAAATTAGACAGGAAAAGCACTTCTGGTGGATGTCAACTGCTAGGTGGCAAACTAGTCAGTTGGTCAAGCAAGAAACAGAATTCTGTTGCTACATCCACTGCAGAAGCAGAATATGTGGCTGCTGGTAGTTGCTGTGCTCAATTGCTATGGATGCAACATCAACTAGCAGACTATGATTTGGTGTTTACAAAAACTCCAATCATGTGTGATAACCAAAGTGCCATTGCCATCACTGAGAATCCTGTGTTTCACTCCAGGACAAAGCATATTGAGATCAGACATCACTTTATCAGAGATTGTGCTGAGAAAGGTAAAGTGATCCTCAAATATGTGCCCACAAATGACCAATTAGCAGATATCTTTACTAAACCTTTAAATGAAGATAGATTTTTGTATCTGCTTGGTCAACTAGGAATGCTCAACCCCTAGTAAAACCTTGAATCTGTATGAGTCAATTCTCAGTCTGTGTCTGCTTTTCAATATGTATAACTGTATTCTCAGCTACATACAATCAAAAAGCACAGACTAAGAGATGTTTTTGTACATACTTTCTAAGAAAATACCAAAAAGATTTTATAACTTATGTTATTTTCTCTCAGTCTGACTGATTATATGTTTCAGTCTGTGTGACTTCTTCCAGATTAGCTACACAGACTAACCATATCCATTCAGACTAGATCTTTTATTTTTGTGCTTTATTAATTCATAAGGCTAGTATTTTAGTACTGTTAGTGTTAATACTGCCAGTTACTTTACTGCTAGTTACTTTTAGTACTGCTGGTTAGTACTGATAAGCCTTTTTAATACTGCCCTCATGAATTCGTATTTTAGCACTGTTAGTATTAATACTGCTAGTTACTTTTAGTACTGCTGAGTAAATACTGATTTTTTTTTTTTTTTTTTTTTTTTTTTTTTTTTTTTTTTGCTGGTAGATTGGTTCAATTAACACTGTTAATGTAGAAAGTTACTACTGTTAGTTAATTTTAGTACTGCTTTCGCAAGTTACTACTGTTAGTTAATTTTAGTACTGCTTTCGCAAGTTACTACTGTTAGTTAATTTTAGTACTGCTTTGGCAAGTTACCACTGTTAGTTAATTTTAGTACTGCTTTGGCAAGTTACTACTGTTAGTTAATTTTAGTACTGCTTTCGCAAGTTACTACTGTTAGTTAATTTTAGTACTGCTTTCACAAGTTACCACTGTTAGTTAATTTTAGTACTGCTTTCACAAGTTAGTACTGTTAGCTATATAAATCTGTTACCACTGCCGGCACAATTATTTTTTTCTTCTTATTTTTATTTTTTTTATTTTTTATTTTTTTTGTATTTTTATTTATTTTTTTTGTTTTAAAATTTTTTATTATTATTTTCTTATAAAAATAAATAAACAACAATATC
This sequence comes from Gnaphalium uliginosum, assembly GCA_963930675.1. Classification (NCBI taxonomy): domain Eukaryota; kingdom Viridiplantae; phylum Streptophyta; class Magnoliopsida; order Asterales; family Asteraceae; genus Gnaphalium; species Gnaphalium uliginosum. The sequence goes on along the minus strand of OZ005686.1, from coordinate 17,499,696 downwards.
TTTGCATTTAATGCTAAAACCATTTTTATGGTAATAATCATTAAAAGTTTTGGCGCTTGTTGTCTATTTATCTGCTCAATACAAAAAGTGCACGTGCTTCAGCGTTACTGTTGCAGAGAAAGGGATAAACCGTCAAGTGGGTCCCATTTAACGGAAATTTAATTTCTTCTAATACCCACTTCTGTTTTCACCTTTCTTCTTCATCTGTACTTGCACATCCAAAAATTACACAGAGTTTGTAAGCCCTAACCTAAATCGCTCAACCATTTTCGAAATCAATCTCAAAAATTCGTCATTTAAAATGGCTGATCACTGGGCTTACACGGCACCTCCAACATCGCTGCGGCTAAACCCTTCAAACAGGGTAAACAGGTAAAACTCTGTATAAATAATCAAGTAGCAACCATTTCCATTCCTGACTCTAAAAAGAATAAAGGGTTTGAGGAACTAACTGCGTTTATGTCTGCTCATCCATTAAGGGGAGCATTCTTTAACTCAATCCCTCAAATATACCCACATTTTTTAATGAAATGGTGCTATACTTGCTCCTCAAATAGTACCAATACTGCAATTACTGGTACTATTGATCATGGTAAACGGGCAGTTACCATTGATCAGGTGCTAATTAGGAATGTCTTGGACTTGCCTTTGGGAAATAATTTTGAACCCATTCCAACCAAAGAAGCAGCAAGGGCTTCTCTTACTTTGGTTGGATATACCAAAGAAAAAGGCACCATCTTGATGTTAGGATTCACCCCCAGATGGAAATTTTTAATCTCTGGCATCATTAGAAGTCTAGGAGGAAAATCTGGTAGCACAGGGGAGTTAAATGAGTTTGAAACTCAACTGTTGAGCTCATTCATCACAGGTTTAAACATCAACTTTGCAAAGTTGTATTTTAAAGAAATTTTAAAACTAGTGAATGAGTCACAGAGAATTTTTAATGTACCTTTTATAAGGCTACTCTCCCTGTGCATCCAATCCAGATTAACTGGGTCTGTGTATATGTCCTGTAATAACAAAACTGCAGATATACCCGTACCTGTGCTCACATATAAAGTGTTCAACCATCCGGTTCCACTTTCTGGAGCACCTATCACTGCTGTTATGCAGCAATGGATTGATCACCCATATGTTGCTTCTGCATCTATGGAGGGTGATAGTGAGGGTACTGAAACCCAGGCTGTTGAAGATCGTGTGGCTGAAGCAGAGCACACAGACTCCAGGGATACAGACTCAACTCAGTCTGTGCACTTGGAGTCAGACTCAAACATTCCTGAGTCTGTTCCATCTTCAACAGAAGATGCAGGTAGTACTTCTTCTTCATCTGAGGACATGGATATAGATCAACCTTCTTATCCTAGCCCATCCTCACCCACAAAAGAGAGTCACAAACAAACCAACCTAGATGAGTCACCACTCACTCTGGAGGAATCACCAGACTCAACCCCAAAAAGTATAGCACAAGATCATCATCCATGGAATTGGATGTCAATAGAACACCTTCCAGTGCTGTGGTCCATTCCACTGCAGCTCTGCTAGAGTCTGTGGTGCCAATGGCTACCCAACTGACCCAACCTACACCTAGTTTAGTCAGCTTGGATACCCACATTACTGCTACTACACTGACCCCTGTAGTATGCATTGAAGAAGATGCTCAAATCCTGAGCACTACCACCCCCTTCTTTACCCCACTCGCAATGGCTGAGCCCATAATGACCACTAGTTCTGTACTAGTTCACATTCCAGTGAGTCCTTTCTTACACCCCTCTGCACAGATCGCCAATACCCCAGTCATGTCACAGACTGAGGTACAGATCTCATCTTCTTTGCCTGATGAACTACTATCTTATCACCAGATGGTTAGTGAAGGCATACCAACTTCCACATCAGTTGCCTGTGATACTGTTCCATTACACCAGGGACTGTTTGAGGCAACAGGTGCAACACAATCATTTCTCAGTGATATCTTATCCTATCACCGGATTAGATCTGAGGGAACAACTACACTACTCAATGCCTATGATCGCTTTTCCATGCACATGACACAGAGTGAGGCAAAGAGTGCAACCCCAAAAGATTCCAGTGATCTTGGTCAGTTACAACATGAGTCAAGTAAGGAACACATACCATCACCCAATTCTAACCCTTCCAACCAGACCCAGTCTGTGCCTTCTAGTACACTTAATGATGTGCTTTCCGCCATCAACAAGTTGTCTGAATGGGTACAGACTGAGTTCAATAATAATAAGAAAGAGCTAGAGAAGATGAAGCATCTAGTCTCTACTATGGTAGATAAAGTGGATATGTTGGAGGAGAAGGTATCCATTAGGTTAGATGAAATGCAGACCACCCTCTCAAACTTAGTAGATGATGTCAAAAAGGGGGAGAAGATGAAGTATGGGTCTGCAGAAGCTAAAACCTCAAAAGATAAAGATTTAAATAATAAATCCTTAGATTTAGGGGGAGATAGCAGTGAGGGAGATGATGGAGATGATGGACCCGAAGGTGCTAGGGTGAAATCTCAGACTGAAGCTCAGTCTGTGCCACAGACTGAAAATATGAGTGCACAGACTGAGGGGGAGCAAGAAGGATTGCAAGCAGGTGAACATACTGAGATGGTTGCACAGACTCAGGGGGAGTCATCCATTGTCTTACACATAGACCCAATTGCAACTATCTCAGCCCAAGGTCAGATGGAGTTGAAGAGACCAAGGGAAGAAGATGAAGATGTTCAACCACTGCAGATCAAAAGAGCCAGGAAGACAAAAAAAATGGCCAGGAGGATTCCTGAAAGGGATATCTTTGATTCCCAACCAAAGATGAAGGGGATCAAGACCTGGGATCAGTTTGTGAAGCTGGCTGAAGAACAGGACACTGATGGTGAAGATGATGATGCCATTAATCCTGATTGTAGTTCTGAGTCTGAGGTGTTTAAAAGATCAGATGATGATGAAGATGATGCTACTTTTGGAGGTGTAGATGAAGGTGCCTCAAATGTCAAGACTGGAGAGTCTAAGTCTGTGCCTTCTGAACCTGCTTAGACTGAGACACAGCATCAGACACAGACTCAGAGCTCTGAACAACTAGCAGCAAGCATTGATGCTCTAATCATCAGTGCTGAAGCCATCCAAGCTGAAGCTAATCCTGCTAGACCAACCACAACAACCAGAACACTGCCTCCAGGTAGAAGTGAAATTGAAGATAGAATGCAATGGAGAAGTGCTCATCTGATTAGCACTTATCCTGGGTCAAGCTCTACCATGGAAGAAGTTATGGATAAGGGTAAGGGCAAGGAGATTGCCTTATCCAAGCAGGAAAGGTTAAGCAAGATCAAGAAGATGGTGGATGATCATGCTGCTGGCACAAGAAATCCTGAACTGACAAATCTACAGGATGAACTCTTGCAACAAGAAGCTACTGCTCAAGGTATGTCTTTAACTGAGTACTTAAATGTACTAACTGAAGAAGAGCAGAAGCTGAAGGAAGCAAGATTTGTTAACATGCTCTCCAAAGAATTAGAAGATGAAAGTTGTTCACAGACTCAAACCAGAAGGAGTCAAGTTGAGCAACAAATCAAGGAAGATGAAGAGCTGTCAACAAGGTTACAGAAGATAGAGAGCCTGAAACCAAAGATACAAGCCACTTTCCAAAAGTCAAAGCTCAAGCAGAAGATTAAAGAATGTCATCTAAACAAGATTGGACAGAAATTGAAGCTGGAGCTGACTTTGACCAAGAGCAAGAAGATGGTATGGGTGGATGAACTGTACACTCTAGGGCTTAAGGAATGGCAATCCATTGCCAATCTTTTAAAGAGTGCAGCTGACAAGGAATTGAAGAAAGAAGTTCTGGATGAGCTATCTTACCTGATTGAGCTAGTTCTCAGTCTGGGGCTCATCTCAGAAGAAGAATACAAGTTGTTTTGCATAGCAAACAACTTTGTAATTAAGAAGAAGTCAGCTGGGTTATCCACAGAGAATGAGCAGAGAAGGGGGCATCCTCTACCCAAAGGTATCATTTTCATTGATAGATCATATGTACAGACTGACAGCATTGAAGGTCTGTGCTATAGAGATATCAATGGGATAGAATGCTTCCAGGATCAGAATAGGTTATATGGAGAGTCTCTGTTGCATTGCATTGCCCTGCTGAAGGAATGCAAACATTCTCAAGCCAGACCATTCAGAAGAAGACTGATTAGCTGGTTATTCAACTACCTTTCCCAAATCAGGATGATGATTGGACTTGAAGATATCTGCAAGAAGATCATCCTAGAGTATCAAGAATTTGAAGACAAATCTGATAAGGAAATGGAAACATAGTTGAAGAGGAAAGTGGAAAAGATGAAAGAGATCAAGGCTCGGAGAAAGGACTGAAGATTGTTATATTTATATTATTTACAATCTTATGTAATAATTGTAATATTTTTGTATACTAACTATGACTTTGACTTTATATATATAAGTCTAAGATTCATAAGTTATGTTATACTTTAGTATGTATTATTTCTCCATTATCTTTTGTAAATAGATTTTGACATCATCAGATAGGGGGAGATTGTTGGGAAAAACAATGATCAAACCTAAGTTATAAATCTGAAGAGTCAAAATCTATCTCAGTTGTATTCAGGAAAAACTTAGTGAATTCCTGAGTCTGTATTCTGAGTCTGTGCTGCACAGACTGAAGAATTGTTTCTGAGTCTGTGCTACACAGACTGAAGAATCTCACAGACTGAAAGCCTTGCTCTTCCTGAAGACTTATGAATTCATCATCTGAAGAATGAAGATTGAAGACAAAAGACTTCACAGACTGAAGATCACAGACTGAGAGCACAGACTGAAGAGCACAGATTGAAGAATGAAAGTACAAGTGTACAGAAGATATTCTTCTCCCCTTAGGCTAGATACAACTGATAAGATGTTTGAGAAAGGTCAAACATCGAACAAAGGTTTTCTTCTCAGCATAGAAACCTTTTACCTTTTGCTTTTTATATTTCCAAGAAAAGTAAAAAGGGTAGAGTGCAAAGTTGCCCAAGATGAATGTGTTATCCCTTGGACAACTGACTGAGCTGGTTAATAGGAGTTGATACTCAACTCTATAAATAGCAGCTCAATAGCACTCTTCAAGATATCCAAGTATCCAAGATATCCAAGCTCTCAAAGCAAAATAGTATACAAGACCTTTAAGCTTAGGCTCAAAGCATTACCACACTAACTGTTAAAGTTTGTAGTGATAATTGTATCTTATGTTGATACATGTTTTGTATGTCTGTCAGTTGGTCTAGGTCAAAGTCGATTGTAATATTTTGATTGTGATATAAATGTTATTTGTTTTGGAAATCAAAATTAATGTCACTGTTTAGGCGACACAGAGCTTGTGTCGCAATAGCGACACAAGGCTTGTGTCGCATATGTCGGCCTGGCGACATAGGGCTTGTGTCGCAGGTCAGTTAGGTTTTGGCTATAAATAGATCATTACGGGTTCAGTTTTAGGGTTGACGAACCTAGAGTGTTTTCAAGCGATCTGTGAGGAATCTTGTGTAATTGGTTGATTTGTTATTCGAGATATATATAAAAGCTAATCGACTACTTTCGTGTGATTGTTAACGTGCATTGTACAATTGATTGTATTCCGCGCTTTCAATTGTTGAATTGATTCGATTTAGATCCAGTAACAAGGGTCCTACAAGTGGTATCAGAGCCATAATCTTCGGATTGTGTGGTATTAGGTCGTTTTTGTACGTTTTCGGTTTGAGTTGTGAAGGTATTTGGTGATTGATCGTGATTTTCAGGTCTATTAGATTGCATATTGTGTTTCTGGAAGTGTATTTTTGGGTTTGTTCGTCGATTACCTTTCGAAATTCGTTAGGGTTTTGAAAATTTTCGATTTTTAGGGTTTTTAGAGCTGCTGGCCGCGACATTGCGACACTAGCTGCGACACTAACTTTTGTGTCGCTACTAGGGTTTCTGTTTTGTATTTGGACTGCGACACTAGTGTGCGACACAGCCTGCGACACTAGTGTGCGACACAGCCTGCGACACTAGTGTGCGACACAAGCCTTTGCGACACTAACTTAGTGTCGCTTAGATAAAAAAAAAAAGAAAAAAAATTCAGGGTTAAAAGTTTAAAAGTTCTTGATTTTGGTTTTGAAAAAGTTGCATTTTACTCGGGCAGTTTTCGATATTTTCGAATCAAATTTTGGAGGGTAAAGTCGAAAAAGGCTAAATTTGACAACTCACCATTCAACATCAGGGTAGTTGTGATTTACAAAAATTGCAGGCATCACAATGTCTCTCCGAACCTTTACTCAATTATTAACACATGATAATGAGATCGGTAGTATTAATAAAGCTCTCATGTCTCATCTTACTAGTAAACCTGAGGTACCTATTGAAGAGCCATTATCTTGTGTGTCATGTATCAAATTAACTAACAAAGTTAAAAGATACAGTGAGGATAATGAACGCCTTACGTCTGAGTTAGAACAACTTAATAAGGCAAATAAAATTTTAAAAGAAAATGAAAAAGCTTTTGATAAGAAACTAGATGCTGCGTTTTCTGACCGGAAAGAATTAAAAGCTAAGATTTTCAGTCAACAAGATGCAATTGACAGTTACATAAAAATGATTGCTTTACTAAGAAAGGATCTTGCTGAAAAACAGTCACAAGTAGATGACTTAAGTCGAAAGCTTTCAAATTTTTCAACATCCTCACTGGTCTTTGACGAGATCCTCCAATCGCAAAGGACTGATACGAAGAGTAAGGCTGGTCTTGGTTACCACTATGTACCACCTCCTTCTGACTATCTACCAATGCCTTCAACGGATGAAGTCAAAGACTTTGTACCTACCTTTACAAAGGTAGATACAAAATCTGTTGCTGAGCCAGTGTTTGATACAACACCTACTGTTAAGATGCCTGAATTTGTTAAGGCTAACGTAGTGCCTCCAGTTAATATTGAGGAGCCTGTTGAGGTAGAGGATTTAACTGAAAAGGCTCAGATTAAAATTGAAAAGGTTGATGTTAAACCCGAAAATCATATAAGTACTAATGAATCTGAAAAGGCTTTTAATAGTAAGGGTAAAAACAAGGTTGTAAATGAATCCGAATCTGTTAAAATCTCAAAGAAGGATTCAAAAGGAAAATCTTCACATAATTCACAATCATCTGTGAATAATCTGAAGAACGAGAAAATAATTAATAAATCTGTTAAAAAAAACCTTCAACATCTACCTGTTCAACTTTAGAGGCCTCTACATCAACATGTACGCTTAAGTGTTCCTATTCAGTATATGCCTCACCTTCTAAGCCTCCCTCAGTAAATCCTCCATCAAAACTATTTGAGGGGAGTCACTGGCGAAAGCCGTATGTAGAAAGGCGGTCGTGTTTTCGTTGTGGTCAACAGGGTCACATCATTAGGGATTGTCAGTTATTATCCCTAGATAGGTTTGGCAGAGGGATGCAAAGAACTTCATTTTTCAGAAATTCTTTCCACAAATCATTTTCAAGGCGTGGATCGTTTTCGCCCGTATCTAGTTGTGCATCCAACTCTCCAAAACCTATGGTTAGAGTAAACATAGGTGTGCCCAGTAGACCTCAAGTCCAAAAGCATAACATTGTTGAAAACAAAACATCTGAACCTAACCAGGTTTGGAAACCTAAATCCACAAACAACACATCAATGAAATCATCTGAGTTTTTAAAATATCATAAACTCATTGATGTGATGGTTATGGACGATAGTTGTAACACCCCGAAATTCGTTAAAGTTAATAGTTGTGTTCTGTTATGCGACACAAGGGTTAGTGTCGCAGGTAGCGACACAGAGCATTGTGCGACACAAGGCTTGTGTCGCAGTGTCGGGCAGAAAGACGGTTTTGAGGGGTTAATTGTGTAATTATGTGCGAAATTAAAATGAAAACCATGTTCCAAAACATTCAAGAAACCACAAAACATTTTCAGGTTCGTTCACAAGTGTGTATGTGTGTTTTTAGTGAGAGAAAGTAAAAAGAAAACAAAGGGAATCAAGAATTAAGCTTGAAGAACAATTGTTGAAGGTGTTTCTTTGCAAAATTCAGGTAAGGAACCCAAACTCTCTGTTGAATTTGTGGTTAATTCGAGTAATAGAGGGTAAAGGATTGAGTTATTTGAGCTTAAAAATAGAGGAATTGGGGGTAAAGTGTTATGGGGATTAAAAATGAGTTTGCATATGTTTTGAATGAATTATGTGCGTATGATAAACAATTGTTGAAACTGGTTTGAGCTTGGGGTATTGAGATTACCCAGAAAACATGTAATCACAGAAAGTTTCTGCTGTTCTGTTCGTCATTGCGACACAAGGCTTGTGTCGCAGCTTGTGTCGCAATGATGGTGTCGCGAGTTAATACTGTCGCTTTAGCGACACAAGGATTTGTGTCGCTAGTTTCCACTGCTGGTTAGTACTGTTGTTTTAGCGACACAAAGAGTTAGTGTCGCAGCTTGTGTCGCTAGTTTATACTGTTAATTGAATTGTTGTCTTAGCGACACTAAGAGCTAGTGTCGCAAGTTGTGTCCCAATAATGTATAGAGCGACACTAATCTGATGTCGCCAGAAGGTGTAGCGACACTAGAGAGTTGTGTCGCAGGATTAATTGATGTTTTAAATAATATTAATTATTATTAGAGTTAATTGGGTACGATCGCCTCGACAGGTATTTCGAGTTGCAGTTCGTAAATATCCGATTGTCGTCCTCGAGGTAAGTAGTAGGAATGTAAAGTATATAACTGGCTGAATTTGTTAACACTGATTGTATTATAATTGTGCCTAGCTGTATGAGTTGTACGGCCAATTGCTGAGTGACCAATTGTGCCTAGCTGTATGAGTTGTACGGCCAATTGCTGAGTGACCAATTGTGCCTAGCTGTATGAGTTGTACGGCCAATTGCTGAGTGACCAATTGTGCCTAGCTGTATGAGTTGTACGGCCAATTGCTGAGTGATCAATTGTGCCTAGCTGTATGAGTTGAGCGGTCAATTGCTGAGTGATCAATTGTACCCATAAGGGCCAATTGCTGAGTGATCAATTGTGCCTATTCATATAAGCTGAATTGCCAATTGCTGAGTGATCAATTGTGCTAAATTATTTGTATATGATTGTACCTTCCTATACTTACTAAGCAAAATGCTTACGTGTTGATTATTGTGTGTGATAGGTACATCAAGATGTATGCAGGGTGGGGATCCGGGAAAGCGACCCGAGGGCTGCTAGTGATGGACTTACTATGGCAAGATAGTAAGAGGAAGGACTCGTAAATCATGCTCTATATTAACGTGTAATACTTTGTAATGATGTAAAGCATGTTTTGTAATAAACTATGCTGTTGTCACTTTATATTAATGTATAAAGTGTTTTGAGAAAATTAAATTTTATAAAAAAAAAATAAAAAAAAAAATGAATGGGACGTTTCAAGTTGGTATCAGAGCATTGGTTTAAGAGATTCGAGTATCCATCATTAGAGGTACTTGAACTTAGACCAAGAGATGAGTCTAATGAGCATGATGAGAATGTTGTGTATTATGAGTTGATATTTGAGTAGTTATTTTAACTGATGAGATGTGATGGCTTGTTGAATGTCAAGGTATTGTATGAATATTATGTAATAACGATTACGTCTGGCCAACGTAATAGTTATTATATGAACTCATACGATGCCATGACTGTTGTGTGATGCTAAAGAAAGTTGTGAAAAATAGACTAATGTGTAATGAGAATTTTAGTCTAATCTGATATGTTTGCTGATAAACCCTTTCAGTATAAGATGGAAGAGAGGAATTTTAATGAGCATAATACTGAGAGCTCTGGACAAGAGCATGTGATGAATTTATCGTCTATGACTACGGACGAGATGAAAGAGTTTATATCAGAAGAGGTTGCATTGGCACAAGAGAAGTCTCTTCCGTATTTACTGGAGAGAATTACTGAGACTGTCAGAGATGTTCTGGCAGAGGAATTACAAAAGAGAAATATAGAGGGATCTGGAAAGAGTGACCAGATGAAAGAAGAAAAGAAGAAAGTGAGTTACAAAGATTTTGTGGCATGTAAACCTCCAGAGTATAAAGGAGAGACAGATCTGATCAAGTGTTATCGATGGATCTCTGAAGTGGAGACAGCGTTTACTATTTCTGAGTGTCCTGATAAATTGAAAGTGGTATATGGTGCCAGTTTATTGAAGGCACGAGCGAAAGAATGGTGGGACGTACAACGTCAGACCATGGGGGAGGAACGTGTGAATGACGTGTCCTGGAAAGAGTTTAAAGATGTGTTTATGATAGCATATTCTCCGGAAGCTGAGTTGACCAAGCTTCGCCGAGAATTTTTGTTCATGAAACAGTTTAACGGTGTATTTCTTGATAGGGCTCGATTCTGCCCTGAATACACTGAGGATCCAAAGAGGTTGATGTATCATTTTCATGAAGTGTTAAAGAAAGAGATTCGACAGTTTGTGGATCCAAGTCGATGGAGTAAATTTGAAGAATTTGTGAACGAGGCAAGAAGGAGAGAGATTGAGATAAATCGGGAGGATGATGGTTCCTCCAAGAGAAAGATTGAACCAGCTGGAGGATCTTTTAAAAGATTTAGGCCCAGCGGAAGTTTTAAAAGGGAAGATCGACGAGAAGCGCCTATGTGTCAAAAATGTCACAAGAAACATTTTAGAAATTGTACAGGTGATAAGAGAACGTGTTTTCAATGTGGGCAAGAGGGCCACATTAGCCGTGATTGCACAAAAACGGTGCGAGTGTGCTTTAATTGTTATGAACCTGGGCATATAAAGAGTGAATGTCCGAGATTAAAGAGTTCGACAGGTTCTAGTGGAGTGAAGCGGAGTGATGAAAAGAAAGTTTCTGATCAGTCAAGAGTGAAAAGTCGGTCCTTCCAATTGACTGCGGATGAAGCAAAGAATGCTCCTGATGTTCTTACGGGTATTTTTCTTATTAACTCGTTACCCGCTTATGTATTATTTGATTCTGGAGCTTCTAGATCTTTTGTCTCTGAAAACTTTAGTAAGAGTTTTCAATTAATGTTAAGTGAGTTGGATACACCCTTAGATGTCGAGATAGCCGATAATCGTGTTATATATGTGACTAAAGTGTATAGAGGGTGTCGAATAGAGATTAATGATGAAATATTTATGATAAATCTAATCCCAATGAGAATGGGTGAGTTTGATGCTGTTGTGGGCATGGATTGGCTGAGTAAGCATGATGCGGTTATCCAATGTGAAAAGAAAATTATTCGCGTCAATGCTCCAAGTGGGGGAGTAATAGATATTTATGGAGAAAAACCTAGACTATCTTTGTCAATTTGTACTTATGCTCGTGCTAGAAGGCATTTGTCTCATGGATGTCAAGCATTTTTAGCCCATGTTGTTGATATGCAAAAGAATGTGATGAGTATTGAGAATATTCCAGTTGTAAATGAATTTCCAGATATATTTCCGGAGGAGTTACCGGGTGTTCCGCCTGAGAGGCAAGTAGAGTTTCGAATTGAGTTAATGTCGCGGGCTACTCCTGTTGCTAAAACCCCATATAGACTTGCGCCGTAAGAGATGCAAGAAATGATGAAACAAATACAAGAGTTGTTAGAAAAGGGGTTTATCCGTCCGAGTAGTTCGCCGTGGGGAGCACCAGTATTATTTGTTAAAAAGAAGGATAGGAGCATGCGAATGTGTATTGATTATAGGGAGCTGAATAAGGTAACTGTTAAAAACCGTTACCCGTTGCCGAGAAACGATGATTTGTTTGATCAGCTTCAGGGTGCTACACATTTTTCAAAGATTGATTTACGGTCTGGTTACCACCAGTTGAGAGTAAAAGAAGAGGATGTTCCCAAGACTGCCTTCCGAACGCGTTATGGTCATTATGAGTTTGTGGTAATGCCATTCGGGTTAACAAATGCTCCTGCTGCATTCATGGATTTGATGAACCGAGTTTGCCGTATGTTCCTCGACAAATTTGTGATTGTGTTTATTGATGACATTTTAATATATTAAAAAACGAAAGATGAGCATGAGTTGCATTTGAGGCAGATGTTGCAAGTATTGCGAGAGGAGAAATTATATGCAAAGTTTTCGAAATGTGAATTTTGGCTGAGAGAAGTACAATTCCTAGGGCATGTGATAAACCACGAGGGAATCAAGGTAGACCCTGCAAAAGTAGAAGCAGTGATGATGTGGAAACCTCCTAAGACTCCAACAGAAATTCGAAGTTTCTTGGGATTGGCAGGTTATTATCGGAGATTTATTCAAGATTTCTCTAAGATTGCGACTCCGCTTACGAGGCTTACGTGTAAAAATGCCAAATTTGAGTGGAATGAGGAACAGGATCAAGCTTTTAATGTTTTGAAAAAGAAACTGAGTCAAGCACCTATATTACTTCCTGAAGGGAATGATGATATGGTAGTATATTGTGATGCGTCTCGAGTGGGATTGGGCTGTGTGCTTATGCAACGAGGAAAAGTAATAGTGTATGCTTCAAGACAGCTGAAAACACACGAGAAAGATTATCCTACTCATGATCTAGAATTGGCAGCGGTGGTGTTTGCATTAAAAATTTGGAGGCATTATCTTTATGGAGTAAAGTGTACGATTTATACAGATCATAAGAACTTAAAGTATTTCTTTGACCAACGAGATATTAATATGAGGCAGAGGCGTTGGCTTGATTTGGTGAAAGATTATGATTGTGCAATCTTATACCATCCTGGAAAGGCGAATATTGTAGCAGATGCTCTCAGTAGAAAGACTGTTGATTTTGTGTTGAAAGTAAAATCTTTTCGAATGACGGTGATTACGAATTTAATTGAGCAAGTGAAAGAAGCTCAACAGCAAGTGTTACAGAGTAGTGATTCCCGGCAGAACGAATAAGAGGCCAAGAACAAGACTTTGTTGACGATTCTCGTGGATTTAAAACCCGATATGGTAGAATTTGGGTACCGAGTTCTGGGGAAATGAGAAAACTTTTACTTGATGAAGCTCATAAATCCAAGTATTCGATCCATCCTGGTGCCACAAAGATGTATCATGATCTGAAAAGAGATTATTGGTGGCCAGGTATGAAAAGGGAAATTGTCAGATATGTGGAAAAGTGTTTGACTTGTTCGCAGGTTAAAGCCGAACATCAGAAACCGTATGGGAAGATGAAACCCTTAGATATTCCAGTGTGGAAATGGGAGCATATTACGATGGATCTTATTACTAAATTGCCGAAAACGTCAAAGCACCATGATGCCATCTGGGTAATAGTTGATCGATTGACTAAGAGTGCTTTATTCTTGCCGATAAGAGAAGCTTCGTCTTCAGAAGTAATGGCTGGTTTGTATGTGAAAGAAGTGGTAGCAAGACACGGTGTGGCGGTATCTATTGTCTCTGATAGGGATAGTAGATTTACATCTCGATTTTGGGCAAAGTTTCAAGAGGAAATGGGTACACGTCTTAATCTGAGTACAGCGTATCACCCACAAACGGATGGTCAGAGTGAGCGGACGATTCAAACGTTAGAGGATATGCTGAGGGCGTGTGTTATTGATTTCGGAGGAAACTGGGATGTATATATGCCGTTGGCCAAATTTTCTTATAATAACAGTTATCAATCCAGTACTGGAATGCCGCCATATGAAATGCTCTATGGGAGAAGATGTAGAACTCCAATCTGTTGGGATGAAATTGGGCAGCGTGAAGTAGCTAGTACCGAAGTTGTACTGAAAACTACTGAACAGATAGAGCAAATCCGAGCCCGTTTAAAAGTTGCGCAAGATAGACAAAAGTCGTATGCGGATAAGAGAAGGCGTCCAATTGAGTTTAATGAAGGAGATTTTGTTATGTTAAAGGTATCTCCTTGGAAAGGTGTTATTCGATTTAGAAAGCGGGGGAAATTGAGTCCTCGTTTTATTGTACCCTTTAAAATCCTAGCGAGAGTGGGTGATGTAGCGTATCGTTTAGAATTGCCAGATGAGTTGACAAATATTCATAACACTTTTCATGTGTCATATTTGAGAAAGTGTTTAGCTGATGAGACAGCTTACATTCCAATGGACGAGATTGAAGTAAATGATAAGTTGAATTATGTCGAAGAACCAATTGAGATATTGGACGAGAAGATAAAGAAGTTAAGAAATAAAGAGATTCGAATGTTTAAAGTTCAGTGGAAGCATCGAAAAGGATCAGAGTTTACATGGGAACCAGAGAGTGAGGTTCATCGATATTATCCCTCGTTGTATCAGAAGTGGATTGTGAGGACACAATCCTGAGTAAGTGGGGGAGAGTTGTAACACCCTGAAATTCGTTAAAGTTAATAGTTGTGTTCTGTTATGCGACACAAGGGTTAGTGTCGCAGGTAGCGACACAGAGCCCTGTGCGACACAAGGCTTGTGTCGCAGTGTCGGGCAGAAAGACGGTTTTGAGGGGTTAATTGTGTAATTATGTGCGAAATTAAAATGAAAACCATGTTCCAAAACATTCCAGAAACCACAAAACATTTCCAGGTTCGTTCACAAGTGTGTATGTGTGTTTTTAGTGAGAGAAAGTAAAAAGAAAACAAAGGGAATCAAGAATTAAGCTTGAAGAACAATTGTTGAAGGTGTTTCTTTGCAAAATTCAGGTAAGGAACCCAAACTCTCTGTTGAATTTGTGGTTAATTCGAGTAATAGAGGGTAAAGGATTGAGTTATTTGAGCTTAAAAATAGAGGAATTGGGGGTAAAGTGTTATGGGGATTAAAAATGAGTTTGCATATGTTTTGAATGAATTATGTGTGTATGATAAACAATTGTTGAAACTGGTTTGAGCTTGGGGTATTGAGATTACCCAGAAAACATGTAATCACAGAAAGTTTCTGCTGTTCTGTTCGTCATTGCGACACAAGGCTTGTGTCGCAGCTTGTGTCGCAATGATGGTGTCGCGAGTTAATACTGTCGCTTTAGCGACACAAGGATTTGTGTCGCTAGTTTCCACTGCTGGTTAGTACTGTTGTTTTAGCGACACAAAGAGTTAGTGTCGCAGCTTGTGTCGCTAGTTTATACTGTTAATTGAATTGTTGTCTTAGCGACACTAAGAGCTAGTGTCGCAAGTTGTGTCGCAATAATGTATAGAGCGACACTAATCTGATGTCGCCAGAAGGTGTAGCGACACTAGAGAGTTGTGTCGCAGGATTAATTGATGTTTTAAATAATATTAATTATTATTAGAGTTAATTGGGTACGATCGCCTCGACAGGTATTTCGAGTTGCAGTTCGTAAATATCCGATTGTCGTCCTCGAGGTAAGTAGTAGGAATGTAAAGTATATAACTGGCTGAATTTGTTAACACTGATTGTATTATAATTGTGCCTAGCTGTATGAGTTGTACGGCCAATTGCTGAGTGACCAATTGTGCCTAGCTGTATGAGTTGTACGGCCAATTGCTGAGTGACCAATTGTGCCTAGCTGTATGAGTTGTACGGCCAATTGCTGAGTGACCAATTGTGCCTAGCTGTATGAGTTGTACGGCCAATTGCTGAGTGATCAATTGTGCCTAGCTGTATGAGTTGAGCGGCCAATTGCTGAGTGATCAATTGTGCCTAGCTGTATGAGTTGAGCGGTCAATTGCTGAGTGATCAATTGTACCCATAAGGGCCAATTGCTGAGTGATCAATTGTGCCTATTCATATAAGCTGAATTGTCAATTGCTGAGTGATCAATTGTGCTAAATTATTTGTATATGATTGTACCTTCCTATACTTACTAAGCAAAATGCTTACGTGTTGATTATTGTGTGTGATAGGTACATCAAGATGTATGCAGGGTGGGGATCCGGGAAAGCGACCCGAGGGCTGCTAGTGATGGACTTACTATGGCAAGATAGTAAGAGGAAGGACTCGTAAATCATGCTCTATATTAACGTGTAATACTTTGTAATGATGTAAAGCATGTTTTGTAATAAACTATGCTGTTGTCACTTTATATTAATGTATAAAGTGTTTTGAGAAAATTAAATTTTATAAAAAAAAAATAAAAAAAAAAATGAATGGGACGTTTCAATAGTGGACAACCCAAGTCTATCAAGGCTTGGGTGTCTCATAAGTACTAATGTTTGTTTGTGGTGATGCAGTCAGGTTTTTGATCGCTAATACTTTTAGTGACTGCAAGGATATGAAGTAGGTTGATTTCGAGGTGCTTATGTGTGGTGCTTATGTTTGAGTGAATGGATGAAATTCTGAAGTGATACGAGGTGGTTAATAAGTGCTAAAAGTATTTGAGCTTGACTTGATATGTGACTTAAAATTTTTGTTTCTTTCATGATTATTTATTTGTTTGTTTTTTGAGTAAAGAATTTGCTGTTCTTGGGGAGTAATTTTAAAATTCCGATTTAAAAAAAAAATATGAAAAATATGAACAGGCAAATTCTTGAAAAAGGCAACTGCCACTCTTTATATTTGTTTAGTATTAAAGTAATGCAATAGTTGCAACATTGTTAAAAAAAAAAAAAAAAAAAAAGACGTTGAATTGTGTCTATAAACAATCAGGAAATGATAGTACATCAGGAGACATGCATAAAATGGAATTTTAAGTTTTATGTTTGATGTGTCAGTAGATTTATCTAGCATACTTGAAATATCTTTTATAAATATTAGATTCATCAAATGATGTATTGATAGGCATTTGTTCTAGAGTTACTAAGAAGCTTAACTTTCAAAAATGCATATTATTTTATATAAAGACATATTAATATGTATGACTTTAAGTTGAAATAAGGGCAAAAATGTCGGAAATATTTTGACGATTCGTCTTAATATTTGGATGATAAACATGTTATGATCTAAAATATAGGGTCTGTGTATGATGTTATCTGGGGGAATATATTAGTTGTCTCCTCTGTTGTATGACAATACAGACCTGGTTTCATCTAATATATTCTTGAAAAGAACTTAGGTACGTAGTCTATGTTAAACGTTAGACAACTGTTACGTACCCGTGGCATTCCAATAATTCTCAAAATAACATGTACAAAAGTACAGAAACGTTATAAAAAAGCTTGCCTCGTACTGGTTTGTGTTAAGCTATGGTACTCTGTTGTACCAAAGTACAGACCTGTACCCTCTAGTTTAATTGTTCAGACTGGTGTTTGTTCAACCCGAACTATTGATTATGTGACTCTGTTGTACGAAAGTACAGACTTGTCACCACTAACTTAGTTCTAAAGATACGCTCATACCCTCACCTTCTATAAAGAAAATACTAACATGTTTTGATTTCAAATGTATATTTTAATGTGAGTTATATAATATAATATGCATGCTAATAATAACACAATTGGTTCATCTCACTATGAGTTGAAATCATATACTTAAGGACAAATGTTTAGATGGATAAAATATCAATATTCGTCTTGAACTAATCTTTATAACAGATGATTTAAATATGCTAAGTAAATTTAAAGTGGACAAACATACTGATAATCGAAATAACACTTACTATTTCCTAATAATTGCATGTTATCCTGATATGATCCCTAACCAGACCAAAACAATTCCGTCCCCAAAAAAAAAAGATTGTTTATTTATTGCTTTCACTATTTTAATTCTGTCTTATAAAGAAAATTACAAACATATTTTATTTCTGAGTTATTTTATTCAAGTTACATATCATGCTCATATTCAAAAGACAAGAATTGATGAGAGTTCTCCAAAGACTTTGAAGATAAATACTATTGGAGAAGCTATTGATGAAAGAGATGATGGTCACTGAAGTTGAATATCTAATTGGATATCAGTCATATGAGACTGAACATCAAGACTTTTGAAGACCAAGCTATCTCAATGGGGGAGTTTGTTGGTGAAGACTAATTGAAGATTATTTGACCAAGCTGCTGACATGGGGGAGTTTGTTGGTGCATAAATGTGTGTCAGTCAGTTGGTCAACGTCTGTTCTGTTAAAGTTAATTAGTCTGAGTGTGTGAAGTATTAAGTTTGTATTTTCGAGTCTGTAAACGAAATGTAATTATAGAAAATACACAATATACTGTTCAGGCGACACAGGGCCTATGTCGCTATAGCGACACAAAGGCTGTGTCGCAATGGGCTGGGCCTGCGACATTGGGCTTGTGTCGCAGGGTCCAGTATGGTTAGTATATATATTTAGTTAGGGTTTCGTAAAGGGGTTGGTAGTGTTGGAGTTGATCAGACGAGTCAGAGAGAGAGGCAGAGAGTGAAAGTGATTGTAAACGTTTATACTTCAATTGTTAATACAAAGAAAACGTTATAGATAATTGTGTGATTCGATTAAACGTTCAATACTCGTTTGTTTGTATTCCGCGCTTACATTCGAGGTCAACGATCTGATTTAGATCCGGCAACAGGGTTCCTACAAGTATGTTATGAAGTCTCCCATTCCGGCAACGATCTGATTCGATTAAATATGTTATGAAGTCTCCGTTGATTGTAAAATTGAATCAACGATTTTATTTTTGTATTATCTATTAATTATCTGTAGCTTAATTAGTTTCTCCAAGTTTATAAGTTAATATCGAATCGGGTATCGAACTTTGAAAATCGAAAGCGATTCGAAAATTCACCAAGTGCCTCTATGCGACACAAGCTTTGTGTCGCTGCCTGTGTCGCTGCCTCTGTCGCTTCTTATGTCGCAGGCTATGTCGCTGCTTAGTGTTTGGGTATAAAAGCCAACCTCATGCGACCTTAAACCGTTCACTGTTCTTAATTACCTGCGACATCACATTTAATTACTGCGACACAAGCATCTGATATAGCGACACAAGTAAACCGAGTGATTTTTCGACTTCATCTACATTTTCTTAGCGTTCTGTTGCAATTAATCCATACAATCTCTTTCTCCTTACCTTACTCGATCTAGTGGTATAAATTTTTCCCTTTTTTACCGTGTATATTGCATTTAATTGTGAATTAAAGTCACGGGTTTTAAGGGTTTTCGGTTTGGGATTAAATTGAGGTGTTTGGGTGTGCTTAACTTGATATCTAGGATATTTTAGAGTTCCTGATGTTCATACGAACCTTCGGGTTGCGTTAGCTTTGAAAACACCTAAAATTTTGAACCATCGGGATCTGGGCACGGGTTGGTGTTCATCTTTGCGACAAAATCTGCGACACAAGCCTTTGTGTCGCAGGATTTTTCAAATTAATTTAATACCAAACATTGGGTGCGACACTAAGGTTTGTGTCGCTATGCTAGGCGACGCAAGCTCTTGTGTCGCTGTTCTATCAAAATTAATTTTCGTGCTAGTGTTGGGTTGCGACACTAACATCTGTGTCGCTACCTCTTTGCGACATAAGTCCTTCTGTCGCTTGATTTAATTAATTACAAAACAATTGCCAAATGCGACACAATCCTCTTCTGTCGCATCTTTCTGTTGCGACACAAGTGCTTGTGTCGCTTACATGATTTGAATTAATTAACTTCAACTTTTGCGACACAAAGGTCTGTGTCGCCACATCTGTGCGACACAACCCTTGTGTCGCCACTGCAGATTGTTTAAATTAACGTAATTATTACTAACACTTCTGTAGTGTTCCCTTTTTCGTGTCTTTTAGAAATGGCAGGACAAGATGCGTTTCTGAGGTTGCTTGAACCTCGTCACAACACGGTGGCTTTTCTGGAAGATGACAGGGATTCTGCTATTCCTTTTCGCCCCATGATCCAGTTCCTTCGGCGTTCCAGGATTCTTTACGCTATCACTGCTGCTCCCACTATCTATAGAGACCATGTTGGTCCTTTTTGGAGAAATGCGGTTGTAAACACCGAACTGGAGGAGACCAGGATTATATCTACAGTTTTTGATCGGGAAATTATCATAACCGAGCAGCTGCTACGTGAAGTGCTTCAGTTTCATGATTCTCTAGTCATGCGCACCCAATTCTCAAATGTTTTCATTGCTGGTGGGATGGCACGTATGGGTTACCCAGGTGTACCCTCTCATCAGTATCGCAAGGGGCACCTCACCCGAGTCTGGAGATTTTTGATGCACGTGATAATCGTGTGTTTATCTGCCAGGAAGGCAGGTTTCGATGGTGCCAGTCACCGTACCGTTTCTGCCATGTTGGCCCTGGTCTACAATAAGCCGTATAATTTTTCCGGATATCTGTTCCGTGAAATGGTGGACAATGCAAAAGCTGAAAATGACAAATGGGTCATGTACCCAAGGTTTATCCAGTTGCTGATTAATCATCTGTTACCGGATCTTCCGGTCAATCCTGATGCAACCTTCCGCCAAACGCTAATGAACTTGCGGATTTTTGCCATCTGCAACTCTTATGGTAAAGGAGTTGCTGCACCGCCAGATGTGCCGCTTTTCGGCCATATTGTACATGAGGGCTATGTCCCTCCGGCTAACGAAGGATTTTTGGATGATGCTGCTGCTCCTCTTCCCTCTGAGGATGCCTTTGTCAATATCCCGATTCAAACCGAGGAGGAAAATATTAATGACATTTTGCAGGACATTGATACCTTTCAAGCAGTTGACGAGACTGCTGCTGATGTGGCCTCGGATGATACTGTCTCTGTGGACCCAAACGACACCCCAACGGATTCGGATGGTGATGTTCCTTCACCGAAAACCATTGAAAGCCTCCGAATCCATAATACTCATCGATATGAGCGGGTTCAACACCGAATTAGGGCAGGACGGGTGCATGTGCCGTCTAACCGGGGGAAACGGCCCCGGGACGCACAGGACTCAGATGATGATACTTTCGCACCCCGTCCTCGTCCTCGAACTCAACCTCATCCGGTCTCTACTTCTGCTGAGTCTCAGCCACAACCACAAACGCTAAATCAGATAATGGCTCTTCTAGACAGAATGAACAAGCAGTTGGCTGAGCAAGCTGCTAGAATCACGGAGTTAGAAGCAACAGTGGCTAGGGTTCCTCAGCTGGAGAGTCTCCTGTTAGAACTAGAGGCCTTAGCTGTTGTTCCGGGGGAGTTAGGCTTAGATGAAACAACATCAATGGCCCCTGGTTCAACTCAAATTGTAAATACTAATGATGTAACCGAAGAAGCTATAAATGAAAATATTAATTTGGATTACTTTGCGTACTCTGCACCAATTCCAGGAAGACCAATTCCTTTAAATGTAGATTACTCCGAAGCAAACCTAGAGTATCTACAGAGTCTGATAAATGAGGAAGGGCAAAGTACAGAAAATGATAATGAAGAATTTGTGTTTGATAATGATGAAGGGGTTGATATTGAAGAAGAAAACATTCACGAAGACTTTGTGAATGTTGATGAAATGAATTTGGGAGAGGAGATGGAGGTCTCTGATACTGAAGAAGTTGTAGAGCCTCAACCGTGTAAAGACTCTACTCCTGCTCCGGCTAAAACCGAACCATCTACTTCCACTGCAGTTGAACCTAATACGTCAAAGACCTGTAAATTCTATAAAATCAGCAGCAAGCGCTACAAAGGTCAAATCATCTCCTGGAAGTATGATGAAGCAAATAAAGTGATTGTTATCAAGCGAAAATATGGGATGCAGTATTTCACTATGAACTTCAAAGTATTAAGTACCTTACCATATTGTGAGATACTGCACTTGGCGCAATTGAATATCATAAATCCCACCAATAACGAGTTAGCGAATCAACTACAGAGAATCTTAAGGAAAGAGGTCAACACCAAAGTGTTCTATCTTTTGAGACCAAATCTGGGGATGAGGTATATTTATCGTAACAGGATACATCCGTTTACCAACAAGCCCTGGGTTAAGATTGTATATAAATCTCCAAAGACCTTAAAGTCTATTCCTCTGGAGAAGCTCCCAGTTGATTTCTTGAGAAGGTTACAACTGTGGAGATATGATGGATATACAGGCGAAGCTGAAATTATCTATATTCAAGATTCAGAGCCTGACGATCTATGGAAAGCCAAAATATCGAAGATTAGAGTGTACGATCCTTTGAGCTTGATTAACCTTACCAAGAAAGACCTTGAAGCTCTTCATGCTAAGAAGATTGATTATTTTCAAGAGTTCAAGACTGAGGCGATGCGTTTTCAAAAGGTTGTCAATGTCTGTATAGCTCAAGGAGTACATGCTGGAGGAAACTTCCCTGCCAGCTGGAAGTGTTAGACGACCAAAGCCGAACGAAGAAATCTTAAAGACCAAGCTGAAGACACGGGGGAGTTTGTTGATACATGTTTTGTATGTCTGTCAGTTGGTCTAGGTCAAAGTCGATTGTAATATTTTGATTGTGATATAAATGTTATTTGTTTTGGAAATCAAAATTAATGTCACTGTTTAGGCGACACAGAGCTTGTGTCGCAATAGCGACACAAGGCTTGTGTCGCATATGTCGGCCTGGCGACACAGGGCTTGTGTCGCAGGTCAGTTAGGTTTTGGCTATAGATAGATCATTACGGGTTCAGTTTTAGGGTTGACAAACCTAGAGTGTTTTCAAGCGATCTGTGAGGAATCTTGTGTAATTGGTTGATTTGTTATTCGTGATATATATAAAAGCTAATCGACTACTTTCGTGTGATTGTTAACGTGCATTGTACAATTGATTGTATTCCGCGCTTTCAATTGTTGAATTGATTCGATTTAGATCCAGTAACAAGGGTCCAACATCTTAATATACTAATACTTGGATCGTATTCAAACCATCTGTGTGGGTTTGAATACTTTGTCATCTGTGTGAGACAAACACTTTATTGTGAATAATACTTTTGTAGGTTCCCTTGTCTTGGACCTAACCGGATCAACACACACAATCGAGAGGCGGAATTCAAACGATTGTATAAAGTACGTAAAAGACAAACGAATCAAACGCAAATCGAATGTATATAGATATAATAACCGAATAGCTTGAATACACTGAAATGCCTTACAAATGCTCTCTATAATCACAGATTCGTCAACCCCACAAATGAGGCCGAAATGCTCTATTTATAGGGAAACCGAAACTGACCTGCGACACAAGCTCTGTGTCGCACAGCCAGTTCATGCGACACAAGCCTTGTGTCGCATAAGCGACACAGGCTCTGTGTCGCCTAAAACAGAACTTGTAATATACTAATGATAGACAAAATGTCATAATTACTTAACAAACTATTACAAGCTAAGACCAACTGACAGACATATAAATATGCACCAACAAACTCCCCCGTGTCTTCAGCTTGGTCTTCAAAAATCGTTTAGCAGCTCCAGTCTTCCAGGAAACGTCCACCCGCGTGGATTCCCTTTGACACACAAATATTAACTATCTTTTGAAACTTTAAAGCTTCAGCTCGATCTTCTATTGTGTACTCAATCTGCTTTTTGCTTAAAGCTTTTAGATCATTCTCAGACATATTGATCAAGCTAATCGGATCAAAAATTCGAATTGTCTTCTTAGATAATCCCCAATTCTCTTCTGGCTCTGAATCTGGAATAAAAACGATTTCAGCTTCACCAGTGATACTGTCGATATACCAATAACATAATCTACTCAGCACATTCAGTGGTAATATCTCCAGAGGGATCTTTTTCAAACAATTTGTCGGCGGATAAATCATCTTGACGACCGGCTATCCTGTAACAGAGTCAAGCCTTTTCTTTGATTTTTGACGTTTTCCCAAAATAGGCTTTATCATGTTATATCTCTTTGAGTATACTTCACGCCTGATAATTTTCTGAATGTAGTCGGCCTTTCCTTCTCTTCCCGGATTAATGAGCTCCAGTTGAGCTAATCTATTTATTTCACATTTTGGGAGAGAACTCAACTTCTTAAATTTCGGCTGGAAGTATTGAATGCCATCTGATCTCTTTATCATAAAAACATTGTGATCACAATCAAACTTCCAACTTCTTATCAATCCCGTAAAATCACCTTTAACTTTGTAGAATTTACAGGTTGGTGGAGCTGCTGCCACGGCCCTTATCCAGTCTGGATGTTCCCTAAACATTCTAGGAACAGACTGATTTGACTCATTGTTTGGCTCCTCATCACTCTCAGACTCTTCCCAGTCTTCAACCACAGGTGCATCATCATATACTTCATTTTCACTCAGCACCTCTTCTTCAACTTCAACATCATCATCACCAAGATCCGAATCATACCTCGGATGTTCATCTTCATTTAATATGCTTTGCAAATATTCAAGATTGGCCTCCGAGTAGTCAATATTAAGTGCAATTGGTTGACCAGGAATTGGTGCAGAATACGCAAAATAATCCAAACAGATATTTTCATTCATAGCTTCATCATTTACATCATTTGTTTGTGTTCCGGCGGAAGTCCTAGTTGTTGTTTCAATGGCACGCAGGCCTGACTCCCCCGAAACCACAGCTAGGGCTTCTAACTCTAAGACCCTAGACTCCAAAACAGGAACCCTCACCGCTTGCGTCTCTAAAGCCTGAATTTGAGCAGCTTGAGCTTCGAGAACCACAGATTGAGATTGAATTAAAGTGGCTTGATCTCTTGCTGTTTGCTGCATCGCATCCATACGCCTCAGAAGCTCTTGGATGACCGAAGGCAGAGGTTGAACAGGAACCTCAACACGGGGAATGTCAACCCGTGGCCTTGAAGAAGAAGTAGCAGATTTACGACGTTGAACGACCGGAGGCACCCAATCTGCATCCGTAGATTCGGATTCACGAGGCCTCTTACCCACGTCGGGTCGCACAAAAACCATCTCTGCCCTTTTTCGTCGCTGAATACGCTTAAAGCGTCTTAGGTCGAAGCGACGTATATTCTCCAAGGAAGTTTCGGAAGGGACTATCCGTGGAGAAGTTGGTGGAGTGGAGCCACCATCAGAAGAACTGGCAGCCACGTTTTCTCCTTCAAGATGTGCAACATGACCAAAGGTCTCAATGTCGTCCAAAATTGCCTCAAGCTAAGGATTTTCTGCTCGTACAGGCACATTGACAAAAAGATCCTCTGGCTGTGGAGGAGCAGCAGCATCCAAAAATTCATCGGCCGCCGGAGGAACATAATTCTCATTTACAATGTGCCCAAACAGTGGCACATCCGCCGGCGCCAGAACTCCTTTAGCATATTGCCCACAGATGGCAAAGATGCGAACATTCATAGGGGTTTGTCGAAAACGGTGAACAGCATTCACCGGAAGCCCCGGAAGAAGATGGTTGAGCAGTAGCTGGATAAACCGCGGGTACATGTTCCATCGGTTGTCCCCGGTGTGTACATTGTCAACCATAGCCCGAAAAATATAACCAGAAAAGTTGAAGGGCTTGTTGTACACTAGTGCCAGCATAGCAGAAGCCGTAGAATGGCTCATGCCGTCAAAACCAGCCTTTCTGCTGGATAGGCAGACGATCGTAATGTGCATCAAATACCGCCAGACCCTAGTTAGGTTGGCCTTGCGGTATTGATCCTTCGGAATGCCCGGATACCCAAGACGGATCATGCCTCCATTTATAAATGAGTTTGCAAATTGAATCGGCATGTCCGGATGGTCAGCAAATTGGAAGAATTCTCTAATAAGCCGCTCGGAGATAACCACCTCTTTGTCTTCTACCCGTGCAAGAATGCGGGTTTCAGGCAGATCAGAGTTGATCACAGCTGAATTCCAGAAGGAGCCAACTTGATCTTTGTATATTGGTGCATTGGCGGAGATGGCTGTAAAAATGCAGGAACGGCGCAAGAAAGCAATCATTGGCCTAAAAGGCGCAGCCGAATCCCGATCGTCCTGAAGAAAAGCCACAATTATGTGCCTCGGCTCCCAATCATTCACATTTATATCTGCCATTGCTATTAACACAAAAGAAAACATAGCTCGAAAAGCGTTAGCATACAAACGTGAAGACAATTAATTTGAATAAAAGGTCTTATGCGACACAGAGGATTGTGTCGCAGTAAGAATGCGACATTATAATTGTGTCGCTAAACCCATATGCGACACAAAGGATGGTGTCGCAAAAATCAATTTTAAAAACTATGCGACACAAACGCTTGTGTAGCTAACAAATTAAGCGACTGCATGGGTTGTGTCGCATTTTGCAATAAAATTGAATTTAATTGAATTTAGCGACAGAACCCTTATGTCGCAAACTATGTGTCGCAAGCTAAGGCGACACAACGTTTGTGTCGCATAGAAACAAAAACGACAGACACAAGTGCGACACAAGTGTTTGTGTCGCAACTTGTGTCGCAATGACGAACAGTTGCAAACCCAGAAAAACCCTATAATCAAATTTGGGGTTTTCGAAATTGAGGACACCAAATGATGCGCCAACGTTTGTAGAGCATGAAACCATGATTTTTAACATGATAGCAACGTCTCCCGTGTCCAATTTTACCCCAAACCAAAAACCCTAAAAACCGTATGTTTCATTTGACATTTAAACCAAAAGTATACGGTAAAAGTGAGTGAAAATGGTACCTATAAGTCGAGAAAATTTAGATGAACACGAAACACGGATTGGATTGCAAAGAAACACGGCCGAAGATAGAAAATCGAAAGAAAATTACGTCGCAGTCCTTGTGTCGCAAGAGAGAGGCTTGTGTCGCTTTTTGTGTCGCAAAAACGTGTAGCGACTGAGAGGTAGGGTCCGGCTTTTATACCTCAACCCTGTATAGCGACACAAGATGCGACATGGGTAGCGACACAAAATTTGTGTCGCATGTGCGACACAGCGCTTGTGTCGCAACTGGGACTGTTTGGAAATTTTAATTTCAAGTTTTACAGTCGAAGCCGATTTGATATTTACTTAGAGACTTGGTATAATTAAGAACAATAAAGTAATAAATAAATAAATAAAAAATAAAAAACAATTTAAAAATTAAAAACCGTTGAATCTATTTTACACTCAACGACAGAATCATAACATCTTTTTAGTGACGGGATTGGTTAAGTCTGCTTTAGGAATCATATCAGGATAACATGCACTTATTAGGAATAGTAAGTGTTATTTCGATTATCAGTATGTTTGTCCTCTTTAAATTTACTTAGCATAGTTAAATCACCTGTTATAAAGATTAGTTCAAGACGACTATTGATATTTTAACCATATAAACATTTGTACTTAAGTATATGATTTCAACTCATAATGAGATGAACCACTTGTGTTATTATTAGCATGCATATTATAGTGTATAAAACACATTAAAATATACATTTGAAATCAAAACATGTTATTATTTTCTATATAGTAGGTGAAGGTATGGACGTATTTTTAGAACCAAGTTAGCGGTGACAGGTCTGTACTTTCGTACAACAGAGTCACATAAACAATAGTTCGGGTTGAACAAACACCAGTCTGAACACTTTAAACTAGAGGGTACAGGTCTGTACTTTCGTACAACAGAGTACCATAGTTTAACACAACCAGTACGAGGCAATCTATTTATAACTTTTCTAGTACATTTGTACATTAAATTTTAGAGTTTAGATATGCCACGGGTACGCAATAGTTGTCTATAACTTAACATAGACTACGTACCTAAGTTCTTTTCAAGAAGATATTAGATGAAACCAGGTCTGTATTTTCATACAACAGAGGAGACAACTAATATGTTCCCCCAGATAACACCATACAAAGACCCTATATCTTAGATCATAACATGTTTATTATCCAAATATTAAGACGAAGCGTTAAAATATTTCGGACATTTTTGCCCTTATTTTAACTTAATGTCATACATATTAATATGGCTTTATATAAAATAATATGCATATTTGAAAGTTAAGCTTCTTAGTAACTTTAGAACAAATGCCTACCAATACATCATTTGATGAAGCTAATATTTATAAAAGGTATTTCAAGTATGCTAGATAAATCTACTGACACATCAAACATAAATCTTAAAATTCCATTTTATGCATGTTTCCTGATGTACTATCATTTCCCAATTGTTTACAGACACAATTCAACGTCTAGTTTAACAATGTTGCAACTATTGCATTTCTTTAATACGAACAAGTATAAAGAGTGGCAGTTGCGGATTTTTTTTTTTTTTTTTTTTTAAGCGCACTAAGTCTAAAAGACAATTCTGACCAGAAATGGAGAGTTAGGCATTGCTTAAACTCACCATTCCAATCATAGAGACAAGCTCATCAAATCGACTACGAGAGAAAGCTTTTGTGAAAAGATCTGCGTTTTGTTTAAGAGTAGGGATTTGGACAAGGTCAATTAGGTGCTTCTCATATTAATCCCGTATAAAATGATAACGAATTTCAATATGCTTTGTTTTTGAATGTTGTACGGGATTGCGTATGATAGATACAGCAGCTGAATTATCAATATGAATAGGAGTAAGAGTTAAAAGTAACCCATAGTCACGCATTTGATGCTGAATCCAGAGAACCTGGGAACAGCAACTGGCAGCAGCAATGTATTCTGCTTCAGCAGTGGATGTAGAGACAGTTGTCTGCTTCTTGCACTGCCACGAGACTAATCGGCTTCCTAGAAACTGACATCCTCCAGTTGTGGATTTCGCGTCCACTGAGCAGCCACCATAATCCGAATCTGAAAAAGCAGTTAGAGCAAAATCGTTTTCATTAGAATACCAGAGACCCAAGGAGGGTCTCCACTTAAGATAACCTAATATGCGTCTGACAGCCTTTTCATGAGAAGCTTTGGGCTTTGCTTGATATCTTGAACAGATCGATACGGCAAATAAAATGTCCGGCCTAGATGCTGTAAGGTACATAAGCGATCCTATCATTGAACGATAGTCACGCTGATTAACATCATCTTCGTCGTCAGCAGGTCCAAGTTTGTGACTGATGTCAATAGGAGTTCCATAGTGTCTGGCATCAAGCATCTGATATTTTGTCAAGATATCCTTGACATATTTTGTCTGATGAATATAAATACCCTTATCAGACTGCTCGACTTGAACACCAAGAAAAAATTTTAGTTCTCCCATGGCACTCATCTCAAACTTAGACTTCATGACTTTTTCGAAATCTCTGCACAGCATCTCATTGGTCGATCCAAAAATAATATCATCTACGTATACCTGCACAAGCAACAAATCGTTTCCTGTCTTTTTGATAAAAAGAGTTGAATCAATCTGCCCACGAGTGTAACCATTTGTGAGCAGGTGTTGAGACAACGTTTCATACCAAGCCCTTGGAGCTTGATGAAGACCATAATATGCTTTATCGAGTTTGTATACGAAATAAGGATGCACTGAGTCTTCGAAACCAGGAAGTTGTTTCACATAAACCTCTTCGTTGACCTTCCCATACAAAAACGCACTCTTTACATCCAGTTGATAGACACGAAATTTCTTGAATGAAGCGTAAGCAAGAAATATCCGTATTGACTCCAAACGCGCAACTGGTGCAAAAACCTCGTCATAATCCAATCCTTTGATCTGTGTAAAACCTTGAACCACCAGACGAGCTTTGTTTTTCACAACTACGCCACGGTCATCTTTCTTGACTCGATAAACCCAGCGAGTACCAATCGGATAGAATCCTTGAGGTAGTTTAACCAGCTCCCAAACTTCTAACTTTTTGAACTGTTGGAGCTCTTCTTGCATGGCTTCTACCCAGTGAGAGTCAGTCAATGCTTCCTTGATATTTTTCGGTTCAATTTGAGAAAGAAAGCATGACTCCAATTGAGCTAATAGGCACTCGGTTTGTCCTCTGGTTCTAACTCCATCGTGTAAATCACCAATTATATTATCGACCGGGTGATTCACATTTACACGGCTACTTGGAATCTCTTCAGGTTCAATGACAATTTCCAAATTTGTATCATCTCCCCCAGATACTAAAGTTTCTTCAAGTACCTCTGTGACAGATTCTACTTCACCATCAGATAATGCCGGCATATCTGGATCTGTATCAGGATCTTGAACTGGTTCAGTAGTTTGTGGAGGAGGTGGTGGTGTTTTTGTAGGAGACTTGGATACATCAGAGTATATATCAAGACCATGAAGCATTGTCACCACCTGTTCAATTTCATCTTCAGCAGGAAGATTGAATGAATCAAACATACTGTCATAATCGAACAAGAAGTCGGGTCCCGTTCCTTGTGAAGGTTGAGTGTAACGCAAACAAGTTACTTCAAAATGTTCCTCCACTCTCTTTGTAGCTTTGTTATACACACGTTTATTTGGTGAATTATTTGAGAAACCCAAAAATTAGCCTTCACTTGATTTTTCACCAAATTTAGCCACTCTTTCTTTTGTGTGCATAATCATACATGGACACCCGAAAGGCTCAAGAAACTGTAAATTTGGTTTACCGTTGTTGAAGAGCTCATAGGAGGTCTTATTGCGTTTCTTAACCATGGACACTCGATTAAGAATGTAGCAAGCTGTGTTGACCGCCTCTGCCCAGAACGTGATAGGCAGTTTTGAATCAGCTAACATAGTCCTTGCAGCTTCAATGAGAGTCCTATTCTTACGCTCAGCAACTCCATTCTGTTGAGGAGTTCTAGCAGCACTGAATTGATGATCAATGCCTTTCTTTAAACAGAAAAGACCTAGTGTAGAGTTCTTAAATTCCGTACCGTTATCACTTCTTAGTTTCTTGATCTTCAAATTGCACAAATTTTCTAGTTTTTCGAACAAGTAGATAAGAATTTCAGCAGTTTCATCCTTGGAGGCCAAAAAATAAACCCAAGAGAACCTCGAGTAATCATCAGTGACCACCAAACAATACCATGCTCCACCTATACTTTTTTTGCTCACTGGTCCAAATAAGTCCATGTGCAATAATTCCAATGGCTTTTCAACTGAGTTGACCAGTTTTGACTTATGGGACTTCTTGTGCTGTTTTCCCTTTCGACAGGGGACGCAATGATCATTAAGCCCGAAAGATTGCTTCTGTACACCACGCACAAAATCATTTTTAACCAGATAATTCATCTTACGAAAATGTAGATGACCCATCCGTCTGTGCCACAACAAGGATTCTTTTTCATTAGCCTTAGACAAGAAACACGTTTGCTGCTTTGTTTCAACAGTACGCATATCTAGAATGTACGTGTCTCTGTCTCGAGGTGCCCTCACTAGCACCCACTCCTCGGGAATAACAAATCCCGGCTTCAGAATGCAACACTCACTTTTCGTGAAAACAGTAGTGTATGATTTATCACAAACTTGCGATACACTAAGAAGGTTGTGTTGCAGCTGTTCTACAAAATTAACCTTTTCAAAGCTCACTCGGCCGTTTGAGAGTGTGCCTTGACCAGAAATAACCCCTCCTTTGTCACCAGCAAAAGCAACATATCCCCCATTATATGCATGAACATCGGAGAGCAAGGATATATTGCCGGTCATGTGTCGCGAGCAACCACTTTCGATATACCATTTGCTATTAAGTACGGCTTCAGGTTGCTGCAACACCAAAAACAAGGAGGTTAATTAGTAACGGAGACCCAAGCCTTTACAGACTTGGGTACTCCAGACGCATCATCCACAATGATCACATCAGTCAAAATTTTGTTTTTAAACATATAAGAAGAATTGATTGACGTGACACTGTTGGATGTAGAATCATTTGATGATTCATTCACTTTCCAAACCTTTTTAGGTTTGGTAGATTGCTTGTCAACAACATTGAGCTTAGAAATTGATGATTTGGTTGGCTCAAACTTGCTGGTTTTCTTAGCAGGTGAGGGAGAACGTGAACCTTTAACTGAAGAATTTTTAATTTTAGAACTTTTAGATACACCTTTCCCAGACCGCTTTTTAGCAAGCAACGGACAATCATTTATTAAATGACCTTGTTTCTTGCAGTAGAAACAAGATCTTTTCTCAACAGGTTGTTGAAATTTTGGAACAAACCTATGAGGATGGTTGAAAGAAATATCAAAGGCACATGCACACTTATGTGAGCATGTTGAATTTGACGCTTGTTTAGAGAAAACAGTGGATTTAGAAGAAGTTTGATGTTTTTTAATATTTTCTTTGATTTTCAAAATCTTCTTTTCAGGCTCAGCCTTAGCTTTGCCTTTTCCACTTAAAGCCATGACTGAAGATTCATTAGTTATAATTACATTTGTTGGCTTTATACTTTTCTTTTCAACCTTTGAGTACTCCTCTTCGATTATATCCTCAATTTTAACAATCTCCTTTAAAATATCAGGAGAATCGCTCGAAGCCTTGTTTACAACAGACTCACAAACATCAGAAGGCTTAACTGACTCAGCCTTGACACAAACAGTAACTGATTCAACAGATTTAACCTCTTGAGCATTAACAATCTCAGGCTCACTAGGTTTTGCCTTAACAGGTTCAGGCTCACTAGTGCTGGGTTGATCGTCAGTTACTTTAACTTTTTCAGCCTGAATTTTCACAGGCTTACTTATTTTGACAGGAGCAAATTTCACAGGATTTATTGCCGTCTTTGAAAAGTTTGGCATAAATTCAGTGATGTCATCCTTAACAGGCATGGGAAAATAATTTTTAGGAGGCGGAACTTGATGAAAACCAAGTCCAGCCTTGCTTTTCGTATCACTTCTTTGTGCCTGAAGGATCTCATCAAAGACTAGAGAGGAAGTTGAAAAGTTAGATAATTTTCTGTTCAACTCAAGAACTTCAGCCTGAGAATCAGCAAGTTGTTTCTTTACGAAAGAAAGCATATTAACATAGCTTCTTATTTCATCTTGCTGTTCAAAAATTTTGGCTTTCAGCTCTTTCTTTTCTTCAAAGATAGCTTTTAGCTTTTTATCACAAATCTTATCATTATCTTTTAACATATTATTCGAAGCAGTTAATTGTTCTATGCTAGTGATAAGACGTTCATTTTCTTCTCTTAACCTGTTCACTTGTCCTGTCAAATGAATGCATGAAATACAAGACAAAGGTTCATTATCAACCTCATGAATGTTGGCCATGAAAGCTTTGTTCTGTTGGTCATCATCAGCTTGTTCTGACCAGTCAAACGCTTCATCTGATAACATTAAGGCGGCTGACACCATTGCCTTTTCTTCAGCTTTAGCCTTCTCTGTAGGGTTGTTCTGAGAAGGCCTTGTGAAACCAGAGGAGGGCTGTCGTGTTTCACATTCACGAGCAAAGTGTCCATAGTTGTGACACTTATAGCACTTAACCTTGCTCTTGTTAAATCCAAGACCCTTATCACTAGGGTCCTCCAGTGACCTTTTTCCAGTTTTCTTAAAATAGGTCTTAGCTCTACGAGTAAGCATAGCCAAGTTCCACCTTAAGTCCATTCGTTCCAGTTAGTCATCATCTATTTGACGAAAATCTTCCTCTGTCAGGTCCATGGAACCAGCTTTCTTGCATAGAAAGTCATCATAGGCTGATAACAATGCCGAGAAAAGTGCAGCATGATCTTGTGAAGCTGCAGGAATAGGTCCTTGATGACTTGGTGGTTGAAAATAAGAACCACCAGAAGAAGTAGTAGGTTGATGACTTGACGAGCCACTGGTTCCACCAGCCAAGAATGCTGAGCCAGATGTTCCAGTTAATGAAACATCTACTCCGTAGATCTTAGGATTCTGGACATTTGCAGTCGCCTTTGTTTCTTTTCTTTGCATGTCCAGAAGATCAGCTTCTAGTTGACCAATAAGATCATCAAGAGACATGTTTAGAATGTCTGGATCCTTTTCCATCATTAAAACTCGAGTATCCCACTTGTCAGGTAGGGATTCAAGAAGTTTTTTATTAGTTTCAGACTTATCCAGAGTTATTCCCCCTTCCGTTAGCTCACTTACTAACTGTGAGTATCTAGAAAATAAGTCAGAAAGAGACTCATTTGGAAGAATATCAAACATGTCGTATTGCTTCTTGACTAAACGCAATTTGTTCTGCTTATATTGTTCACTACCTCCACATCTTTTCTCAAATGCCTTCCATAAGTCATAAGCAACTTCCAAATGTCTAAATTGTTTGAGAATTGACGGTGGTAATGCCATGGTGATTGCAGAATGAGCCTTTTTATCATTCTCAAAGGCTTTGCGTTCCTCAGGCGTCATTGATTTAATTGACTTTAGGGGTGCAGTACCAGTATACACTCCCGGACTGACCGGACGTTCATATCTTTCTGTTAAAGCAACCCACATTTCGGGATCATTAAACGAAACAAACGCTTCAAAGCGTTGACGCCAGTAGGCATAATCCATCCCTATAGTATACATAGGTGGTTTATTCGTACTTCCGACTTCAGAGTTTTGCTTTAGTAGATCTCCAACACGTTGCAATGAAGAAGATGCCATATTGAGTAACCTGCAAAACAAACACACAAAGAACAAACTAAACTGTTATGCGACACAAGGATTGTGTCGCGGAATCAAATGGCGACACTATAGATGTGTCGCTAGAATTTAAGTATCAGTTAAACAGGCGACACAAGGGTTATGTCGCAAAAATTCTATGTCGCAAATTTAGCTTGTGTCGCTTGCTGGTGTCGCAGAACTCTTATATACGAAACGAAGTTTTGTCGCTTAAAACCAAACGTTGTGTCGCTTAAAACCTACTCGCGACAGAAGATTGTGTCGCTAAAACCCTAAATGCGACAGAAAAGCTGTGTCGCAGCTTGTGTCGCAGAAACGGGGAGAGCTGCGGCAGAAAACCCTAAAATTCGCAAACTTCCGAAACCCTAACAAAAAACCACGAACAACAGACGAATCTTAACACCAAAATCTTCCAGAAAATGTAGAATATGAACCTTTAACACGAAATGTAAAGATATAATTCCAAAAACTAGTCGATTTTAGCCGAAAACACGTACAAACACGATCCAATAACACCAAATCCGTAGATTATGGCTCTGATACCACTTGTAGGTTCCCTTGTCTTGGACCTAACCGGATCAACACACACAATCGATAGGCGGAATTCAAACGATTGTATAAAGTACGTAAAACACAAACGAATCAAACGCAAATCGAATGTATATAGATATAATAACCGAATAGCTTGAATACACTGAAATGCCTTACAAATGCTCTCTATAATCACAGATTCGTCAACCCCACAAATGAGGCCGAAATGCTGTATTTATAGGGAAACCGAAACTGACCTGCGACACAAGCTCTGTGTCGCACAGCCAGTTCATGAGACACAAGCCTTGTGTCGCATAAGCGACACAGGCTCTGTGTCGCCTAAAACAGAACTTGTAATATACTAATGATAGACAAAATGTCATAATTACTTAACAAACTATTACAAGCTAAGACAAACTGACAGACATATAAATATGCACCAACAACTTTGATTCATAATAAACTCTGTGTCAAAATTAATCTTGTTTTCCGCCTAGATTAATTTAAACTTGTTTGATATAAAACTTGGATATAAACTAACACGTTAAGATAACTGTTATTTAATCTGTATCTAAGTTTTGGGAACCTTGTGACCCAACAGATATTGATTTTATGAAGTTTATTGTGTTTATCCGAAAGATCCATCTTATTTAATTGATCTTTAATTGTGTCACACCCCCAAATTATGATGCAGCGGAAGTCGGGTCGGGGCGCGACTAATCATGGATCATTACACAAAGTTACATCGAACGACCACTATATGCGTCGTTTTGAAATCAATACCAAAATAGTACCTTAATAATTAAATTGTTTACAGCAATTTCTGAGTTCGCGAATAAATGTAGAGATTTTAATACATAACTAATAATACAAAATAGTAATGCAAGGAAATCTCCAATGTTTGTAAATCATGCGACACGAGCTATGGTGATCCTGGAGTAATCCTACTCCTGTTGTGAACCTGAGAATACATACTAAAATGGTCAACAATAATGTTGGTGAGTTCATAGGTTTAGATATCATAATGTAAATGTGAACCACGAGATTTTATATGAGTTGCACGCATGCAAAATAATGTATACTATTGCCATGAGCTCATAGTCCGAAGCTTAACCATAATGAGTTTGCCTCCTGCAGATGCCTAATCCAGAACATCCATATGAACAAATAATAAAGCGCCCGTTTGACCAGTTAGAGCTACTAACCCGGACGGGGATGGTCAATCCCAAATAGTACTATTCTTTAATACTCGCGCTAAGATCCATACTAACGAAACTATGATGTGTAGAGGACTTTTGTGTGGATTATGCAAGTGAAACTCATGCAATCCGTATATGTGTAAATCTGTACTCGTGTTCGTGAAAATAGTGCATGTATTCTCACCCCAATAGTTAAAACAGTAAAAGTGGGGCTATGAGACTCACCTGAGTCTTGAAAGCGTGCGTTTAAATTAATAAACGTATGTCCAAAGATGTAACCTTCTGGCGCCCTAAACACACAAGGTTATATATGAGTGAATGTCTCAAAAGATCATTCATGCTAGTTGTCCACTCAACTAGTTATGTTCGATGTTGTTTGTTCCATAATTACGTTTAGAAAACAAGTATGGCCCGTTGGTGAAGAGTTTGAAAATGATATTAATTCTCAAATTAATATTATCATGATTGTTTTTGTGTTTTAAGTTGATAAGGTTAATGTACCTTAGGTGTCTTCAAGTTGTCCCTGTAAGTATTTAACTTTGATTGTTACGGATAATAAAATAAAGTAGTGAGTTGGTTGATTATTCGGGTTCCAAGTTAATACTGTTTTGTTTGGTGTTCTATGGTTAATACTGTTGACTAATGTGTCGCTAGTTAATACTGTTGGTCTTTGTGTCGCTAGTTAATATTGTTGGTCTTTGTGTCGCTAGTTGACACTGTTGGTTATAATTGTTGCGACACCAGTTAGTACTGCTGGTTATAATTGTTGCGACACAAGTTAGTACTGCCGGTTATAATTGTTGCGACACAAGTTAGTACTGCCGGTTATAATTGTTGCGACACAAGTTAGTACTGCCGGTTATAATTGTTGCGACACAAGGGTCATGTCGCAGGTTAATACTGTTGGGTTAATACTGCTGGTTTCAAAGGTAGCGACATAAGGATTATGTCGCTAATTCCACAGACTGAAGGTTTCACATAGTTTCTACTGCTCGTTTTGTTTCTACTGTTCTCTTAGTTTCTACTGCTCTCTTAGTTTCTACTGTTCTCTTAGTTTCTACTGCTCGCGTGGTTTCTACTGTTGGTTCTTTTCTTTTATTACTACTGCTAGTTCATTTCCATTATTAGTACTGCTAGTTCATTTACATTATTAGTACTGTTAAGTTGTTTACATTATTAGTACTGCTAGTTCATTTTACTCGGTTACTACTGTTAGTGTATTTCCTTAGTTTCCACTGCTAGTTCATTTTACCCGGTTACCACTGTTAGTGTATTTCCTTAGTTTCCACTGCTAGTTCATTTTACCCGGTTACCACTTAGTGTATTTCCTTAGTTTCCACTGTTAGTTATTTTACTTTATTACTACTGCTAGTGTATTTACTAGTTTCCACTGCTAGTTCGTTTACTCGGTTTCTACTGCTAGTTCATTTCTCCTTTGTTTCTACTGCTAGTTCATTTTGTTACTTAGCTCGTTTCTTAGTTACCACTGTTAGCACGTTCCTCCCATATCACTACTGTTAGTATATTTCCTCGGTTACCATTGCTAGTATGTTTCTACTGTTTGTTTCTGTTGATACATGTTTTGTATGTCTGTCAGTTGGTCTAGGTCAAAGTCGATTGTAATATTTTGATTGTGATATAAATGTTATTTGTTTTGGAAATCAAAATTAATGTCACTGTTTAGGCGACACAGAGCTTGTGTCGCAATAGCGACACAAGGCTTGTGTCGCATATGTCGGCCTGGCGACACAGGGCTTGTGTCGCAGGTCAGTTAGGTTTTGGCTATAAATAGATCATTACGGGTTCAGTTTTAGGGATGACGAACCTAGAGTGTTTTCAAGCGATCTGTGAGGAATCTTGTGTAATTGTTTGATTTGCTATTCGTGATATATATAAAAGCTAATCGACTAGTTTTGTGTGATTGTTAATGTGTTTTGTTCAATTGATTGTATTCCGCGCTTTCAATTGTTGAATTGATTCGATTTAGATCCAGTAACAAGGGTCCAACAAGTGGTATCAGAGCCAAAATCGTTTGATTTTGTGGTATTGAATCAATTTTGTGCGTTTTTTTTGTGTTAAATCACATACTTTTTAGCAAATACTATTGATTAGAGGTGGTAAAAGCTTGAAATCTGGTTTTTCTGAAAGATCATTGAAGGCTCGTCCGATTGCAGGTCGTTAATTTTAGTGGGGTTTACGAAAATTTTCGAATTTTGGGGTTTAAGTGCGGCTGACTTCGCAGCATAGCGACACAACCTCTGTGTCGCCATTAGGGTTTTAGCGACATAAGCTTTTTCTGCGACACAAACACTCTGTGTCGTATTAGAGTTATTTGCGACATTACCATTGCGACATTGGGTGCGACATTAACCTGAGACATTGGACTGCGACAGTGGATTGCGACATAACCTTTGTGTCGCATTTGGACTCATTTATTCACTATTAGCGACACAATCTTTGTGTCGCCTGTTGCTTTCTTGCAACACAACCCTTGTGTCGCCATTTGTGTCTGCTTGCGACATTACCTTTCTGTCGCTGTTTTAATTTTTGAATAACAATTTTGTTTTATAAGTGTGCAGGAAATATAATGTCTCTTCAAAGCTTTACCCAGCTATTAAAACACAGTAATGAAGTTGGAAGCACAAACAAACCTCCATTATTTACCGCAAATACTGATTATGTGGAATGGAGGCAACGTTTTGAAGCCTTCATTTCATACAATGACCCAGACATGTTGATTCCTTTACTTGAACGTTATGAACATCCACCATCTGATGGACAATTTAATTCTATCAATGCTCCACCAAAACCTATTAGATCTTTGACTCCTGATGAGAAAAAGGCTTGGGATTTGGAAAGAAAAGTACATTCAGCCATCACAATGAGCATGTCTGCTGATGTTTTGAAAATGTTTAAACATTACACCATTGCTTATGATTTATGAAAGGCTATTGAACAAAGGTGTGGGGGTAATGAGAGATACAAAAAGAGTAAACTTGCACTTATTAAGAAGCAATATGAACAGTTTGATATCTTACCAAATGAATCCATAAATGCACTGTTTATTCGCTACTCACATCTGTTTAGTGAGCTGAATGAGGGAGGGGTATCTTTAACTACTGAGAATGTCAACAAGAAACTCTTAGGCGCTTTACCTAAGAAATGGAATCATCGTGTTATGATGATGGAGGAAGATGAACGTGTGATGAATCTTTCATTAGATGATCTTGTTGGAAGACTACAAGCTTATGCACTAGATATGCAGAGAAAGGAAACTAAGTCTAGTGCACAAGTTCAAGATCCCAGCTTGTATGGTAGTTCGTCTCCTACTACTAGCGTAGCTTTATTATCTGGCAGCTCTAGTGGATCTTCTGCTTCCTCTACTAAACCGACTATTCCTTCAGTTGGAAGAGTACCTTATTCTTCAAACACTCCAGTCTCACCTGATACTAAAGAGAATGCTGCTGTATTTCAAGCCTTTCTCAGTGCTTATGATAGTTTTCTTTCAAAGAAAACTAGCACCATTGATCTTACTGAGAGAGATTTTGAACAAATAGATCCTGATGATCTTGAAAGGATGGATCTACGTTGGAATTTTGCTATGCTAACCAGGAGAGCAAAGAAATACTTAAAGAAAAATGGGAGAAAGAATCTGGATGATGAAAGCGATTCTGGTCTTGGTTTTGATAAGAGTAAGGTGAAGTGCTACAACTGTCAAAATCTTGGGCACTTCGCTAGGGAATGTGAGAAAGCTAAGCACCCTGCTTCTGGCTTCTCCAAACCATCTACCTACACAAGACCACCTCAGAGGACTCCAGAGAAAACGCCTGCCTCAAATGCTCTTCTTATTCAAAATGAAGAGGCATATGACTGGAGTGAAGAAGCAAATGACGATCAAAATAGTGCTCTTATGGCTGAAATCTCCAGTGTGCATGAGGTACCCATCGAAGAACCACTTTCGTGTATATCATGCATTAAATTAACTGGTAAAATTAACAGATATTCTGAGGATAACCAACGCCTAAATAATGAATTAGAAAAACTTGCTAAGGCTAATAAGATCTTAAAAGATAATGAACAAGCTTTTGATAAGAAACTAGATGCTGCATTTTCTGACCGAAAGGAGCTAAAAGCTAAAATTTTTAGTCAACAAGATGTAATTGATAGTTACCTTAAATTATTAGCTGATCTTAGAAAAGAACTTGCTGACTCACAGTCAGAAATTATTAACCTTAAAAGAAAACTTTCTAATTTCTCAACGTCCTCACTTGTCTTTGATGAAATTCTTCAAGGGCAAAGGTATGATACTAAAAGTAAGGTTGGGCTTGGTTATCACCAAGTACCACCTCCTATGAATTATCTACCTATGCCTTCACAGGATGAAGCCAAAGACTTTGTGCCTTCTTTTTTAAAGGAAGTCATGAAATCTGTTAATGAGCCAGTTAAAGATTCTAAGCAAAATGTTAAATCTGAGTCGAATCTATCTACTGCTAATGAATCTGAAAAAACTGTTGAAACTAAGCCTGTATCTGTTAAGAAAACTGAATTTGCTACAATCAAAAATTTCAACTCCAGTTAGTGCACAGGAAATAGTTGAAGTTGAGGATTTGACTGAGGAAGTTAATATGAAGATTAAGAAAGAAAATATTAAGCCTGAAAATCATATAATAACTACTGAATTGAGTAACATGGCTTTTCAAAGAAAAGGCAAAGCTACGGCTGAGCCTCAAAAGAAGATTTTAAAGTTAGATAAAAAGAACAAATCATCTGAAAAATTTTCTAAACCTGTTGATATCTCGGATAAACCATCAACATCTTCACAAGCATCTAACTCATCATGTACACACAAATGTACATGTTCTGTTAATGCTTCATTTAAACAACCTCCAGTGATTCATCCTCAACCTCAACCATTCGTTGAAAGACGATCTTGTTTCTATTGTAGGAAACAAGGTCATCTCATTAGTGTTTGTCCGTTGCTTTCTAAACAACGATTTGGGAGATACACGCCACGAAATTCTTTATATAGAAATTCATCTCAATCGAGGCGTAGCTCATCATCTCCCTTACCTGTCAAGAAAGTCAATAAGATTGTGCCAATTAAACCTAGTGTCAAAAAGCACAATCCTATAGACAAGCCACCATCCAAACCTAAACAGGTTTGGCAGATTAAAAGGTCAACCAATGACCTGTCATCCTACAATAACACATCAGGAAACACCACTGATTTGTTAAAAGATAAAATTTTAACTGATGTTGTTATTGTAGATGACCTTGGAAGACCCAAGTCTGTGAAGGCTTGGGTCTCCACTTCTAACTAATTCACTCTTGCATTTTGTGTCTGCAGCAGTCCGAGGAAGTAAAAAATAGTAAATGGTACATCGATAGCGGCTGCTCACGACACATGACAGGCAACCAATCCCTACTTTCTGATTTGAAGCCATATAATGGGGGTTATGTTGCATTTGCTGGTGATAAGGGTGGAGATATTACTGGACAAGGAACACTCACAAATGGGCAAGTGAGCTTTGAAAAAGTGAACTTTGTTGAACAGTTGAATCACAACTTGCTCAGTGTTTCTCAAATGTGTGACAAGAAATACATAACAGCATTTACTGATGTAGAATGCTTGATTCTGAAGCCGGGATTTGTGATTCCCGAGGAATGGGTACTAATGAGAGCACCAAGGACAAAGGACACGTATGTACTAGATATGCGAACCATTACATCCACTGAGCATACTTGTCTATTGTCTAAAGCTGATGAAAAGGAATCACTAATGTGGCACAGACGAATGGGAGATCTTCATTTCCGCAAGATGAATTATCTTGTAAAACATGATCTTGTGTTGGGCGTTCCTAAACAATCTTTTGGATTAAATGATAACTGTGTTTCCTGTCTCAAAGGGAAACAACACAAGAAATTCCATAAGTCTAAGTTAGTGAATTCTATTGAAACTCCTCTTGAGTTATTGCATATGGATCTTTTCGGACCGGTGAGCAAACGGAGTATAGGAGGAAGTTATTACTGTCTGGTAGTGACTGACGACTATTCGCGATTCTCTTGGGTGTACTTCATTTCTTCTAAAGATGAGGTGCCTGATATTCTGATTTATT
Organism: Gnaphalium uliginosum; assembly: GCA_963930675.1. NCBI lineage: Eukaryota > Viridiplantae > Streptophyta > Magnoliopsida > Asterales > Asteraceae > Gnaphalium > Gnaphalium uliginosum. The sequence goes on along the minus strand of OZ005686.1, from coordinate 17,457,720 downwards.
TGTTTGACAAACTGGAAAACATATGCGATCTGAAGATAAAGAAACTGCGGAGTGACAACGGAACTGAATTCAAAAATAAAACTTTAGAGATTTACTGTTTGAAGAAAGGAATAAATCATCAATTCAGTGCCGCAAGAACTCCACAACAAAATGGAGTCGCTGAAAGAAAAAATAGGACTCTCATAGAGGCTGCACGCACCATGCTTTCAGACTCAAAATTGCCTATCACTTTTTGGGCAGAGGCGGTCAATACAGCTTGTTATATTCTTAACAGGGTTTTGACGGTGAAGAAACGCAATAAAACTTGTTATGAGCTTTTTAATAACCGTAAACCAAATTTGCAGTTTCTTGAACCTTTTGGGTGTCCCTGCATCATCATGAACACACGCGAACGAGTTGCTAAGTTTGGTGAAAAGTCAAGTGATGGTTTCTTCTTGGGGTATTCTGTTAATTCTCCTAACAAGAGAGTCTATAATAAATCAACCAAGAAGATTGAGGAGCACTATGAAGTTAAATGTTTACGATATAGTGAATCTCCTCAAAGCACGGGACCCGACTCACTATTCAAATACGATGAATTGTTTGACTCATTTCATCTTCCTATAGATGATAATATTGATCAGGTGGTGACCCTACTGCATGGAATGGATATGTTCCAAGATGTATCTTCTCCTTCTAAAGCCACACCACCCTCAAACAATGATATCCCTTCTACTTCTGGAACAGCTCCTAGTGTATTTATTCCACAACCTAATCCTGAGATGCCGGGTGTTTCCAATGATGAATCTGAGGATAAATCTGATGAAGCTGTTCAACCGAATGATATTTTTGAAGTTGAGGGAGACTTAAACAACTTGGATTCTGAGATTGTGCCATCTCAAATTCCACAGCAACGCGTACACACATCTCACCCGACTGATAATATTATTGGTGAGTTGACTAAAGGTGTACAAACAAGACATCAAGTTAAGGCTACATCCGAATCATCTTCTTGCCTTGTAGCTGAGATGGAATCATGTTTTCTATCTCAGATTGAACCGAAAAATGTGAAGGAAGCATTAATTGACTCTCACTGGGTCGAGGCTATGCAGGATGAACTTCATCAATTTCAAAAGCTACAAGTTTGGAGTTTGGTTCTGCTCCCGAAGGGACAACACCCTATTGGTACGCGCTAGGTGTTTCGTGTAAAGAAAGATGATCGTGGGATTGTAATACGCAACAAAGCTAGACTAGTGGTACAAGGCTTCTCTCAAATTGAAGGACTTGATTATGATGAGGTGTTCGCTCCGGTTGCCAGGCTAGAATCGATCAGAATATTTCTTGCCTACGCCTCATACAAGAAATTCAGAGTGTACCAGCTAGATGTAAAAAGCGCGTTTCTATATGGGAAGGTCAGTAAAGAAGTGTATGTCAAGCAACCTCCTGGATTTGAAGATTCAGTGCATCCTGAATATGTCTACAAGTTAGACAAAGCACTGTATGGACTTCATCAAGCTCCAAGGGCATGGTACGAGACATTGTCAAAGCATCTGCTGACCAACGGATTCACACGAGGACAGATTGACAGCACACTCTTTATTAGAAAGGTTGGAAACGATTTGTTACTTGTGCAGGTATATGTGGACGACATTATCTTTGGATCTACCAATGATACGCTGTGTAAGGACTTCGAGAAAATCATGAAAGACAAGTTTGAGATGAGTGCCATGGGAGAACTTACATTCTTCTTAGGTGTACAGGTTGAGCAATCTGATAAAGGTATTTATATTCATCAATCTAAGTATGTCAATGACATCTTAACAAAATATCAGTTGCTCGACTGTAAAACCTTTGGGACTCCCATTGACATAAATCACAAACTTGGCTTGGCTGAAGACGAAGAAGATGTAAATCAGCGAGACTATCGGTCAATGATAGGATCACTGATGTATCTCACAGCATCAAGACCCGACATAATGTTTTCTGTAGCTATTTGCTCAAGATTTCAAGCAAATCCAAAGGTTTCTCATATGAAGGCGGTTAAGCGAATCTTTAGTTACCTCAAATTTAGACCATATCTGGGTCTCTGGTATTCTAATGAGGACAACTTCGCTTTAACTGTCTACTCCGATTCAGATTTTGGTGGTTGCAATGTGGATAAAAAGTCTACGACTGGAGGATGTCAGTTCTTTGGTAGTCGCTTAGTCTCGTGGCAGTGTAAAAAGCAAACCACAGTCTCTACTTCATCTGCTGAGGCTGAATACATTGCTGCTGCAAGTTGCTGTTCGCAGGTTCTGTGGATTCAACATCAAATGCGCGATTACGGGTTACTCTTAACTTTAACTCCTATCCATATTGATAATACTGCTGCTATCTCTATCATACGCAATCCCGTACAACATTCAAAAACTAAACATATTGAACTTAGGTTTCATTTCATACGGGATTGCTATGAGAAACACCTGATAGACCTTGTCCAAATCGATACATCTAAGCAAAATGCTGATCTTTTTACAAAAGCTTTTTCACGATCTCGATTTGATGAACTTGTCTCTATGATAGGGATGAGGTTCTTTGTTAAAAATTAATTTATAACTTGGAGCGTGTTTATTTAAAAAGGCAACTGCCACTCTTTATACTTGTTAGTATTAAAGAAATGCAATAGTTGCAACATTGATAAAAAAAAAAAAAAAAAAAAGAAAAAAAAAAAAAAAGACGTTGAATTGTGTCTGTAAACAATTAGGGAAATGATAGTACATCAGGAGACATGCATAAAATGGAATTTTAAGGTTTATGTTTGATGTGTCAGTAGATTTATCTAGCATACTTGAAATATCTCTTATAAATATTAGATTCATCAAATGATGTATTGATAGGCATTTGTTCTAAGGTTCTAAGAAGCTTAACTTTCAAATATGCATATTATTTTATATAAAGACATATTAATATGTATGACTTTAAGTTAAAATAAGGGCAAAAATGTCCGAAATATTTTGACGCTTCGTCTTAATATTTGGATGATGAACATGTTATGATCTAAAAATATAGGGTCTTTGTATGGTATTATCTGGGGGAATATATTAGGTGTCTCCTCTGTTGTATGAAAATACAGACCTGGTTTCATCTAATATATTCTTCAAAAGAACTTAGGTGCGTAGTCTATGTTAAACGTTAGACAACTGTTACGTACCCGTGGCATTCAAATAATTCTCAAAATAACATGTACAAAAGTACAGAAAAGTTATAAATAGTTTGCCTCGTACGGGTCTGTGTTAAGCTATGGTACTCTGTTGTACGAAAGTACAGACCTGTACCCTCTAGTTTAATTGTTCAGACTGGTGTTTGTTCAACCAGAACTATTGATTATATGACTCTGTTGTACGAAAGTACAGACCTGTCACCGCTAACTTAGTTCTAAAGATACACCCATATCCTCACCTTCTATAAAGAAAATACTAACATGTTTTGATTTCAAATGTATATTTTAATGTGAGTTATATAATCTAATATGCATGCTAATAATAACATAAGTGGTTCATCTCATTATGAGTTGAAATCATATACTTAAGAACAAATGTTTAGATGGATAAAATATCAATAATCGTCTTGAACTAATCTTTATAACAGATGATTTAAATATGCTAAGTAAATTTACAAGTGGACAAACATACTGATAATCGAAATAACACTTACTATTCCTAATAATTGCATGTTATCCTGATATGATCCCTACCCAGACTTAAACATTTCCGTCACCAAAATATGTTATGAAGTCTCCGTTGATTGTAAAATTGAATCAACAATTTTATTTTTGTATTATCTATTAATTATCTGTAGCTAAATTAGTTTCTCCAAGTTCATAAGTTAATATCGAATCGGGTATCGAACTTTGAAAATCGAAAGCGATTCGAAAATTCACCAAGTGCCTCTATGCGACACAAGCTTTGTGTCGCCGCCTGTGTCGCTGCCTCTGTCGCTTCTTATGTCGCAGGCTATGTCGCTGCTTAGTGTTTGGGTATAAAATCCAACCTCAGGCGACCTTAAACCGTTCACTGTTCTTAATTACCTGCGACATCACATTTAATTACTGCGACACAAGCATCTGATATAGCGACACAAGCAAACCGAGTGATTTTTCGACTTCATCTACATTTTCTTAGCGTTCTGTTGCAATTAATCCATACAATCTCTTTCTCCTTACCTTACTCGATCTAGTGGTATAAATTTTTTCCCTCTTTTACCGTGTATACTGTGTTAAATTGTGAATTAAAGTCACGGGTTTTAAGGGTTTTCGGTTTGGGAGTAAATTGAGGTGTTTGGGTGTGCTTAACTTGATATCTAGGATATTTTAGAGTTCCTGATGTTCATACGCACCTTCGGGTTGCGTTCGCTTTGAAAACACCCAAAATTTTGAACCATCGGGATCTGGGCACGGGTTGGTGTTCATCTTTGCGACACAATCTGCGACACAAGCCTTTGTGTCGCAGGATGTTTCAAATTTATTTAATACCAAACTTTGGGTGCGACACTAAGGTTTGTGTCGCTATGCTAGGCGACGCAAGCTCTTGTGTCGCTGTTCTATCAAAATTAATTTTCGTGCTAGTGTTGGGTTGCGACACTAACATCTGTGTCGCTACCTCTTTGCGACACAAGTCCTTCTGTCGTTTGATTTAATTAATTACAAAACAATTGCCAAATGCGACACAATCCTCTTCTGTCGCATCTTTCTGTTGCGACACAAGTGCTTGTGTCGCTTACATGATTTGAATTAATTAACTTCAACTTTTGCGACACAAAGGTCTGTGTCGCCACATCTGTGCGACACAACCCTTGTCTTGCCACTGCAGATTGTTTAAATTAACGTAATTATTACTAACGATTCTGTAGTGTTCCCTTTTTCGTGTCTTTTAGAAATGGAAGGACAAGATGCGTTTCTGAGGTTGCTTGAACCTCGTCACAACACGGTGGCTTTTCTGGAAGATGACAGGGATTCTGCTATTCCTTTTCGCCCCATGATCCAGTTCCTTAGGCGTTCCAGGATTCTTTACGCTATTACTGCTGCTCCCACTATCTATAGAGACCATGTTGGTCCTTTTTGGAGAAATGCGGTTGTAAACACCGAACTGGAGGAGAACAGGATTATATCTACAGTTTTTGATCGGGAAATTATCATAACCGAGCAGCTGCTACGTGAAGTGCTTCAGTTTCATGATTCTCCAGTCATGCCCACCCAATTCTCAAATGCTTTCATTGCTGGTGGGATGGCACGTATGGGTTACCCAGGTGTACCCTCTCATCAGTATCGCAAGGGGCACCTCACCCGAGTCTGGAGATTTTTGATGCACGTGATAATCATGTGTTTATCTGCCAGGAAGGCAGGTTTCGATGGTGCAAGTCACCGTACCATCTCTGCCATGTTGGCCCTAGTCTACAATAAGCCGTATAATTTTTCCGGATATCTGTTCCGTGAAATGGTGGACAATGCAAAAGCTGAAAATGACAAATGGGTCATGTACCCAAGGTTTATCCAGTTGCTGATTAATCATATGTTACTGGATCTTACGGTCAATCCTGATGCAACCTTCCGCCAAACGCCAATGAACTTGCGGATTTTTGCCATCTGCAACTCTTATGGTAAAGGAGTTGTTGCACCGCCAGATGTGCCGCTTTTCGGCCATATTGTACATGAGGGCTATGTCCCTCCGGCTAACGAAGGATTTTTGGATGATGCTGCTGCTCCTCTTCCCTCTGAGGATGCCTTTGTCAATATTCCGATTCAAACCGAGGAGGAAAGTTTTAATGACATTTTGCAGGACATTGATACCTTTCAAGCAGTTGACGAGAATGCTGCTGATGCGGCCTCGGATGTTACTGTCTCTGTGGATCCAAACGACACCCCAACGGATTCGGATGGTGATGTTCCTTCACCGAAAACCATTGAAAGCCTCCGAATCCATAATACTCATCGATATGAGCGGGTTCAACGCCGAATTAGGGCAGGACGGGTGCATGTGCCGTCTAACCGGGGGAAACGGCCCCGGGACGCACAGGACTCAGATGATGATACTTTCGCACCCCGTCCTCGTCCTCGAACTCAACCTCATCCGGTCTCTACTTCTGCTGAGTCTCAGCCACAACCACAAACGCTAAATCAGATAATGGCTCTTCTAGACAGAATGAACAAGCAGTTGGCTGAGCAAGCTTCTAGAATCACGGAGTTAGAAGCAACGGGGGCTAGGGTTCCTCAGCTGGAGAGTCGCCTGTTAGAACTAGAGGCCTTAGCTGTTGTTCCGGGGGAGTTAGGCTTAGATGAAACAACATCAATGGCCCCTGGTTCAACTCAAATTGTAAATACAAATGATGTAACCGAAGAAGCTATAAATGAAAATATTAATTTGGATTACTTTGCGTACTCTGCACCAATTCCAGGACAACCAATTCCTTTAAATGTAGATTACTCCGAAGCAAACCTAGAGTATCTACAGAGTCTGATAAATGAGGAAGGGCAAAGTACAGAAAATGATAATGAAGAATTTGTGTTTGATAATGATGAAGGGGTTGATATTGAAAAAGAAAACGTTCACGAAGACTTCGTAAATGCTGACGAAGTAAATTTGGGAGAGGAGATGGAAATTTCTGATACTGAGGAGATCATTGAGGAGGAACAACCTGCAAATCCCACTCCTGCTCCGGCTACAACTGAACCATCTACTTCCACTGCTGCTGAACCTATTCTGTCAAAGACCTGCAAGTTCTATAAAATCAGCAGCAAGCGCTACAAAGGTCAAATCATCTCCTGGAAGTATGATGAAGCAAATAAAGTGATTGTTATCAAGCGAAAAGATGGGATGCAGTATTTCACTATGAACTTCAAAGTATTAAGTACCTTACCATATTGTGAGATACTGCACTTGGCGCAATTGAATATCATAAATCCCACCAATAGCGAGTTAGCGAATCAACTACAGAGAATCTTAAGGAAAGAGGTCAACACCAAAGTGTTCTATCTTTTGAGACCAAATCTGGGGATGAGGTATATTTATCGTAACAAGATACATCCGTTTACCAACAAGCCCTGGGTTAAGATTGTATATAAATCTCCAAAGACCTTAAAGTCTATTCCTCTGGAGAAGCTCCCAGTTGATTTCTTGAGAAGGTTACAACTGTGGACATATGATGGATATACAGGCGAAGCTGAAATTATCTATATTGAAGATTCAGAGCCTGAAGATCTATGGAAAGCCAAAATATCGAAGATTAGAGTGTACGATCCTTTGAGCTTGATTAACCTTACCAAGAATGACCTTGAAGCTCTTCATGCTAAGAAGATTGATTATTTTCAAGAGTTCAAGACTGAGGCGATGCGTTTTCAAAAGGTTGTCAATGTCTGTATAGCTCAAGGAGTACATGCTGGAGGAAACTTCCCTGCCAGCTGGAAGTGTTAGACGACCAAAGCCGAACGAAGAAATCTTAAAGACCAAGCTGAAGACACGGGGGAGTTTGTTGATACATGTTTTGTATGTCTGTCAGTTGGTCTAGGTCAAAGTCGATTGTAATATTTTGATTGTGATATAAATGTTATTTGTTTTGGAAATCAAAATTAATGTCACTGTTTAGGCGACACAGAGCTTGTGTCGCAATAGCGACACAAGGCTTGTGTCGCATATGTCGGCCTGGCGACACAGGGCTTGTGTCGCAGGTCAGTTAGGTTTTGGCTATAAATAGATCATTACGGGTTCAGTTTTAGGGTTGACGAACCTAGAGTGTTTTCAAGCGATCTGTGAGGAATCTTGTGTAATTGTTTGATTTGCTATTCGTGATATATATAAAAGCTAATCGACTAGTTTTGTGTGATTGTTAATGTGTTTTGTTCAATTGATTGTATTCCGCGCTTTCAATTGTTGAATTGATTCGATTTAGATCCAGTAACAAGGGTCCAACAGTTTCTAAACTTCGCTTTTGTTCAAGAGTTTCGATTAAATGAGTTTGCTTTGGTCCCGAAACTTTTATAAGCTAAATATTAATATTTTTTTCACTCTTAAAAAGTAAGTTTTCATATATTTTGGTAAGCCCGAAAGTGTTCGATTTTTGGGAAAGAAATGCCAACGATTCTCTGGTAGATTTAAAATGTTCGTTTTAGGGTAACTTCGAGTGGGTTTCCAGTTTATACTTTGTGAGTGAACTTACTAGCATGTTAAATCCATAAAATCTTACGAATAACAAAGGAAAGTTGAGAAAACGTGTTCTTACCCGAAAATGTGTGATGAACAAGTTGTGAATGAAAAATCGTGAAGCTTGACTCCTAGTTCTCCGTTAATCTTCTTGTGATTTTTTGTGAGATTTGAGAGTAAAAGTGAAAGAAAATGTTTTATGTTTGTGTTTGCTGTGAGGAGAGGAATGAGAGAGAGAGTTTTGGGTAAAGTCTTCTGAGATTTTGATCAATGAAAAGTTGAGTTGTGTGTGTAAGTAACTAAAATGATGACTTTACATTGGGGGGGGATGTATGGCCGGTCTAGGAAGTCCTAGGCTGTGCAGAACTTTTAACTAAGGTAGGCTCCACCTGATTTCCTTTCACTTGTCCATTAATTTATTTGTTTGTTTAATTAAAATTGTTACATTTTGAATTTGTGTTTCCTTGATGTTTTCGAGCGGGTTTGCGTTACGTATTGTACGTTTTGCATAAAACGTAAAGTGTTCGTATATTATTACATAATAATAATATAATGTAAACGACTACTATCTAATTATAAAACAGATTTACGTTATTTATGAAAAGGGGTTTTCACCAACGTCCATATAAATCGAGTCGGACTCCATCCCATTAAAATTGCGTAATTAAAATTTAATTACGTATGAGTGTATAATACAATATACAAAATGTTCCGTAATTAGTCCTATTTCACACTAATTACAAGTGGTAATAACCAACAATTATTACTAATGACGGCCTAATTCGCCGGGTGTCACAAATTGTTACTTAACGTGATTAATCAACCTTTTCTATAACGTAGTCTTGTCTAGGTTTATTAATTATTTGCAATTGTTTAACTTATTAAATAGTTGTGACTTGAAGCTTTAATCGGCAATAGGTTAAGAGTAATAATAATTATTGAACATTATTTAATGTGACAGTTGTCAAACGACGATTATTAAATTCTTGTTGATTCAAGGTCGCTAGGATAAATCGCAATAAACGGTTGAAGTCCTTAATTATATAAGGAATAGGTAAACAACACATAGAAAGGATTTTTTGTGTATTCATAACGAGTCTTGTGTCTTATCTAGGCTTTATAGGAATTGTTAACCAGATAAGGTAACTTTCCACAAAAGATTTATTCATAATAAAATTATCCAACGGTGTAAACATTCATGATAACTGGAATCTAGGGAATAAAAGTCTAAGTAGATACATTCCTTTATCCATACTTGTCTTATAAATTGCTTTGTTTAATTATTTTTTATTAGTTTCTTAAATACGTTCGTACGGAACTAAAACGCCTCCCTTTGTTATTTACTTTTTATCAGTTTAGTTCTGAATTCCATTTAAATTAAGTTAAAACATCGTTCCCTGAGTTCGACTCGGACTTACTGTAACTATATTATTATACGAACGGGTATTCTTGCCTGTATTGTGTGATAGTATTGATATTTCCTAAAATATAATTTATAACTTTTTAACGCTATCTAGCACACATCATGTTTTTGGCGTCGCTGCCGGGGAGCGGTTTTGTTTATTTATTTTAATTGGAATTTTTAGATAGTTTTTATTTTATTTTCTTTTTCTACTTTTTCTTTTTGTTATGCAGGTAGGTACTAAACCATGAGTAAGGTTCCTGAGATTTTTCGAAACTCAAGAAACGATCCTATCAAACACGGGACACTTGAGGAGTACATGAGCCTAACTCGTGATGATCCTATTACGATTTCATTCCGATCATCGATTGCGGGGATGGTTCATCAAATCAATGAGTGTCCCCAATCTTCTATTTCCTTTACTTTTGATCAGGTTTCTAGTGAACTTGAACAGGTTAAAGACAAGGAAGAAGAATGAGCAATTTTGTCAAGGCTTGATTACCAAGACTCTGATGAGGAATTGTCTATACTAATTGGTTCCAATGACGAAGAGATCTTTGAATTGAGAGACCGAGATGGAGTTATGACGGAAGAAGAATTGATAGCTATTATGGATCCAACTGTTGATGAAATTCCGTTATTATGTCCGGAGGTGGAACAATTGCAAAGTAGATGATCGAGCGATAGTAAGGATTGGAAGAGGAAATAAAAACAGGACTTGCGGTGATCAGATATCAACCGGCGGTTGGATTAAAACCCATCTAGCGGTTGAGATCCAAACGGTGGTTGAGTTGTCTTGACCGGTGGTTAGAGTTTCTTGTAGCACAGGTTTGTTGTATTACACTTATGAAGATTCTTTTTGGCAATTCGAGCGGAAGGACGTTTTCTTGCAGTTTTTGGAAGGTCATGGAGCATCACGAAAAGGAAATGTATGTGCCGTTATTGATAAGTATTTTAATTCTTTCAATTCAATAAATTGATATTTAAAGGTTACTTATCGATATTATCATCCACACGTCATCTTAAGTGTGGGAAAAGTCACTCAATTTTCAAGTAAATAAGGATGGAGTCAAGCTAGTGACTCAAACCAAAAACAAGCGTTTCTCGGGAGGCAACCCGTGGTTTAATATTTTATGTTTTTAATTTTTTAATTTAATTTATTTTTCTTTTAGATTTTATTTTTATTGTACTTGTATCTTTTGATCTGGTATGTTTAATTCGTTGATTTTTTACCCTGATTAGAATGTCGATGTGTTATAATGATGCTGGCATTAAGTTCAGCGAAAAATAGTCGAGGTATATGAATGCATCAGGCTGGCAGTTGGTTCAGCCAATTTTCTTCCTCTTACCTAAATTCGTCCCGACATATCAGGGGAGTTTTTCTGTTCCACTTCTTTTCTTCTTTTTACTTTATTATTTATTTTTGTACCATGAGGGCATTGTACAACTCAAGTGGGGGGAGAAACATAGAAAAGAAGTGTATTTGTCCTTTACTTTTTAACCAACTGAAATTTTTATCATATTACAGAAAAATTTTGCGATATTATTTTTGAGAAATGATAGTACATTAGGAGCATGTATAAAAATGGAAGTTTTAAGTACTATTTTTGATGTGTTGATAGGCCTAACTAACATTTTTAAAATTCAATTTTTCTAATTTTTACACATAAGTGTTAGATATCTTCATCATATGATGTATTGATAGGCTTTCTATACAAAAGTTTTCGAACTTTAAGAAATAATAATCTAACGTGAATATAATTTTATGGGGAACACAAATTGATGTATGACTTGGTAAGTCTTAATTTATGTATGATATCATAACATATTCTATAATTTTGGGGTTTAAATTGAAAACATTTGAAGATACACTGATCGATTCCTCCGTTGTACTAAGTACAAACCTGGTCTCCATCAGGATATCTAATTAAAAGCAAAAATGCTTTTATATAAATTTACAAAACGTAAATGATTAGTCAAATTATGTCGCTTTGTTGTACTGAGGTACAGACTTGTCACCGCTGGTTTGACTAAAAATTGGTTCTACTGAAACCCGAGTCAAGTTAAGTCGTTTTGTTGTACTGAAGTACAGACCTACCACCAATGTCTTGACTCTTCTAAAAAATGATTTATCAATTACTCACTTATTATATAGAATTATGTGCATGATTTGATTACAGGGTTATATCACTTGTAGGAGCCATAAGTTATATTCATAAATAATAATAATATGTTTGTTCATAAGCTTGAGTATAGAAGGTTTAAAGCGGATTAAAATATCAATAATCATGTTGAAATGTCAAAATTAGAAATTTTTGTGTTTTAGAGTGTTTGATGAGGTTTATAATGAACAAATATATCATCAATCGTAATAGATTTAAGATTTTCTAATAAAAGCATGTTCAATCCTAATATGATCCCATTGATAGTGTTAAATTTTTCGCGAAAAAAGTAATATGCACATTTAGCATCTTGTTAGATTTTCTTGGGAGATAAATTTTTAGTTGATTCTGAATTAATAGTCTACTTGAGGACAAGTAGGATTCAAGTGTGGGGATATTTGATAACATCAAATAAATACATATTTAATAAATACTATTTCCTTGTTTTTAATACATTTATATTGCATTTATATGATTTTAGATACTTATTTCGTTCGTATTTGGCCGCGGAAGGAATATTCTGGAACCCGAGCCCAATCGCCGGTTGGAAGGCCCAACCGCCGGTTGGAGGCTAATGGGCCTTAAGTCGGTTTATCGCTCAAGCCCAACCGCCGGTTGGATGTCGGATTTGAAATCTATAAATAGAGCCCTTAACCCCAGAATTGAGGGAGAATTTCTCTAACCCTAATTCAACAAAGGCAGTTTTCTGAGGGTTTTGGGAACGAATTAGAGACGCGGGATTGCAAGGATTTGTCTACGATCCAGCTTTCAACACGCGCTTTGCGATTCGGTTTACTTAATCTATTTCGTATTCAATTTAATATGTCGTTTCTTTGGATATCATTTTTGATTTTGTATAACTTAATCATGAACTAATTTATTGTGTATTTGCTTAGATAATAATATCAAGATGATAGTTTGATTGTTTATTTACATTGGATATTGATTTTATGAAGTTTATTGTGTTTATCCGAAAGATCCATCTTATTTAATTGATCTTTAATTATTACTTAACGTGGTTAATCAACCTTTTCTATAACATAGTCTTGTCTAGGTTTATTAATTATTTGCAATTGTTTAACTTGTAAATTCATTAACAATAACAAGAGTATATTTCTTTCTTCCAAGACTTCCAATACTTATAGGACCAAACACATCCATGTAAAGCATATGTAGAGGTTGTTCAATGGAAGCCAATTATTTTGAAGGAAATTGAGTCTTGGTTTGTTTCCCAATAATACATGCTGAACAGACTTTGTCTTTCTTGTATGTAAGAGCAGGTAGCCCTCTTACTGGTTTCTTCTTCGACAGCAAGTTAATATTCTTGAAGTTCAGATGAGATAGTCTTTTGTGCCACAACCAATTTAATTCAGGAACAGATTGTGAATATATACTAGTTTCAATTCATCATCTGCAAAGCTTAGATCCAATAAGTAAACATCCCTTTCTCTATCATAGATTGTGCTTTATTATTATCATCATCATCATCACACATTTGACTGATGCTCAGTAAATTGTGCTTTATCCTACAACATATGCAACTTTCTTGAAAGTTACATTTCCAACTTTTACTTTACCATATACCTTAGTCTTTGCAATTGAATTATCACCATACTTCACAGAAGTTCCATCTTTTTCTATAAAATCTGATAAATACTTCTTGCATCTTGTCATATGTCTTGAGCAGCCACTGTCAAAATAACACTTTCTTTCATTCTGCACAACACAAACAAAACATGTTAGATTGTTTTGGGAACCCACTTGAGAGTGGGTTCTTTAGGAGGACAAGTTGTCTTCCTTTTTACTTCAGTTTTTACCCATATCTTGTTTAAAGATTTGACTTTTGATGAGTTTATATCCCTTCGTCTTTGCAATGGAGTTATTACCATACTTCACAGAAGGTCCATCTTCCTCTATAAAATATGATAAATACATCTTGCATCCTGTCATATGTCTTGAGCAGCCACTGTCCAAATACCACTTTCTTTCATTCTGCACAAGACAAACAAAACAGGTTAGTTTCTTTTGGGAACCCACTTGAGAGTGGGTTCTTTAGGAGGATAAGTTATCTTCTTTTTAACTTCAGTTCTTACTCATATCTTGTTTACAAATTTGACTTTTGATGAGTTTATATCACAGTTAACTCTATGAATGACTTTTTGAAAACGTTGGCCACCACAATTGTAACATGTTTTGTTGAGATTGCTAGTAGACTTTGGATTCTTTTTGGTCTTTCTGTTTGACTTGTAAATAAACTTTGACTTTAAAAGCTTTTCAAATTCAGTAGTCAATTTCTGAGTTCCAAGTTTTGAAAGATGTTATGTTTAACTATCATTTTTGAAACTTTTATTAGGTTTTAGACTCTGTTCTGGTGACTTTGCAAACCTGTTTTGATAATAATAAGACACATTTGCATTCTTTGATTTGTAGTCAGACTTACTACTACTTTGACTAGACTCTGAAGAATAATTTACTTCTAATTTATAAAATGGTTTGTAGTTATTCATCTTTTGAGTGTTAACAGCTGATTTACCACTCTTAACATTTATTTTGTTATTACTACACTCTTTTCATTCAAGCTTGAGTCAGAGTATGTGATAGTCGAAATTGACTTGTCAGAGTCTGAAACTTTAGACTCTGATTTTTCAGAGACTCTGATTGTGATTTATCAAAATTTTTGCTTGAGTTTTTAGAGTTGGTTGGTCTAGTAAAAGCATTTGTAAGAACAGTTTAAGCACTAGCTATATAACTAAAAGTATTAGGCAAAGTAGCAGCAACAAAATCCTTAGATTTAGACTTTGATCCTCCCTCTTGATAAGATTTTAGATCAAAATCTTCACCCAATACAGCTTGTACCTGACTTGAAATAAGTTTACTTAAGCAATCCTCATGTTTTAGAGAAGCAATGCACCAGTATTTAGAAATATCTTCAAAGTGTTTAGCTCTCTTTTTGTAATCATGTTTTTCAAGAGCTAAAGTTTTATAAGCTTCTTTTTTAATACTTAATTCAATTTGTAATTCATGTTTGCATTTATATAATCCTCATTTATTTTAATTTAAGTGTAGCTTTATTTAGTTTAATTTTCAAATCATAAATGATGATGCATTATTGAGATTTAAATGTAAATATTAGCACTAGTTTAGGTGTTTAGGATGTCTAAAAATACAAGTAGCTAGTGAGGATTATGTAACCTTTGAGAACCATTCAAGTGACTTGTGAATGTAAGCTTTCATTTCAATAATATTAAACACATAGTTAAAGGTGTGGATTGTGTTTCTCTCTCAATTATCTAAACATATTCAAACACAAATACATACACTTATTGATTTGATTTGTTCTTCAATAAACGTTACAAGGATTAACAATCCTACAATTGGTATCAGAGCAGGTATTACATTACCGAATTCATATGGATCGAGATCAAATCAAGAAAAGTCAATCTGTTCATAGAAAAAGTCAACAGAAAGTCACCTGTACGAATTTGAAAATCCAAACCAAAATCTGTTGATGTTTGGGAGAAATTGAGGTTATAGATTCATTGTGTGATCATCAACAAAGCATTTTCACGGATTAATTTGAAAGAAACACACAGATTTTACGATCGAATTAGCAAAATTACAAACCTCTGTTCGTCTTTGTTCTTCATCATTCAACACTCAAATTCGAGGATTTTTTTGATATTATGAAAAATTGAAGCTTCTGTTATGTTCTTTGATGATCATGAAACATTTTCATCATTTAATTGATCAAATCAAACAAGTTTCGCGATTCAAATCTTCAAAAATCAGAAATCCAGGAATTTTCTGGTTTCGTTTTTGAATATCGATTTGACCAAATTCGCGATGTTTTTGATAAAATTCTGATTAAAGAAACATTTATTAATGATCAATGCATGTTTTCATCAGATCAATTTCATCTTTAATCAAGATTACATGAGTTTTTGATTTCGTGTTCTTCAACAACGATAATTGTAAATTGCGAACTTGTCTACTTGTGAACTTGACTGCTTGCGAACTTGTTGAAAGTGTACATGTTCGTAGAATTAAAGTCGCATGTTCACAGTAATAGTGTCGCACTGATGGCGAACTTATATGTGAGCGAACTTATTTAAGCAAACTTATCTAAGCGAACTTAAGTGTGAATTTGTTCTGGCGAACTTATAAGCAAACTTAAAAAAAAAAAAAAAAGAAATTTTGTATCACCAAATTTTGAATTTAGGCTTAAAGTTGCATAATTTTAGCTTGAGAAAAGTTTCTTTTTGCCCAACCATTTTTGAAGAAAATTTTGGAGGGAAAATCGACCCGAGTTGCGCGTACTTGGATTTTTGAGTTGAACAAGATGAGATTCTTACGCTGGCGTGATTTTGATTTCTGGAAAAGTGGGTTTAAGGATTTCATTGAACAAAAATATCTAGATTTGTTGATTCCAATCACTGAGCGATATGAAGGACATGTTGTGCAAAGTATGATACTTCGTATGATTTATGGGAAGTCCTATCGATCATGTTTGGACAAAACGATAAATTGATATCGAAAAGATCAGACGAAGAGATTAACGGAGATAGGAAACAAGATAAGGTTGATTCTAATTCAGCCTTTCTCACATGTTCAAACTGTGTTGAGTTACATGAAAAACTTAAACTTCACCAAGATCACCATCAAAGTTTAATAACTGATATTGAATATCTCAAGCTTGCAAATCGTGTTTTAAAATCGAATGAAAAACTTTATGAAGAAAAATCTAAAGATTTGAATACCAAGAATCAAGATTTGAAAATCACGATTTTAAACAAGCAAGCTGCAATTGATATCTTACTAAGCTTGATAGTGTGAGTAAAGAATGGCTGAAACTAAGAGTGAGATTTTGAATTACAAGTGCAAACTTTCAAATTTCTTAGCCTCTTCTTTATTTTTGGATGAGATTATTCATGCATAGAAAATGGATACCTCATCCAAAGCTGACATCGGGTACCATTCAGTACCTCCACCTTCGAGTTATGTACAAATGCCAGTTAAGGATGCAATTAAGGATTTTGTTCCTACAACTCCCTTAGTTGTCCATCTGGTTTCTGTCACTAACTCAGTTTAGCATGATGAGATGGATCTCGAATTAAAGAGAGCCAATGAGAAAATCAAACTTCTTCAATGAGAAGCTGAAACGAATAAGCTTCTTTTTCCTAATGAACCAAAAGGATTTTTGGTTTATCCACCAAGGGAAGGTTGGGGATTTGTTAAATATAATTCTGAAATTGAAGGATCTTTAGTAATTCCTACGGTTTATAATAAAGTTTACTTTGGTCCTGAACTTCAAATGTCATTCTTAACAAGTTCTAATAAAGCAAAAGAACTTGAGGACTTCAATTGCACAAGAACTGATAATGTAGAAATTCCATTTAACTATGAGAAACTTAACGCAAGTTATGAAACTCGAGAGTTAACACTTTCAGATTAATACTTGCCAAATTACTCAAGAGAGGAGCTTGATCAAAACTTTGTTTTAGATCAAACTATCTTTCCAGTATTATATGTTCCACAATCAGTTTTAATCAAAAAGATTGATCAATTAAGATCAACATTGGAACAAAATAATAGTAAATGGACAATGTCACGTCTGAGTTCTTGTCCGAGATTGATGAACTTCAAAGACTTAATGCTTCATTAAATTTAAAACTGGCATTAAAAGTTTCTGAATCCAAATCTGAACCTAACCATAAAAAGGGGAAAGTTGTTACCAAAATGCAAGAAAGTCAAAAGAAAAATGTTCCAAAAGAGAATTTCGCGGGAAATTCCTCTAATTGTTTTTCAAAAAGAGTTTCTCAGTTTACTAATTATTCTTTACAAAAGAGTAAGAAGTATTCTGATAAACTTTATTCAAATGGAACATTTTCTTCTTCTTCAAAATTAAATGATTGTGCTTTCACGAAAACGGTTTTTTATTCTTCAAAGCAAATGCTTGCGTGAAAACCAAAACAACGTTTTTCTAAAAAATCTTCTAAGGCAAAATCATTCTAATACTCAAAGCTCAAATGTTCTCACTTGCATCACCAAATGTTTTTCTTTCGATGCAAGAAATGAATGATTTTGTAACTTGTGTTCGAAAGAAAGGTTATTCACCATTAATTCCAAGAAAACTATTTTTGAGTGAAACACCCCCACCTTGGAATTTAATGTTTGGGAATCAGATAGACACAACTTACAAGTGGTTTTCAACGATTTCAAAACCCATTGGCACCGTGCTCAAATGGGTTCCTAAAGTTGTGGTCTAATTTTAAAATGACTTATGGACACACCAGTTCATAACTCGTTCTTAAACGAATGACTCTTGTATATTTCAGTACAAGACTCGTGCTTAAACGAATGGGCTTTACTGAAAAATCTAAACCTGTTTGTGAAAATGATTTCAATGTCTGAAGTCGAGCTCTAATTATGTGTATGCTATTTTTGAGGGGGAGCTCGTACAATCTATTTTCAACAAACAACTTTCCTTACTATGCATCTTATTGTTGTGATATCCTTGTTGGGAATGGTTCAATTAGAATAGTTTTACCTCCTGACTTTCACATATATTTTATTCAATGGGAATGGTCTCTCTTAAAGAGTTTCCTCCTGGCTTTCATTGCTTAAAATATATGTGAGAATGGTATTTCTGGATTCCTTTATGGATTTACACTACAATACATGTATATGTTTAAGGGAAGTATGTGAATTCGATATTGAAACTTACAAGTGTTCAAATCATTATTCAAAACACTTTGGTTGAAATTTAAATGTCTTTTGTTACTTTTACATATCATCTTTTGGCAAAGTGCTGAAATCTGCAAATGAGTGAATTAGAGTTTCCAATTCTCCTATGATTCATCAGAACCGATGTTATCTACTCCAGGAGCCACCTACCAAAATTAGGATGCGAGGGTTCAATAGGTATAGCTGAGCAGCATAAAAAATTTATGAGATGGGTGATGGAGTATGTGATGCAGATTACGATTGATTAAAAGTGAGGGAAGAGTTGAAAATTTTGAGAGGTTGAGGAGTGTGTATTCTAAACCACTTAATCGCCGAGTTACCACATAAGCTATCGGATTTCATAAGTTGATTTCTGATATTGAAAAAGACATCATAGACCTAGTGATGCAATGCACATAACCCCCCTAGCCACTCAAGTACTTCTTAAAAAGTCCTTGTTTCATTTGTCACTGAGATTTAATTCATAATCTATTAACATCTCGCTTGGAGATTGTTGATATTGAAGTAGGAGGACAGTCAGCTCCAGTCCCCGATTTCTTTTCTTTGCACTGTCGAGTTTAGATCCTAAATGTGTTAAAAACACATACTATAATTAGGACACAAGTGTTAAAAATACACTTAATCTGTCTTTGTGACATTATTGCAAGTCTATGTGACTTTGCCGGATTGAATGAGAATCCTACCAATGCGATCATCAATTCCAACATTGAACGTAGGTCACTAAATTGATTCATTTAGTTGTTTCAATTTATGTGTTAACTGGTAATATGTGATCCAGGTGTTAGTAATTTTTGAAATGTGTTTTTAAAAGTTACAAACAACGTTAACTTCAGCAAACGAGTAAAATATTGTATTTCCCAGTTCTATTGTTTGGTATTGATTGTAATATTCAAACAGTTGTCGTTGGAAGATTTCTATTGTGGGTGCTAATTGAAAAATTCAAACGATGTTTTTGGGAGATTGAATTTCGAAAGAAGATAGTATTTGGAGGAATATGTTGATAGAATCATCTTCATACTTAATTCATTTCAGTTCATGATGCTCATGATAAATCATAAGCATCATGAGGGGGAAATGAAATTAGGTATGTTATGGGGAGATGATGTATGTTATGGATGTTATCAGGAGATGTGTATGCTATGGGAAGATAAAAGTGTTTGAAGTTTTAGGGGAAGATGAAAGATGAAGGAAATTTCAAGAGATATCGGAACGTATTTCAAGGTTGTGAGAAAGAGATTTCAAGAAATATATAATCGAAGTTTTGAGAAAGGATTGCAAGGGATTTCAAGATAAATCCAAAAGTTTTTAGATAAGGATTTCAAGAGATTTCAAGATACATCTAAATTGTGAAGTTTGAAAGAAGAAAGTATGATTTCTACTCAAGCTACTCAACAAATAGAACAAATGTTTTATAAGAGAGTTGAAGATAGCTACTGGTTTGAGGGAGTAGATTAGAGAGAGTTTATTTCTAAGAATATTGACTCAAGCAAAAATGATCAAGCTCCTAAAAAGATGAATGTTTAGAAAGTCAAGAAAAGTTCAAACGGCAACACATTCGTTGAAATGAGATATTTCATGATCAAAGATCGAGCTTAAAGGAATCATTTCATACAAGTGTTCAAGATTAGAAGTTGCTTTTGATGATCAAATAACAAACGGGGATTAGTCTTCAAGGATGTTTTAGAATCGCTTCAAAGATTTTTTGCTGCCGCTACTCAAACGACTTTGACATTCAAGGCATCAAAGATAAAAATCATATGTTGAAGACAACCGAAGCTATTGTTTACAATCAGGGGGAGTTTGTTGATGCATTATTGAGATTGTAAAAATAGCTTATTTAATTGAGATTTAAATGTAAATATTAGCACTAGCTTAGGTGTTTAGGATGTCTATAAATACTAGTAGCTAGTGAGGATTATGTAACTTTTGAGAGAATTCAAGTGACTTGTGAATGCAAGCTTTCATTTCAATAATATCAAACACATAATTAAAGGTGTGGATTGTGTTTATCTCTCAATTATCTAAACATATTCAAACACAAATACATACACTTATTGATTTGATTTGTTATTTGATAAACGTTACAAAGATTAACGATCCTACATTAAATTTTAGACAAGTTGGACTTGAAGTCAAAGTAAAGGATTTTAAACATTTTTTGCTTCTCCTCATCAGAATATACATTACAATTATGTACATTGTATGCAGAATATCTGTTACAGTCTGAATTGCAGCTTATTCTGTCAGCCTCTTTGATGTCAGACTTAAACTGATTAACAGTCTTCTCTTCTATAATAGCCATCAAACACTTGTCATCTTCCTTATCATCATTAGCATATAGCTCCTCATCTAGCCATTCCTCAAAATACAAAGTCTTTTCCTCTAGCTTCGTGGGTTGAAACTTGTTTACACCTGTAACATCCACTTTAAGGGCCTAGTGGTATTCCGGTAATTTCCCTAAACTTTAAATTATTATTTAATGTGTTAGGAATATTTGAGCATTATTATGTTTGATAATATTAGTAAAATGAATAAATGAATTATCGTGACTAATAAATAATTCATTGTTTTAAACCAAATTAGTTGACGGTAAAGTAAAATAATTGGTTTTCGCAAAATGGTTTTAGGTTTCCGACAATAGATTAAGAAGGGAACTAAATTGTAATGGTATTGGATTAGATTAATTATATATATACGTTCAAACCTCTGTAACATTTTACACAATTTTACACACTTCTCAAATTGTCCCTGCGAACCGAACCGAGAGCCCATTTCAAAACGAGAAGAAACCTTCTGTGAATTCGTGAATCATTTCGTATTATCATCTTCTTGTTTCAAAGAAAACGAATTCCAGTAACATAATCAAGTCGCCATCTTGTTTCTGTAAGTATTTAGTTTATAATTGTGTTTTTATGAAAATTGGTTAAATTCACGAATTGATATAAAAATTAAGCTTAAAAGGTGTTATATGATGTTATTTGATGCATATAAACTGTTAGAAAGCTTAATTGAATGATAGGAAGTCGAATTCGTGAGTTTTGAAAGATTTCAGTTCGAAGTTTCTGGGTTCAGCGATGAACTTCGCAACATTGAAGATGAACTCAGTTCGCAGAGCTTGATTGCAAAGCGAACCGAGTTATCTTGCGAGGTGAGTGATCTTGCGAAGTGAGTTGTCCTGCGAACCGAGTGGTTCTGCGAACCGAGTTGTTCTGCGAACCGAGTGGTTCTGCGAACTGAGATTTATTGCGAACTGAGATTTATTGCGAACTGAGATTTTAAAAGTTTTATTATGCAAATTCATAAATGCATTGTTATAACTTGGAAATGTATTATATGATTGTGGAATGAGTTACTAACTTATTATCTGTTGTATTCTCAGATCAGCAGAAGACTCAGTGATATTAGACTACTGAGTTGTGGGACTGAGACCAACAGGTGAGTGGATCTGGAACTCACACGTTTGATTCAGTTGTAACGGTTTGGTTGCAACGAGTAAACGTAGATATAATTGATAGACTGTTTAGTCTGATATGCTGATAAGCTGATATGCTGATTATGAATCTACGTGCAATGTGGCCTCTGGGCATTGATTGCTAATAAAGAGGTCAACAGATTGTTGGACTTGATGATTTACAAGATTACAGATAAGGGGTGTCGTACATGTGTTGTACTAAACCCATATTGTGTAGTGGTAATATCAAGTTATCGGTATATTCTGTAGTGGCCACTACAGATTGTGATAAGCGTTTCTTGAGGGCCACCGCGGCAGTAGGGTTCCTCAAAAACCACCGATCCTCTTTGAGAATAAGTGTTTACGGTTATTTGATGTAAACAAATGGTTAAGCTAAGTTGAACTGTTAGTTTCGTATTCATTCACTTAGCTTCGTGCTAATTCCCCACTTAATCCCTGCAGGTCATGTTTGAATGGGCGGGCAGGAAGATTATGTTTTCAGGAATGTTTGACGATGGTTGGAATTAATAAAAGATTATGATTGCGAAATCCGATACCATCCTGGAAAAGCTAATGTGGTTGCAGACGCTTTGAGCCAAAAGGTATCCTCTGATAAAGTTTATTTTATGCGTTTAGAAATTTCTTCTGACTTAATGAATCAAATAAAAGCTGCCCAACTAGTTGCCTTGATGGATCATAACTTGAAATCTGAAATCATGTTGAAAAGAAAAGATTTGTTACTTGATGATTCGAGGGGATTAAAAACTTTTCAGTCACGTGTTTGGATTCCATTGATAAGGGGTCTTCGAGATGTAATTCTGACTGAAACTCATAAATCTCGATTATCGGTTCATCCAGGAAGTAATAAAATGTATCATGATTTGAAACCTTTATATTGGTGTCCTACGATGAAAACAGACGTGGCATGATTTGTAAATTCTTGCCATATTTGCTCTCAAGTTAAAGCTGAACACCAGAAACGATATGGATCATTGAAACAACTTGAGATTCCAGAATGGAAGTGGGAACATCTAACTATGGATTTTGTAACTAAACTTCCACGGACACCACGAAGTAATGATATGATTTGGGTAATTGTGGATAGATTAACGAAGAGTGCTCATTTTCTTGCTACCAATGAGACAGCATCCTTGAGCAAATTAGCTCAGTTGTATATTAATGAGATTGTTTCGAGGCATGGGATTCCATTATCTATTGTTTCTGACAGAGATTCGCGATTTGTATCTCGATTTTGGCAAAGTCTACAACATGAGTTAGGCACCAGAGTAAATTTAAGCACAGCTTATCATCCTCAGACAGACGGCCAGACTGAACGTACCATTCAGACTCTTGAGGATATGCTACGTGCTTGTATATTAGAATATGGTGGGTCTTGGGATTCGCATCTACCATTAATTGAGTTTGCCTATAATAATTCTTATCATTCGAGTATTGGCATGCCTCCCTATGAGATGTTATATGGGCGACGTTGCAGAACGCCAACTTGTTGGTTAGAGGTCGGAGAGAAACAATTTGCAGGTCCAGATATTGTTCAGATTACAGCTGATAAAGTACCAATGCTACCGAAAAATTAAAAGCAGCTCGAGATAGACAGAAACAATATGCTGATCCACGTAGACGACCAGTTTCCTTTGTCGAAGGTGAATTGGTATACTTGAAAGTTTCCCCATGGAAAGGTGTAATTCGATTTGGAAAACGAGGAAAATTGGCTCCGAGATATATTGGTCCTTTTAAAATTCGACGCGTTGTTAATAATCAGACAGTTACTCTTGATCTTCCACCGGAACTTGCTGGAATTCATGATACTTTCAATGTTTGTTATTTGAGGAAATGCAATGTTGAAGATCAGTTTCAAGTTCTTCCTTTTCAAGAACTATGTGTCGATCAGAATCAGAAACTAATTGAAGAACCCGTTGAGATCTTCGACATAAAAGTGACCAAATTGCGTAAGAAACAGATACCTATGGTGCTAATTAAATGGAAGCATAGTCTAGGTCCGAACCTTACGTGGGAGACCGAAGAAAGCATGAGATCACACTACCCTAGAATATTTGTCCGAGATGAGATTTCGGGGACGAAATCTTCTTAAGGGGGTAGATTTGTAACATCCACTTTAAGGGCCTAGTGGTATTCCGGTAATTTCCCTAAACTTTAAATTATTATTTAATGTGTTAGGAATATTTGAGCATTATTATGTTTGATAATATTAGTAAAATGAATAAATGAATTATTGTGACTAATAAATAATTCATTGTTTTAAACCAAATTAGTTGACGGTAAAGTAAAATAATTGGTTTTCGCAAAATGGTTTTAGGTTTCCGACAATAGATTAAGAAGGGAACTAAATTGTAATGGTATTGGATTAGATTAATTATATATATACGTTCAAACCTCTGTAACATTCTACACAATTTTACACACTTCTCAAATTGTCCCTGCGAACCGAACCGAGAGCCCATTTCAAAACGAGAAGAAACCTTCTGTGAATTCGTGAATCATTTCGTATTATCATCTTCTTGTTTCAAAGAAAACGAATTCCAGTAACATAATCAAGTCGCCATCTTGTTTCTGTAAGTATTTAGTTTATAATTGTGTTTTTATGAAAATTGGTTAAATTCACGAATTGATATAAAAATTAAGCTTAAAAGGTGTTATATGATGTTATTTGATGCATATAAACTGTTAGAAAGCTTAATTGAATGATAGGAAGTCGAATTCGTGAGTTTTGAAAGATTTCAGTTCGAAGTTTCTGGGTTCAGCGATGAACTTCGCAACATTGAAGATGAACTCAGTTCGCAGAGCTTGATTGCAAAGCGAACCGAGTTATCTTGCGAGGTGAGTGATCTTGCGAAGTGAGTTGTCCTGCGAACCGAGTGGTTCTGCGAACCGAGTTGTTCTGCGAACCGAGTGGTTCTGCGAACTGAGATTTATTGCGAACTGAGATTTATTGCGAACTGAGATTTTAAAAGTTTTATTATGCAAATTCATAAATGCATTGTTATAACTTGGAAATGTATTATATGATTGTGGAATGAGTTACTAACTTATTATCTGTTGTATTCTCAGATCAGCAGAAGACTCAGTGATATTAGACTACTGAGTTGTGGGACTGAGACCAACAGGTGAGTGGATCTGGAACTCACACGTTTGATTCAGTTGTAACGGTTTGGTTGCAACGAGTAAACGTAGATATAATTGATAGACTGTTTAGTCTGATATGCTGATAAGCTGATATGCTGATTATGAATCTACGTGCAATGTGGCCTCTGGGCATTGATTGCTAATAAAGAGGTCAACAGATTGTTGGACTTGATGATTTACAAGATTACAGATAAGGGGTGTCGTACATGTGTTGTACTAAACCCATATTGTGTAGTGGTAATATCAAGTTATCGGTATATTCTGTAGTGGCCACTACAGATTGTGATAAGCGTTTCTTGAGGGCCACCGCGGCAGTAGGGTTCCTCAAAAACCACCGATCCTCTTTGAGAATAAGTGTTTACGGTTATTTGATGTAAACAAATGGTTAAGCTAAGTTGAACTGTTAGTTTCGTATTCATTCACTTAGCTTCGTGCTAATTCCCCACTTAATCCCTGCAGGTCATGTTTGAATGGGCGGGCAGGAAGATTATGTTTTCAGGAATGTTTGACCGGCTGGCAACTCTGATATATTTTGATAAATATTGAAAGTTGAATTCTGTAACCCCCGTCTTTGTACGATGTTTTGAACAATATACATATGTACCTTTTGTAAATATTGTTAATATAATATATTTGACCTATGCTTCCGAATAAAAAGAGTATTTATATATAATACCAAGATAGGGGCGTTACAACACCCTTCTTCAGGTTCATTTACTTTTGTTAGCCTTATCTGCAGCCTTATCAATTTTTGAAGTCTCTTCAGACTTAACCTTACAGTCTGCAGCAATATGACCTACAATACTACATCTATAACAAGTTGCTTTCTTTGGATCAAAAGCACTCATTGTTCTAGATCCACCAAACTTCTTCTTTTCTAGCCTTTGAGTGATTAAGGAAAGATCAGACTTTAATGCTTTGGTTTTATCATCTTTAGACTCATAGTTGTGAGAGTCTGAAGGCATTAGATCGTAGTCTGCCCTTGAAAACAACTCTATGTATCTCCTGCTTGTAGCAATCAAAGCTGCTTCTGGATCCTTAGCTATTCTCTTTGCATTTAACCTCTTCCTTTCGTTTGATTCCTCAAAGTTCATTAATAATCCATATAACCCAGATAGGTCATAATCATCTATCCTCTCACTTACAACCAAAGAGGTTAATATTTTAGAGAATGAGTCTGGAAGAATATCAAGAAACTTTTGACATATTTCATCTAACCCTTGATTATTTCAACCTTTTCCAGATCATTGATTAGAATCTGTGATCTTGTATGACTATCAGTTAAGGATTCCTTGCTTGTATAATTCCTTATCAAGTTCTTCCTTTTCTGACTTTTTACTACAGTAATACCCTCGTATGTAACAATGAGGGTATAAGATCTCTTTAGCAATTTTACATCCTGCTATCTTAGCAAAGATTGTTTCAGAAACTGCATTACCCATCATACTATTTGCTTTTGCCTCAAGTGCATATAATGCTTTTTCTTGATCTGTCCATTGGCTTCTCACTTCTCTACCCATCTTTCAGGCTCTATAATTTTTCATTCAGCATCTTTTACTGCTTCTATCAGGGTGGATCCCATGATTGGTCCTTTCCTGATGACTCTAAGCATCTCATCGTCAACACCATCAAGATGCTATTAAGCCTTTAATTTCCATTGGGCAACGTTGATTCCATTGAATATTGGTATTCCCTTACCAGCCATAGCATTCATTGTGTGATTATTTGGTTAAACTTATTAGATCGTTAAGATTTATATATTATAAATATAAATCTTATTTGCTCTAATACCAGTTGTTAGGTCACGTATGTGTTTAACCAACCAAGTAATCAATAATCTAACGATGATTCAAACTTTTAATACTAAATTAATTTAACAATATTAGGTATATGTTGAAGTGCGAAATTAAATCAACAAGTTACGAATCAATAACTTCGTTCGTATTGATCTATATAAAATTGAATGGTGTTACCAAGTACGCGTTAGGTTTATCTAAAACCTTGAATCCCTATTTATACACGTATTAGAGATAGGAAACACAATCCACTGTATCTCTACTATATCGATTCTAACTAACTAAACTAATAACTAAGGAAACAAGATAAACAAAATAAAAGATAAAATCTTCTAGTATTTATGATTATCCTCGAATCCTTCAGATGACAGCTGTCCATATGATTTTCTAAGTCTTCTGGATTTGAAATTCCAAGTATGTAAATGATGTAGTCTGGAATCCCCTGAAGCTTAACAGAGTCTGAAACATGTGTCAGAGTCTCAAGTTTCAAAACCAGTCGTTAGAGTCTGATGTTTTAGACTCAGTCGAGAAATAGACTTAGAAATTTACCAGACTTAAACATTTTGACTCATCAGATTTATAAAATAGGATTGATTAATTGTTTTTTCCCAACAAAACTTTCAAACTTTATAGTTTTCTATTAACTTCTTTTTAAGTAAGATGTTTTTAATAACTTTTTGTAGTTAAAATTTAAAGTTTTATAGTTTGATACTGAATATTTATCAAGTTATTAATAAGAAATTTCAAATGCGAGTACGCCGAAGACTCGATAGCTATATCGCAATAAAGTTTTAAACTTTATAACTTTTTATAAAGTCCCTTTTAAGTAAGATGTTTTTCAATAAATTTTATCATTAAAGTTTTAAGTTTTATTGTGTCGCACCCCCAAATTTCGTGTGCAGCAGAAGTCGGGTCGGGGCGCGACTAATCAGAAATCATCACATAAGATTACATTGAACGACCACTATATGCATCATTTGAAAACAGTACAAAAGTAATACATTGATAATCAATTGTCTACAAAATTCGTGAGTTCGCGAATAATTCCAGAGATTCTAACACATAATTAATGGTACAAAATAGTAATGCAAGAAAAATCTCTGATGTTTGTAAATCATGTGAATCGAGCTAGAGTTCCCTGTAGGCCATCCTACTGTTGCTGTGAACCTGAGAATACATACTAAAATGGTCAACAATAATGTTGGTGAGTTCATAGGTTTAGTTAACAAAGTATAAGTGTGAACCACGAGATTTATAAGCGTTGCACGTATGCAAAAATATGTATACTACTGCCATGAGCTTATAGTCCGAAACTTAACCGTAATGAGTTTGCCTCCTGCAGGTGCCTAATCCAGAACACCCGTATGAACAAATAATAATGCGCCCGTTTGACCAGTTAACGCTACTAACCTAGACAGTAATCCGTATATGTGTGTTTCTGTACTCGTGTTCATGAAAAACAGTGTATGTATTCTCACCCCAATAGTTAAAAACAGTAAAAGTGGGGCTATGAGACTCACCTGAATCTTGAAAGCAAGCGTTTATATCAATAAACGTATATCTGTAATGTAACCTTCTAGCGCCCTAAACGCATAAGCTTATGTGTAAGTGAATGTCTCAAAAGATCATTCATGCTAGTTGTCCACTCAACTAGTTATGTCCAAAGATTGTTTATCGTTTGTGTTTGGAAAACGTGTACGGCCCGTTGGTGACGTTTTGTAATAATAATTCCCGAAGACATTATTATTATGTTTTGTTTCCTTGTATACTTATAAGGGTATATGTGTTGCGTGTACGAGTAGTTTCGTATATGATTATTTGTTATTTGCGGTTACGCGTATTTAATACTTCGCGAAAACATAGATTTGGTCAAACTGTTTTATGCGACACAGGGAGTTAGTGTCGCAGGTTACTGCGACACTTGAAATGGTTGCGACACTGGCTTAGTGTCGCAAGTGACAACAATTAAATTATTGTTGCAACATTGAAGCTTGTGTCGCAGTCGAGAAAATCAATAAGTGTGCGACACTAAGGTTTGTGTCGCAGGTCGTGTTTTCAAATAGGTGTGCGACACAGAGGTTTGTATCGCAGTCTGCGACATTGAATCTGTATTGCGACACAGGGGAAGTGTCGCAACCGATTTGGGCCTAGTGCGACACTAAGGGTCTGATGTGTTTTCGAGTTCGGGAACTTGGTCAAACGTGCTCGGTTTGACCCGAAACTTTTACACGACTCTTAAATATGTGTTTAGAACTTTTAAAAATTAGAGTTACGTTTTATGGTTAACCCGAAAGTGTCGTTTGTAATTTAATACCAAAAACAGTCCATGGGCTAGTTTCTTCAAAATTATACGTTTTTCGTGGCTCGTTTTGACTATTCAAAGCTTCGAGATAAAATCCGAGAAAATTTTCAGACATTCCCCATGTCTTAGCTACTTAACATAATTTTTCCATAATTTTTAGTTAACGTTAAGTTGGACAAATAAATAGGCAAATCCCCTAACGTCCAAAAATGACGAATCCGGATACACGTTCAAAGATCTAATTACTGTACGAGTTCTACAAAACTTCACGAGACGTGATTACACAAGATTTAAAGCTAACAATATTTGTGACCTCTAGGAAAAAGACTCATGTCGTTTGGAGTTGTGTAGCTCGAGTTATGAGCTCGAGAAATTGGTACAAAAATCTGCCGTCCGAGACAGAATGGCAACATGTTTTTGTAAAATCGTTTTCGGGTATCAAACGGTGTCGAAAAATTATGAAACCACTTGGAAATGAAAGCGAACTTCTAAAACTTAAGTTTTGATTTTTGATTCGTCCATTTTGGTTGAGTTAAGTGTACGAAAAATTTCCTTGAAATCGTGTTATTTTTCTGCCCAGAAATTGTTGTCACTTTTGTGACTTTAAAATCATTTTTCGACTTTGTTTTTGGACAAGATCTTGTTAAGCGGACATTATAACATATTTATAAGTATGTTCTAAGTAAAATAAAAGAGAGATGAAGTTTCTTACAAAGGAGATTCGACGATCTAGAGGAGAAAGATGATGAAAAGTGCTTGATTTTGTGTTTTGGCTTGATTTCTTCTTGAAAATGTGATGGATGATGATGGTGGCAGGTGGTGGTTGATGGTGGTGGTTGTGCTGGCCGTGGGAAAGAGGAGAGAAAAGAGGCAGAGATGTGAGGGAGAGATAGAGAGAGAGGAAAGGTGTGAGATTGAGTGTAGAGGTGTTTGTGTGTGGAAGTGATCAAAAGAATATGGGATATGGAGTGGGAGAGGAGAGGCATGGTCATGAGCATGGCTGCATTCTTGTGGGCCCCACATGGTGTGGAGTGTCTAAATTTTGTTCCCTGTTGGGTCACAAGGTTCCCAAAACTTAGATACAAATTAAATAACAGTTATCTTAACTTGTTAGTTTATATCCAAGTTTTATATCAAACAAGTTTAAATTAATCTAGGCAGAAAACAAGATTAATTTTGACACAGAGTTTATTATGAATCAAAGTATTATTCACAATAAAGTGTTTGTCTCACACAGATGACAAAGTATTCAAACCCACACAGATGGTTTGAATACGATCCAAGTATTAGTATATTAAGATACAATTATCACTACAAACTTTAACAGTTAGTGTGGTAATGCTTTGAGCCTAAGCTTAAAGGTCTTGTATACTATTTTTCTTTGAGAGCTTGAATTACTTGGATACTTGGATCCATAGCAGTGCTTTTTGAACTGTTATTTATAGAGTTGGGTGCAACTCTATATTATCCAGCTTACATAATTGTCCAAGGGATAACAGATGCATCTTGGGCAACTTTGCACGCCACCCTTTTTGCTTTTCTTGGAAACAGAAAAAGCAAAAGGCAAAAGGTTTCTTTGCTGAGAAGAAAACCTTTGTTCGATGTTTGACCTTTCTCAAACATCTTATCAGTTGTATCTAGCCTAAGGAAAGAAGAATATCTTCTGTATATTTGTACTTTCATTCTTCAATCTGTGCTCTTCAGTCTGTGTTCATCAGTCTGTGATCTTCAGTCTGTGAACTTCAGTCTGTGAAGTCTTCTGTATTCAATCTTCATTCTTCAGATGATGAATTCATAAGTCTTCAGGAGAGCATGGCTTTCAGTCTGTGAGATTCTTCAGTCTGTGCAGCACAGACTTGGAAACCATTCTTCAGTCTATGTAGCAAAGACTCAGAAACACAGACTCAGGAATTTCACTAAGTTTCCTGAATACAACTAAGTTAGATTTTGACTCCTCAGATTTATAATGTAGGTTTGATCATTGTTTTTCCCAACAATCTCCCCCTATCTGATGATGTCAAAATCTATTTACAAAAGATAATGGAGAAATAATAAATACTAAAGTACAACATAACTTATGAATCTTAGACTTATATAAAGTCAAAGTCATAGTTAGTATACAAAAATATTACAATTATTACACAAGATTGTAAATAATATAAATATAACAATCTTCAGTCCTTTCTCCGAGCCTTGATCTCTTTCATCTTTTCCACTTTCCTCTTCAACAGTGTTTCCATTTCCTTATCAGATTTGTCTTCAAATTCTTGATACTCTAGGATGATCTTCTTGCAGATATCTTCAAGTCCAATCATCATCCTGATTTGGGAAAGGTTGTTGAATAACCAGCTAATCAGTCTTCTTCTGAATGGTCTGGCTTGAGAATGTTTGCATTCCTTCAGCAGGGCAATGCAGTGCAACAGAGACTCTCCATATAACCTATTCTGATCCTGGAAGCACTCTATCCCATTGATATCTCTATAGCACAGACCTTCAATGCTGTCAGTCTGTACATATGATCTATCAATGAAAATGATACCTTTGGGTAGAGGATGCTCCCTTCTCTGCTCATTCTCTGTGGATAACCCAGCTGACTTTTTCTTGATTACAAAGTTGTTTGCTATGCAAAACAACTTGTATTCTTCTTCTGAGATGAGCCCCAGACTGAGAACTAGCTCAATCAGGTAAGATAGCTCATCCAGAACTTCTTTCTTCAATTCCTTGTCAGCTGCACTCTTCAAAAGATTGGCATTGGATTGCCATTCCTTAAGCCCTAGAGTGTACAGTTCATCCACCCATACCATCTTCTTGCTCTTGGTCAAAGTCAGCTCCAGCTTCAATTTCTGTCCAATCTTGTTCAGGTGACATTCTCTAATCTTCTGCTTGAGCTTTGACTTTTGGAAAGTGGCTTGTAGCTTTGGCTTCAGGCTCTCTATCTTCTGTAACCTTGTTGACAGCTCTTCATCTTCCTTGATCTGCTGCTCAACTTGACCCTTTCTGGTTTGAGTCTGTGAATAGTCTTCATCTTCTAATTCTTTGGAGAGCATGTCAGCAAATCTTGCTTCCTTCAGCTTCTGCTCTTCTTCAGTTAGTACATTTAAGTACTCAGTTAAAGACATACCTTGAGCAGTAGCTCTGAGTCTGTGTCTGATGCTGTGTCTCAGTCTGTGCAGGTTCAGAGGGTACAGACTTCGACTCTCCAGTCTTGACTTTTGAGGCACCTTCATCTACACCTCCAAAATTAGCATCATCTTCATCATCATCTGATCTTCTAAATACTCAGACTCAGAACTGCAATCAGGATTAATGGCATCATCATCTTCACCATCAGTGTCCTGTTCTTCAGCCAGCTTCACAAACTGATCCCAGGTCTTGATCCCCTTCATCTTTGGTTGGGAATCAAAGATATCCCTTTCAGGAATCCTCCTGGCCATTCTTTTTGTCTTCCTGGCTCTTTTGATCTGCAGTGGTTGAACATCTTCATCTTCTTTCTTCCCTTGGTCTCTTCAACTCCATCTGACCTTGGCTGAGATAGTTGCAATTGGGTCTATGTGTAAGACAATGGATGACTCCCCCTGAGTCTGTGCAACCATCTCAGTATGTTCACCTGCCTGCAATCCTTCTTCTCCCCCTCAGTCTGTGCACTCATATTTTCAGTCTGTGGCACAGACTGAGCTTCAGACTGAGACTTCACCCTAGCACCTTCGGGTCCATCATCTCCATCATCTCCCTCACTGCTATCTCCCCCTAAATCTAAGGATTTATTATTTAAATCTTTATCTTTTGAGGTTTTAGCTTCTGCAGACCCATACTTCATCTTCTCCCCCTTTTTGACATCATCTACTAAGTTTGAGAGGGTGGCCTGCATTTCATCTAACCTATTGGATACCTTCTCCTCCAGCATATCCACTTTATCCACCATAGTAGAGACTAGATGCTTCATCTTCTCTAGCTCTTTCTTATTATTATTGAACTCAGTCTGTACCCATTCAGACAACTTGTTGATGGCAGAAAGCACATCATTAAGTGTACTAGAAGGCACAGACTGGGTCTGGTTGGAAGGGTTAGAATTGGGTGATGGTATATGTTCCTCACTTGACTCATGTTGAAACTGAGCAAGATCACTGGAATCTTTTGGGGTTGCACTCTTTGCCTCACTCTGTGTCCTGTGCATGGAAAAGCGATCATAAGCATTGAGTGGTGTAGTTGTTCCCTCAGATCTAGTCCGGTGATAGGACAAGATATCACTGGGAAATGATTGTGTTGCACCTGTTGCCTCAAACAGTCCCTGGTGTAATGGAACAGTATCACTGGCAACTGATGTGGAAGTTGGTATGCCTTCACTAACCATCTGGTGATAAGATGGTAGTTCATCAGGCAAAGAAGAGGAGATCTGTACCTCAGTCGGTGACATGACTGAGGCATTGACGATCTGTGCAGAGGGGTGTAAGAAAGGACTCACTGGAATGTGAACTAGTACAGGACTAGTGGTTATTATGGGCTCAGCCGTTGTGAGTGGGGTAAAGAGGGGGGTGGTAGTGCTTAGGATTGGAGCATCTTCTTCAATGCATACTACAATGGGTCAGTGTAGTAGCAGTAATGTGGGTATCCAAGCTGACTAAACTAGGTGTAGGTTGGGTCAGTTGGGTAGCCATTGGCACCACAAACTCTAGCAGAGCTGCAGTGGAATGGACTACAGCACTGGAAGGTGTTCTATTGACATCCAATTCCATGGATGATGATTCCACTTGTGCTATACTTTTTGGGGTTGAGTCTGGCGATTCCTCCAGAGTGAGTGGTGATTCATCTGGGTTGGTTTGTTTGTGACTCTCTTTTGTGGGTGAGGATGGGCTAGGATAAGAAGGTTGATCTATATCCATGTCCTCAGATGAAGAAGAAGTACTACCTGTATCTTCTGTTGAAGATGAAACAGACTCAGGAATGTTTGAGTCTGACTCCAAGTGCACAGACTGAGTTGAGTCTGTGTCCCTGGAGTCTGTGTGCTCTGCTCCAGCCACACGATCTTCAACAGCCTGGGTCTCAGTACCCTCACTATCACTTGAACTATCACCCTCCATAGATGCAGAAGTGTAGGATCGCAACAAAGACTGATCTTAAACAATGAATCAATAAACAATAACTAATGCGCGGAATTCAATAGCTATCGATTGTACGTTTAACAACAAAATCACAAACACATATATTGAATTAATCATATAAAGCAATGTGAATTACAATGACTGGAACACTGAGAATGACAAAAGCTGCCAAAGAAAATTCTTATGTGCCAAAATGCAAAGTGTCAAGCTTATCAAACTGAAACCCTAAACGAGTATTTATATGTAACTAATCTGGACTAAAGGGCGATATTGGTGATATCGCCTGTGCGATATTAGTGATATCGCCTAAGCGATATTAACAATATCGCCTAATACAAAATTAATCTAATTAATTACAACTCGAAACTTAGACCAAGTGACAGACACTCTAAATGTATCAACAAACTCCCCCGTGTCTTCAGCTTGGTCTTCAAAAAGTCTTTAGTCTAAACCCATCCAGTAGGAAATTTGCCACCCACATGGATTCCATGGCTTACACAGATATCTACAGTTTTCTGGAATTGTTGAGCAAGCTTTTCATTTGTTGGATTACCTCGGTAATATCTTATTCTATTATCAAACAACTTCCTCATATCCTCCTTTGATAAATTTATCAAGCTCATAGGATCAAAAATCCGATATTGTGCTTTCTTCAACCCATAGAGAGAAGTCTTCTCAGGTTCAACATTCTCTGGCACAAAAAAAACCAATAGAGCTTCTCCAGTCTGACTATCAAATTCCCAGTAGTGAAATCTTCTAAGAAAGTTCAGGGGAACAGTTTCCAAAATAATCCTCTTCACACAATCAGCCGGAGGATAGCGCATTCTGATTAATGGCTGATTTGTAGCAGGATCTAGCCGTTTCTTGTAGATAATTCTTTTTCCCAATGTCGGCTTAATAAAACTGTACTTCTTTGTACGAATTTCTCTTTGAAGAGTAGTCTGAATGAAGTCTGCACGGGTATTTCTCTCAGGATTTATCAGTTGTAACTGAGCAAGCCTATTTAGTTCTCCTTTAGGCAACGTGCTCAGTTTATTGAATGAAAGTTCGAAGTATTGAACTCCATCGGTTCTTTCCAGCTTTTGATCAATCCTTTGTAATCTCTGCAAGTGACAGGCACAATCTTTTCTTTACCTTGAGGCCACCAGGATGCCAGACGAGCCGCTCTTTCTTCCACGGTTTCCGGAACCTTAGGAGATTCAGGCATTTCAGCTTGAGGTTCGGTTGAGTCATCAGGTGATTCATCTTCTTCTTTTTCAGTGACCATCATCTCTTTCATCAATAGCTTATCCAATAATATTTATCTTCAAAGTCTTTTGAGAACTCTCATCAATTCTTATCGTTTGAATATTAGCATGATATGTAACTTGAATAAAATAACTCAGAAATAAAATATTTTTGGAATTTTCTTTATAAGACAGAATTATAATACTCAAAGCAATAAATAAAAAAACAATCTTTTTGGGGACAGAATTGTTTTAGTCTGCTTTAGAAATCATATCAGGATAACATGCAATTATTAGGAATAGTAAGTGTTATTTCGATTATCTGTATGTTTGTCCACTTTAAATTTACTTAGCATATTTAAATCACCTGTTATAAAGATTAGTTCAAGAAGACTATTGATATTTTATCCATCTAAACATTTGTACTTAAGTATATGATTTCAACTCATAATGAGATGAACCACTTGTGTTATTATTAGCATGCATATTATATTATATAACTCACATTAAAATATACATTTGAGATTGAAACATGTTAGTATTTTCTATATAGAAGGTGAAGGTATGGACGTAACTTTAGAACCAAGTTAGCGGTGACAGGTCTGTACTTTCGTACAACAGAGTCACATAAACAATAGTTCGGGTTGAACAAACACCAGTCTGAACACTTTAAACTAGAGGGTACAGGTCTGTACTTTCGTACAACAGAGTACCATAGTTTAACATAAACTAGTACGATGCAATCTTTTTATAACTTTTCTAGTACATTTGTACATTATATTTTAGAATTTAGATATGCCACGGGTACGCAATAGTTGTCTATAACTTAACATAGACTACGTACCTAAGTTCTTTTCAAGAATATATTAGATGAAACCAGGTCTGTATTTTCATACAACAGAGGAGACAACTAATATATTCCCCCAGATAACACCATAAAAGGCCCTATATTTTAGATCATAACATGTTTATTATCCAAATATTAAGACGAAGCGTTAAAATATTTCGGACATTTTTGCCCTTATTTTAACTTAATGTCATACATATTAATATGTCGTTATATAAAATAATATGCATATTTGAAAGTTAAGCTTCTTAGTAACTTTAGAACAAATGCCTACCAATACATCATTTTATGAAGCTAATATTTATAAAAGGTATTTCAAGTATGCTAGATAAATCTACTGACACATCAAACATAAATCTTAAAATTCCATTTTATGCATGTCTCCTGATATACTATCATTTCCCCAATTGTTTACAGACACAATTCAACGTCCAATTTTTAGAGATGTAGCAATTTTTGCATTTCTTTAATACTAACAAGTATAAAGAGTGGCAGTTGCATTTTTCAAGAATTTACCTATTCATATTTTTCAGATTTTTTAAATCAGAATTTTAAAATTACTCCCCCCGAACAGCAAATTCTTTACTCAAAAACAAACAAATAAATAATCATGTAAGAAACAAAAAATTTCAAGTCACATATCAAGTCAAACTCAAATACTTTTAGCACTTTTAAACACCTCGTATCACTTCAGAATTTCATCCATTCACTCAAACATAAACACCACACATAAGCACCTTGAAATCAACCTTCTTCGTATCCTTGCAGTCACTAAAAGTATTAGCGATCAAAAAACCTGACTCGGGTTTATTCAAGATGTGAGCCATGAGAGCTTTATTTTCGCTCAGATCATCATGTGCACTCCAATCATAAGCTTCTTCATTTAACATGAGAAAGGCATTTGAAGCGGCAGTAACAGGTTGCTTAGAAGGAGAAGGCTTTGTGAAGCCAGATGGGGGCTGTTTGGTCAAAGTTGACATTTTCAAAGCTCACTTGACCATTTGTGAGTGTTCCAAGTCCAGTTATTGTACCTCCAGTATCACCAGCAAAGGCAACATGTCCCCCATTATATGGTTTAACATCTGAGAGCAGGGAGATATTGCCTGTCATGTGTCGCGAACAGCCACTGTCAACATACCACTTGCTATTCTGCACCTTTGACTGTCACAACACAAGGAAAAAGAATGTTAGTTTGAAATGGAGACCCAAGCCTTGACAGACTTGGGTACTCCTGAGACTTCATCTATTATTATCACATCAGTTAAAACCTTGTTTTTTAGTACATCATTATCTTTTAATGATGTGATAACTTCAGATGACATAACATTTTTTGTACTTTTCTTTATCCAAACTTTCTGAGATAAAGTCGGTTGCTTATTAATAACATTAACCTTTCGATCAATTGATTTAGTAGGTGTAATGTTGTTAACTTTAGAAATTGGAACATGTCGAGATAATCCAGGTTGTTTTGACTTTTGAAAATTTCTTCTTTTATTATAACCTGTACTATATCGTGATGCCCATTTTCTAGCAAGCACAGGACACTGATTAATGAGATGACCCTGCTTCTGACAGTAGAAGCATGATCGTCTTTCTCGGAAAGTTTGATCAGAACTTGATAGTGGTTTAGGTGAAAGAGGAACCCTACGAGGTTTAATTTCAGGTACGTTTACTGCACATGAACACTTATGTGAACATGATGGAGTAAACGTATTCACAGTTGAGGTAATCTTTGGAGAAGGATTTTTAATTGAAACTTTATTATTTTTAAACTTCTCCTGGATGACTTGTTTCTTTTCAGGTTTGAGGTTATTCTTTTTAACTTTTTGTGTAACCTCGTGAGTTACATCCTCCACTTCTACCACTTCTTCAACATTTGTTGAAAGGACAAACTTGATTGGTTCAATTTTAGGCTTAATAAGCTCAGCCTTCTTTTTATTTGAACTCAAAACTTTAAGCAACTCAGGTTGCTTGTTATCAGCAGCCTTAACAAGCTTAGGCTATTTAACATCATCACCCTTGACAGTTTCAGGCTGATTGGGAATTTCAACACTAACTGGTTCTGCCACAGGATTTGTATCCTTCTTAAGAACAGAAGGTACAAAATCTTTAATTTCTTCCTGCGAAAGAATAGGCTGATTCAAGTTTGAGGGAGGAGGTTGGTTGTGATAACCAATTCCTGCCTTACTCTTTGTATCAGTCCGTTGATTTTGCAGAATATCAGAAAAGACCATAGTAGATGTGGAAATATTTGCAAGTCTTCGTTTTAAATCAACATTATCCGATTGAGTTTCAGCAAGTTCCCTTTTAAGATGAGAGATGAGTTTTAAATAACTGTCAATCGCATCTTGTTTGTTAAAAATCATTGCTTTTAACTCTTTCTTTTCTTCCATAATAGTTTTCTGATTTATAACATAGACTTTTTCATTTTCTTTTAAAAACTTTGTTTGCTTCAATAAGATTGGTCAGATCTGTATTTAAGCGATCATTATCTACCATGTACCTGTTGATTTTACCAGTTAGTGTGATACAGGTTTGGCAATTAAAAGAATCACATTCTACCTCATTTTGAACATCTTCCATAAGGGCAACATTTTCTTGATCATCCATAGCCGAAAAATCATATGCTTCTTCTTCTTCTAACAGAATGGCTGCCTTGGCTACTTCATTATCCTTTTTGTAGATAGAAGGTTTTGTAAAACCCGTAGATGGTTGTCTACCCTTCTCACATTCTCGTGCAAAGTGACCCAGATTTTGACATTTGTAGCATCTGATCTTGGATTTGTCAAATCCCATGTTGGTTTTATCAGTGACGTCTTCAAGAGATCTCTTTCCAGTTCTCCTTAAATACGTCTTAGTCCTTCTTGTCAGCATGGCCATGTTCCAACGAAGATCCACTCTCTCTAACTCATCAGGATCAACTTGCGCAAAATCTTCGTCGGTAAGATCTACCGAGTTAATCCTCTTTGAAAGAAAATCATCGTATGATGATAGAAAGGCATTAAAGATTACTGCATGCTCATTGTGAGATGCAGTAGCAGAAGAGGATGATTGAGATGGAAAAGAAGAGAATGTCCCAACTGAGTTATTTCCCGAAGAGTAATTTGGTTTAGAGGAAGATGTAGACGGCCCAGATAGAAGTGTTGTACTTCCATATCCAAAATTGCTATTATCAGGAAGCAAAGAGCTAGATCTTGTGCTTTTCTTCTGAATGTCCAAGGCACATGTTTCAAGCTTCCCAATAAGTTGATCCAGAGACATAGCTAGTATGTCTGGATCATTCTCCATCATCAGCACTCTAGTTTCCCAGTGAGGAGGCAGAGCATTCAGTAGCTTCTTATTGACTTCAATAGAGCTAAATTTGTAGCCTCCTTCAGTCAGCTCATTTACAAGACGCGAATAAATCTTTCACCGTCTCGTTCTTCTGGATGTCAAACAGATCATACTGTTTCTTCACTAACTCCAGTTTACTTTGCTTGTACTCAGTAGTACCTCCACATCGTTCAGCTATGCCATTCCACAGATCATAAGCGATGTCGTGTTGTTTAAACATTTTCATGGCATTTGCAGGTAAAGACATGGTTATAGCAGAGTGAGCCTTCCTCTCACATTCCCATGCTTTGCGTTCTTCAACAGACATGGAACGAATAGGCTTTGGTGGAGGAATACCAACATGCTCTCCACTTGAAACAGGTCTAACGTATCGTTCCAGTAAAGGTATCTCCATTTCAGGGTCGGTAAACGCGACAAACGATAAAAATCTACCTCTCCATTCAGAATACTCCATTCCTGGAGCAAAGAATGGAGGTTTGTTTGCACTACCCACTTCAGCATTGTGTTTTAACATTGCATTAACAGCTTGTAAAGTAGACATTTTAATTTATATTAATTAAAATTAACTTTTGAAAAAGGTTTAAAATCTGTCTAACACCCTATAGCGATATTGCTAATATCGCTAACAATCTGATGATTAAGCGATATTGGTGATATCACTATCAATATCGCTAATTAAAGCGCAAATCAAAATCAGACAAAACAGGCGATATCACAGACGATATTGCAAGTAATATCGCTAAACTTAATCAGGCGATATTGAATCAATATCGCAAAAATTAACTAGGCGATGCCAGGTTATATCTCTAGTAATATCGCTAGAGATATCGCTCAAATTAATGAGCACAGAACACGTAATATCGCTGTAACCCTAAAGGCGATATTATGATAATATCGCTTTTAATATCGCTAAAACGGCTGTAAACCCTAAAATTTCAAAGACAACGAAATTTTCAAAGTTTAGAGTAGCAAACAACGAACATGAATCCAGAAAACACTAAAAATACTGATTAAATAGCTTTTTAAGAATAAAAACAATTTGTTTATACGAAAAAACTAGTTAATACGACTTTTAAACGTACGAATAATGATTCAATAACCACTAATCCAATGATTAAATGGCTCTGATACCAATTGTAGGATCGCAACAAAGACTGATCTTAAACAATGAATCAATAAACAATAACTAATGCGCGGAATTCAATAGCTATCGATTGTACGTTTAACAACAAAATCACAAACACATATATTGAATTAATCATATAAAGCAATATGAATTACAATGACTGGAACACTGAGAATGACAAAAGCTGCCAAAGAAAATTCTTATGTGCCAAAATGCAAAGTGTCAAGCTTATCAAACTGAAACCCTAAACGAGTATTTATATGTAACTAATCTGGACTAAAGGGCGATATTGGTGATATCGCCTGTGCGATATTAGTGATATCGCCTAAGCGATATTAACAATATCGCCTAATACAAAATTAATCTAATTAATTACAACTCGAAACTTAGACCAAGTGACAGACACTCTAAATGTATCAACAAGAAGCAACATATGGGTGATCAATCCATTGCTGCATAGCAGCAGTGATAGGTGCTCCAGAAAGTGGAACCGGATGGTTGAACACTTTATATGTGAGCACAGGTACAGGTATATCTGCAGTTTTGTTATTAAAAGACATATACACAGACCCAGTCAATCTGGATTGGATGCACAAGGAGAGTAGCCTGATAAAAGGTACATTAAAAATTCTTTGTGACTCATTCACTAGTTTTAAAAGTTCTTTAAAATACAACTCTGCAAAGTTGATGTTTAAACCTGTGATGAATAAGCTCAACAGTTGAGTTTCAAACTCATTTAACTCCCCTGTGATACCAGATTTTCCTCTTAGACTTCTAATGATGCCAGAGATTAAAAATTTCCATCTGGGGGTGAATCCTGACATCAAGATGGTGCCTTTTTCTTTGGTATATCCAACCAAAGTAAGAGAAGCCCTTGCTGCTTCTTTGGTTGGAATGGGTTCAAAATTATTTCCCAAAGGAAAGTCTAAGACATTCCTAATTAGCTCCTGATCAATGGTAACTGCCCGTTTACCATGATCAATAGTTCCAGTAATTGCAGTATTGGTACTATTTGAGGAGCAAGTATACCACCATTCCATTAAAAAATGTGGGTATATTTGAGAGACTGAGTTAAAGAATGCTCCCCTTAATGGATGAGCAGACATAAAAGCAGTTAGTTCCTCAAACCCTTTATTCTTTTTAGAGTCAGGAATGGAAATGGTAGCTACTTGATTATTTATACAGAGTTTTACCTGTTTACCCTGTTTGAAGGGTTTAGCCGCAGCGATGTTGGCAGGCGCCGTGTAAGCCCATTGATCAACCATTTTAAATGACGAATTTTTGAGATTGATTTCGAAAATGGTTGAGCGATTTAGGTTAGGGCTTACAAACTCTGTGTAATTTTGGATGTGCAAGTACAGGTGAAGAAGAAAAGGGGAAAACAGAAGTGGGTATTTGAAGAAATTAAATTTCCGTTAAATGGGACCCACTTGACGGTTTATCCCTTTCTCTGCAACAGTAACGCTGAAGCACGTGCACTTTTTGTATTGAGCAGATAAATAGACAACAAGCGCCAAAAATTTTAATGATTATTACCATAAAAATGGTATTAGCATTAAATGCAAAGATATTGTTGTTTATTTATTTTTATTAAAGAAAATAAAAAAATAATAAAAAAAAAATTAAAAGAAGGTTGTGCCGGCAGTGATAACAGATTTATATAGCTAACAGTACTAACTTGCGAAAGCAGTACTAAAAGAAAATTTTGCCAGCAGTGGTAACAGATTGATATAGCTAACAGTACTAACTTGTGAAAGCAGTACTAAAATTAACTAACAGTGGTAACGTGTCAAAGCAGTACTAAAATTAACTAACAGTAGTAACTTGTAGGTTCCCTTGTCTCGGACCTAACCGGATCAACACACACAATCGAGAGGCGGAATTCAAACGATTGTATAAAGTACGTAAAACACAAACGAATCAACCACAAATCGAATGTATATTGATATAATAGCCAATTAGCTTGATACACTGAAATGCCTTACAATATACTCTCTGGAACCCTGGATTCGTCAACCCCACAAATGAGGCCGAAATGCTCTATTTATAGGGAAACCGAAACTGACCTGCGACACAAGCTCTGTGTCGCACAGCCAGTTCATGCGACACAAGCCTTGTGTCGCATAAGCGACACAGGCTCTATGTCGCCTAAACAGAACTTGTAATATACTAATAATAAACAAAACGTCGTAATTACTTAACAAACTATTACAAGCTAAGACCAACTGACAGACATACAAATATGCACCAACAAACTCCCCCGTGTCTTCAGCTTGGTCTTCAAAAATCTTCACTCAACTCCAGCCTGCTGGGAATGTGCCACCGGCATGTATTCCCATTTTCAAACAAATCTCAACAATCTTTTGAAACTTCAGAGCCTCTTCTTGATCAATAACATAATGCTGAATCTTGTTGGCATGAAGGACTCTTAAGTCATATTTCGTTAAATTGATAAGGCTTATAGGATCAAAAACACGAACAATTGAGCCTCTTAATTGTTGAGAATAGATCCACTCTCCCGGACCCTGTTCCTGGTCTCTCTCAGTTAGATATTCAATCACAGCTTCACCAGTCTTCGGGTCGTACCACCAATATCTAAATTTCTTTAACAAATTTAGTGGTAGTTTCTCAAGTAGAACCGATTTCAGACTTGCAGCTGGCGGATATTTATACTTCACAATAGACTCTTGAGTTCTTGGATCTAACTTCTTCTTGAAACGATAGCGAACTCCCAACTCAGGTCTTATCCATACATAGTGCCTGCTGTAGATCTCTTTTCTAAGAACCTTTTGAATAAAAGCGCCTCGACAATCATTTGAATTATTTACCAATTCTAATTGCGCAAGACGATTAAGTTCAACCTTCGGCAAAGTGCTGATGCAATTGAATCTCGGCCGAAAGTATTGAACGCCATCCTTTCTTTTAATTAAAATGAGAGAGCTTTCAGCATCGAATTTCCAGCTATAAATTAGACCAGTGAAATCTCCTCGAACTTTGTAAGATTTACAAATAGAAGACGCCACAGCCACAGGCTTGGACTGTACTGATGGCAACGGTTCGGAGGCTAGTTCATTTTCATCATCAGAAGAATCCGATTCAATGATAGGTGCATCAGGATCATACGGTTCTTCTGGTTGAGCATGAGTAGGCTCACTTTGTCTTTCAATAGGAGATTCCGGACGATTTGACTCTTCATACACGTCTTCATCTGAGGGAATCTCCGGTTCAACCTCAACATCCTCAAAGTCATAAGATATATCATCATTATTCACCGGATTTATTAAGCTTTGTAGATACGTGATATTTGCTTCAGAGTAATCTACAGCTATAGGAGTCGGTTGACCTGGAATGTTTTCAGACGATGCAAAATAATCTAAAAGTAAATTTTCATTAATGTCTGAATTATTTACATCTACAGTCTGTGTTCCGGCAGAAGTCGTAGTTGTTGTTTCAATGGCACGCAGGCCTGACTCCCCCGAAACTACAGCTAGGGCTTCTAATTCTAAGACCCTAGTCTCCAAAATGGGAACTCTGGCAGTCTGCAGCTCCAAATCTTTAATCTGTGCAGCTTGAGCTTCCAGAACCGC
Source organism: Gnaphalium uliginosum (assembly GCA_963930675.1). NCBI lineage: Eukaryota > Viridiplantae > Streptophyta > Magnoliopsida > Asterales > Asteraceae > Gnaphalium > Gnaphalium uliginosum. The sequence continues at coordinate 17,413,333 of OZ005686.1, read as the reverse complement.
ATATTGTGACTGAATTAATGCAGCTTGGGATGTCATCGTTTGCTGCATCGTGTCCAACCGCCTCATTAATTCTTGAATGACAGACAGGAGAGGTTGGACAGGAAAATTCACACGAGGAATGTCGACCCGTGGCGTGGAAGAAGAAGTTGGAGCCGATTGACGTTGACGAACCATCGGAGGCACCCAATCTTCATCCGTAGGTTCTGATTGACGAGGCCTTTTGCCCACATCGGGTCGCACATAACCTGTCCCTGCCCTTTTGCGTCATTGAATACGCTTAAAGCGTCTTAAATCGAAACGACGAATATTTTCCAACGAAGTCTCGGAAGGGACTATCCGAGGGGAAGTTGGTGGAGTGGAGCCACCATCAGAAGAGCTGGCAGCCATTTCTTCGTCAATATGAGGCTCAGGTGCCTGAGTGTTTTCTCCTTGAAGATCTTCAACACGACCAAAAGTCTCAATATCCTCCAAAATTGCTTCCAGCTGAGGATTTTCATCCTGGACAGGCACATTAACAAAAGTATCCTTTTGCTGAGGAGGAGCAGCAGGAGTATCCATAAAACCATTTTCAGCCGGAAGGACATAGCCCTCATGCACGATGTGCCCAAAAAGTGGGACATCAACCGGTGCCGGGACCCCTTTTGCATATTGGCCGCAGATGGCAAAAATGCGGATATTCATTGGGGTTTGGCGAAACCGGTGAGCAACATTCACCGGAAGCCCCGGAACCAGATGATTGAGCAATAATTGTACAAAGCGCGGGTACATGTTCCAGCGATTTGCCCCGGCATGTATATTATCCACCATAGCCCGAAAGATGTAGCCTGAAAAATTGAAGGACTTATTGTAGACCAACGCGAGCATAGCAGAAGCTGTTGAGTGGCTCATTCCGTCGAAGCCAGCCTTCCTGCTTGACAAGCACACAATCATTATGTGCATTAGATACCTCCACACCCTTGTAAGATTGGCCTTTCGGTATTGATCACGGGGAACACCTGGATATCCCATACGATTCATGCCACCATTTATGAACAAGTTCGGAAAGAGAATAGGCATGTCTGGATGGTCATTGAATTGGAACAGATCGCGAATAAGCTGCTCCGAAATAATAATCTCGTTGTCAGCAACGTTGGAGATTAAACGCATGTAAGGCAAGTCTGAGTTTATGACTGCCGAACTCCAGAAGGAACCAACGAGGTCCTTATATATAGGAGTAGTGGCTGTGATGGCAGTAAAAATGCGGGAACGACGAAGAAACGCGATCATCTGCTTGAACGGCATAGCCGAATCCCGATCATCCTCTAGAAAAGCCACGATATTGTGCCTCGGCTCCCAATCATTCACATTGATATCTGCCATTGCTATTAACACCAAAGAAACATAGCTCAAACAGCGTTAGCATTAAAAATTGAAAACGATTAATTTCACAAAATTTGTCTTATGCGACACAGAGGATTGTGTCGCAGAAGGTATGCGACATAAACTTTTGTGTCGCTATGAAGGTAAGCGACACAGACAGAGGTGTCGCATAAATCAATTTCAAACAGTGTGCGACATAGGTGCTTGTGTCGCTAAAGAATTAAGCGACATCAAGGGTTGTGTCGCATTTTGCAATAAATTGATTTATTTTAATCTAGGCGACAGAAGCCTTGTGTCGCACATCATGTGTCGCAAACAAAATTAGTGTCGCATTGACGAACTGACTTTAATCAACTACAACACAAGCGCTTGTGTCGCAGCTTGTGTCGCATTGACGAACAGGTGCCCAGCCCAGAAAAATCCAAAGACCAAATTTGGGAGTTTTCTAAATTGAGCACACCAAATGATGCAACTATGTATGTAGAGCAAGAAAACATGTGTTTAAACCAATAACATACCCAAACACCTCGTTAATTTGCACCATAAGCAAAAAACCTAAAAAACCGTATGTTTCATACAACGATTAACCAAAATTAGACGGTGAAAGAGGGTATAAATGGTACCTATAAGTCGAGAAAGATGAGGAGAACAAGAAGCACGGAATGGATTGCAAAGAAACACGGCCGAAGATTGAAAATCAAATTGAAATATCGTCGCAGTGGTTGTGTCGCAGTATTTGTCTTGTGTCGCTATTTGTGTCGCAAAATCGTGTAGCGACTGAGAGGTAGGGTCCGGCTTTTATACCTCAACCCTGTATAGCGACACAAGATGCGACATGGCTTGCGACACAAAGGTTGTGTCGCATTGCGACACAAGAGTTGTGTCGCACCAGGGACAGTTTTTGTAGATTGATTTTATTTTAAAGTTTACATTCGAGAGTCAATTTGATATTATCTCAGAGACTTGGATAAACTAAAAGTAAAACAATAAAATACAAACCGTTGATTCGATTTTGCAATCAACGAAAACAAAACGTAAAATCTTTATCGTGACGAAATTGTTTAAGTCTGCTTTAGGAATCATATCAGGATAACATGCAAAAATTAGGAATAGTAAGTGTTATTTCGATTATCAGTATGTTTGTCCACTTTAAATTTTCTTAGCATATTTAAATTTACCTGTTATAAAGATTAGTTCAGGACGATTATTGATATTTTATCCATCTAAGCATTTGAAGTTAAGTATAGATGATTTCAACTCATAATGAGATGAACCACTTGTGTTATTATTAGCATGCATATTATATTATATAGCTCACATTAAAATATACATTTGAAATCAAAACATGTTAGTAATTTCTTTATAGAAGGTGAGGGTATGAACGTATCTTTAGAACTAAGATAGCGGTGACAGGTCTGTACTTTCGTACAACAGAGTCACATAAGCAATAGTTCGGGTTGAACAAACACCAGTCTGAACAATTTAAACTAGAGGGTACAGATCTGTACTTTCGTACAACAGAGTACCATAGTTTAACACAAACCAGTACTAGGCAATCTTTTTATAATTTTTCTTGTACATATGTACATTATATTTTAGAATTTAGATATGCCACGGGTACGCAATAATTGTCTATAACTTAACATAGACTACGTACCTAAGTTATTTTCAAGAATATATTAGATGAAACCAGGTCTGTATTTTCATACAACAGAGGAGACAGCTAATATAGTCCCCCAGATAACACCATACAAAGACCCTATATTTTAGATCATAACATGTTTATTATCCAAATATTAAGACGAAGCGTTAAAATATTTTGGACATTTATGCCCTTATTTTAACTTAAAGTCATACATATTAATATGCCTTTATATAAAATAATATGCATTTTTGAAAGTTAAGCTTCTTAGTAACTTTAGAACAAATGCCTACCAATACATCATTTGATGAAGCTAATATTTATAAAAGGTATTTCAAGTATGCTAGATAAATCTACTGACACATCAAACATAAATCTTAAAATTCCATTTTATGCATGTTTCCTGATGTACTATCATTTCCCCAATTGTTTACAGACACAATTCAACGTCTATTTTAACAATGTTGCAACTATTGCATTTCTTTAATACTAACGTCATTTTATGCTCTGATACCACTTGTAGGTTCCCTTGTCTCGGACCTAACCGGATCAACACACACAATCGAGAGGCGGAATTCAAACGATTGTATAAAGTACGTAAAACACAAACGAATCAACCACAAATCGAATGTATATTGATATAATAGCCAATTAGCTTGATACACTGAAATGCCTTACAATATACTCTCTGGAACCCAGGATTCGTCAACCCCACAAATGAGGCCGAAATGCTCTATTTATAGGGAAACCGAAACTGACCTGCGACACAAGCTCTGTGTCGCACAGCCAGTTCATGCGACACAAGCCTTGTGTCGCATAAGCGACACAGGCTCTGTGTCGCCTAAACAGAACTTGTAATATACTAATAATAAACAAAACGTCGTAATTACTTAACAAACTATTACAAGCTAAGACCAACTGACAGACATACAAATATGCACCAACAAAACTTGCCATAGCAGTACTAAAATCAACTAACAGTAGTAACTTGCGAAATCAGTACTAAAGTTAACTAACAGTAGTAACTTGCCAAAGCAGTACTAAAATCAACTAACAGTAGTAACTTGCGAAAGCAGTACTAAAGTTAACTAACAGTAGTAACCTGCGAAAGCAGTACTAAAATCAACTAACAGTAGTAACTTGCTACATTAACAGTGTTAATTGTACCAATCTTTACCAGCAAAAAAAAAAAAAAAAACATTAGTATTAACCCAGCAGTACTAAAACTAACTAGCAGTATTAATACTAACAGTGCTAAAATACGAATTTATGAGGGCAGTATTAAAAAGGCTTATTAGTATTAACCAGCAGTACTAAAAGTAACTAGCAGTATTAACACTAACAGTACTAAAATACTAACCTTATGAATTAATAAAGCACAAAAATAGAGGATCTAGTCTGAATGAATATGGTTAGTCTGTGTAGCTAATCTGGAAGAAGTCACACAGACTGAAACATATAATCAGTCAGACTGAGAGAAAATAACATAAGTTATAGAATCTTTTTGGTATTTTCTTAGAAAGTATGTACAAAAACATCTCTTAGTCTGTGCTTTTTGATTGTTTGTAGCTGAGAATACAGTTATACAGATTGAAAAGCAGACACAGACTGAGAATTGAATCATACAGATTCAAGGTTTTACTAGGGGTTGAGCATTCCTAGTTGACCAAGCAGATACAAAAATCTATCTTCATTTAAAGGTTTAGTAAAGATATCTGCTAATTGGTCGTTTGTGGGCACATATTGGAGAATCACTTTACCTTTCTCAGCACAATCTCTGATAAAGTGATGTCTGATCTCAATATGCTTTGTCTTGGAGTGAAACACAGGATTCTCAGTGATGGCAATGGCACTTTGGTTATCACACATAATTGGAGTTTTTGAAAACACCAAATCATAGTCTGCTAGTTGATGTTGCATCCATAGCAATTGAGCACAGCAACTACCAGCAGCCACATATTCTGCTTCTGCAGTCGATGTAGCAACAGAATTCTGTTTCTTGCTTGACCATCTGACTAGTTTGCCACCTAGCAGTTGACATCCACCAGAAGTGCTTTTCCTGTCTAATTTACAACCTGCATAATCTGCATCTGAATATCCAATTATATCAAAACTAGAGTCTTTGGGATACCAAAGACCCAGGTTAGGAGTACCTTTTAGGTACCTAAAAATCCTTTTTACAGCTTTTAGGTGCGATTCTTTAGGTTCAGATTGATATCTAGCACACAAACATGTTGAGAACATGATATCTGGTCTACTTGCAGTGAGGTATAGTAGTGATCCTATCATACCTCTATAAGTGGTTTGACAGACTGACTTGCCAGACTGATCTTTATCCAACTTATCTGCAGTGCTCATTGGTGTTTTCATAATTGAACAGTCCTTTAAATAATATTAAGTAAGTAGGTCATTGACATATTTACCTTGGTTGATGAAGATACCATCAGGTTTCTGATGTACTTGTAGACCAAGAAAGTATGTTAATTCACCCATCATACTCATTTGATACTGTTTTGACATTAAGTTTGAAAACCATTTACACAATTTTTCATCAGTAGATCCAAATATGATATCATCAACATAGATTTGGACTAGTATGACATCTGCCTTGTTCCTTTTGAAGAACAAAGTTTTATCAATTGATCCTCTAGTAAAGTCATTACTAAGAAGATAGGATGATAAGGTGTCATACCAAGCTCTTGGAGCTTGTTTTAGTCCATATAGTGCTTTCTGCAATTTATAGACATGATTTGGAAAAGTGGAACTTACAAAACCTGTAGGTTGTTTCACATAGACTTCCTCCTGTAAGTTGCCATTCAGAAATGCACTCTTGACATCCATTTGATAGACTTTGAAGTCCTTGAATGCAGCAAATGCCAAGAATAACCGTATTGCTTCAATTCTGGCTACAGGGGCAAAGGTTTCATCATAATCAATGCCTTCTTCTTGCTTGTAGCCTTGAGCAACTAGCCTTGCTTTGTTCCTTATTATCACTCCATCCTTGTCCATCTTGTTTCTGTAAACCCATTTAGTTCCAATAATGGTTTTTCCTTTTGGAGCAGGAACTAGGGTCCAAACATTGTTTCTGTCAAATTCTGTTAACTCTTCCTGCATTGCTTCAACCCAATCATCATCTTTCAAGGCTTCTTCAGCTTTCTTTGGTTCAATGATTGACAGGAAGTTTGTGAAGTAACAGAAATTTGCAGTAGGTGAGCTTGATACTTGAGCTCTTGTTTGTACACCAGAAACATAATCACCAATTATTTCTGTAATTGGATGATACTTGTGCTCTTTGACTCCTAGAAATGATTCAGCATTGGATGGTAAATCATTCTCATTTGGTGGAAGAATAGCAGGACTGAGTTCTGCATCATCTTCTACATAGGGCAAGTCTGAGTCTGTAGAATTCACAGACTGAAAACTACCAGACTGAACACATGTATCAGAAGAATTTGAATCTCTGGACACAGATTCATCTTCTGTTGATGAAGGTACTGTCATTGAATGAGCATGTTGAGCATCTTCATTATCACTTTCAGAGTCTTGTTGTCGGTTAGCAACAACTGGGATTTGAGATTAGGATCCCTCAACAGATAAATCTTCCAATAAATGAACATCAGACTGAGAAACATGTTCATCATTAGCAGAGGAAGCATCAAAGGTGACATTGATGGTTTCTTCAATTTTATTCCTTCTGTTGTTGTAGACTCTGTAGGCCTTTGAAATAGATGAATAGCCAAAAAAATTCCTTCATCAGACTTAGGTTCCATCTTTGCTAATTGATCTCTTTGATTGAGAATGTAGAATTTACTTCCAAAGGTCTGGAAGTAATGGATGGTTGGAACCTTCTTGTGATACAGCTCATATGCAGTTTTGCCATGCCTTTTGACCAAAATAGATCTATTTTGGGTATAACAGGCGGTGTTAACTGCTTTTGCCCAAAAATAAATCTTCATTTGACCATGGCATAACATGGTTCTTGCAGCTTCTATGAGTGTACGATTTCTTCTCTCAGCAACACCATTTTGTTGAGGAGTTCTGACAGAGGCAAAGTTTTGAATAATGCCTTTGTCAGTACAAAATTCAATGAGAGTAGAATTCTTAAATTTTGTACCATGGTCACTCCTGAGTTGCTTGACAGGTGCATCTTTCTGCAATTCTTCCCTCTTGATTAGATTAATAATCTCTTCAGGAGCATCACTTTTAGCCTTAAGAAAGATGACCCAAGTATACCTTGTATATTCATCCACAACCACAAGTGTATACTTCTTTCCACCCAAACTGCTAATGCTCATGGGTCCAAATAGATCCATATGGAGCATATGTAGTGGTTGATCAATTGTAGTTAACAATTTGGATGGAAAATGGTTCTTGGTCTGTTTCCCCCGTGTACATGCAGGACAAAGTTTGTCTTTTGCAAATGTAACATCAGGCAGACCTCTAACCAATTTCTTCTTTGACAGGAGGTTAATATTTTTGAAGTTCAGGTGGGATAACCTCCTATGCCATAGCCAGCTTAGTTCTGGCACAGACTGAGTATAGAGACAAGTCTCTACATTATTGTCTGCAGAAGAAAGATCCAAGAGATAAATATCTCTTTCTCTTTTGGCAACTAATATAGGTTTGCCTTTGGAATTATAGATAACAGCAGCCTTCTTTCTGATTCTGATTTCACCATCATCATCACAAATCTGGCTTGCACTAAGCAGGTTATGCTTTAATCCCTCAACATAGGCCACCTTTGTTATTCTGATGTTGCCAGCCTTCACCACACCATAACCTTTTATCTTGGCAACAGAGTTGTCACCATATTTGACAGAAGGTCCTTCTTCTTCTACAAACTCTGACAGATTCTCCAAAGACCCTGTCATGTGTCTTGAGCATCCACTGTCTAGGTACCATTTGCTGTTACCCTGCACAAGACAAACAAAATCAATTAGTTACTTTTGGGAACCCATCTTTTGATGGGTTCTATAGAGTTGGTTGGAGTCAATTCTTTAGCAGTTTTGGTGCTAAGTCTGTGAAGTTGACTTTTAACCTCTCTATTTTTTATTTTGTTGTTTGTAGATGACATTTGTTTGATCAAAGCAGCCTTTGGCTGTTTAAGAATGGACTTTGTGCATTTAATACCTTCATGTCCCAGATTTCCACAGTTGTAACATTTTCTATCCAACATAATGGTCCTTTTGGATTTTGGATTATTATGTGCACTAGATCCTCTGTTAAACTCTTGTTTTGACTCAACAAATGTTTTAAAATCTGTGGTTAACTTCATTAAGTTTTTACTAAGCAGTTTAATGGTCTCAGTCTGGTTGTTAAGATTTGACTTTTGAGAGTCAGACTGAGTGTTAACACAAACAGATTTGGAGTTAAGTTTGCCAGACTGAAAATTGATTTTTCCAGACTAACAGTTAGATCTCACAGACTAAGATCTTTTTAACTCCTTTGTTACTAGTTTTATGCCTTTAGATTTGTCATTTGGCATATTATTGTCTGGACCAGTTACAGACTGAGATGTGGAAGGTTCAAACACATTGTAACCTTTCTGTTTATTCTTGATTCCTTTTACCTCTTTTTGTCTTTTTAAAGATGGTATTGTGGGAATATTAACTTTGCTTTTTATAAATCTTTTCTTTTCAAGTTCTATAGTTTCTAAAGATTCATTAGTGATTATAAGTTCAGGCTGTTCAGATTGAGAAGTTTCACAGATTGAGATTTCTGAGTCTGTGTCTTCAGAGTCTGGCTCTGTCTCATATACTAGTTCTTTAGCAACTATTTTTGGTCTAACAAAGGCATTAGTCAATATAACTTTGTCTCCCACAGTATGACTAAAAGTATGAGGTAAAATCTCAGGTACAAATATAGTAGGTTTTGAGTTTATTTCTGAATTTATGTGACTTTTAAGATCAAACTCATCACCTATGACTGCTTGTATCTGAGCTGGAATCTGTTTGGATAAACAATCCACATTTTTAAGTGATGAAATACACCAAGATTTACAGATCCTTTCATAATGATCAGCTTTGTTTTTATAAGCTTCTTTTTCCAACTTGATCTTTTTGAGAAGGTCATATTGAGCATCAAGCTCAAGTTTGTACTGTTTATTTTGGTTTATTTCATTCACTTTTGATTGTAGATCTTTTTGAACTTGACTGAGTTTGATTTTTAAATCTTGTATTTCCTCCAGTCTTTTCAAAAAATCTACATAGATGTGTTCAAACATTTTCTGTTTTTCTGCATCACTATAGTAAAGTTTAAAATGATTTACATTGTAAGCAGATCCTTTGTCCCAGTCTGGATGAACACATGCCTTTTCAGCAAATTTGAAATCTTTGTCAAACTGGCTTTCTGTTATAGCCATTAAGCACATATCTTCATCATCCTCAAATGATGAAGATTCTTCATCTATCCATTGTTCAACAACCAAAGCTTTCTCTAGTTTCTTTGGTTGTTGTTTCTCTCCAATTTTCTTGGAGTTGAAGTACTTTTTCTTGTACTTCTTGGTCTTTTCTTCCCACTTATCAGAATTTGAAGATTCTGCAATCTTCACTCTGCAGTCAGAAGAAATATGACCAACTTGCCCACATTTATAGCAAGTAGCTTTCTTAGGATCAAAAGTTGGCCTTCCTTTTGAACCTTTGAATCTTGCTTTTTCTAACCTTTGGGCTAGCAATGCCATTTCAGCTTCTAGAGACTCAGTTTCATCATCTGATTCTGAGTCTGTAAGAGTAAGATGGTAATTTGCTCTAGAGAAAAGTTCTCTATTTTTCCTTGTTGTTGCAACAAGGGCAGCAGATGGATCTTTTGCAATCCTTTTGGCATTTAGATCCTTTCTGGCTTTGGTTTCTTCAAAATTTAGTAGAAGTCCAAACAAGCCAGAGAGATCATATGTCTCCAATTTTTCACTTACAATTAATGAAGTGATAACTTCAGAAAAAGTGTTTGGAATGACATCAACAAATTTTGCACAGATTTCAAACTGTCCCTTGATGATATTATACCTTTCAAGATCATTGATTAAGATCTGAAATCTGGTATGAATATCAGTTAATGACTCATTTTGACCAGCAGAGAAGTTCTCATAATTTCTTATGAGATTCTTCTTCTTTTGGGATTGTACTAAACTTACACCATCATATTGGTCAGTTAGCATATCCCATATGGCTTTAGCAGTTTTGCAGCCAGATATCTTAGCAAAGATAGGCTCAGTAACTGCATTGCCCAGAATGGATTTGGCCTTAAAATCTAATGCATATAGTTGCCTGTCTAGATCAGTCCAGGTACTTTTGGCAGCCTCAACAAATTTTTCAAGTGTCAAAATAATACCATTTGCATCTAAAGTTGCAGGAACTATTCTGCTAGGAATAATGGGTCCTTCCTGAATGACTCTAAGCATTTCATCATGAATGCTAGCAAGAAATCATTCAGCTTTCTATTTCCAGTGGGTAAAATTTACACCATTGAAGATTGGAATTCCCTTCCCAGCCATAGCAATAGAAGAAGTCACTTTTCAAGGAAGAAAATGTAGAGAAAAATGGATTTAGATGATTGTTTGATAAACTGGGTTCCTTTGATCGTTAAAGATTAAATCTTTATTTGCTCTGATACCAGTTGTTGGGTCACAAGGTTCCCAAAACTTAGATACAGATTAAATAACAGTTATCTTAACTTGTTAGTTTATATCCAAGTTTTATATCAAACAAGTTTAAATTAATCTAGGCGGAAAACAAGATTAATTTTGACACAGAGTTTATTATGAATCAAAGTATTATTCACAATAAAGTGTTTGTCTCACACAGATGACAAAGTATTCAAACCCACACAGATGGTTTGAATACGATCCAAGTATTAGTATATTAAGATACAATTATCACTACAAACTTTAACAGTTAGTGTGGTAATGCTTTGAGCCTAAACTTAAAGGTCTTGTATACTATTTTTCTTTGAGAGCTTGAATTACTTGAATACTTGGATCCATAGCAGTGCTTTTTGAATTGCTATTTATAGAGTTGGGTGCAACTCTATATTATCCAGCTTACATAATTGTCCAAGGGATAACAGATGCATCTTGGGCAACTTTGCACGCCACCCTTTTTGCTTTTCTTGGAAACAGAAAAAGCAAAAGGCAAAAGGTTTCTTTGCTGAGAAGAAAACCTTTGTTCAATGTTTGACCTTTCTCAAACATCTTATCAGTTGAATTTAGCCTAAGGAAAGAAGAATATCTTCTGTATATTTGTACTTTCATTCTTCAATCTGTGATCTTCAGTCTGTGTTCATCAGTCTGTGATCTTCAGTCTGTGAACTTCAGTCTGTGAAGTCTTCTGTATTCAATCTTCATTCTTCAGATGATGAATTCATAAGTCTTCAGGAGAGCATGGCTTTCAGTCTGTGAGATTCTTCAGTCTGTGCAGCACAGACTCAGAAACCATTCTTCAGTCTGTGTAGCACAGACTCAGAAACACAGACTCAGGAATTTCACTAAGTTTCCTGAATACAACTAAGTTAGATTTTGACTCCTCAGATTTATAATGTAGGTTTGATCATTGTTTTTCCCAACATTCCCCAAGTTTACGTTACGCGCGGTGCTTGTTTACCCGTTCGTTTCGTCGTTCGTTTAAACGTTAAACGTTTATTATTTATGTTTTTCGTTAACGATTTATTCGCGTAAATTTTGATTGAAATTTTTTTTAAAATACTTCATTTTAAGTTATTGAAATATCAATCGAGTTTCGTTTGGTTATCGGGAGCAATTCGCGCGTTTTCGTCGCGTATGATACGTTTAATATATTATCGTAATAATATAAGTTAAATAACGATTATTCAATTTAGTTACGTTATTTAAGAAAATGTTTTTCACCAACGTCCGTATTTATCGTGTTGGATTTCATCCGATTGAAATCGCGTAATTAAAATTAATTACGTACGTGTGCATATAGAAATATACAAAATGTTACTGTACTTAGTCCTATTTCAAACTAAATACAAGTAATAACGACTTATGGTTTAACATAAATGACGGCCTAATTTGCCGGGTGTCACATATTGTTTGACACTGAAGATTTATCAAGTTATTAACAAACCTTTTTCAAATGTGAATACTGATAGTTCGTCTGATGTCGTCTTTGAATCGAATTAACGAATCGTGCGAAATTCGAATTCGTTAATTCGTGAAATAAATGAAATTGAAATTCGAATGAGCAAAGTAAATAAGGATATGTTTTATTGATGTTAATCAATTACAGAAATCGCAATTAAGCTCCAAACACTCAATCTCTCACAGTCAAGTTTGCTACACACAATTGCTTGTCCAAAACTAACGACACTACACCTATATATACACACAGGTGGCTAGGCGACACTTCTAGTGTCACTAGAGGTGACACTAGCAAGTGTCGCTAGTACACAAAGTGTCGCTAATCTAAACACATTCAAGCTAAGTCTTCTATACAAGCTTGTATATAAATCTTCAATTTCAACCTTAGCTTGATGAGAGAGTAGAGTTATCTTCCAGCCGTATCCATTTGCTTACACGACCCTTCTGAAAGTTCATTGAACTTTGCATTCTCGTAAGGTTATGGTCGTAAAGCAATATCAACTCCCCCGTGGCAACAACTTCACAGAAACCTTCAAGAATCTGACTATTCATTATTCTGATAATCATTCATTATTGAAATCTCCGGAATAAGCTCCCATAAGCTCTCGAATAATCATCAGTATCTGTATTTCAGAATTCTACCCCGGAACAGCAGATTTCTTCTTTAACCCTTGAATGATCTTTAAATTTAAGTGTTTCGTTGTTGATCATCAATCTTCATACACACAGATTGACAACAGGGAAGTGATATTAAGAAATGTCGCTGGTTTTCTTTCTTCTTTCTTCCTCCTTTTCTCCCCTTGGTCTTCTAATAATATTACTGGAACCGTGCTCGTTTTTATTTTTTTTTATTTTTATGTACAACCTAAACTACAACTTTAGGAACCCATTTGAGCACGGTTCCAATAGGCTTTGAAAGTTTCGAACACCATTTATAAGTTGTGTCGATTTAATCCAAGGACATTGAATTCCGTGGAATCAATGGTGAAGGAGTTCTACTTGGAGAGAAAGGAATAAAATCTTTTCGTTTCTACACCATATGAAAAGAACGTGGTGGTGCAAGAGCAAACATTTGTTGTCTCAAATATACGAAAGATTTTGTTTGTCTAGATTCCGGTAATAGTATCGGTTTTGAATCTCCTTTTGGCTTTTGAGGTCTCGAAACCGATCTTTTGGCACGTTTAACATCTCCAGAATCATAACAATCAACCTTTTGATGATCTAATATTTTGGTTGATTGTGATTTCTTCGAATACCTCTTATTCTTATGCATAGAATAATTGGTAAACTGTGAAATCTTTTTCGTACAAATCATGTTCGAACATGGTTTGGAAGATTTAACCTGGTAAATCTTCTGCACAACTTTGACTGGTGGTTTGGTTGAGTGAGAGACTTGAGTAAGTTGCTCTCGAAGATCATTAATAGTTTTCAATGCATGTCGTACCTCCAAATTTACTGTGCAGCGGAAGTCGGGTCGGGGTGCGACTAATCAAGTAATCATTGCACAAGGTAAAGCAAACGACTCTATATGAGACGTTTTGAAAATAGTACAAAAATATTTACATTGATATAATTAAGGTTTACATTAGTCTCGAGTTCGCGGGATGAAATCCTGAAGATTCTAGTACATAACGATTATACAAAAATAATGTAAGAAAATCTTCATATACGTATAATGCATGCGACTCGAGCTAGCAAGCAATCGTGTGGGCAACCCTACTGTTGCTGAGTACCTGAGAAATACACGCTAAAATGTCAACAATAATGTTGGAGAGCTCATAGGTTTACGTAGTTAAAATCATAGTATGAACCACAAGATTTCAGAGTTATCGTAGTAGCACGAATGCCAAAGTAAATCATAGTATACTATTGCCATGGGCTCATAGTTCCGAAGCTTAACCGTAGTTGGTGTCTCTAGTTAAGTGTATAAACCAGTACACTCGAAATACGAATTATTATGTGTCCGTATAGTAGTTAGAGCGACTAACCCCGGACGGCGGACTGTCAGTTCCCGATAGATCTATCCATAATGTTCGCGCTTAGTATTAACAGACTATGATATTTGTTGGAGACCATCGTAGTTTGGTTTAGATTACCCATGCAATCCGTATAAGTGTTTTCATAGTACTTGTGTTCATAAAAACAAAGCAGTGTATTCTCACCCCAAAGTAAGTAAAACAGTAAAAGTAAAAGTGGGGCTATGAGACTCACCTGAGTCTTGTACAGAGTGTTTACAAATAGTAAATAAGTGTTTCCCAAAAGTAACCTTCTAGGACCCTAAACGCATAAGGTTATAAGTAAGTAGATGTCTCAAAAGATCATCTATACTAGTTGTCCACTCAACTAGTTATGTCCAAAGTTTGTTTATCATGCGTGTTTAGAAACGTGTACGGCCCGATGGTGACGTTTTGTAATAATAATTCTCGAAGAAATTATTATTATGTTTTGTTTCTTTGTATACATATAAGAGTATATGTGTTGCGTGTATGAGTAGTGTCGTAGATAGTTTAATTGCTGTTACGCGTGTTTATTACCTTGTGAAAAAAAAACATGTCTTAAATCTGTTCTATGCGACACTAGGTGCGACACTCAAGTTTGGAGATGTTGCGACACTAATAATAGTGTCGCTAGGTTTCCTGCTCGCAGGTAAGACTGAGGCCAGGGTAGTGCGACACTAAGGCTGGGGTCGCTAAGTCCCCTGCTTGAAGGTAACTGAGATCAGGGATTGGAAGTCCCCTGATTGAAGTTCATAGGCGGAGATCAGGGATCGAAGGTCCCTTGATGGAATTTCATAGGTGAAGATCAGGGATCAAAAGTCCCCTGATTGAATTTCATAGACGGAGATCAGGGATTGGAAGTCCCTTAATTGAAGTTCATAGGTGAAGATCAGGGACAATAAGTTCCCTGATTGAAGTTCGTAGCCTGAGATCAGAGACAATAACTTCCCTGATTGAAGTTCGTAGCCTGAGATCAGAGACAATAAGTTCCCTGATTGAAGTTCGTGGCCTGAGATCAGGGACAATAAGCTCCCGGAGGTGTTGCGACACAGGGACTTATGTTGTGGGAGTATTTCGAAAGTCAGGAGTGTCATAGGGCTTGTGTCGCAATGGTTTTGGGCCACCTGCGACACAGAGGGCCTGAAATGTTTTCGTATTCGGGAACTTGGTTAAACGTGCTCGGTTTGACCCGAGACTTTTACACGACTCTTAAATTGGGTTTCGGGCGGAGAAAAGTGGACGTGGGTGTTTTTAGAACTTATAAAAATTAGTGTTACGTTTTATGGTTAACCCGAAAGTGTCGTTTTTATTTTATATGTCAAAGCAGTCCCCGGGTTCATTTCATCAGTTTTTGTACGTTTTTCGTGGCTCATTTTGACTAGTCAAAGTGTCGACATAAAATCCAAGAAAAATATTAATTGTTCCCCTATGTCTTGGCTACTTTCAGTAATTTTTCTATAATTTTTGGATGGGTCTAAGTATTTTTAATAATTCCATTTGTCCCCTGAGGTCCAATCTTGATCAATCTAGACACAAGTTCATAAACTGATTTTTATAGGAAAATCCGTGTATTTTCAAGCAAGGCCATAGAAGAACTTTTTGTATCCAACATATTTTGTGAGATTTTGGCGCAAACCTCATGCGTTTTAGAGGTCTAGAACTCAAGATATAGGCTCGGAAAGTTGGTGCAAAAATCTGTCACCCGAGACAGAAATGCGACATGTTTTTGTAAAATCATTTTCGGGTATCAAACGGTGTCAAAAAATTACGAAACCACTTGGATCTGAAAGCTAACACCTTAAGCTTAATTTTTGTCTTTTGAATCGTCCATTTTCATTAACCGAAAAAAACCGATTTTCTTGCACTCCTACCCTTGGCCTTGTGTGATCGCTTATCTGTTTCATCGTTAAAAAGTTCTGCATTCAAATGTTTCATTATTTGAAGAAACATGCTTCTTGTGACACTATTTTGAGAGACATTCTGATGGCTTTATGAGTTATGACGTTTATTGGTAAACAAGTCTCTTAAACAGCTATTTAGGCCGAATGAGTTGACGTCGATCGAGTGTTTTATTTTTCGAGGGATTCTTGAAACCCGAATAAGAAATGCTTAAGGATTTAAGATTAATATAGTTGTCTCACTATACATAATTTGAATATAAAGAAAGAAAAATTAGGGGACCTTGAATTTTAGAAAACTCCATAAACTACAAAAACTAACTGTTTGAGGAAATGTTTGAAATTCTAAACTGCAAGTTGAATGCTGATAGTTTATATATAAAGTTTTTAAGCTACAATATTTAATTTTGATAAAAAAGTTTGGTAAATAAACCGAGGCTGAAAATTATGAATAGGTTGCTTAAATAACGTATCAATATCTATCGATAAATATTTAGTGTAATATATTGATTTTTACACCGTAATGCACTAAAGTTGAAACATACGGAGTATGATACAACTACATCATAGTATAATTTTAACGTATGGATCAATTATTATAAGTATAAATGTTACATCCCTTACGCGTACAAACATAGATCTAAAGGGTAAAAATGACATCCCAGTGGATCACTACTGACCGGTCCCACACTCAATATGCAAGATGTAAATCGTGTAACCCCTTATTAAAAGAAAATATGAGAAAAGAAAATATGAGAATGAAGAACATAGATCTATATTTATATCTATACACAAAACTAATTTGTTTTACTAGCTTTTACCTTCACTAATCATCCTTAACATATACAACAAAATAATACAACACGATACGATATAAATAATAAGATATAAATAATAAGGTGCAATACAATATCTTAAATTATATATAGGAAACCCAATAATGACATCATCAATTAAATTAATTTTCAATTTATCAATTAAATCCTTATATTTTACTTAATTAACTTTTAGTTTTATAACAAATTATATTTACGAAGTACATATTTTAATTTATAAGATTAAATCGGAGCATCCTTTATGGATCAAACTCCTTGGGATTTGAATTGTAAGTGAGTGAAACCATATCTATATTAAAATCGCTTAATATTTAGTGTATGTTTTTTATACTAGTTTTAAGCCCGTGCGATGTATGACAATTTAAAACATATAAAGTTTATTCCTATTAATCTAATCAAATTAATTAATTATTAAGCGATTTGCTAAATATAATTGTGTTTATTACGTAGTATAAAAACAATGTGAGATGCTCATCGTAATATGATAAATATTTTACACAAAGTCCATATTATTATACTAAATATAAGATCGTAACTAAATATATGTCAAATTGTTTATCGATATTTTATTTTGTAATTAATTATTAATAATAAAAATATAATAATATTAATTAAATAATTTGTAGTAGTTTGTTTTCATATGTCACTTCTTCTTTCCATATTATTATTTATATTTATTAATTATTTTAAAATAATAAAATAATTATATAATATTAATTAAACAATTTGTTAACTGAAATTAAGATTCCGACACGTGTCATTCGTACTTACGTGTGAAATTCTGAAGCTTTCTTTTATACTCCTTAGTGTGTATATATATATATATATATATATATATATTTGTTAAAATTTTATATGGAGTAACATATGTTAGAAAAGAATATTTTTGTTACTGTATTTTCCAGAAGAAACAAAGACCTCTTCCATTACCATTTTCGAATAACTCGTTAAATTAACGAAGTATTTGGTTGCCAGACGAATAAAAACACATCGTAGATCGGAAATTACCTCCGGTAACCACTTGTGTCGTGAGAAACCTAATGACGCTATCTCATTTCAATCAGATGCTATCATATTATCTGATTTTTATATCAATTATAGTGTTGTCAGCTGATGCAATCAGGTTTCCGAATCCGATATCTCAGCAGGTCACCGGAAATCCTCCTCCAGATTTAAAAACAGCAGTTTTCTCTCTCGGAAGCTTCTGGAGATCGGAATCTGTATTCGGTTGTTTGGATGGAGTTGTGAAGACAACTGTTGGTTACGCCGGTGGATCTAAATCCAATCCTGAGTACCGATCTTTGGGTGATCATGCTGAATCCGTACTTGTATGTATTTCATATTTCTAATTAATTAATTGATTATATGCTTTGGAATCTGGTATTTCCTTTTTCTTATTTTATTTCTAGTTAACTAGTTAATAGTTAATTGTTTGAACCTTTTAGGGTAGTTTAAAATATATATGCTGAATTTGTAAATGTTTTTTTTGTTTATTTTTTTTTTACTATAATCATAATAAAGTCTAAATGAGATTCACTATGTGGTTGATTCTCTTTCATTGGTTTGAATTATGTTTTTAGTAATGGCTCCCATGGACTGTCAAAAGCAAACAATGTTCTCTCATTTGTTTTGAATTCAGAGACGGTTCTATGTCTTAAACATGAATTTCTTGTGTATGTCCTTTATTTGAATTGACACATAAATGTCACCACTCACCATTGCTTAATCTAATTGGTTTCTTATGGAACAAAGAATCAATGTATTTTAAAAGTTGTCTGATACCAAAGGTATTGTTAGTGTAGGTTTTTATTATTCGGGAGAAGAAACATAACTGGATAAGTTGATTCAGAAAAATAAAACAGGAGTAATATTTAGGTTTTATTGTTAGTTGCTTCTATCATGGTTGATTTGATACGCAGTAAGGGTGTTGATGGACCAAGTTATTGATTGCAATACGGTCTGTTAACTTCTGTGTTTGGTCAATAAAATCATCCAGGTATGCTTAATTAAATTAATAGGCAGAAAGAAAAATGACAAAAACAAGAAATTGTTAGAATTTTAAAAGGGCTTCGTTTTGTAAGAGTCCGGAGATTGGGATTAAGGAGACAAGTCTAATTTTGGTACACTTTAAGGTGTTTTTATGTCACATAGTTCTTGACATCTCGAGAATCAAAATAATCTTGTACATAAATGGTTCAAGATTTGCTAGAAGGACATCACCCTTCTTTACATAAATGAATACAACTATTTGCATGTGAATTTTGATTCAGGGACCTCTTTAGCAATATATATGAAGAGCTATATTCGTTAACCTGATAAACAATAAGCTTTCTTTTGAAATATGATCTAGTTTTCTTATGTCACTTGAGTAAAAAATCACAGGTGACCATTTTAACAAATAAACCATTTTACATAAAAATACGAGTAAAAGTGCCCAAGAGGCTTGACAGCCTATACAAACTATACGATGTCTCATACAAGCTTGGATGTGAGCCTTTTTTAGGCTCTAGTACAGCTGACAGCCTGAACCATGTTATGTTCAAGTTTGTTTATGAGTTATGAACTTATACCTTCATTTATTCCCCAACCGGTGCATAGTGTATATTTGAATCCTCACCTTCAGAAATCATTGTATTTTTCTGTTACAATTTTAACCTTCATATTACGTGATATAAGTTTTGAGACAGTTGATTGAAATATTTTAAGGAAACTTGCATCATGGTCTTGCATGATCTGTCTGCAGATTGAATATGATCCTCGGCTGATTAATTTCAGGCAACTTTTGGAGGTCTTCTGGTCCAGCCACGACTCTAGGCAAGTATTTGGCCAAGGTCCTGATGTTGGCAACCAATATAGGTGACATATTATGTTTTTATTTTTTTTTACATTTTTCTATTTAAAATCCATTTCTTTTTTTTCTTTTTCTTTCAAATTCCGAATGTAGCCAATGTCTGTTTTCGTCAACAGGTCTATTATTTTTGTTAATGGAACTGAGGAGTCTAGATTGGCTGCCATGAGCAAAGAAAGAGAGCAAACCAAGTCAAGGAGTAGCATTGTAACTACCCAACTCCAGCAACTTGGAACCTTTTATCCTGCAGAGCCTGAACACCAGGTTTGTTCTTTCTGGCTTAAGTTGATACTGAGCTCATAGTTACAGTTTTACAGTCATCCAAAGTTAAATAAACAAGTATATAATGGCCAAGTAAACTGATTAAAAGAACAAGAAAACAGGCATGTTTCCCCCTTTAGTTTTTCTGTTGTTCATAGAAAAATATTAGACCAAAAGTTGCATGATAAGATAAATTTACCTTTGCGAAATGGCAAATGAATTTATTTATGGGTATCTTTGTTGATTTGTATTTATGATATGTAAATTGTAATTTGATTTATAATAGCTCTGTCACAAATGTAAAACATAGGAGGTTTTTCCTGTTCAGGTTATCTGGGGAGGGAGAGTTTTTTTACTCAGATATACGCTGACTAGCCGGGGTATACACCGACCGTTTCTGACCCTTTCCCTGGCCACTCCAAGATGTTTACCTAGCGAGTTTTGAACCCAAGACCTCTTGTGAGGAAACAAGACACCTTACCACTAGGTCATCTTGGTGATGGGAGTAAATCATTATAAATAATGGCATGTGTGAGGTGCTCATAGCATGTAGCTATTTGTCATGGATGTTTTGTACATTATATGTTTAATCTTCATTTACTTTCGTATAACATAATAAAATGCAAGTGTTTACACCATGACTTTCATTGTGCAGAAATTCGAGCTAAAACGAAACACCTTCCTTCTACAGTTGATTGGCAACATGGTGGAAGAAGAACTTGAGAAATCGAGCTTGGCAGCAAAGCTGAACGGGTATTCAGCCGAGCTATGTCCCCCAAGAATTCAGAGCCGGATTGATGGCAAGGTCAATGAAATTATTCGAAAAGGGTGGCCTATTCTACGAGATTTGTAGGCATTTTTCATTGTAGACAATGTGAAGATGTGATAGAGTTGCTTGTATCATTATTTTTCAAGTTTTTGGGTTGGTTTTTTGTGGGTTCTGACTACTAATAGAAAGTTTTCATTGCTCTCATCACTTTTGTAGTTGTGTATTTCCAGAAAACAGTTCCTTCTTAAAAGAACTCTGGTTCTTCAGCTCCATTGATTTTATTTATTTATTTTATTTATTTTAAAAGGTATTCTTGTTTATAAAAGGCTCCCGGAGTGGTCGAGCTTATGCTCGTGATGTACGCGATCTAACTTTTGTCGTTTTCAAACCTTCCCCTGACTATCTGGTAAATGTTTAACCTGGGACGGATCGAACCCGTGACCTTTAGAAAGTCATTCGGGTGCCCTTATCACTAGTCATTATTCAGCTCCATTGATGTCTAATAATATTAAGTAGGAATTAGTGCGTGAGAATGCACTTAACTTTAGTCTGATATAAATAGTGCGTACTTAACTTCATTTTGACCTATGCTGTATCAAACTTTTACTTTTAGTCTATTGTGTATTCGATGACTTATATGATGATGTGTTAACCGTATAATTTACCACATCATTTGACACATCATTGACATGTCATCAAATTCTGATGTCACGTGAGTCTAATACACACAATAGACCAAAATTGAAACAGACAAGATCAAAATCAAATTGTGTACGCAATATAAAGATACGGATAAATTTAAATGCGTTTTCACACACTAATCCCTATTAAGCATCCGAGTATCGTATAAAAGTTGGCTGTATTAATAACGTTGGACTCATTGATGGATTGCCGATGCTTTGTAATTTGTAGACAGCTCTTTACGAAAGTAACAGGGTTATTTATGTTTTTAGTTATTTGCAATATTTCTTCAGATAATTTTTTTTGTTTTTTGGGTAATTCTTCATATAAATTTGACTCAATCATTTCATCAGTTTTTGTCACAGATTTTCTCAAAAGCGCTCACAAATTTTCTTGTCCAAAAAATCAAAGAAACCTTCAAATACGTCAACTTGTCAAAAGATTGGAGAAGAGAAAATCAAAGTAGGAAGAAAAACTTTAATTTCATCGGTTTATTGCCCAAAATATTGTGATTATTACTTTTGTAAATTTTGTTTTTCTTGATTATTATTGTCCAAAATATTGTACTTACTTTGAAAACGTTGTTTTACTTCATATTTTAGAAAATGTATTCAGAAGGTTAAGGTATGTGTTTGTGGTGGAGGTCAATTTGAAACCATTAACGGGTCTGTGGAGCATATGCCCATAAACGTAAGCAGGCATATACTGAAATTTCATGCAGCATGATAACATGTAACATACAATGTTTTGCTGGAAAATGTTATGAAAAAGTTGGATTTTGAAACTGAATTGGAATAAGTTTGAAATGTAAGATGGGTGGTTTAGTTTTAGATATCTTAATAAATTAGGAAACCGTATAATGATTTGATCGGTTAAAATTTTCAATTAATCAATTTAGTCCCTTAACTTTACTAAAATTTTAAAATAAAACTCCTAAAATTTCTCAAATCACTTATTTTTTTAAAATTTTGATACGTAAATTCGGATAAATACAACAATAATTAAATTAATTATATGTTATAGATAGATTTGAATTTAATATAATCGTACAAAGATCAATAATATCAACTAATTAAAATATGATTTTAAGTTTGGGTTCCTGATCCAATTCCTTCTTCAGAGATGAAGTAGATCTATTTAATTATTGAATATTATTTAAACAGAATATACTAATTAGTATTATTCTTTCGACGATCCATATTAATCCTTAAAAAAATTGATATATAATATTAAATTGAATTTGAATCACCATATAATATAGAATTGCTTATTTATTTATGTTTACCATCTTTTTTCACCTTTTTGTTTAAAGCTTCAACCAATAATCAAACTCTCTGCTAACGGTAGATCCTTAAGGAGAAGATTAAACATCATCTAAAGAAACATAGATAGGTAATTACCGTTTGATCAAGGTTCGCGACTTCTTGTCATAAAGATTTTAACCACGTTCATTGGAGGAAAGTCGATTGTATAATTTATAATCATAAATGTAAAGTTAAACAGCACACCGAGTTTTCAATATTAAAGTAGCATCATCCCAAATATTACCAAGCTAACTACATCACAACAAACACATAAGTGAACTATTCACTAAGCATGGAACAAATCCTAAATCTAGCATAATAACAATAGCATACATCATTATAGAAGATAAGGAAAGATATAACCGTGATTAATGCGTAAATTGAATAGATGCTGAAGATTACACGAACGGAACTCCGAAATATCTTTTATAATATTACAAATGCTCCCTCAAGTATTCCGACGATATTACAACGCTACCCCTACCGTTAGTTTCAGTTAAATATTAAACAAGAACTAACTAATTTTAACCTAAATCTCTAACTAGTTAACTCTAGAGAGAGAAAGTAGAGAGAGAGAGTGTGTGTGAGAGAAAGGTGTGAGGAGTGAATGAAGAGTGAAGGGATTGGATAGATGATGGAAATGAGGAGGGAGAGCCCTCTATTTATAGGCAAAAGGACCCAAGACTCCGTACAAGTTCCAAAACACAAAATACAAGCTCGGAACAACACCAAACCTCAAAATAACTAAAAAACGGCATCACCAGAGGTTAAGGGAGGCCGTATACGGCACCTAAGGGGCCGTATACGGTATCTAGGAGGCCGTATACGGTAACCCTAGGGCTGTATACGGTATGCCCTAGGTCGTTTGGCTTTTATCCATTGTTCGGAACTTCATTCGTTGCTTGTATCGCACGTATCTTCTTCGTTTCTTGTCCGTTTGGCTTGATTCTTTCTCCTACGATCTCGAAATTCCATTACGCTTCTAATGATACCAAAATCATGAATTTTGAATGTGTGTAGCTCATACATGCTCGAAATGCATTCGGTTGATCTTCGGGTGTTGTATCTTCTCCGTTCTCTATCCGTATTGCTTGATTCTTGATTCTTCAATCTCGTAATTACCTATGAATCAAAAAATAGTAGTTAGGGAATGTATATCATAAGTTAAATAAAAGTGGAGGAATCAGGTAAAGTTTATTTGCTTTGTTTTGCATGTTATTCGGATGTTTTTAGCAATTTTTGTTGCAACGTCTATATTTGAACTACTTTAGTGATTTTTAGTAAATAATCATTATTTTAAGATGTTTTCACTAATTAATAGCTCAAATAGCTAGAAATAATACGTAAAAATATGACTTTTTACGCTACATCAAATATCCCACACTTAGACGTTGCTTGTCCTCAAACAACAACTCAGTTGTATCTCGTGAAATCATTTCAGGAACGTTTTGGGCAAGTTAAAATATTTTCAAAAGGTCACCAATTCCTCATATAGGCAAGTTATTTCAAGAACATAGGGAAAGCTAAGGTTTTCCTTTCATAAACAAGAAATGACTTTCTTAGGCATACTTCCAACTCTCGTGATCTTGGAGTATACATGACCAGACAATCTCACAAAAAGTGGTCACTCAATTCACTCAAAGTGTATCGGGTTACCTATTATTCTAATACAATTGAAATCGCTCAATAATCCAGTCATGCAACACTCATCGTCATAGGCTTGATCGAGAATCGGATCTCTATCACTTAGGTGAGGACGGTGCTAATTATCCCAAGACATTCAAGAGGGTTGTAGTGATAGGTGAGGGGTAAGGTATATGGATAGTGGTGAGTTTTTAGTTGTGAGGGTTTTGTTTATCTTAAAAACATCTAAGATCATGAAAATCTTATTTAGAATGAAACGGAAATTTGATAGCTATTTGTCTTCTATCGGGTTTTTTCTTGAAGGGGATACTTTTGAAGCACTTAGCTTTATTTGGTGGGATTTTTCTTTTCTTTTCTTTTTCAGAATTTCTTTTCTAGAGAATTTCCAAGGATATTTTTATTTTCTTTCGAAAATCTTCCAGAACTATGTTCTTTTTCGAGTCGTTTCAGGGTGTCAATTTTACGCACCATTGTTCTCTCGCCTTTGTTAGGGTGTCAATTTTACGCACTCAGACTTTTTTTGAGAGATATAACTTTTGGGGAACACAAAAAGGTATGATAAATGAGAAGGATATTCTAAAAGATGTTTTCACAACCTTTGAAATTCTAAGATAAGTTTTTTTTTTTTTTTGTGGGTGGGGGGTTTGTGGAAGTAGGTTCATAGATGGGGGTTTTTAAAAGATAAATCGGTTTAGGCTCACAGGTTTTACTAATCGTATCATCGATACTAAAAATAAGTATCGGTCGGTTTTTAGGCTTGAAGAGTAGGCTAAAATGGGATTTAACTCCTAGGGAATGTCAAGGTCCTCTAATTGCACATGTAACGTGTACGATACTCACCAATGTGATCTCGAAACGTATGTCAGGAGCAAGTTCTAATTCAGAGACACATGCATTGTGTAACACCCCAAAATTTGAAGTAACATTATAATATATGTATATGCTTTAATTCATAAGTTGTTGTATAAATATACGTGTACCATACCTAGTCGCGAAGTATTCCAATTTACCTAAATAATAAGTTGAGAATAACCAATTAAGTGATGTATTTTAATATGATTGGAACTAGAGGGACTAGGGGTGTAAATACCCAATTAAAACTTGATGGGCCAGCAGCGGTCAGTCAGGAACTGCGTATCCTATCGTCGAACGGACCGTCCGCTAGCGGCTTCACCAGAGGGTTGTTTTATATTTGTATTTGCTGGGCGTAAGTATACTAAAGCTATGGGTTAATACATCGATAAGTTGACCTAGGGTCATTCTTCAAACTACAACGGGCATGAGATTAAGGATCGAAGTTAACTTTGGTAGATTTAGTTGGGTTTTTAATATTTTGGAAAGGGTTTGTTTTGTTTTTCTAATTAACTACGGAAATAAAGTAAAATAAAGGTGGTGACGTGGCTAGGAGGACTACAAGATTAAGTGAGTGTTCACTATGATGACAGTTAATGCTATTGAGGGGTAGGTATTTTAAGTAAGGCTTTAGTTATAATGACTAATCCAGAGGTTCCCATCAACTCAGAATACCCAACGATGATCTACAAAATATTATACCTACGACCTTTCCATGGCTTCCACGTTTTACTACACACAGAGGTGTTTCCAATGCTATACCAGGGGTTCAGTCGGTTTATAGTTTTTCCTTTGCTATGTTGAAGAGTTCTTTGTTGTCTAATTTGGATTAAGATTTTATATTTCCTAATGAGCCATGCTCCTAGCCTATTAATTATCTAACGTAGAGTTATCCGCAATAAGATAAATAACATGTCACGGAGATAAGAGCAGTGGATTGTCAACTATACTGGAAGTTGTCCCAAATATAGTAACCAATTTAACTGACAACCATCCTATAATCATATTCCCCAATCTCAGACATCTGAGATATCCGTATCATGACATGAATTGTTGAATAAACAAAAACACGAACATGAGTTATCCCGCAAAATAAGTTAGGATGGTCTGTCTAACGGTCAGTTAAATTGTTCATCATTATTTCATATAAAATATCATAACTATTCAAGGTATTAAACTGATGTATGAATTTAAACGATATTTGAAAAACCTAATCATGTATCTAATAATCAGCATTCCGACAAAGTGATACTAGCATGCAAACGCTAAAGCAACAATCAAACAAGAACATGCAGTATAGTAGCTTAACAGTAATCAGTTTATTTTATGCAGAGTATCTGGATAAATGGTTAAGTCATAAATGTTCCGAAAGTTCTCTCTAAAACATTTATTATATGAAAATAAATCTAATCTATCTCTATTCCTAGGCTCATGTCTCCTCTTGATATATTTCAATCAGGAGAACAGCAGCCATGTCGAGTTCATCGATCATCAGACACAGAATAATTGAGGGACCTATTTATAGTAATTGGCCAAATTCTATTAATTCAATATCATACAAGCAGAGTAACAGCATGATTTATAACATAAGTATCCTAGCGTAACGTCTATCATAGCAAACACAGATTTGTTTAGCCTATCATAATTTCTTAGCATACATTCTTAAATAAGCATGACAAAGGAACAACATATTAGAAGATTATAAAATAAAACCTGATAAAACGTTTACAAATCTTGCGTAACCGTAGCCTCTGAGCACTTCCGTACAAATTAGCTTAAACGCTTCTTAATCATACTAACTAAACGAACTAACTACTAATTATTTCTAGAGAGAGAAAGAAGTGAGAGAGAGATGAGATGATGATAATGGTGAGATTTTAACCCATATTTATACTAGTTGCTCAACCGTATTTCTCAACCGTATTTTTCCTTCCAAATGTCCAACCGTATTTCTCAAGCGAATAAAAATCACCAAAAATACGGGAGGCAACCAAAATACGGGAGAGTTTGGTCGTATAGGGGAGGGAACCAACCGTATACGGGAGGGACTCAACCGTATACGGTTGAGCTTGGCCGTATACGGTTGGCCACAGGCCGTATACGGTCTAAACAGGCTGTATACGGTCTGTGGTCAACCGTATATGGTTGGGCTCGCTGTATACAGCTTGTCCCAGCTGTATTTCGGCCCCTTCGATCTTCGTTTCTTCGTTTGGTCCTAACTTCTTCGTCGTGTATCCGTTTTGAGCGATTCTTATGCCCACGGTTTCATAATTTCCTAGCGAACAAAATGACACCAATTAGAGCTGCTAATTCGGAGTATAGGTTGTAGGACATTAAAATGAGTGAACGAGAATGCTTATGACCATTTCTTTTGTATTTATCATCTTTTGAGGTCATTTTAGTTGATTTTTGAAACGTTGTCTATATTTTATCCCATGTGATATATTTTGGTAATAATTCATTTATTTGAATCTTTTCTTTAATAATTGGGCTAAAAAGGTGGAGATAACTTAAGTAAAAACATGACTTTTTACGTTTTATCAAAACACTAAATAAATCAATATATACATCTATATGTACATACAAAACACAGAAATTTCGGGAGAGAGGGAGAAAGCACGAGAGAGACTGCAAGAGAGAGAGAGAGAGGAGAAGGAAATCAGCGGGAATTCATCAATCGAACCTAAAGGAGTCAAATTCAAGTGTTATTATCCATCCCTAACCTAAGGTAAACACTTGTTCTTGATTATTTAACCTAAAAAGTGAAGGGTAATGATGGTTTAGGGTGGGGATGATGGGATTAGATGAAATTAAAGATGGGTTACATTTAATTGATGTTAATGAAGTATAAGAATCATAGTTATGGATTCGAAGTTGAATTAAAGAATGAAATTAATCAATTGCTTATTTAAAGTTAAATGAGGTTTAGGTTAATTCTTACAAATTGAGGTAGCTCACCCTATGGTTGGTTTAAATGAGTTGAATTGACATTACTAATGATGTTTAAAGTAGTAGAAAGAGTAGTTAAATCATAAATTGAATCATGCCTAAATTGATTAAATTGTGTTCGGTTCAACTTTAAAAGTCCAAACTGATCATATGAAGTTTAGAATGGTAAATGAAGTAAGAAAAGTTATAAATGATGTTATTTGATCATTAGTATGTTAGTTGGAATATGTGTGGCGGTTATATTCTAATTTCGGGTCGTTGGGTAATTTGGGCGAAAAGTGGAAGTAAGTGTTTTTAACAAACTTTGAGGGGCTGTAACTTTATGTGTATAATGTTTTGGTAAAATCCGGAAATAGAGAATGAAAGTATAGTTGAATGTCTTTAATTTGATATAAAGTTTGCTAAAAACGGATATGTCTAGGTGGTCCAAAAATGGGTTGCAAAACAACTACTTGGTGCTGTTTGTTGAGAATTCAGCAAACAAAATGACCTTTTGCTGTTTTCAGGAAGCTATAACTTAATATGTATTGTGTTTTATGAAAAGGTAAAAGTTGTACATTGAAGTATGCTCTAATACCTTCGTAATGGTGTAATATATGTTGGTTTTAAAAAGGTTTAGAGAGTCCAAATGTGGTGTTCAAAACAGCTAATTGGAGTTGTGATAAAGTTTTCAAATTGGAGTCCAAGTTTTTATTAATATAAAGTAATCGAGAGAATGAGTATTTCCATATATGTGAATGTTTATATGATGTGTGTAACATCAAATAAGTACATATTTAATTAACAATATTTCCCTATTTTTAATACATTTATATTGCATTTATATGGTTTTAGATACTTATTTCATTCATATTTGCAAATAGGTATTTAAATGAGCTTGAATCGAAAAAGGAACGGAAAATGGGCTAGAAATGAAGAAAATCAAGCTAAAATTGAATATGAAGCTAATTGGGCCATTTATGATTAAAGGCCGAAGAATTATGGACCTGAGGCCCAACCGCTGGTTGGCTTTGCTAGCCGCCGGTTGGGGTCCAATTGGTTTGAAGTCAGTGGAACGCAGGGCCCAACCACCGGTTGGAAGGCCCAACCGCCGGTTGGGAGGTCGGCCAGAAATTCTATAAATTTATCATTAAATCCAAGAATCCAGGGAGATTCTGTAACCCTAATTCGACAAAGGCAATTTTCTGAGGGTTTTAGGAACGAATTAGAGACGCGGGATTGCAAGGATTTGTCTACGGTCAAGCTTTCGACACGCGCTTCGCGATTCGGTTTACTTAATCTATTTCGTATTTAACTTAACATGTCGTTTCTTTGGATGGTGTTTCTGATTTCGTATAACTTAATCATGAACTAATTCATTGTGTATTTTCTTAGATAATAGTACCTAGATGATAGTTTGAATGTTGTTTACATTGGATATTAATTTTATGAAGTTTATTGTGTTTATCTGAAAGATCCATCTTATTTACTTGATCTTTAATTATTACTTAATGATGTGTGTGATATGACACTAGGTTTTATAAAAGGATATTACTACAATTATGCTATCACACAACCAGACAAGAATACTTGATCAGATAATAGTATAGCTACAAAAAATCCAGATATCGATCTCTGGAAATAAACGAGTTAATTAAAATAGCATTATTTATTGAAACTAAAAAAGCAATAAAGATAGGGGACATTTTAGTTCCGGGCGATGACAACTAATCTCTAACCAAATTACACAAGGAACAAAAGATTCAAACATCAACACTCTAAGATAGATTAGAATTTATTAAGATAATTTCTTTTAGATTCTAGTTGATACCTTTGATTAAATATTCTGATTATTTTATTCGTGATTTACTAATGTAACTTAGCTTCCTTTTAAGGATTACTAAATTCTATACTTTTTAGGAAAGACATAAACCATCTACTATCATGCAAGAAGTTATCCTAAACATGTGTCTACCTTAAAGTATGCAATAAGAGTTTCACAACAAATTATGATTTATTCTCACGACCATGCGCTAGGGTGCGTCTTATAATTGTCCTATTCAGTAACAATTATCATGTTTACTTTATAGCTACAGTTTCAAGCTATAATCATTCCAACAAGTTCAAACAATTATAAATGACTAACATCCCTAAGCAAACGCTAGTATTAGCTTAGGTTTATCAATCACATTAAGTAACAATTAATATTCACCAATAAACATGGTTCAACGAATAAACACAATTCATTATATAAAACGATGTGACAAAACATTAATCAAACAATCAATCCATCATTATCTAAGATCTATCATCTAAATAATTACAACTGTAAGTCCGTTTGTATAGGATCGATAACAAGGTTATCTATAGGTATTAAGGTGCGGAATCCCTCAATACTAGTTATAGGATCTATAACGAATTCTTTCGCAATATATTAGCGAATCAATTGTCTAATTGCTTTGTATCGATTATAACAAGTGTTAACGATCAATACCTAGCCTTTAGATCACGGAAATCTCTTTGGAATCGCAGCAACTCGAATAGGCAGAAAATGGCCAAAAGTTCCGAATATGAAAACCTAGTTTTTCATATATACTCGTCTCGGTTCGCAGGCTCATGGGCTCTGCGAACTGACTCAGTTCGCAGCCCATGATAGTCCAGCGAACTCACTCAGTTCGCAGTACATGATGGCCCAGCGAACTCACTCAGTTCGCAGCACAGACTTGTCCTGCGAACTGACTCGGTTCGCGGTCAACTCTAAAATGTTTACCAAGCAATATATTTTATTTACAATTCAAAACCAATGTACATACTTGATTACAATTACTAAAAGTACTAAACCTCACTATTACAAGCTAGATCTGTTGTCACAAAACATGTCTCAACAGACTCCCCCTTGACAATAGCTCTAGCATCTTTAAGTCTTTGTCTTCAAGTTGTCTTTGGTAATCACTTGTAAATTTTACTGCCTGCGTATATCTTCAGCTTAATGCAAGTCTTAACCATTGACTGATAGTCTCGTGCAATATCTTCCCAACCTTCAATCGCCGTGATCCTATTCTTGTGTAACATCAATAGGTCAGCCTTTGATAGATTCATCAGATGTCGACGATCATAAATCTTTAAGATCTCTCTCTCTTCATTTTCAACTTCATCATCGTGTTCGAACATGAGAGCTTCCCAAGTCACAGAATCCACAGACCATCTCTTCAAATTTCCTAAGATGTCTTGAGGCATTGTCTTTAGTGGAATCTGTTGCATGCATTTCACAGCTGGATATATCTTCTTTCTACGACGCCTTCCTGTTCTTTCGCTTCTTTCTTCAAGCTTAATTGTCTTTCCGATTCTTGGCTTAATTCTTTCAAACTTCATTGACCAACCCTCAGTCTTGATAATCTTTTCGACATATCTTCCAAAAGGATCATTACTAGGGTTATTCAATTCCAATCTAGCCAAGTCTCGGATTTCAAATCTCGGCAAAGAACTGAAGACAGCTAGCTTCTTCTCAAAGTATTGAACTCCATCAAATCTCTTTATAGCAAAAAGCTGCAAATCTGCGTCGAAGTACCATCCAATAATACCTCTTCTAGGTATACGCTTTCCAGAGATATCCACTTCACTAATCCTAGTCTTCTCCTTTTTCTTCTTCTCCAAATGCCTAAACATCGGATTATTTTTAGCCTATCAGGAAGATCATCTTCAGAATCAGTCGAATCATCTAGATCTTCATCTAAATCAATCACTCTTTCTCCGTCTTCTTCCTGAATAACGACTTTAGTCTTTGAAGGGCTCACGATGTGTTCATCGATATTAGCATCGGGATCTACACCTTCGTCTAACCCAACATAAGAAATAGAAGTCCAATCTTCAGGAGGTACAAACTCTCCCTCCTCTAGATCGTAATCTACTTCTTCTTCGACTTCAGTGTCAGAATCGCTTTCATCATTCATATCTACAAGTGATATATATGTCATGAATCAAATGAATAATATAAATTCTTTCATCAAGAGTTTCTTTATCATTTCTTTCACGAAATCACTATCGATTACTAATCTTATATAATTTTAACTTGTCAAGATGAATCTCAAGTCAAAATCTTATATAACTAGTCTTATATAATTAGTCTTATATCATTTTAACCTGTAACATAACATCTCAGGTCTAAATCGTATATAACTAATCTTATATTTTATGAACATGAAACCAATAATAATAATTTTTAATGTAAGTCTTTCATTGATTATAAGAGTTATTACAATCAATCTAAGAATACATATTAAAAAGAATCATTCCGTGGTGAATTTCTCACCAACATTACTAGCACCAGCAGCAGTACCAGCACCATCACCACCAACACCACTTGTCCCAGCAGGCTCAGACTCCCCCTGAATGGTAGAAGGCTCACCAGTCGTTGAAGGACCAGTCGGCTCTCTATCTTTAGGTGCATTGGGATCATCGTCTGTATCTTCTCTTCTCTTCCTAATAAGTTCATCTTCTCTGCAAGCCTCATTGAATATCAAGATCTCCCCCTGAGGCGACTTGCCCTTCAATAAATTGGTAACAAGGCCTTGGAGTCGATCGAGCTGCTTCTGTTGATCTTCAGATGTTCTGAAGAGAAGCATATGCGACCGCAGAAGATGAGTGTAGGCTTCGCCTTGATTTACAAGCTCCTTTGCAAGAGTAGCATTCTGAGTCTCTAATATACGAACTCGAAGTTCCAAATTTGAGATCCGCTCAGAAGCTCTTACTGAAGTAGAAGCCTGGAAAGAAGGTGCGGTGGCAGATTGAGCACAATGTTGTTCAATCTGGATGGCAACGTCTGTCAAGAGTAAGCGAGCTGCGATTCTACTAGCTTTGGTAGTCTGAATCGTGACAGTAGCGTCAGCAGCAGGCTCCTTCTCTGAGGTTTCAGATACCGGAGCACTTGGACGTTGCACCGCAGGTCTAGCCTGCTGTTGTGTATCTTGAGCGACTGGACTAGCCAAATCGCCAATCGTCAGCTGAGAAGTAGCTGAACGAATACGCTTTCGGCGTTGCGTCTGAAGAGAATGATCCTCTTCATCATCTGTGTCCTCTTCGATCAAGCAAAAATCAGGATCCAAATCATCGACTTTGCGCTTTCCTTTGAAGGCAGGATCCATGATCAGCTTGGAACCTCTCCGGATCATTCCCGCAGGAATACCCGAAAAAGTAGGAGGATGAGGAAGATCATCATCAGTCTCCTCACTATCAGAGTCAGATGTAGTAGCACCATCCTTGCCAAAGGCACTAGAGGGCCCGACATCCAAACTCGCCTGATCCTGTTCACCCTCAGGTCGAATGACCTCTGGGTCTACAGCTTCAGGAGCCTAGTCATGATGAATGATAATAAATGATAAGGCAACCTTTAAAGTACATGCAAGGTGGACAATGATGATATAATTAATACCTGATATTGATCGATCTCACAGAGGATAGGATCAGTAGCATCATCGTTTTCAAGCAGAACCTCATGTAAAACCTGAGCCGCAATGTCAGGTTGTCCAGCTTGATGTATCACATCTTCTATAAGCTCTTGCGGCCCAAGGATTTGAGCCACAACTGCTGGCTGAGGTTGTACTTCTGGTTGGGCTCCATCATCCAACCAACCATTATTTGGTGGAGCTATATAGGCAGCATCGAGGAGATGACCAAAAAGGTCACAAGCTTCAGGCTTGACCTGATCTGGACGGCGAGAAGAATTAAGAAAACATGCGTTGTATCCTCGAAGTCCAATTCGGTCAACATGTAAATCTGGCTGAATGTTCGTCAGACCAGGAATACAGTGACGAATGATCAGCATGCAAAAGCGCGGATAAAGCATAAACTTTGATCTCACCACGCCAGTTATCTGTCCAACAAAAGAATTAAAGATATACGAAGAGAAACTGTATGGTTTATTATAAACCAGGGACAGTAGACCAGATAACAGCTCAGGGCTCAGGTCGTCATAGCCGCCCTTCTTATTACCGAAGATAGTAACAGTAATGTGGAATAGAAATCTCCACTAGCCAAGGACAAATGCCTTCACAAACTGGCATCCTCGCTTGGGTCCAGAGTAACCCATTCGACCAAGTGCACCCTCAATAAAGTCAGAGGAATACACAGACGGTCCAGCTTCCTGATCAACTGTGCCCAGATGAAGAATCTGTCGCAGATCATCAGCAGAGAAAACAATGGCCTGATTATTTACCCTTGTACGAATAACAGGAGGGTTTGCAGCACCATCATACACAATACTTTCCCAAAACTGATCCAGAAGATCTCGGGACAGTAGCGGAGACTCCGTAATAGCATATCGAATCCTCGAACGTGCTAAGTACGTCAAAATCTCAGTAAAACAAGCAGCACCACGCTCGTTGACATCCAAGTTCACCAATATATTGTGACCAGGAGTAAAAGATCGAGCAACCATATCTGTAGTCAAAAAATAGACACAAATGGCAGTTAGCTCAAATATTAGGACACTTATCGAACATTAATTAATTTGAAACGTTTATGTATTGTGAACCAAAGAGATCACCAAACATCGACGTTTACTATTAATTAATAACTGAATTTACTGAACTTAATTGAACGATCAAGTATACAAGACTTAAATTTGCCTACCAGTACATCATATAATAATTTGCCTACCAGTACATCATATAATGAATCTGTCGAGACGTAAATTTAGTCTTATCCAATTATAACATGTGGAGAAAGGTGTATAATAAAATAAATATAAGTACCGTCCTGGTTGTAAAGATGTAACTTTAATGTGACTTACCAGAATCTACTAACATATCTAACTTAAGACTTATACTTAGTATTATTAAACTTATTCTCCTAATGAACTATCATTTCCCAGCAAATAAAAACTTAAACCTTTTTATAGTTTATATTTTCTTTTTGTATTTTATAGGAGGCAATTCCCCTTAGGTAACAAGCAAATGAATGCCATATGCCATCCTCTTTTTTATTAATATAAAACCTTACTAACTATTTCATACTCCTTTGGAAGATAAGTTATTCTGGATTTCTCATTCCATTCAGTTGAACTAATGTCTCAAAACGTGTCCTGTCGAAAGCTTTAGTGTATAGATCTGCCAAGTTGTCAGAAGAGGCAACTTTGACTAATCTAATAAGCTTCTTCTCGGCACAATCTCGAATAAAATGATGACGAACATCAATGTGTTTCGTCTTGCTGTGCTTTACCGGATTATTGGCTATAGAGATCGTCGATTCATTATCGATCATCATCGGAGTGTCGGTAAAGTTTAGTCCGTAGTCTCGCAGTTGCTGTTGTATCCACAATACTTGGGAACAACAGCTGCCAGCGGCAACATACTCAGCTTCACATGTAGAAATGGCTACTGAGCTTTGCTTTTTGCACTGCCAAGACACAAGTCTACTTCCTAAGAATTGACATCCTCCGGTCGTAGACTTTCTATTTTGGTTGCATCCACCATAATCCGAATCAGTATATGCAACAAAATCTAAGTCTCCTTCAATCGGATACCAAAGTCCCAGCTTCGGCTTCCCCTTGAGGTAACGAAAGATTCTTTTTACGGCTTGCATATGTGATTCTTTTGGATTAGCCTGATATCTTGCGCAAATACAAACAGCAAACACAATGTCAGGCCTAGAAGCATTCAAATACATTAGTGATCCAATCATAGCCCTATATAAAGTAGGATCTACATTCTGATCACTCGATGTATCAGGACCAAGTCCGTGATTTTCTGGAATAGGAGTTTTGTAAATCCGAGATTCATCCATCTTGAAGCGTTCTAACAGCTCATGTGTATATTTAGATTGATGAATAAAGAAACCATCTTTCTTTTGGTCAACTTGTAACCCTAAGAAGAAGTTCAACTCTCCCATAGCAGACATCTCGAACTTGCCTTTCATAACTTGCTCAAATTCTTGACACATCTTTTCGTCAGATGACCCAAAGATAATGTCATCAACATATACTTGAACAAGTAGAAAGTCCTTTTGCTTCCACTTCACAAAGAGTGTACTATCAATTCTTCCTCTTGTAAAACCATTCTCAAGAAGATAAGTTGATAGTGTCTCATACCACGCTCTTGGAGCTTGATGTAATCCATACAGAGCCTTATCAAGACGATATACTCTATTTGGATACAATGGATCAGTAAATCCTGGTGGTTGAGAAACATACACCGTTTCCTTGACCTTGCCGTACAAAAAGGCACTCTTAACATCCAGCTGATAAACTTTCATTTTCTTTGAAGCTGCAAATGCTAAGAACAACCTAATTGCCTCAAGCCTAGCCACAGGTGCAAACACTTCATTGTAATCAATTCCTTCTTGTTGATTGAAACCTTGGACGACTAGACGAGCTTTATTGCGAATCACAATTCCCCGATCGTCTTTCTTACACTTAAAAACCCATCTAGTGCCAATTGGATATTCACCACTTGGTAAATCAACCAACTCCCAGACTTGCAGTTTTGAGAACTGAGAAAGTTCTTCCTGCATTGCTTCTACCCACGAGTTGTCCTTCAACGCCATATGGACATTCTTAGGCTCAACTTGGGAGATAAAGCATGAATATAGACATAGATTTGTAACCCCTGTCTCTTTCATTTCAGCATACAAGCTAGTGTACTCAGAAACACTGGCCCTGGTTTGAACCGGTGCATTTGGATCACCAATGATATTTTCAATTGGATGATTTTTGTTAGTTCTTGTTGTCGTCACTTGTTCAAGTTCTATTTCTTCTTCTAGATTAGTGCCAATCTCCTTCAATAGAGGTATATTTTCATCAGAAGATTGTTGTGTGGCACTCGTTGAAGCATGATTAGGATCTACAAAAGTTGTATCTCTAGGAACATTCGATGTTGGTGCAGGGTCAATATCCCCATCACCCGACAATAAATGTTCAGAGACCGCTGAGTCAACTTTGTAGTCACTGATTGGGACATTAAATGACTTAAAGAGATCTGAATAGTCGAATTGCCAATCTAATCCCTTATGTACGTCATGTGTGTAGCTCGTAACTTCAATATTATAAACTATTTCCACACGTCCCGTTGCCTTATTGAAGACACGTTTGTTTGGTGAATTAGGCACATAACCTAGGAAATATCCTTCGTCAGCCTTCTCACCAAATTTCGGTTGAGTGCTAGTCTTCAGCAAAGTACAAGAAACTCCAAAGGGTTCAAACCCTTTTAAGTTTGGTTTCTTATTGTTCAAAAGCTCATAACACCTCTTATTATGCTTTTTAACCGTAAGAACCCTGTTCAGAACATGACATGCTGTATTCACCGCTTCAGCCCAGAAAATGACCGGAAGCCTTGAATCTGCAAGCATTGTTCTAGCTCCTTCAATCAACGTTCTGTTTTTCCTTTCAGCAACACCGTTCTGTTGAGGTTCATACGATGCACTGAATTGATGTTGTATCCCTTTGCTTAAGCAATAGACATTGAACGTTGAATTCTTGAACTCTGTTCCATTGTCACTACGAATTCTCTTAACTCGTGTTCTATAGACATTCTCGATTAGATCTAGGAACTCCATAAGAATACCGGGAGTCTCATCCTTAGATCCCAAAAAGAATACCCAAGAGAATCTAGAGAAATCATTTGTGACAACTAACCAGTACCATTTGCCACCTATGCTTCTTTTGCTTATTGGGCCAAAAAGATCCATATGTAGCAATTCAAATGGCGAGGAGATTGAGTTTTCAGTCTTAGATCTGTGTGGTTTTTTATGTTGTTTTCTTTTCATGCAAGGAACACACTTATCTTCAGACTCGAAACGTTTTTGTGGTACACCCAGAACTAAACAATTCTTGGTTATATAATTCATTTTTCGAAAGTTCAGATGAGCCATTCTCCTGTGCCATAAGAGTGCGTCTGCATCTGAAGCCTTGGATAAAAGACATGTAGATTCCATTGAAGTATTAGGAACAGCCATGTTGATGGCATAAATGTCCTTCTTCCTTGGAGCCCTCATCAATATCCAATTTTCCGGAATGGTGAAACCCGGCTTCAGGACTAAGGCTTCTGTCTCATTGAAATGTACAGAATGACCTTTATCACAGACTTGGGAAACACTCACTAGGTTGTGAGTTAGTTCTTCAACGTAATTCACATCCTCTAGAGTCAAAGTTCCATTTGAAACTTTTCCTTTTCCAGTTATTACTCCTCCTTTATCACCAGCGAAATGAACTCGCTGTTTCATCCCACCTTTGAAGTCCTTCAGTAGACTTCTTTCACCTGTCATGTGCCGAGAACAACCACTGTCTACATACCACCAGCTGTCCTTGTTCACAGTCTGCTCCCGCACATAACAAGTTGTACACAATTAGTTCTTAAGAGGGACCCAAGCCATTACGGTCTTGGCTTGTCCCTTATCATCCACAATCTAAACTTCCTTAAAGTAACCATAACTATTATTGTCAATAGTCTTGGTAACTGCTAAAGAAGTTGGAGGTTGTTGATGATCTGAAGTCTTATGCCTCTGAGGAGAGTGAGTGGAAAACCTCTTAGGCACATAATCAACTTTATGTGTATGTGAAGTAGAACCACTTTCAAATTGACTATGGTTTCTACTTGGAGTCCTAAATCTCGACGGTGTCTTATCTCTAGGCTTAGTGTCATTTAGAGAATTAGATCGTTTAGGTTTAGGCGGAGAGACACTATGAGTAACATCTCTTTTCAGAATGTTCACAGGTTTACTACCTAATCCTGGTTTGGTACCTAACCTGTCTACATTTGAACTAGAGACTTTTGGTGTCTCACTATTATTCACGAGCCTAATCGATGTTTCCAACTTCTTGTTAGGACAACATGAAGCCACATGTCCCTTTTGGTGACATTTGAAACATGATTTATGCTTTCGTGACTTAACCCCTTTTGCCTTTTCGTGTTCAGTCTGAGTTTCAGACACTAAAGGTACATCTTGTTCCTTAATAACCTTATCATTTATGTCAGTATCAACCAACATTCCACTCGAGACAAATTGTACTTTAGGGAATGGTGTGTTCTTACTAACATCAGATGATAGATCTTTATGAACAACCTTCTGTGTCTCTAACTTTCCAGACTTTTTAGTTACTAACTCTTCAGGTTTAGTATCTACATCCATCATTTCTAAGTCAACAGAAGTAGTGTA
The DNA here is from genome assembly GCA_963930675.1 of Gnaphalium uliginosum. Taxonomy (NCBI): domain Eukaryota; kingdom Viridiplantae; phylum Streptophyta; class Magnoliopsida; order Asterales; family Asteraceae; genus Gnaphalium; species Gnaphalium uliginosum. Next base: position 17,374,075 of record OZ005686.1, on the reverse strand, counting down.
ATTTGAATTAAATGGAGGAGGTACATCAGTGTATCCTAATCCAGTCTTATCCTTAACACTACGTTGAGCATCAATTATAGAGTCCATAGTTAAAGAAGAGGTTCTATAACTCTCAAACTTACGATTAAGCTCAACCAATTTCAGTTTTGACTCAGCTAACTCATTATCTTTATTGGCCATACTTTGATTTAAGTCTTTTAGATTTAAGTACAAACCATCAATCTTAACACATTGCTCATTTATAGTGTCTCTTAAAGTGGTCTTATCAGCAGCATCAGACTTAATCTTTTCTTTTAGAGCTAGTTTATCCTCACTAAACCTCTGAGCATCACATTTAGCAATTTCTAATTCAGATTTCATCATATTATATGAATCAGCAAATACACTAACTTGTGATTGTAAACTAGTAACTAGATTACAGACATCAACAAGAGTAAGCATATCAAGACATACCCTTTTCTTGTCTGTTTGAAGTTCAGCCATATGTGCTACTAAATCATCTGGACTCATATCCTCAGTTGAATTCAAGTATAGCACATCATTATCACTTGCTTTTGGTGTGACTTCTGGCACCCGTACTTGACAATCCACATCAGTTGGCATATAGGATGTAGATTCAACAGCTTTCTCTTGATCATCTATCTCAGCCATAAGCGCTTGCTCAGGCTGAGCAGACCAATCATAAGAACCGTCTAGCTGTTGAACCACCAAGGCTTTGGAAGCTAAAGAACTTCCCGAGCCTTGTCTTCCATTGCTGACATCAACCTTTGATCGCTGACATTCCCTAGCAAAGTGTCCGTAACCTTGACAGTTATAACACTTAACTTTGGACTTGTCAAACCCTGGTCGATTACCTACCACCTTCCTACCAGTACGCTTCAAGAAATTTTTGACTCTCCTTGACACCATAGCTAGTTGCCACTGGAGATCCATTTCTTCAAGGTCATCAGGGTCTATCTGATCATAATCTTCATCAAACATAGCTGGATCATTGATTTTCCCTTGAATGTAATTCTCATAGGGAGCAACAAAAGAAGCAAGAACAGACAGTTGTTGTTCAGCAGATTTCACACTCATCGGCATCTTCTGATGCCCTTGAGGTGAATTCACAGTAGTTTTCTCTTTTGTTTCACTTCCAGAAGAAGCAATAAAACACAAATCCTCAGTTATCAATTCACCCTTTTCTCCAGTATCACCAACTAGCAAAGCAGTGGTCGAACTGGATGATGCATTAGAGAGAGTTGATTTACCATGATATAGTCCAGGATTCTGTAATTGATCAGAATCTGACTCTCTCGTTTTGTTGGTGAAATCATAACCTCTGAGCTTATCAATAGCTTGCTCCAGAGTCATTGTAGCATATCGCTCTTCATTATCCTTGAGCATAACTCCATGCATTTCCCATTTATACGGTAAACCCTCAATAAACTTGTCGGTTTTCTCTGTATCAGAATAGAAAATCTCATGATCATCTAACTCACTCAACAGATGGTAGTATCTTGTGGTGTAAGCATCAAGATCTTCTCCCTTAAAAGCTTTAAACACAGTAAACTGCTTCTTCAGGAGATTCATCTTGCCTGCCTTAACCTGTGGACTTCCCTCACATCTTTTCTCAAGAGCAATCCAGAGTGCTCTAGCAGTGTGAAAAGATTTCAATTGATGATTGATCTCCTTAGGTAAACTCATTTTGATTGAAGAATGTGCTTTGTTTTCAATCTCAAAGTCTCTCTTCTGGTTATCATTCATTCGATTGTAGGGAACAATTACCGTTGCATTCTCAACAACAGTTGTAGGTGCAGTGTATCCATTTTTAATACACATCCAGATTGACAAATCATGGAATCTACAGTATGATTCAAACCTGTCTTTCCATCCATAGTAATCCTCAAGTCTAAGCAATTTAGGTGGAACATTAGATTTTCCAATCTCGTGGTCCATCTCAATCATTTTACTCAAGTCAGACATCTTTGTCAATCTCAGAAGTTAAAAAGTCACAAAAAAAAAATCAGAAGGTTCAGTTCGCAGGAATCTCAGATCGCAGGAACTCACTTCGCAGGAACTCACTTCGCAGGAACTCAGTTCGCAAGACTCAACTCAGTTCACAAGAACTCAGTTCGGTTCGCAATCTCGGTTCGGTTCGCAAGTGATCTCAGTTCGCAAAAACTTAACTCAGTTCGCAAATCTCAGTTCGCAACTCTCAGTTCAGTTCGCAAGAACTCAGTTCGGTTCGCAGCTTTCACTTCGCAGGAACGGCTGAAACCCTAAACTCAGTTCGCGAAACGGCTGAAACACCCAAAAACGAAAATGTCAGTTATTTTTACGATTAAAACTTGTGGTTTTCGATCGTAAACGAAACTAAAAACGTCCAGAGAGTGATTTTGGTCGTAAATAAGTACGTAATGCACTAAAAACAACCCGAAATCACACGTTATTATCCTAAATAACCTCGAACCAAAGCGTATCTAGCCTAATGCTCTGATACCAATTGTAAGTCCGTTTGTATAGGATCGATAACAAGGTTATCTATAGGTATTAAGGTGCGGAATCCCTCAATACTAGTTATAGGATCTATAACGAATTCTTTCGCAATATATTAGAGAATCAATTGTCTAATTGCTTTGTATCGATTATAACAAGTGTTAACGATCAATACCTAGTGTCACACCCCGCTAAAGCGGAAACACGAGGTGTCACAACTAATGATTTCACAGCACAAAGACATAGCAACCATACCATTTAAATTAAAATAAAACAGCCTTGGAGGCATCAAAAGTACATCAAATTGTTCAAAGTGTACGGCATTGTTACAAATGTATTACAAAAATTTAGATCAAAGTTCGATTAAATGGCTTGGTCGACATAATCCCATGCATTAGCCCACATATGATCCATGCTTACCGACGTTCTCCTGAAAAGCATGTCAAAACAAAAGAGTCAACTTTGGCCATAGTTGGTGAGCTCACAGTTTTATGACCAATAAACCAAGTAATTTGTCCAATCGGGGACTAAGTTTTGTCCAATCGGGGACATAGATACTGTCCAATCGGGGACATAAGTAATTCAATGCGAAAAGAATTGGAGAATTAAGGAAGTGAATGTTCATGCCTTGAGGCCACTACTAAACCGGTTATCCGACCGAGGTTTGCCCCTATAGCTCCATGTTCTTCAACCAACATGAGTAATGGTGATATTATGCACCCATGTTGAAGTGTGAGTGAGGGGTGGTCTACCCTAAATAGCATGCTACCCATAATACCCACGGCTCGTAGCCACGAGTTAATTAGTAGTGTGAGTTCCCGGGGACTTTGCAATAACACTCAAGCATAACAATATGACATACTCCAATTCGCATAAAATTTGTATAACAACGATTTTTGTAAGTGAATAAAGGGCAAAACCAAGTTGGTAAGATGTATAAGCATGCTTTTCAGCCCCAAAACAGAAATCAGAAAAGGGGAACAGTGAACTCACCTTTGTGAGTTGAGTTAACGGGTAAAGCTGCGAGAATATTGCAAATTGAAGAGATGCTCTAACCGAGACCTAGTCCAGTAGTAAAGTGTTCATTAATGTCTAGTGATATGCTTTAATATAATAGTTTGTACAAATTGGCTACCCACGGTTTTAAATAATAAATTTGCCCTGGTTTTGTAGTTGGTTTTGTGACTCCTTTTAGCAAAGCTTTAACAGTTTCTGGGCATCTCTTGATACACCTCAAAATGCTAGGTCGTTGGTGTATGATTTAGGTTTTGGTGAAAGATTTGAAGTATGTTATTCTCAGTTTAGAGTCGTCATTTTTATGAAGAATAGAGGGAAATGCGGTTGTCCAAAGCTAACTTAAAAATCTAGACAGGAAGTTGTCCAACTTTCTTATTTTACCAAAAACACATAACTTTTATAAACCGGATGTAAATATTTGAATAGTTTTTAGGAGTGTTTTTATACAGAAATATTATAGACTTTCAGGTGTAAAACCCTAATGCACTTATATTATAATATGTAACAGTAAATGCAATGAAAATAGGTGGGTTGTGCAGTATAGAATGTAAACGTTCTTGCACTTTATGATTACCTCTTCGACCAGGAATATGGGTGTTGAGCGATAAGTTTCTGTCCACCAAGTGTTGAGATTTAGCAAGTATGCTGGAGTGACCGATTACTGGGTGAGATGTGATGAATATGTTGAGTGTTATGTTAAAACCGGATGTATGTGTTGGAAGAGTTGAGAGAAAATGGGTGAAAGTGTTTGAGTAAGTGTGTGTATGTGAATCTGCCGTCTGATACAAAAGGAATAATGGGTAGAGTGTATATGATTAATGTCAGGGAGTTTGATTGGGTGAGGGTGGAGGTGATTTATGGGGAGTGTAAGTTAATTGATTTGGTTTTATGGATAATGGGTTTGCTGGCCGTTTTTGAGAGAAAAGAGGTAATCATAACCCTTTTTGCGTGCACGGTTTAACTCTATTTCAAATATTGATGTTCCTTTTACAGAATATGAATGGTTACTTATCATTTTAGACTATTTAGAAAGTATTTAAATCGGGCAGGAAGGTTTACTGTACGTGTGGGTAATATTTGGATTTATTTATTTATTTTTTTTTTTTGAAATTGTTTAAGCATATCACTACAGTAGATTGATACTAAGTTTTCCATGATTTGTTCGTGATATAAGTGTGCCTACTGTATAAACTTTGGTCTAGCTGTGGAGACTGACTAGCAGTAGAAACTGAGCTAACAGTGGAAACTGAGCTGGCAGTGGTAACAAACAGTTGTAATAATGAACAGTAGTAACTATTAAGAGCAGTGCTAATTTGTACTAACAGTGGAAATGGTGATTTGTGCTAGCAGTGTTAACTACTTGGCAGTGGTAACTGAATGTCAAGCAGTATTAATTAATGCGGGCAGTAGAAACTGGACTAACAGTAGTAACTGAACTAGCAGTGGTAACACAAGCAGTAGAAACAATGAGAGCAGCAGTAACTCGACTACCAGTAGAAACTCACTAGCAGTAGAAACTGAACTAGCAGTGGTAACAATGGAAACAGTGGTAATTGTGCTAGCAGTGGAAACTGAAGTATGTGCTAGCAGTGGAAACGGTGACAATTGCACTAGCAGTACTAACTGAGATATTTGTGCTAGCAGTGGAAACTAAGGAATTGTACTAGCAGTACTAACTGAGATATTTTTGGTGGTTGTTACACCTAGCCTTTAGATCACGGAAATCTCTTTGGAATCGCAGCAACTCGAATAAGCAGAAAATGGCCAAAAGTTCCGAATATGAAAACCTAGTTTTTCATATATACTCGTCTCGGTTCGCAGGCTCATGGGCTCTGCGAACTGACTCATTTCGCAGCCCATGATAGTCCAGCGAACTCACTCAGTTCGCAGTACATGATGGCCCAGCGAACTCACTCAGTTCGCAGCACAGACTTGTCCTGCGAACTGACTCGGTTCGCGGTCAACCTTGGTCAACATTTTTCAGCCTTTTGATATGCAACTCTAAAATGTTTACCAAGCAATATATTTTATTTACAATTCAAAACCAATGTACATACTTGATTACAATTACTAAAAGTACTAAACCTCACTATTACAAGCTAGATCTGTTGTCACAAAACATGTCTCAACAACAACAATCTAGTTCATAATCAGGATGTACAAGATCAACTAATCTCTAAACACATAGACATGTTTAACATGAAATCGGAAAACGTTACGCAAACCGAATCGTGAACCGCAAGTAATAAGGTTGAATGCCGTCAGACCTTACTCTCTCACGCCCTCAAGTTCCTGTGATTTCCCCTCCATAGATGCTCTTTACGAATTAGGGTTAAAAATTGGTGTCCTTAAAAGGTGAGGCTAAGTTCTCTATTTATAGGGTTTCTGGCCGCGCATCCCGCCGGTTAGAGATTTCAACCGGCGGTTGTATTACTTTCCATTAATTTCTACGCGCAAACCCAACCGACGGTTGACGTGATTAACCGGCGGTTGGATCTTAATCTATGCCAAACACGTGCATGGCTGGTGGGTTCTAACCGCCTCACCCCAATCGGCGGTTGGTTGTTTCAACCGAAGGTTGGGCTTCAGTTTCAGTCTTCTCTTCGTCGAATTTGGGCCAGCCCACTAGCGTTAATTCCACAACTTTGGTCCACACGATTATTTAGCCCAATATACTTGATTTTGCAATATTTCATGCTATTTTTCATTTCTTTTTGATTCATGCTTCATTAAAAATCCTAAATGCAGATACCAACGAAATAAGTATATAATGTAAGTCCGGTTGTATCGGATCGATAACGAGGTTATCTAAGGTATTAAGGTGCGGAATCCCTCAACACTAGTTATAGGATCTATAACGAATTCTTTCGCAATATATTAGCGAATCAATTGTCTAATTGCTTTGTATCGATTATAACAAGTGTTAACGATCAATACCTAGCCTTTAGAACGTTGTGAAGTCTCTAGAGTCGCAGGGTTTCTGGTTAACGAAAAATGGCCGAGTTTTCGAATATGAAAACTTAGTTTTTCATATATACTCGTCTCGGTTCGCAGGCACGTGGGCTCTGCGAACTGACTCAGTTCGCAGCCCATGTTTGGCCCAGCGAACTGACTCGGTTCGCAGGCCAATCTTGTCCTGCGAACTGACTCGGTTCGCGGTCAACCTTGGTCAACATTTTTCAGCTTTTTGATATTTAACTCTAAAATGTTTACCAACCAATAGCTTTCATTTACAATTCAAAACCAATGTACAAACTTGATTACAATTACCAAAAGTCTATTACAAGCTAGATCTGTTGTCACAAAACATGTCTCAACAGACTCCCCCTTGACAATAACTCTAGCGTCTTTAGGTCTTTGTCTTCAAGTTGTCTTTGGTAATCACTTGTAAATATTACTACCCGCATATATCTTCAGCATTTCCAGACCCATAAAGGCACAAACACAAATAAAATATTAATAACATAAATTCTTTCATTGATTTCCCTGAATCAATCCAAGAATTTCCTTATTAATCCCTTTTGTGTATTTAATACCTATTATAAACACATTATATAAACTTATAAATCTTTTATTGACTACCCTGAATCAATCTAAGATTACAAAAGTCTTATAATATAAAATATACTTAGCAAACATTAATTAAATTTAAACATTAATGTATTGTGAATGAAAACGATCACCAAACATTCAAGTTTACAATTAATTAATAACGTAATTTCCAAGACTTAATTGAACAGTTATATTTCCAAACTTAACTATGAATTATATCTTTAAATTATATATATAGTTTGCAAGTTATAACATATTGCATAATTAACTTGTCAAATAATAAATCTCAAGTCTAAAATGCATAAGTCATAATAGAAAATCTGACCGCCGATATCAATCGGGACACGCCGCACGACTATGTATAAGTTGGAAGACTTTCGATCATTATTCTACTTAACTTTCATTAATAATAACTTAAACTATTTCAAACATATTTAACTTGTAATTTAAAATCTCAAGTCGAATATATAAAAAAAATACTTTTAAGTTACCACAACCTCCTACACCAACAGACTCCCCCTGAATCATAGTTAGCTCACCAGTCGTTGAAGGAACAGTCGGCTCTCTATCTTTCTGTGAATCATAGTTAGCTCACCAGTCGTTGAAGGAACAGTCGGCTCTCTATCTTTCTGTGTGTTGGGATCATCATCTGTATCATCACGTCTCTTTTTCAGCAGTTCATCAGCTTTGCATGTCTCATGATATAGCAATATCTCCCCCTGAGACGGCTTGTCCTTCAACAAATTATTGACAAGACATTGCAATTGATCAAGCTGTCTCTGCTGATCTTCAGACTCTCTGATTGAAAGCATATGAAACTTCATTAGATGAGTATAGTAGGAAAAACTTATCGAACATTAATTAATTTTAAACATTTATGTATTGTGAACAAAAATGATCACCAAACATCCACGTTTACTATTAATTAATAACTTAATTTACTGAACTTAATTGAACGATTAAGTCTACGAGACTTAATTTTCAATTATATTCTCTAAATTATATACAGTTCGTAAGTACTAGTAGATAATCTGAAAAATCATACCGCCGATGGAAAATCGGAACACGCCACACGACTACATAAGAGTCGGAAGTCTTTCGATATGAAGGAACATAATTCGTATGTCATATGTATTTAACTTATAACCGAAAGGCCTTAAGTCGATACATATAACAAATAATTAACAATCGCAACTTGTAATTTATTTGTAACCATAAAGATCTCAAACCGAAAACAAGTCTAACATGTTAAATTTGTAGATTTATACGTATTTAACTTATAACCATAAGTTCTTAAGTCTAAACGTATAACTAATAGTTAAAAGTCGCAACTTGTAATTTATTTGTAAACATAAAGTTCTCAAATCAAATACAAGGCTAAAATATTAACTTCGTAAATTTATACGTATTTAACCTATAAACGTAAGTTCGTAAGTCGAAACGTATAACAAATAATTAACAAGTCTCAACATGTAATTTATTTGTAAACATAGAGTTCGCAAATCGAATACAAGTCGAAAATCTTAAATTTGTAAGCTGAATATTGACTAAGTCAAATGTTCAATTTGCAAATCAAGGTTGTTTCAGTTCGCTATAGTCAACAAAAGTCAACACGACTAAGTTCGCTATAGTCAAATGAAGTCAACAATTAAATTCGCTTCGTAGTCAACGGAAGTCAACTTGTTAAGTTCGCTTCGCAGTCAGCGGAAGTCAACTTGTTCAGTTTGCTAAGGTCAACCCGAAGTCAATTTTCTCAGTTCGCAATAACGGGCTGCGAAGTTTCGGTTCGCAGAAATTCGTCTCGCAGGGGTTTTTGTCACATTTATTCAACACGGAACGATAAATTTCAGATTAACTTACTTTCAAAGAGTCAAAGCTATAAAAATAAAACTTAAGAAAACTATAACGTAAATACCACGAACGAATAAACAAACTAAACAGTGGCATCAAGTACCATTTTATTAAAGAAACAAAACGGATAAACACTACATATTTTTAGCGTTAAGAATTTATCTGCTTAGGGATCATGTTAGGGAGAATACGCTGTACCTTATCATTTATTAACAAGTCTAAGAAGATTGTTAGTATACAGCTTCATGAAATTCACAATAAGTGAAAGAAAAATTACACTTTAACCATTTGATGAACTTATATTTATAAGATTATAACTTGGTTACCGTTATCCACATGAAATAACACGTTCTTTGAACATACTTTTATATTATTGAGAACGAATTATTCACAAAAGTGAACGTTCATTTGTCATCGACAGTTCAAGACGATTACCGATATTATGATCCACATAAACAAATTATACACTGATTTTCAAGCAAACCTTTATTGTTAGTATGCATATTAACCAATGTGTCCTAATATACGACATACTGAGAAATCAAGTATAACACATAACACTGTATCTATTACGTTCAAGGTAGAGGTTACTAAATGATGCACTTTTCGTAACATATAACATATCCTTGAGTTATTTTAAGGCTTGATAAACATCAAACATATTTTGAAGATACTAGTGGTTCTAGATCTGTACTTAGTACAACAGAAGATCCCTTAGTATGAGCAAAACAAGTTTGAGCCCATTGGCAAAACTAAAGGTTTCAGGTCTGTACTTAGTACAACAGAGTCACCAGTAGTTTTACTAATAACCATTTTTCTAACTATTTGTCTCTTCATATTTTCATAGTTTCTTGATAACAGTGTATGGCTCTACTATCATTCACAAATTAAGACTTATGTCATACATCATATAGTAGTTCACACTAGATAACACACATGAGAATTAATGTTTATTAAATGCTCAGAAATCATATAATGAATCCGCCTAGACTTAATGTTATTCTTATCCAATTATAACGTGTGAAAAAAGGTGTATAATGAAATAAATATAAGTACCGTCCTGGTTGTAAAGATGTAACGTTAATGTGACTTACCAGAATCTACTAACATATCTAACGTAAGACTTATACTTATTATTGTTAAGCTTATTCTCCTAATGTACTATCATTTCCCAGCAGATAAGAACTTAAACTTTTTATGGTTTATATTCTTTTTGTATTTTATAGGAGGCGATTCCCTTCAGGTAACAAGCAAATGAATGCCATACGCCTTCCCCTTTTTTTTTTTTTTTTTAACACATAAAAGTAAAACTTACTACTAATTATTACATACTCCTTTGGAAGTCTAGTTATTCTGGATTCCTCATTCCGTTAAGTTGAATCAATGTCTCAAAACGCGCCCTGTCGAAAGCTTTAGTTGTTGATACATTTAGAGTGTCTGTCACTTGGTCTAAGTTTCGAGTTGTAATTAATTAGATTAATTTTGTATTAGGCGATATTGTTAATATCGCTTAGGCGATATCACTAATATCGCACAGGCGATATCACCAATATCGCCCTTTAGTCCAGATTAGTTACATATAAATACTCGTTTAGGGTTTCAGTTTGATAAGCTTGACACTTTGCATTTTGGCACATACGAATTTTCTTTGGCAGCTTTTGTCATTCTCAGTGTTCCAGTCATTGTAATTCACATTGCTTTATATGATTAATTCAATATATGTGTTTGTGATTTTGTTGTTAAACGTACAATCGATAGCTATTGAATTCCGCGCATTAGTTATTGTTTATTGATTCATTGTTTAAGATCAGTCTTTGTTGCGATCCTACAATTGGTATCGGAGCCATTTAATCATTGGATTAGTGGTTATTGAATCATTATTCGTACGTTTAAAAGTCGTATTAACTAGTTTTTTTTCGTATGAACAAATTGTTTTCTATTCTTAAAAAGCTATTTAATCAGTATTTTTAGTGTTTTCTGGATTCGTGTTCGTTGTTTGCTACTCTAAACTTTGAAAATTTCGTTGTCTTTGAAAGTTTAGGGTTTACAGCCGTTTTAGCGATATTAAAAGCGATATTATCATAATATCGCCTTTAGGGTTACAGCGATATTACGTGTTCCGTGCTCATTAATTTGAGCGATATCTCTAGCGATATTACTAGAGATATAACCTGGTATCGCCTAGTTAATTTTTGCGATATTGATTCAATATCGCCTGATTAAGTTTAGCGATATTACTCGAAATATCGTCTGTGATATCGCCTGTTTTGTCTGATTTTGATTTGCGCTTTAATTAGCGATATTGATAGTGATATCACCAATATCGCTCAATCATCAGATTGTTAGCGATATTAGCAATATCGCTATAGGGTGTTAGACATATTTTAAACCTTTTTCAAAAGTTAAATTTAATTAATATAAATTAAAATGTCTACTTTACAAGCTGTTAATGCAATGTTAAAACACAATGCTGAAGTGGGTAGTGCAAACAAACCTCCATTCTTTGCTCCAGGAATGGAGTATTCTGAATGGAGAGGTAGATTTTTATCGTTTGTCGCGTTTACCGACCCTGAAATGGAGATACCTTTACTGGAACGATACGTTAGACCTGTTTCAAGTGGAGAGCATGTTGGTATTCCTCCACCAAAGCCTATTCGTTCCATGTCTGTTGAAGAACGCAAAGCATGGGAATGTGAGAGGAAGGCTCACTCTGCTATAACCATGTCTTTACCTGCAAATGCCATGAAAATGTTTAAACAACACGACATCGCTTATGATCTGTGGAATGGCATAGCTGAACGATGTGGAGGTACTACTGAGTACAAGCAAAGTAAACTGGAGTTAGTGAAGAAACAGTATGATCTGTTTGACATCCAGAAGAACGAGATGGTGAAAGATTTATTCTGTAGATATTCGCGTCTTGTAAATGAGCTGACTGAAGGAGGCTACAAATTTAGCTCTATTGAAGTCAACAAGAAGCTACTGAATGCTCTGCCTCCTCACTGGGAAACTAGAGTGCTGATGATGGAGAATGATCCAGACATACTAGCTATGTCTCTGGATCAACTTATTGGGAAGCTTGAAACATGTGCCTTGGACATTCAGAAGAAAAGCACAAGATCTAGCTCTTTGCTTCTTGATAATAGCAATTTTGGATATGGAAGTACAACACTTCTATCTGGGCCGTCTACATCTTCATCTAAACCCAATTACTCTTCGGGAAATAACTCAGTTGGGACATTCTCTTCTTTTCCATCATCCTCTTCTGCTACTGCATCTCACAATGAGCATGCAGTAATCTTTAATGCCTTTCTATCATCATACGATGATTTTCTTTCAAAGAGGATTAACTCGGTAGATCTTACCGACGAAGATTTTGCGCAAGTTGATCCTGATGAGTTAGAGAGAGTGGATCTTCGTTGGAACATGGCCATGCTGACAAGAAGGACTAAGACGTATTTAAGGAGAACTGGAAAGAGATCTCTTGAAGATGTCACTGATAAAACCAACACGGGATTTGACAAATCCAAGATCAGATGCTACAAATGTCAAAATCTGGGTCACTTTGCACGAGAATGTGAGAAGGGTAGACAACCATCTACGGGTTTTACAAAACCTTCTATCTACAAAAAGGATAATGAAGTAGCCAAGGCAGCCATTCTGTTAGAAGAAGAAGAAGCATATGATTTTTCGGCTATGGATGATCAAGAAAATGTTGCCCTTATGGCAGATGTTCAAAATGAGGTAGAATGTGATTCTTTTAATTGCCAATCCTGTATCACACTAACTGGTAAAATCAACAGGTACATGGTAGATAATGATCGCTTAAATACAGATCTGACCAATCTTATTGAAGCAAACAAAGTTTTAAAAGAAAATGAAAAAGTCTATGTTATAAATCAGAAAACTATTATGGAAGAAAAGAAAGAGTTAAAAGCAATGATTTTTAACTAACAAGATGCGATTGACAGTTATTTAAAACTCATTTCTCATCTTAAAAGGGAACTTGCCGAAACTCAATCGGATAATGTTGATTTAAAACGAAGACTTGCAAATATTTCCACATCTACTATGGTCTTTTCTGATATTCTGCAAAATCAACGGACTGATACAAAGAGTAAGGCAGGAATTGGTTATCACAACCAACCTCCTCCTTCAAACTTGAATCAGCCTATTCTTTCGCAGGAAGAAATTAAAGATTTTGTACCTTCTGTTCTTAAGAAGGATACAAATCCTGTGGCAGAACCAGTTAGTGTTGAAATTCCCAATCAGCCTGAAACTGTCAAGGGTGATGATGTTAAACAGCCTAAGCTTGTTAAGGCTGCTGATAACAAGCAACCAGAGTTGCTTAAAGTTTTGAGTTCAAATAAAAGGAAGGCTGAGCTTATTAAGCCTAAAGTTGAACCAATCAAGTTTGTCCTTTCAACAAATGTTGAAGAAGTGGTAGAAGTGGAGGATGTAACTCACGAGGTTACACAGAACGTTAAAAAGAATAACCTCAAACCTGAAAAGAAACAAGTCATCCAGGAGAAGTTTAAAAATAATAAAGTTTCAATTAAAAATCCTTCTCCAAAGATTACTTCAACTGTGAATACGTTTACTCCATCATGTTCACATAAGTGTTCATGTGTAGTAAACGTACCTGAAATTAAACCTCGTAGGGTTCCTCTTTCACCTAAACCACTATCAAGTTCTGATCAAACTTTCCGAGAAAGATGATCATGCTTCTACTGTCAGAAGCAGGGTCATCTCATTAATCAGTGTCCTGTGCTTGCTAGAAAATGGGCATCACGATATAGTACAGGTTATAATAAAAGAAGAAATTTTCAAAAGTCAAAACAACCTGGATTATCTCGACATGTTCCAATTTCTAAAGGTAACAACATTACACCTACTAAATCAATTGATCGAAAGGTTAATGTTATTAATAAGCAACCGACTTTATCTCAGAAAGTTTGGATAAAGAAAAGTACAAAAAATGTTATGTCATCTGAAGTTATCTCATCAATAAAAGATAATGATGTACTAAAAAACAAGGTTTTAACTGATGTGATAATAATAGATGAAGTCTCAGGAGTACCCAAGTCTGTCAAGGCTTGGGTCTCCATTTCAAACTAACATTCTTTTTCCTTGTGTTGTGACAGTCAAAGGTGCAGAATAGCAAGTGGTATGTTGACAGTGGCTGTTCGCGACACATGACAGGCAATATCTCCCTGCTCTCAGATGTTAAACCATATAATGGGGGACATGTTGCCTTTGCTGGTGATACTGGAGGTACAATAACTGGACTTGGAACACTCACAAATGGTCAAGTGAGCTTTGAAAACGTCAACTTTGACCAAACAGCCCCCATCTGGCTTCACAAAGCCTTCTCCTTCTAAGCAACCTGTTACTGCCGCTTCAAATACCTTTCTCATGTTAAATGAAGAAGCTTATGATTGGAGTGCACATGATGATCTGAGCGAAAATAAAGCTCTCATGGCTCACATCTTGAATAAACCCGAGTCAGGTTTTTGATCACTAATACTTTTAGTGACTGCAAGGATACGAAGAAGGTTGATTTCAAGGTGCTTATGTGTGGTGTTTATGTTTGAGTGAATGGATGAAATTCTGAAGTGATACGAGGTGTTTAAAAAGTGCTAAAAGTATTTGAGTTTGACTTGATATGTGACTTGAAATTTTTGTTTCTTTCATGATTATTTATTTGTTTGTTTTTGAGTAAAGAATTTGCTGTTCGGGGGGAGTAATTTTAAAATTACGATTTAAAAAATCTGAAAAATATGAACATGCAAATTCTTGAAAAATGCAACTGCCACTCTTTATACTTGTTAGTATTAAAGAAATGCAAAAATTGCTACATCTCTAAAAATTGGACGTTGAATTGTGTCTGTAAACAATTGGGGAAATGATAGTACATCAGGAGATATGCATAAAATGGAATTTTAAGATTTATGTTTGATGTGTCAGTAGATTTATCTAGCATACTTGAAATACCTTTTATAAATATTAGCTTCATCAAATGATGTATTGGTAGGCATTTGTTCTAAAGTTACTAAGAAGCTTAACTTTCAAATATGCATATTATTTTATATAACGACATATTAATATGTATGACATTAAGTTAAAATAAGGGCAAAAATGTCCGAAATATTTTAACCTTCGTCTTAATATTTGGATAATAAACATGTTATGATCTAAAATATAGGGTCTTTTATGGTGTTATCTGGGGGAATATATTAGTTGTCTCCTCTGTTGTATGAAAATACAGACCTGGTTTCATCTAATATATTCTTGAAAAGAACTTAGATACGTAGTCTATGTTAAGTTATAGACAACTATTGCGTACCCGTGGCATATCTAAATTCTAAAATATAATGTACAAATGTACTAGAAAAGTTATAAAAAGATTGCCTCGTACTGGTTTGTGTTAAACTATGGTACTCTGTTGTACGAAAGTACAGACCTGTACCTTCTAGTTTAAAGTGTTCTGACTGGTGTTTATTCAACCCGAACTATTGTTTATGTGACTCTGTTGTACGAAAGTACAGACCTGTCACCGCTAACTTGGTTCTAAAGTTACGTCCATACCTTCACCTTCTATATAGAAAATACTAACATGTTTCAATCTCAAATGTATATTTTAATGTGAGTTATATAATATAATATGCATGCTAATAATAACACAAGTGGTTCATCTCATTATGAGTTGAAATCATATACTTAAGTACAAATGTTTAGATGGATAAAATATCAATAGTCTTCTTGAACTAATCTTTATAACAGGTGATTTAAATATGCTAAGTAAATTTAAAGTGGACAAACATACTGATAATCGAAATAACACTTACTATTCCTAATAATTGCATGTTATCCTGATATGATTCCTAAAGCAGACTAAAACAATTCTATCCCCAAAAAGATTGTTTATTTATTTATTGCTTTGAGTATTATAATTCTGTCATATAAAGAAAATTCCAAAAATATTTTATTTCTGAGTTATTTTATTCAAGTTACATATCATGCTAATATTCAAACGATAAGAATTGATGAGAGTTCTCAAAAGACTTTGAAGATAAATATTATTGGATAAGCTATTGATGAAAGAGATGATGGTCACTGAAGAAGAAGAAGATGAATCACCTGATGACTCAACCGAACCTCAAGCTGAAATGCCTGAATCTCCTAAGGTTCCGGAAACCGTGGAAGAAAGAGCGGCTCGTCTGGCATCCTGGTGGCCTCAAGGTAAAGAAAAGATTGTGCCTGTCACTTGCAGAGATTACAAAGGATTGATCAAAAGCTGGAAAGAACCGATGGAGTTCAATACTTCGAACTTTCATTCAATAAACTGAGCACGTTGCCTAAAGGAGAACTAAATAGGCTTGCTCAGTTACAACTGATAAATCCTGAGAGAAATACCCGTGCAGACTTCATTCAGACTACTCTTCAAAGAGAAATTCGTACAAAGAAGTACAGTTTTATTAAGCCGACATTGGGAAAAAGAATTATCTACAAGAAACGGCTAGATCCTGCTACAAATCAGCCATTAATCAGAATGCGCTATCCTCCGGCTGATTGTGTGAAGAGGATTATTTTGGAAACTGTTCCCCTGAACTTTCTTAGAAGATTTCACTACTGGGAATTTGATAGCCAGACTGGAGAAGCTGTATTGGTTTTTGTGCCAGAGAATGTTGAACCTGAGAAGACTTCTCTCTATGGGTTGAAGAAAGCACAATATCGGATTTTTGATCCTATGAGCTTGATAAATTTATCAAAGGAGGATATGAGGAAGTTGTTTGATAATAGAATAAGATATTACCGAGGTAATCCAACAAATGAAAAGCTTGCTCAACAATTCCAGAAAATTGTAGATATCTGTGTAACCCATGGAATCCATGCGGGTGGCAAATTTCCTACTGGATGGGTTTAGACTAAAGACTTTTTGAAGACCAAGCTGAAGACACGGGGGAGTTTGTTGATACATTTAGAGTGTCTGTCACTTGGTCTAAGTTTCGAGTTGTAATTAATTAGATTAATTTTGTATTAGGCGATATTGTTAATATCGCTTAGGCGATATCACTAATATCGCACAGGCGATATCACCAATATCGCCCTTTAGTCCAGATTAGTTACATATAAATACTCGTTTAGGGTTTCAGTTTGATAAGCTTGACACTTTGCATTTTGGCACATACGAATTTTCTTTGGCAGCTTTTGTCATTCTCAGTGTTCCAGTCATTGTAATTCACATTGCTTTATATGATTAATTCAATATATGTGTTTGTGATTTTGTTGTTAAACGTACAATCGATAGCTATTGAATTCCGCGCATTAGTTATTGTTTATTGATTCATTGTTTAAGATCAGTCTTTGTTGCGATCCTACATTAGTGTATAGGTCTGCCAAGTTGTCAGTAGAGGCAACTTTGACTAATCTAATAAGTTTCTTCTCGGCACAATCCCGTAACTTTATTGAAGACACGTTTGTTTGGTGAATTAGGCACATAACCTAGGAAGTATCCTTCGTCAGCTTTCTCACCAAATTTGTGTTGATTGCTAGTCTTCAACAAAGTACATGAAACTCCAAAGGGTTCAAACCATTTTAAGTTAGGTTTCTTATTGTTCAAAAGCTCATAACAAGTCTTGTTCTGCTTTTTAACCGTAAGAACTCTATTTAGAACATGACATGCTGTATTCACCACTGCTTCTGTCCAAAAAATGACCGGAAGCCTTGAATTTGCAAGCATTGTTCTAGCCCCTTCAATCAACGTTCTGTTTTTCCTTTCAGCAACACTGTTCTGTTGAGGTTCATACGGTGCACTGAATTCATGTTGTATCCCTTTGCTTAAGAAATAGACATTGAACATTGAATTCTTGAACTCTGTTCCATTGTCACTACGAATTCTCTTAACTCGTGTTCTATAGACATTCTCTATTAGATCTAGGAACTCCATAAGAATACCAGGAGTTTCATCCTTAGATCCCAAAAAGAATACCCAAGAGAATCTAGAGAAATCATTTGTAACAACTAAACAATACCATTTGCCACCTATGCTTTTTTTGCTTATCGGGCCAAAAAGATCCATATGTAGCAATTCAAATGGCGAGGAGATTGAGTTTTCAGTCTTAGACCTGTGTGGTTTTTTATGCTGCTTTCCTTTCATGCAAGGAACACATTTATCTTCAGACTCGAAACGTTTTTGTGGTACACCCAGAACTAAACCATTCTTGGTTATATAGTTCATTTTACGAAAGTTCAGGTGAGCCATTCTCCTGTGCCATAAGAGTGCGTCTGCTTCAGAAGCCTTGGATAAAAGACATGTAGATTCCATTGAAGTATTAGGAACACCCATGTTGATGGCATAGATGTCCTTCTTCCTTGGAGCCCTCATTAATATCCATTTTTCTGGATGGTGAAACCCGGCTTTAGGACTAAGGCTTTTGTCTCATTGAAATGTACAGAATAACCTTTATCACAGACTTGGGAAACACTCACTAGGTTGTGAGTTAGTTCTTCAACGTAATTCACATCCTTTATAGTCAAAGTTCCATTTGAAACTTTTCCTTTCCTAGTTATTACTCCTCCTTTTTCACTAGCGAAGTTAACACGCTGTTTCACTCCACCTTTGAAGTCCTTCAGTAGACTTCTTTCACCGGTCATGTGCCTAGTGCATCCACTATCTACATACCACCAACTGTCCTTGTTCACAGTCTGCTCCTGCACATAACAAATTGTACACAATCAGTTCTAAAGAGGGACCCCAGCCATTACGGTCTTGGTTTGTCCCTTATCATCAACAATCTGAACTTCTTTAAAGTAACCATAACTATTATCGTCAATAGTCTTGGTAACTGGCAAAGAAGTTGAAGGTTGTTGATGATCTGAAGTCTTATGCCTCTGAGGAGAGTGAGTAGAAAACCTCTTAGGCACATAATCAACTCTATGTGTACGTGAAGTAGAACCACTTTCAAATTGACTGTGGTTTCTACTTGGAGTCCTAAATCTCGACGGTGTCTTATCTCTAGGCTTAGTGTCATTTAGAGAATAAGGCCGTTTATGTTTAGGTGGAGAGACACTATGAGGAATATCTCTTTTCAGAATGTTTACAGGTTTATTATCAAATCCCTGTTTGGTACCTAACCTGTCTACATTTGAACTAGAGACTTTCTGTGTCTCATGGTTATTCACGAGCTTATGTGATGCTTCCAACTTCTTGTTAGGACAACACGAAGCCACATGCCCCTTTTGGTGACATTTGAAGCAAGATATCTGCTTACGTGACTTAACCACTTTTGCCTTTTCGTTTTCAACCTTAGTTTTAGACACTAAAGGTGTTTCTTGTTCCTTAATAATCCCATCATTTATGTCAGTATCAACCAACATTCCACTCGAGACAAAATGTACTTTAGGGAATGGTGTGTTCGCACTGACATCAGATGATGGATCCTTATGAACAACCTTCTGTGTCTCAAACACATCAGAAATTTCAGAAAACTCAGAAATTTCAGTTCGCAGGAACTCAGTTCGCAGGACTCAGTTCGCAAGAACTCAGTTCGCAATCTCGGTTCGGTTCGCAGAAACTCAGTTCGCAGAACTCAACTCAGTTCGCAAGAACTCGGTTTGGTTCACAATCTCGGTTCGGTTCGCAGAACTCAACTCAGTTCGCAAGAACTCGGTTCGGTTCGCAGAAACCCTAATCTCAGTTCGCGAAATGGCTGAAAATTCCAAAAACGAACAAGTTAGTTATTTTTACGATTAAAATTGAAGATTTCGATCGTAAACAAAACTAAAAACGTCCAGAGAATGATTTTGGTCGTAAATAAGCACGTAATGCATTAAAAACAACCTTAAATCACACGTTATTAACCCGAATAACCTCAAACCTACGCGTATCTAGCCATAGGCTCTGATACCAATTGTAAGTCCGGTTGTATCGGATCGATAACGAGGTTATCTAAGGTATTAAGGTACGGAATCCCTCAATACTAGTTATAGGATCTATAACGAATTCTTTCGCAATATATTAGCGAATCAATTGTCTAATTGCTTTGTATCGATTATAACAAGTGTTAACGATCAATACCTAGCCTTTAGAACGTTGTGAAGTCTCTGGAGTCGCAGGGTTTCTGGTTAACGAAAAATGGCCGAGTTTTCGAATATGAAAACCTAGTTTTTCATATATACTCGTCTCGGTTCGCAGGCTCGTGGGCTCTACGAACTGACTCAGTTCGCAGCCCATGTTTGGCCCAGCGAACTGACTCGGTTCGCAGGCCAATCTTGTCCTGCGAACTGACTCGATTCGCGGTCAACCTTGGTCAACATTTTTCAGCTTTTTGATATTTAACTCTAAAATGTTTACCAACCAATAGCTTTCATTTACAATTCAAAACCAATGTACTTGATTACAATTAACAAAAGTCTATTACAAGCTAGATATGTTGTCACAAAACATGTCTCAACATATAAACTTGAATAAATGCAAATAAAAGTGAATAAAATCGAAGGAATATAAGTACATAAATATCATCTAATTTGATCACATCACTAAGCGTGATTAATCAACCTTTTCTATAACATAGTCTTGTTTAGGTTTATTAGTTATTTGCAATTGTTTAACTTGTTAAATAGTTGTGGCTTGAAGCTTTAATCGACAATAGGTTAAGAGTAATAATAATTATTGAACATTATTTAATGTGACAATTGTCAAACGACGATTATTAGATTCTTGTTGATTCAAGGTCGCTAGTATAAATCGCAATAAACGGTTGACGTGCTTAATTAAATAAAAATAGGGAGACAACGCATAGAAATGATTTCTTGTGTATTCATAACGAGTCTTGTGTGTTATCTAGACTTTATATGAATTGTTAACCAGATAAGGTAACTTTCCACAAAAGATTTATTCACAATAAAATCATCCAACGGTGTAACATTCATGATAACTTGAATCTAGGGAATAAAAGTCTAAGTAAAAACATTCCCTTATCCATACTTGTCTTATAAATTTCTTTGTTTTTTAAATACGTTCATACGGAACTAAAACGCCTCCCTTTGTTATTTACTTTTTATTAGTTTAATTATAAATTCCATTTTAATTAAATAAACACCGTTCCATGAGTTCGACTCGGACTTACTATAACTATATTATTATACGAACGAGTATTCTTGTCTGGCTTGTGTGATAATCATAATTGTAGTAATATCCATTTGATTATAAATATTTTAACACATGTCATACGATATCAATGTGTTATGATTCTTTAGGTGCAAAAGGAAGTGGTGCTTATGTGTATCTCATGCTTTTGGGTAGTCGACATAACGGTGAGTGGTATGGGGGTTATTTGGGTAATGGTTGTGGGTTCTGGATTGCATATGTGCAAGAGGTTCATACGACCAAGTGGAGTTGTTTATTATATGCTTATGCTGTTATGTATTGTTGATTTAGCATTGTAGAGATTAGCTAACTTATGTTAGCCTCAGTTGTTGCGATTTATCTCTAGTTGTGCCAGTATAGCACTATGTGCTTGTTGTTGCGATTTATCACTAGTTGTGCCAGTATAGCAATATGCGCCTGTTGTTGTTGCGATTTATCGCTAGTGGTGCCAGTATAGCACTTTGTGCTCGTTGACAGTTGACAGCGGATCCGCTCAGTGGTGATAATCTCTACAATTGCCTAGTGGTTAATTGCTTAATTGCTACTTGCACAGTTGTTGTGATTCAGTTGTTATTGTTGATTTTAGTTGTTATTGTGGTACAGCTGTTGCTTGCTACTTGTTGTTGTGAATTACTCATTTAATTGCCCGTATGCTCACTAAGCTTAAAACTTACCCGTTTAGTTGTTTAATGTTGTAGGTGCCTATGGGTCAAATGCTAAATGGTGAACGTAGAGGTGGCAAGGGATTATGCTAAATGAACGTGGATTTCACTTGCAAAGAGGTTTGACAAGTGTGTTTTTAAAATGCCGAGTTGCTATTAGCTTGTTATAAATTGCCCAAGTTGTGTTTTGGTTAAAGTGTCAAAATGGGCAATTTTGATGAAGTAGTCGAAATGGTGATTTTGGGTAATGATTTTGGACATGGAATACTGGATATGTTGTTGGTTTAGAAGTCTAATAGCTCAATCTGTCGTTGATTTTCCAAATGGGTCAAAATGGGTCTCCCAATGGGTCGTTTCGTTAAAACTAGTCAAAATGATGGTTTGGACAACTTTAATATGTGTCGATATATTAAAATATGCAAGTGGACTTGGTGGAAGGTAATTGGAATGATTGAGTCAAAAATATTTGCAAGTTTGGTTCCCAAAAGTGTCCAAATGGTCACTTTTCAAATTTAAGTCCAAACCGTCATTAGTGTGAATTTTAGAAAAGTGCCAATTGGGAAACCTTCGCTATGTCATATGAAATGTGTCTGCAAAATTTGGTGGTTTGATTATTAATGAGTCAAAAGTTATACGCGTTTGAATTTGGGTTAAAAATCTGAGTTTTTTGTACATGATGAACTACCCGGTGGGTATACATGGTACCCGGTGGGTACTGTCCCTACCTAGCAGCTTACCCGGCGGGTAGGTCTTTCTCAAACAGGTAACCCTTTTGTAATTTGGAACAGAAAGTTTAGCCATGGAGTGTACCCGACGGGTAAACATCCTATCAGGCGGGTACCATGCCATTTTCAGAAAGTTGAGATTTTAATTCCAATTCAAATCGTTAAAGCGAGGTATTGATTTAATATACTTATAAATGAGTCATGGGACTTTAGTAAGCGTATTTGAAAAACAAAAAAAAAAAAAAATTGAGCGTTTCAGATCGGCACACACAACAAATGAAATAGAAAAGCATTTAAAGTGAATGCTTTTCAATTAGGCTCAAAATACCTCACTGCAAATAAGATTGAGTTGTATGTACCTAGTCATGCGATGCCCCTCTTAGATTATCATTTATTGCTTAAGAAATTTTTACTTTATTTTCCCTAGGTTCCGAAATAACTTACTCATTTTTAAAAATGGCTTCTCTTAAAAACATTAAAACTCATTTTCTATACCTGTTATCCCACACTTAGAAAAACATTGTCCTTAATGTACTCTCCAGTAAAGATTTTACTAGAAGTAAAATCCCATACTTAGAGTTTGAACATATTTAGAAAATGTTTTCTGAAATGTTTATTTTTGGGCTTGAATCCCACACTTAGTGATAAGTTTAGGATAGAATATAGATTGCATATATTATTTTAACAACATAACAAAGCAAATTAGAATCATAAAAACGGAGAAAAGGTATAGAGACTCCGTATTTCTTTTACTGGAATAAACAAGATTCGTGCAGGAGTGGTGCAAGTGATTTGCTGGATTTGTGGACCAGTCTCGTTTAAGATCATCCATTCCGCACAAAGCTAGATTCTGTAAATAAAAGATAAGTCATAACATCTCCGTTCTTTAAACATAACAAAATAAACGTAAAGAGTTATAACATGATAAGTAAAAAAAAATTAAAAATCATCTAGCAAGTCAACGTTGTCCAGGTCGAACTCAGCCTCTGCGATTCTGTCTAGAACAGAAGTCGGTGATGGTGCAGGAGATGGGCTCGAAACCATGAATATGGAGAATAACTCCTCCTCGAGCGCTGGATGTAGCGGTGGTGATGTACACGAGAGGTGGTAGGCTCAGGTGTGGCAGTGGCAGGAGCAGATGGGAAGAAAGACCGAGGTGGTCGAGATGGGCTCGGATCTGGACCAAGCCTGTATGGCTGGTCAGGTGGTCTCGGCAATCCTGCTCTCTCGCGAGGGCGGTAAGTGCATCATGCTGAATGGTGAAGCTCCGAAGGAGAGCCCACACAACTGTCGGGTCAGACAGTGTGACTCCATACTCAAAAGTGCGTTGATGTCTGAGTGGCGGAGCTGGCTGTGGTGACACAAGTGGGCGTGCTGGTGATGGGTGTCTCTCAACGGGTAGCTCCTCGTGGCTAATCGGAGCATCCACTAGTTCCCCCTAAGCAATAGTAGGCATCGCTCTCCTGCGTCTGCGGTGTCTGGGGCGCCTAGGTCGTCTCCTAACTACCTGATCCATAGTCTCGATCGGGGTATCCATCCCGAAACATAATAAGAGAAACAGGTAATGCTTTATGATAGATTATACAAATGCGGAAAGATGATGATGGTTTTTAGAAAGATTTTATGAAAATAGGTTATCATCACTTCCTGCATTTGTATACAAGTAGGTGAAAGCTTATCACTGATTTTATAATAGCTGTTTGAGGTCGGATAAGTAGCAATCATGCGTTTCATTAGTTCAGGGATAATCGTACTAGATAAAAATAAACTAAGACGAAAATGATAGTAATTTAAGATAGCCTTGGGGTCCTTCCACGAGCGCTTGTTTTAAGAGTCTCTAACTTGACTCTTTATACCTGGCATGAGTTCATGGTGGTTCAAAGATATAGACTTCCTCGGTGACGGGGAAGTCTTCAAAGTAACGCTTTAAGCGATGACCGTTAACTTTAAAATTACCTTTTGGTGCTATTGATATCGTGAATGGTCCGCTCCACCTTATTTTAAACATACCAGAAAATTTCTTGAATCGTGAATTAAAGAGTAGCACTTTGTCTCCTGATTTAAATCTGGAGGGTTTTAGTTTGGCGTCGTGTATCTTTTTGGTTCTTTTTTGAAGCTCAGTGAACTATCATATGCTTGATCTCTTAATTCTGCTAACTCGTTCAATTGTATTTTTCGGTGTGCTCCTACTGTAGCTATATCCAAGTTGCAGTTCTTCAAGGCCCAGTATGCCCTATATTCGAGTTCTATTGGGAGGTGACATGCCTTGCCATAAACAAGACGATACGATGTGGTTCCTAATGGCGTTTTTAGGCTGTTCTGAATGCCCACAATGCATCGTCTAATTTTTCTACTCACTTCTCCCTATGGTTTCCAACTGTTCGTTCCAGTATCCTTTTCAAAGCTCGATTCGTTACTTCGGCTTGCCCATTGGTTTGTGGGTGATAATTCATAGAGGTCTTGTGAGTGACATCGTACTGCTGCAGTACTCTCATGAATTGAGTGTTGTAGAAGTGAGTACCACGGTCACTGATTATATCTCTAGGAGTTCCGAATCGACTGAATAGCTTTTTGAGAAATTTGGTTACTATTCTTGCGTCGTTAGTGGGGAGAGCTTGAGCTTCGACCCATCTGGAGACGTAATCAACTGCAACTAAGATGTATTCTTTGCCATTAGATTTAGGAAAGGGTCACATAAAATCTAATCCCCAAATATTGAAAATTTCACAGGCCTGGATATTGGTAAGTGGCATCTTATTGCGTGCCGATATATTGCCTTGTCTTTGGCAAATATACTGTGACACCCGACACTTTAGGTTAATTGTTAAACCTAGCTCGAAACCCTAATTACTTGTATTTAGTTGGTATTAGGCTAAATATCTGTAATTACCTGTATATTTGAATATACAATTACGTGATTATGTGTTTATCTGTAATTACGCGAAACAACCGGACGAGGTCCGACAATCTATACGGCGTTGGTGATAACTTTTCATAAATAATGTAAACCTATTTTATAAACTAAATAGTAATTATTTACCCTATATTATTGTTATTAAATAATAATATACGAAAAACCTAGACGTTTTGCTGAAAACGTAACAAACGCAACAAAAATGCGCGAATTGCGCCCGACACACGAAGGAAACCGACAAATATTTTAAGAAGGTTCAATAAAGTATTTTTAAGTATATTGGTCAAATTTAAATAGTGACTTCGTATAAAAAAATAAAATACAAACATTTAACGTTAACAATTTAATTTTTTTTACACACGCGATTAACGTTTAACCGAACAAGTAAAGTAATGCGAAATCGAGAAGCAAGTCACGGGCCCGAGAAGCATAATGGGCCAGGCCCAATATCCGGCCCAGTCCAGCCCAAAACCGGCCCCATGGACCCTCCCCTCCTCTCCCTTTTTAAACCATCCTACCCTCACTTTCCCTCATTTTACACACTCAAAAATCACACATTTTCTCTCAAGCTCTCTTCTCCTCTCTCCCAAAAATCTGCCCAAGACCACCACCACCATCAACCACCACCTGCCACCATCAACCACCATCATCCTTCATCACTTTTGAAGGAGAAATCAAGCCAAAACACAAGATCAAGCTCTCCTCATCATCTTTCTCCTCCTTCTCGGTTGGGAAACTTTGTAAGAACTTCAAAACTCTTCTAAAACACTTGAAACACTTCTATAAACATGGTATAATGTTCATATAACAGAGAAATGTTCAAAATATAACATAAAAACGTTTTTCATGGCTTAAAATGTTCAAGAACTATACATGCATTTTCGGGCAGAAAAATAGCTCAACTTTGGGAGGCTGTTTCTCCCTCAAAACATGACCAAAATGGACGATTCAAAAGGCAAAAATTAAGTTTAAGAAGTTAGCTTTCATTTCCAAGTGGTTTCATAATTTTTGGAGCCCGTTTGATACCTGAAATGATTTTTACAAAAACATGTGTCCGGGCTGTCAAAAAGGACAGAAATTTCACCTCTCTTGTTTTAATCATAACTCGAGATATACACCCCCAAATGACCTGAAACCACTGCCAAAAGTTTACAAATTTTGTTAGGTACAAATGTCATTTAGATAACTTTTTCTGGAAACGTGTAGATTTTGCCCAGAAATCCGATCTTGTTGCATGTGTCCGGATTGGTCACTTTCTGACCTTAGTGAACAAACGGAATTTTTAAAAATACTTAGAAGTACCCAAAAATTCTGGAAAATTTTATTTAGAAAGCTAACATACTAAGGAACAACATATATTTTTCTTGAATTTTTATTTGAACATTTGGAACCCGAAATAAAATGCACAAAAACCGACCTGTTACAGGCCCTGTGTCGCAGAAGCCCAGAAGTCTGCGACACAAGCCTTTTGTGTCGCTATAAACCGAATCGTCACATTAGCGACACAAGCTTTTGTGTCGCTATAAACCGAATCGTCACATTAGCGACACAAGCCTTTTGTGTCGCTATAAACCGAATCGTCACATTAGCGACACAAGCCTTTGTGTCGCATAAACCCTTAGTGTCGCATAAACCCTTAGTGTCGCATAAAACATTAGTGTCGCATAATACCCTAGCTCGACCCCAGCCAGGGGCTCTGCCCCTTGGACCCCGCCAGGGGTTGCCACCCCTTGGACCCCGCTACCAGGGGCGCTGCCCCCGGACCCCCGTCATTAATGGGCTTCGCCCATGCCACACTGATTAATTACACATAACTGGAAAGTAGAAATACGTGTAACATAATTAATCAAAAGTTGTGTTTTCACAAAATATCACCAACGGCCTGTACATGTTTTTCTAAGCACAAACGATAACTGAAATTTGACATTTCTAATTGTGTGAACTTATTTAGGTGGACATTAACCCTCCACCTACACGATTAACTTAAGTGGACATTAACCCCCCACTTATACAATCACTATAGATGGTCTTTTGAGACATCTACTTATACAGCCTTATACGTTTAGGACGTTAGAAGGTTGCATTCGGAAAACACGCTTTGCTTACTATCTGCTACTTGCTTGCTAATATCAGGTGAGTTTCATAGCCCCTTTTTACTGTTTTCTAACAGGGGTGAGAATACATACAACTGCTTTTACACTGCTATTTTCATGTGAACACAAGTACAAAACTCGATATATTGGTTGCATGAGTTATTTTAC
Organism: Gnaphalium uliginosum; assembly: GCA_963930675.1. NCBI lineage: Eukaryota > Viridiplantae > Streptophyta > Magnoliopsida > Asterales > Asteraceae > Gnaphalium > Gnaphalium uliginosum. The sequence continues at coordinate 17,346,464 of OZ005686.1, read as the reverse complement.
TAATCCTGAAGTCCCCCACATCATAGTTTGTTAGTATCGTTATAGCGTGAATGTTAATGAATAGTACTATTTGGGATTGACTCCCCCCGTCCGGGTTAGTAGCGCTAACTTGTCAAACGGACGCATTATCATTTGTTCTTCCGAGTGTTGGATTAGGCACTCGCTGGGAGGCACCCCGATCGTGGCACTTGATTGTGACCCGACACCACAGTTAAGCTCGAATTATGAGCTCATGGCAACAATATACACTATCTTTACATTTTGTAATACATTACCTATCATTGTTGAATGATACAAACAGGAAATCTTGTGTTCCACACAATGTTATATCAACTGTTTTCAAACCTATGAACTCACCAACTTTATGTTGACCTTTTAGTATGTATTTCTCAGGGAACCAACCACAGTAGGCTTGCTCTTGAAGGGAGATAGCTCGAGTCGCATACTTTTCACAAACATCAGAGATTAGCTTGCATTATATTATGTTGAAACCTTGTACTAGATGCGTACTCTACTTTTGGCAAAACTTATGTAAACATTTTAACTATGTAATGTAATGATTTTTGGAAACGTCTCATATAGAGGTCGTTTGTTGTAATTCTTGTGTTGTGATATTTGATTTGGTCGGCGCCCCCAACGTAACACCCTACCTTCCGCTGCTACGTGTCTTGGGGGTGCGACATATACCAGCGTTTTTTTTTTTTTTTTTTTTTTTTTTTTTTTTGATAAAGGGGAAAAATACCCCGGCAAATATTATTAGAATAAAATGATAAAAAATAAAAGTACAAAGGATGTGGTAGAACCACATTGACTTAATCTAACAGACGGAAAGACTAAGTGCATACACAAGACAGGCCTTGAGTATGACAACCAGCAAAGCCCAACTATGAGGCCACACAACCATGAGGCAATAACAACAACAACAAGACTCTAGCTAAGCAATAAACCACTGCGTCCGCATGAAGAAAGAATTAACTTGACGAAGGACTCACCCCTTTCGGGATCTTCCATCTCTCCATAGTGCGGAGAGCACGAAATGAGGGTTTGAAGGCAAAGGAAACCAGGTTTAACCTTATCGTATTGATGATTGCGTCAGCCACCTCCTTAAAGGACCTTTTGCCTTTGTCAAATAGCCGAAAGTTCCGTTCTTGCCAAATGAAGTACGTTGATGCCGCCAGCACCAGACGGCCGACCACATGGTCAATGTTTTTCGAGCTTGTGGCAGATAGGAAGGAGGGCATAAGAACTTCAAGACAGTCAGACATAACCTGCAACTTCGCATGATTAATAACCCTGAACCAAACCTGGGAGGAGAATGAGCATTCAAAGAACAGGTGAGCATGAGAGTCCTGGCAAGAACCACACAGCTGACAACGCAGCAGCGCTAAGTCAACCGAAGGGCCAACATCCCATTGCCTCATACGGTCTTGGGTCTTCAGTCTGCCTCTTAAGACGAGCCAGAGGTGAAAAGCATGCCTAGGAATGCAAGAAGAAAACCACACAACAGGGGCCCATTCCACCACGCTACCTCTTGGCCGAATGGATTCCCAAACTTGACCAGCCCGAAAATCGAGAAACTCTCCGGCCGAATCGCGCCACAGAAGCTTATCAGGCAGAGAGGAAAGAGTAGGGACCACAATCTGAGAAAGATAAGGGTACCTTTGACGCCATTCGGCCGGCCATCTCCAAGAGTCACCGTCAAAGAGATCAGCAACAGAATCAGAAATTGAGAAACCCGAGCGAGTAATATCACGGAGGCTGGAAAAGATACGGGCAATGGGACATTGGTGACACCACGTGTCATACCAAACCGACACAGACCTCCCATTACCAATCTTATACCAGCAATACGGCCGGACGACCTCCCTGATACGTAGGAGGCTTCGCCAACCCCAGCTCATACTACTCTGAGCAGGGACATCCCAGAAGCTGCGGTCACGAAGTTTGTAAGCATACACCCATCTGACCCAGATGGAATTCTTTCTGGAGAGGATACTCCAAATGTGGTTGGCCATGAGAGAGATATTCCATTCACTCAAGCGACGGATCCCCAAACCACCTTCACGCTTTGGATGGCATACGTCATCCCATGCCACCTTAGCTTTACCAGCCTTCATTGGGCCTTGACACCACAAAAAGCCCCTCATAAGCTTCTCAATATCATTTATAATAGAGGCAGGAAGAATAAACATAGATGCCCAATATCCATGAAGAGATGTGAGAACAGAGGAGATTAATTAGACACGACCAGCAAATGAGAGAGCCTTATTCTTCCAATCCCCGATCCTATTCTGAACCTTCTCCACCAGAACTTTACAGTCAGATTTGACAAGCCTAGAGGAGATGAGAGGAACCCCGAGATAACGAACCAGAAGGGTGCCTTCCTCAAAAGGCATGATGTGGAGGATACTTTGCCGCACATAGTCGGGGACATTACAAAAGAAAGCAGTACTCTTCGGGATACTAGGGATAAAGCCCGAGACTTCCTTAAATTTCTTAAGTGCAGAATGAAGAACCGTAGCAGATTCCAAATCACCATGCGCAAAGAGAAACAAGTCATCTGCAAAACACAGGTTAACAAGCCCTAGATTTTCACACTTCGCATGGTACTTAAAGGAGGTAGAACCGTCTACCTTCCTCCGGACGTTTTACCATACCTTCCTCCGGACGTCATACCAGCGTTTTACCAGGTCATAAGCATCTCGGCTAAGATGATCTGCCGCGACGTTTTCTGCTCCCTTTTTATCTTTGATCTCGATATCGAATTCTTGTAGGAGTAGAATTCATCGTAAAAGGCGTGGTTTAGCATCTTGCTTTTTGAAAAGATATTTTAAAGCGAAGTGATCCAATAGTTTTGGTCAAGATTAGATAAGAACGAAATTTGTCAAAAGCAAATACTACTGCTAGCAATTCTTTCTCCGTAGTTGTGTAGTTCTCTTGAGCATCGGTGAGTGTCTTGCTGGCGTAGTATATTGGTTCAAAGTGTTTCTCCTTCCGCTGTCCCAGTACGGCTCCAACTGCAAAATCACTAGCCTCGCACATGATTTCAAATGGTAGGCTCCAATCTGGAGCTACCATGATCGGTGCATGCACGAGCTGTTCTTTAAAGAAATTGAATGGATTATCTTTTTCTAAAAGATTAATCATAGGTCGAGAGATTTTAGAAAAATCTTTTATAAAACGTCGGTAAAAGCCGGCGTGACCTAGAAAACTCCGAATGGCTTTGACAGAAGTAGGTGGTGGAAGTTTTGAGATCGTTTTGACTTTAGCTTTGTCAACTTCGATTCCAAATTTTGTTATTCGGTGTCCTAACACTATTCCTTCTTTTACCATAAAATGACATTTTTCCCAGTTTAGAACTAGGTTTGATTCTTCACATCGGGTGAGCATTTTCTCCAAGTTAAAAAGACAAGTGGTGAAAGAGTCTCCAAAGAGGGAGAAGTCGTCCATGAAGACTTCCATGGACCTTTGAAATGTTGTAGGTGCATTACATAGCCCAAATGGCATACGTCGGTAAGCAAAGGTTCCGTATGGACATGTGAACGTGGTCTTTTCTTGGTCCTTCGGATGGAGGGGTATCTGAAAATAGTCGGAGAAACTATCAAGGAAAATGTAGAATTCGTTTCGTGATAACCTTTCTAGCATTTGATCAATGAACGGAAGAGGGAAATGATCTTTGCGTGTAGCTTCATTTAGTTTGCTGTAATCGATGCATACCCTCCAACCGGTGACGGTTCGTGTTGGAATAAGTTCATTATCTTCGTTTGCGATGACCGTCATACCTCCTTTCTTGGGGACAACCTGAACTGGGTGACCCATGGGGAATCTGAAATAGGATAAATCAGACCAGCATCGAAGAGTTTGATAACCTCCTTTTCGACTACGTCTTGGATCTTCGGGTATACTCTCCTGTGCAGTAGTTTGGACTGATCTCTTGTATGTCAGAGATTTTCCAAGCAATTGCCTTCTTGTGTGACTTCAAAACCTTTATAAGTTTTGCTTTCTCTTCAAGTTTCAGTTCTTTCGAAATGATGACAGGTAAGTGCGAAGTTCCTTCGAGAAAAGCATATTTAAGGTGTGCGGGAAGTTCCTTTAGCTCCAATTCGGGTGGTTCTTCAGTGGAAGGTTTCATCCTAGCAATTTCGTCTCTTTTAAGCTCGTCAAACTTCGTTTGGTATTATGACTCAATTACAGGCGTTTCTGAAATTTTGGCTGACGCTATTTCAACCCATTCTGTTTTGTCGGAAGACACATCTTTCTTTAGCTCGTATTTTGCGGTGGAAGAAGAAGAGATTTCTTTACCTTCAGTGAATATGATTTTGTTATCACCGGTAAAAGAAAATTCCTGAAATTGAGCTGATGAAGATGTGCTGGTGGTAATTTCTGAATTTGAACTTTTAGGTTCACAACTTTCAGATAGTCGTGGGTAAAATGGTAACACATTTGATTCCATCTTTTCGAAAGATCTTAGAATTTCAGCTACTGCAGAAGAGGAATCAGGTGTTGGAACCGGTTGTTCCCTTTTTAAGAGGGTGACTGGAGTGCCATATCCAAGCGGGACAGCCGTGAGAGATGTGTTTATAATGGGGTTGTTGGGCTGCACGCCAGATTTCTCCAGTGAGAATAGTAACTCTCCTGATGTAGCTGAAAGATCCGAGATGGCTGAGCATAGACCATTTTCACCTTTGCAAAGTCTTCGTGTAGTGATGACTGTGTTTGGGATGGGGTCGGTACTGCTTACTGCGAGGATCTCTTCCAAATGTTCGTCGATTATTTCCTGCATATAATCTACAAGACCAAGGTTTTCTCCCATAAGTTGTTTCATCAATTTGTCAACATTAAAGGTGACCTCCTCTGTTCCAACTCATAGTTTTACAGATCTTTCGTTTACGTCAATGACAGTCTTGGCAGTGTTTAGGAAAGGTCTGCTAAGGATGAGAGGAACTTGGGTGTCTTCTTCAATATCCATAATGATAAAGTCTATGGGGAAAACAAATTTATCGACTCGGACCATAAAATCTTCAGCAATTCCACGAGGGAGCTTGACTGATCTGTTAGCTAGTTGGATGGTCATTCGAGTTGGTAGTAAGTCATTTATTCCTAACTTCCTATATATTGAGTATGGCATAAGGTTTACACTAGCTCCTAAATCTGCTAAAGCATTGTTAATCTGAACATCTTGGAGGGGGGGGGGGATAGTGAAACGGCCAGTGTCTCCTAATTTGGATAGAAGTCCTTGTTGCATAATCAGAAAACATTCTGCATCTAGAGGTAGTTTAACTATTTGCCTTAATTTTTCTTTATTAGAGACGAGTTCTTTAAAGAATTTGGCACAACTTGGCATTTCTACTAAAGTATCTAATAATTTGACGTTTAAGTGCAAGCTTTTGAACATTTCTAGATATTTTCCAAACTGACCTTCTTGCCTCTCCTTCTTAAACCTACCAGGGAAAGATATTCGCGTTGGTTTATTAATTTCTGGGGTTTTAGAAGAATCTGGTTCAGTAGAAGTGACTGGTGTGTCGACTTGCATTGAATCAGGGGGTGGCATGGTGGAAGATTCATTCGAAGGAATATTTATAGATTTCTCATTCCTAGTTTCTTTTCCTCCTCTAGTGATTACCAAAATATCTTTGGATGATAGATGTTTGAAGTCATTTCTCATCATTTGTGCCTCATCAATTTTCAATAATAATTTTTTAACATTATCCTCCATGTTTCTGATCAGGTCGTCAGAAATTCTGATTAACCCATCAATTTTATTTTGAAAATCTATTATTTGTTTGTTATATTGTTTTGTTCAACCATGAAGTTCTTGAAAAGTTCAATATTTTTGACACGTCGGGAGATGTAGAGGAAGAAAATGGAACTAAGGTTTGAGGAATGGTTAACCGCTGAGCGAAAGGTTTTGTTATGATAGTTCTATCAGAGGTTTCACCAGTTGTGACAAGAATTTCTTCTTTGGGACTCTTGCTTGGAAAGGGGTTTTGAGGCCCTTTTCTTTGCTGAGTTTTAGAAGATTCTCGTATCTCCTTGACATCTTTAGTGAGTGATTTGAGTTGAGTTCCTAAAGTGTTCAAGGTTTGGCTAAAAGTATTGCTTATTTCTGGAGATTTTTCATCTGTCTCCCAGTCATGTTGATGCATCGTCATCGTCTCGATCGGTCTCCAGGCTTCTTCTGATGTGTGTAACATGAAATTTTCGGATGAAGCAGCATCGAGGCCGAAAGAATGTGCAGACTAAATCTGTTTCTGTCAACTGATGGTTAGGACATCTTAGGAGTAAATTCTTAAATCGTTCCCCTGCAGAGCTTAATGATTCATTTATTCCTTGACGGAAGTTGATGATATCATTTTTAAGCTTGGTTTGTAAGGAAGGATGGAAGTACTTAGCTAGGAATTTAGTTGCCATCTCCTTCCAAGTATGAATCGAATTGGGTTCGAGTTCATAAAACCATATCTGAGCATGTGAGGATAGAGAGTAAGGAAATAAACAGAGTCGAGTGACGTCTCTATTAGTTCTTGTTTTCTCGAGTGATTCGGAAAGGTTTATGAATTTGTTAAGATGGGACTTTGGGTTTTCAAGTGAAAGACCGTGAAATTGACATTGAGATTTTATCATCTTTATGAAGTGTGGCCTAATTTCAACAGTTTCGTCAGTTGGTAAAACGATTGGTCCTCCTCGTCCCTCTAGTGGTGGCTTGATCGTTGAGTCGAGAGTGATACGATTCGTCATGACTAGAAAATAGGGTTTATGGAAAAAAAGGGTAAACTAAACTAATTTACGAGAAAGGAACTTTCGGATGATATTGATCTTCCGAAAGGATCGCTAAATAACTAAGATAATTAATTTCCTAAAATCAGTCGTTGTAATCCCCGGCAGCGGTGCCATAAACTTGACGTGGGACCACCTGACAGTCGGTTTATCGACTCCTGTCGTGAGGGAATCGCGATCGTCGGACGGCTATGTCGGGTGTGAAAGTTTTATATTTATTTTGCTGGGAAGCCTAAGCTTTGAGCACTACTTATGATACTAAGTCATATTAGGGCAGTAAGTGGTACGTATGACTTAGGTGTCGTTCTTTAAACTACAACGGGCATGGGATTCTAGGAGGATTAAACATCTGTGTGATTTAGCTGGAGATTTTAATTTTTGGAGGGGGTTTTATTGTATTTAATTAATTGAAATAAAAAGTAGATAATGGTAAAGGGGATTTCTACGGAGAATAAGAGAATCAGGATAACGAGAGTGCTTACTATGACTTCGGCTAATGCTATTGAGGGGTAGTTACGATTGGGGAAAGCCTTTAGTTATAATGACCAATCCAGTGGGATTGAGTATCTCGGAAACTTGAATAATACAAAGTATTAAACATAAGTCCTTTTCTCAGCTTCCACGCATTTGTACTGAACCTGTCGATCTTTCCAACGCTATACTGAGTACTGAGATGTTTTACGGTGTTTCCGTTGTATCATTTTGGGGTTCCATATTACTCTCCCGGATTATTCTATATTTCCTAATGAGCTATAATTCCTATCCTATTAGATATCTAACGTAGAGTTGTCCGCAATTAGATAGATAATATGTCACGAGGATAATAGATATAGAATGGCAGATACACAGTAAGTTCTCCCAAGTGTACTGACCAATTCAACTAACGATCATCCTCAAATCTTATTCCCCAATCTCAAACATCTGAGATATCTGTATCATGGCATGAATTGTTGAGTAAACAATAACATGAATAGGAATTATCCTGCGGGATAAGTTGGGATGGTCTGACTAGCAGTTAGCTGAACTGCTCATCATTATTCATATAAATCATCATAACTATTAGATGCATGTTAAACCTTCTGTATTCAATTCAATTCATTCCTGAAAACCTAATCATTCAATCAATGATAAGAATTATGTAATTTGTTTCTAGCATACAAATTCCTAAAGCAACAATCAAACAAGAACATGCAATAAGATAGCATACTAATAACAGGCTTAGATCATACATATCAGTTAACCTCTTGATTAAATCATAGATATCCCGAAAGTTCTCTCAAAGATATCTAACAGACAAACGTGAACCTAATCTATCTCTAATCTTATGCTCCGTGTCTCTTTCTAATATATTTCAATCAAGAGAACAGTGGCCATGTCGAGTTCATTGATCATCATACATAGAATAGTTGGAAGTTCTATAACTAGCAATTGGTCAGATCCTGGTGATAGTTTAAGTTTGATAAATAATAAATAGAGGTTCAGTTTATAAGTTCATGAACATTTTGAATTCATACAGACAGAGTAACGGCATGATATTAGTACATAACTACCATATCATAGCAAACACATATTTGTCTAGCCTAACATATTGAATCTAGCATTCATTTCTAAACAATAATCGAATAACATGTTTAAGAAATAAATACGAGAGATTATATTAGAACCTGAATAAAAGGTAATACAGACAAATCTTCACGAATCTTGAAGTCTCGGAGTAACTCCGTACAAATATTATGATAAAAACACTAGCCTAATCACTCACTAGTCCCTATTCTAGAGAGAGTCTAGAGAGAGAAACTAGAGAGTGTGTGTGAGATAAAGGTGTGAGAGAAAGGTGTGAGGGAGAGAATGAGGAGTGATGCATGGTGAGGGATGATAGAAATGAGAAGGGGGGCTCCTATTTAGAGGCAAAGGTCCCAAGACTCCCGTATAAGCTCCAAAGCACAAAATACAAGCCCGAAACAACTCCGAACCTCAAAATAACTGAAAAACGACATCATTAGAGGGGGAAGGAAGCCGTATACGGCACCCAAGGGGCCGTATACGGTATCAAGGAGGCCGTATACGGTATGCCCTAGGCCGTTTGACTTTTATCTGTTGTCCGGTACTTCGTTTGTTGTTGTTTCGTTCGTATCTTGTTCGTTTCTTGTCCGTTTAGCTTGATTTTTATCCGTTGTCCGGTACTTCGTTTGTTGTTGTTTCGTTCGTATCTTCTTCGTTTCTTGTCCGTTTAGCTTGATTCTTTCGCCGACGATCTCAAAATTCCATTAAGCTTCTAATGATACCAAAATCATAAATTTTGGATGTGTGTAGCTCATACGTGCTTAGAATGCGTTCGGTTGATCTTTAGGTGTTGTATCTTCTCCGTTCCTTATCCGTTTTGCTTGATTCTTGATTCCCCGATCTTGTAATTACCTACAAATCATAAAATATTATTTAGGAAGTATAGATCATAGGTTAAATATAAGTGAAGGAATCAGGTGAAGTTTATTAGCTTTGTTTTGCATGTTATTTGGACGTTTATAGCGATTTTTGTCGCAACGTCTATATTTGAACTACTTTAGTGAATTTTAGTAAATAAAAATTGATTTAAGATGTTTTCACTATTTAATAGCTCAAATAGCGAGGAATAATGCGTGTAAAAACATGACTTTTTAAGTTAAATCAAGTGTGATGGATAAAAAAGGATGGAGGTGGTAAAGTGGATGCAAATTATAGTTGTTCTCAATTTTGACTACTTGAAGAATATATATAGATGCTTAAGAAGAGTTTCCTTATAGACTTGAAGCACAACATGAGTGATATGAGTGATATGGGGTACAACCTAATCTTGTACAATTAAGAACATCACTTGAGATGTTGAAGTAGGGGTATTCAAGTCATATGTGATAATGGAGAACATAGGTCATATAATTATAGCTAATTGAACCCAAAAACGAGAGTATATGTGACGTAGTTATCATGACAACTACACAACAAGAATGCTAAATGAAACAACTTAACATATTGTTAAGTTATCAAAATGCAAAAGTGGATACATCATTGATAAATATAGGGCAAAGTACAATTATAAAGAATCTACATATGAGACCTGCATAAACAAAACTCATTAAGAAGTAAGGACTATGAAGTTAGTCCAACAAGCGCTAATGAATGTTGAATGAAAGACTCACAGTTATTGCCAATGAAGATACTTTGGAATAAAATATCTTTTTGAAATTTGAAGTGTATACATGAGATAGGAATAACACTCAAGGAGTTGAGATGAGTGTAGAAATATGAATACACAAATGAGATTTCGAGGACGAAATCCTTTTAAGGGGGAGAGAATCATAACATTCCAAAATTTTGATTTATTGTTAATAATGATTTAAGTTATCAATTTAAGAATAATACTGAAGATAAATTACTTTAATTAATTCTCATGAATTAAGTGTGCTGAATTTGGATGAAAATTGTAAGGAATTGGGTGGAAGAGTCTAAAAGTGCAAACAACAAAAGTTGAGGGGCTGATGATGAAAAGTGGGGATAATTACATGATAATTAGGGACTAAAATTTCCTAATATCATTACTTGTGGCGGGAGAAAAACCGATCAAAAGAGGGAGGGAGTGAGGCAAAGTTAGGGTTTACAAACAAGGGGAATCGAGCTTAAATATAAACATAGAAGAAACTTGGATGATCGAGTTAATGAACATACTTGAATATAGGATTACAAGAATGTTTTTTAATTGAGATATGAAGGTAATAACTTTTTTAATTTCGTTTTAGGGTTTATTAATTCGTTATATATAAGTTTCTACGTTTAAGGGTTTGATTGTATATGAATATCAATATTTCTGATTATTTCAGTCTTGTTCGAAAATTCATATAAGATCAACCATAACTCCGATTGAGATGAATCTTATGTTTCTGGAAACACGAATGTATTAACTATATTTTGTTGTAAGATGATCAATGGTCAATTCGGAACCTAATGATCAATGGTCAGATTATGGACGAATTCAACATTATGATTCTATAAAATTCACATCAAATAGAGTTTTAAACCAAATGATTCAAAAATTTGGTATATGACAAGATTACTCAGTGATTGAACTTTCTGTAAAGTTATGTTGATAATGGGCTAATAAAATGGGGTTAAATGGATTGATGAATAGAAGTTTGTAAAGTTAAATTTGTCTATGAGATTGTCTTCGGTTTAATTAGGAGTCAAGAAGGGATCAAACAATTAAGAGATATTCATACTCTCTTTTAGGAGTAATATTAATCAATTTATGACTGTCCTTACTCTCTTTTAGGAGTAATATTAATCTTCTTTCTCAAACCAAATACAATTAAAGTACAAATGATCTCTAATCGTATATTATGCTTCTTTAATCTTACTTTTAGGTTACAAGAACTCTTGAAGGAATTTGTAGCATATAATTTGGAGACCTAGAATATGAGGAAAGATAATGTTTTCCAAAATCGGGTGCACAATCAAAAGATAACACTTTTGATAATAGCTTGTTATAATTTGGAGACCTAGAATATGAGGAAAGATAATGTTTTCCAAAATCGGGTGCACAATCAAAAGATAACACTTTTGATAATAGCTTGTATTTAATACTTGTTATAAAGATTAACTAATATCATTCCTTCTAAGGGTTAACATGGAATGCTTATGATTAAAGGGGTTTAAAATGAGTAGCTTGATTAGCTACATTTGATGATACAATATGCATGCGGGAAGAGTATAAAAGGGTTGTATACTTACTATACTATTAAGATGCTTGCATGTGGGGATATATTAAGGGTAACATTAACTTGCTACATTGATGATATAATGATTGATAGTGATAGTCTTAAATTGATATATCGATGATACATTTGTGAATTTGTACTTAGCTCATAATATCGCTAGTACACTAGATGATGATGCATGATACTTTAGACACTATGCACCATTAGGGGCCCTAATACTTGATGAATGATGAACACTTTGAGATTCTTATTCTTAATAATATTAAAAGATGATTAATACAAGAACTTAAAGTGAATTTCCCCGATGGATCCAAATCGCGAGAACGGGGCTGTGGAACCGTATACTGGATCTAGAACTTGATTACAACTAATCAAATGTGGAATCTCTGATTAATTGCGTAACATGTAAATCAATCAAACGTAAACACACGGAGTAAATAAACTTTTCTCTTTTCTATTAATTCACTGACGCAACGATTACAATTTGTATATGAAATGCTCTATACTATATCATACAAACTGCTAACTCTCAAAATACATTTGTACTTAATCACAGACTCGACATTCATATTTATAGACATTGTTCATGCGAACTTAATGCAATCTGCGAACTTATGGATAAGTTCGCATAACAAGTTCGCACCAAGGATAAGTTCGCATAACACTTTACAAAAAATGTTAAGTCTAAAACTCTATATATTTACATGTGAAGTGTATGGCTAACCCAATAACGAAAGTTTCGTAAGGGGACTGGAGCAGGCTATGAAGCTCCAAGATGCATGACACACTTCTTGTAGAAACAAACACCCCTTGTTAGCAGCTTGGATAATTTGTCTATTCTTGTAGCAACAAACTACATGTATGCCTGTGTGCAGCAAACTTCAACGACTCTTTGAAACATTAAGGCTGGAGTTTCATTTTCTTGATTGTAGATGATCATATTGTTATTTAAGCATGCCAAATCCTCTCTAGATAAATTGATTAGACTCAAAGGATCATAGATAGAAATGGTTATCATCTTTGGAAAAATGCTACTGTGACACCCGACACTTTAGGGTAATGATTACCTTAAGCTAGAACCATAATTACGTGTCTTTAGTATTTGATTAGGCTAAATACTTGTAACTACTTGTATATGATTATATACACATTCGTGAATATATGTAATTACGCGAAAACAACTGGACGGAGTCCGACAATCTATACGGCGTTAGTGATAACTTTTCATAAATAGAGTAAACCTATCTTATAGTTTAAATAGTAGTTATTTACCCTATACTATTATTATTAAATAATAATATACGAAAAACCTAGACATTTTGCTTAAAACGTAACAAACGCAACGAAAACGTGCTTTTATCGCGCCCAACACCCGAACGTGTCGCACCCCCAAATTACGATGCAGCGGAAGTCGGGTCGGGGCGCGACTAATCATGGATCATTACACAAAGCTATGGCAAACAACTCTATATGAGACGTTTTGAAAATAATACAAAAGTGATTACATTAGTAATTCAATTGTTTACATCAAATTCTGAGCTCGCGAACAGTTCAAGAGATTCTAATACATAACTAATGTTACAAAATAGTAATGCAAGAAAAATCTCCGATATTTGTAAAGCATGCGACTCGAACTATCGTGTCCTGGGGTAGTCCTACTCCTGTTGTGAACCTGAGAATACATACTAAAACGGTCAACGTAATGTTGGTGAGTTCATAGGTTTGAAACAGTTATCAAAAGTTGGTAATAATCACAAGATTTAATCAGTGTTGCACAAATGCAAAATAAGTGTATACTATTGCCATGAGTCTCACAGTTCGACGCTTAACCTAGTTTGTGCCTCGGGCAGATGCACAATCCAATACACCTGTAACAGTCAAATATTAATGCGTCCGTGGGTCGGCTAGAGCGACTAGCCCGGACGGGGATGTCGATCCCCGATAGATCTATCCAATAATACTCGCGCTCATACGATTAACGAACTATGATAAGGTGAGGACTTTCAGTGGATTAAAGGTCTCATGCAATCCGTATAAGAGTTGTTTCAGTTACTTGTGATTATAATAAACAGTGTATGTAATCTCACCCCATAGTATAAAACAGTAAAAGTGGGGCTATGAGACTCACCTGAGTCTTGTAAGCGTGCGTTTAAGTTAATAAACGTTTGTCCAAAGTGTAACCTTCGGGCGCCCTAAACGCACAAGGTTATGTATGAGTGAATGTCTCAAAAGATCATTCATGCTAGTTGTCCACTCAACTAGTTATGTCCAAGTGTTTGTTTATCGTTTGCGTTTAGAAAAATAAATATGTATGGCCCGTTGGTGATATTTTGTGGAAACACAGATTTGATAAATTATGTTACGCATTTCCTACTTTTCTGGTTTTGGTTATTTGATTAGTGCGACAAGGGGAAGGGGGCGAAGCCCCTGAGTGACGGGGGTCCGGGGGCAGAGCCCCTGGTAGCGGGGTCCAAGGGGTGGCATCCCCTGGCGGGGTCCAAGGGGCAGAGCCCCTGGCTGGGGTCGAGCTGTGTTTTTAAGGAAAACGTATCGATTTTTGTGTTTTTAGCGACACAAAGGCTTGTGTCGCTATGTGCGACACTAGGGTATTATGCGACACAAAGTTATTATGCGACACCAGGATTAGTGTCGCAAGTTGTGATTTCGATTTTGTTTTAGCGACACAAGTGTTAGTGTCGCAGGGAATTGCGACACCAGTTAACACTGTTGGTTGAATTACTGCGACACAAGGGTTACTACTGTTAGTTCAATTTGCTGCGACACTAGCTTAGTGTCGCAGGTTAGTACTATTTTATGATTTAGCGACACAAGCTTTGTGTCGCAGATTAGTACTGCTGTCTTATGTTTTAGCGACACAAGCTTTGTGTCGCAATGGCCTTGGGCCAGCTGCGACACAGACGGGCTGTTGTGTTTTCTTTGTTCGGGAACTTGGTCAAATGTGCTCGGTTTGACCCGAAACTTTTAGGGAAGTCTTAAATATGTTACTAGAGCTTAGAAAAATTGTCGTTACGTTTCATAGTTATTTCGAAAGTGTCGTCTCATTTTTATTGCAAAAACAGTCCATGGCTTTATTTTCCTAGTTTTTGGGTCGTTTTCGGGGCTCGTTTTGACTAACCAAAATTTCGAAGTGAACTCCAAGAAAAATCACGGTTGTTCCTACATATCTTAGCTACCTCCAGTAAAAATTTCATAACTTTTGGTCAAGTATAGCTCACGAAATCGTCCAAGGATTAGACAAAGGTCCAGCAGGTCGGTTTTTGGACCTTTGCTCAGTGTTTGGTCTATATCTCACGATTTACAAAACTTCAGAAAAAGTCCAAGTACAACTTTGAAAGGTAACAGAAAAAGCAAACTTTTCCAAGTGGTTTCAGTCGTTTTGGAGTTGTAGATCTCGAGATATGCTTTCCCAAAGTTGGTCGATTTTTCTGTCCAAAACGACAGTCCATACTCATCAGACAAGCATTTCTTAAGGTTAGAAATGTGAAAAGTGTTGTGCACGCTACTGAGTTCTTGAGGTAGCTGCAGTCGATATGCCACCGGACCAATCCTTTCCAGAATTTCAAACGGTCCGATGTACCTAGGGTTAAGCTTTCCACGTTTACCAAAGCGAATGACACCTTTCCAAGGTGACACTTTCAACAGTACTTTGTCCCCGACTTGAAACTCGAGGTGTTTGCGTCTCACGTCAGCATAGCTCTTCTGACGATCACGTGCGGCTTTTAGCCGGTTTTGGATACCTACGATTTTCTCAGTGGTTTCATGTATGATTTCGGGACTGGTGAGTTGGCTATCTCCCACCTCGGTCCAACAGAGAGGTGAGCGGCATTTTCGCTCATAGAGTGCCTCGAAAGGTGCAGCCTTTATGCTGGAGTGATAACTGTTGTTGTACGAAAATTCGCATAGAGGCAAGTGATTTTCCCAATTCTTACCGAAGTCAATTACGCAAGCTCGTAGCATATCCTCTAGGGTCTGAATGGTTCGTTCGCTTTGGCCATCGGTTTGCGGGTGGTAGGCCGTACTCATATCCAAACGAGTGCCTAGTGATTTTTGTAAGGATTGCCAAAAGCGAAAAGTGAAACGGCTATCTCTATCTGAGATGATCGAGATGGGTACGCCGTGTCGAGCGACGATTTCTTTTATGTAGATGCGAGTCAAACGCTCCATCTTGTCAGTTTCCTTGATTGCCAGGAAATGAGCAGATTTGGTGAGGCGATCGACGATCACCCAAATGGTATCGCAACCGCTCGGTGTTTTCGGCAGTTTAGTGATGAAGTCCATGGAGATCTGCTCCCATTTCCATTGGGGTATTTCAGGTTGTTGTAATAATCCGGAGGGTTTCTGGTATTCGGCCTTAACCTTTGAGCAGGTAAGGCACTTGCTAACGTAAGTAGCTATGTCAGCCTTTATGTTGGGCCACCAATACGACTCTTTGATGCCGTGATACATCTTGTCGGCTCCAGGATGTATAGAGTATCGAGATTTGTGAGCTTCATCCATCACCAAATCTCGTAAATTTCCAAAGTTTGGTAACCATATCCGGTTAGAGAAGTATCGGGCTCCATCGGACTTGATTTCGAATTGTTTATCCATGCCTCGAAGGGCTTTGCTTTTCACGTTCTCTTCCTTGAGTGCTTCGAGTTGTGCGGCATTGATTTGAGTGGTGAGGTTGTTATGCACAGTCATACCGAGGGCTCGAACTCGCAGCGGTTTAGCTCGTTCCTTTCGACTTAAGGCATCGGCCACAACGTTCGCCTTGCCTGGGTGATAGCGGATTTCGCAGTCGTAATCGGTAAGTAGCTCGACCCATCGGCTTTGTCTCATGTTCAGATCCTTCTGATCAAAGATGTGCTGAAGACTTTTGTGGTCAGTGAAGATAGTACACTTAGTACCATATAGGTAATGTCTCCAGATTTTAAGTGCGAAAACCACAGCTCCTAGTTCCAAGTCGTGAGTCGTATAGTTTTTCTCATGGACTTTGAGTTGTCGGGAGGCGTAAGCTATGACTTTTTCTCGTTGAATTAACACACAACCAAGTCCCTGGTGTGAGGCGTCACAGTAGACCACAAAGTCATCGTTGCCTTCGGGTAATGACAGGATGGGTGCGCTGCAAAGTTTTTGTTTTAATAACTGGAATGCCGACTCCTGTTTGTCAGTCCAATCGAACTTCTTTTCTTTTTGAGTCAGTGCGGTTAAAGGTTGAGCTATTTTTGAAAAATTCTCAATGAGTCGCCGATAATATCCAGCGAGTCCTAAGAATTGACGTACTTCGGTTGGAGTTGTGGGCGCTTGCCAGCACTTAATGGCCTCGATTTTCGATGGATCGACATGTATCCCTTTACTGTCGATGACGTGCTCTAAGAATTGTACGGTTCGGATCCAAAATTCGCATTTGGAGAATTTGGCGTATAACTCCTCGCGTTTGAGTAATTCAAGAATGGTTTTCAGGTGTTGGCCGTGTTCTTGTTCGTTGCGAGAGTAAATCAGGATGTCATCGATGAACACAATGACGAATTTGTCGAGATATGGCTTGCACACCCGATTCATAAGATCCATGAATACAGCCGGTGCGTTGGTTAAGCCAAATGGCATGACCTGGAATTCGTAGTGACCGTATCGAGTTCGGAATGCGGTTTTTGGGATATCGTCGTTCTGAACTCGCAATTGATGATAACCTGACCGTAGGTCGATTTTTGAGTAAACACTCGATCCCTGGAGTTGGTCGAATAGGTCATCGATTCGGGGAAGTGGGTACCGATTCTTAACGGTCAGCTTGTTCAACTCTCGGTAATCGATACACATTCGGAAGGACCCATCTTTCTTTTTCACAAATAGGACCGGAGCTCCCCACGGTGAGGAACTTGGTCGAATGAATCCCTTATCCAAGAGTTCCTGTAATTGAGTAGACAACTCCTAAAGTTCGGAAGGGGCTAAACGGTACGGAGCTCGTGCCACGGGTGCTGCGCCGGGCACTAAATCGATCTGAAATTCGACTTGTCTGGGTGGTGGGAGGCCAGGCAAGTCTTCAGGGAAGACTTCAGGAAAGTCTCGGACAATAGGCACATCTTCAAGCCGCTTCTCCTCCGACTTCTTCTCAGTTACATGTGCCAGAAGTGCCGGGTATCCTTTTCGTAGATATTTTCTAGTTTTCATGCACGATATTACATTCACCCTCGATCCCCCAGTCTCCCCTTTTATGATTAAGGTCCCACCGGTGACGAGAGGAATGCGAACGAGTTTCTCGTGGCAAACGATTTCGGCGCGGTTTTTGGACAACCAATCCATACCTACGATGATGTCGAAGCTCCCGATTTCGATGGGAATTAAATCTATGGAAAAGGATTCATTTGCTAAGTTTAAAGTGCAATTTTGAATTACACTGTCGGCCTCAATCAGTTTACCGTTTGCTAATTCCACTATATATTTAGCACCTAAGGTCGTGGGAGTAATATTGAGTAGCGAGCTAAACTCATCGGATATGAAACTCTTATCAGCACCAGTATCAAACAAGACAGATGCAGTTAAGTTGTTGAGGAGAAACATACCCGTAACCACATCAGGGTCTTGCCGGGCTTCTCCCGAGTAAATCACAAAAGCTCTGCCGCGAGCGTTGTTGTTCCTGTTGTTGTTGTTGTTGTTGTTCTTCAGCTTCGGACAGTCATTTCTGAAGTGTCCGGGGTTACCACATTCATAACAGGTTCTTGGTGTACCGGGTTTGGCTGTGGTGTTGGGAACTCTGCAGTCCTTAGCTAAGTGGCCCTGTCGTTTGCATTTGGTACAAACGTTGCCACATGGACCATCGTGATGTAAGGTACAGTTGGGGCAGTAGGGTCTGCTCCCTTGGTACTTTTTCTTGTCATCGGTTCCCGTTGTATAGGCTCTCACAGTCTCCGACCTTCTGTTCTGTTGTTGGTTGGGGTTTCCTTCCCATTTTCTTTTGTTATCCCCAGACCGGTTTCCCGTATTCGCAGCACGTGTCCCACGGCGGATCACCTGGGCCATTAAACTGTGTGCCATACGGACGGCACTTTGAATGGTTCCAGGGTTTGAAGCAGTCACCATACCTTGAATCTTTGCTGGGAGTCCCCAGATGTATCTCTCGATTCTCTTGTACTCGGGGTCCACCATTGTTGGACAAAGGAGTGCCAACTGGTGAAAACGGGTGGTGTAGCTGGCGATGTCGTCGCCCTTAACTGTGAGGTTCCAGAATTCTACCTCTAGTTGTTGTAGTTCCTCCCTGGGGCAATACTCCTCCGTCATCATCTTTTTCAAATCCTCCCAGGGGAGTTGATAGGCTGTGTCGATCCCCACGGTTTGCATGTAGGTGTTCCACCAGGTAAGTGCACCGTCCAGGAAGGTGCAGGTGGAGTACTTGACCTTGCACTCTTCAGTGCAGTCGCAGATACGGAATACAGATTCCATCTTTTCAATCCATCGTAACAGACCGATGGCTCCTTCAGTACCCTTGAAGTTTAAGGGTTTGCAGCTCATGAATTCCTTGTAGGAACAAGGTTTGATTGTTGGGGCAGCATTCGAGGTGTTTTCACTGCCAGCATGTGGTATCGATCCAATATTTTGGTTTGCTCCCTGAGCAGCCAATGCGTCGGCTACTCCTTGAGCGATGAATTGCGCGAGTTCCTCAGCGTTGAAAGTTTGTCTTCTTGGCGGCATGATTCTTAAATGAAAAGAAATTAATGTAGGTGAGATAGTTTGTACGAGAAGCGTGTTTATCACAGAGGTATATGCATAGGGTAATATACAATAGTACAAAGTGTCAATTAGCGGTGATAAAATGATAGAATGGTAACCACTCAAAATAATAGTTCCAAAGATCACAGAGTTCAATGTCTACAAAAGATGCCGGGTATCATCGCACCCGGACTAATTACAAGTGGTTAATAGATTTGTTACATGACGGTTACTACCCTACTCCCGACGTCGATCTGCCTGTGGTAGCAGAGTGATGATCCGATCGACCGCTTCTGCAAGTCTGCCAGCCTGTCGCGCACTCTCCTCAGCTAGCGTTAGTCGTCGCTCTAGCATACGCGAGAGCTGTTCAGCCTCCTGGGAACGCTGCTCACATTGTTGCATTCTAATCCGCAACTCCATAAGCTCGTCCCTCGTATCCGTTGCTAGGTCGTTTGTGAGGTTCACGACTTCTGCTATATCCTCCTGGTTCTGGAGGGATTGAGTCATGTCACCCCGTAATTCTCTTTGCTCCATTCTCATTGTCTCGAGTCTCCTCTCGTAACGGTGAAGTCTCGCAGCTAACACTGGAACAGTGTGATGAGTGGGTTCCTGAGTGTAGGGAGAAATATCCATGGGTTCTGCGGTTGACTGGATCCCTTCCTCGTGTCTCCAGGTCTCTAGTGCGTTTGACAACCAGTCCCACTCGCGTGTTTCCGCTTGACGGTGGTCTCTGACTCGAATGCCTGCGGCGTTTCTCGACCGAGGTCTGGCCTGGTTGGCTCTGGTATCGCTCCTGGTGCGTGGGCGACGGGACCCTGAAGGAGCACGGGTGGATGAGTTTGGAGTTTCGTCTCCCTCGGTGATAGTCATGCGGTTAGGAAAGTCTGCCATTCTGTGGTCAGAGTTTTAGTACGTGAGAACTATATATATACGTATGACACACAATACTCTAATAAGTATAGTATGGAATACTTTTGTCCTGCCTCTAATGTTATCAAAGTCGTCTAATGTATTCCCATTTACCATAACCAGGTCACGTCCTGCATCGATTCCCTTTTAATTGTACATAGTTGATCAGGCTATGTTAATTAAAATTGAATGATGAAATTCCTGAGCTAGTTATGCCTAATGAGGAATACTACCTAAAAGTTATAGTCTAGGTCCACTAATGCAACCTAGTTCGCTATAACTATGGCTCTGATACCAATCTGTCGCACCCCCAAATTACGATGCAGCGGAAGTCGGGTCGGGGCGCGACTAATCATGGATCATTACACAAAGCTATGGCAAACAACTCTATATGAGACGTTTTGAAAATAATACAAAAGTGATTACATTAGTAATTCAATTGTTTACATCAAATTCTGAGCTCGCGAACAGTTCAAGAGATTCTAATACATAACTAATGTTACAAAATAGTAATGCAAGAAAAATCTTCGATATTTGTAAAGCATGCGACTCGAACTATCGTGTCCTGGGGTAGTCCTACTCCTGTTGTGAACCTGAGAATACATACTAAAACGGTCAACGTAATGTTGGTGAGTTCATAGGTTTGAAACAGTTATCAAAAGTTGGTAATAATCACAAGATTTAATCAGTGTTGCACAAATGCAAAATAAGTGTATACTATTGCCATGAGTCTCACAGTTCGACGCTTAACCTAGTTTGTGCCTCGGGCAGATGCACAATCCAATACACCTGTAACAGTCAAATATTAATGCGTCCGTGGGTCGGCTAGAGCGACTAGCCCGGACGGGGATGTCGATCCCCGATAGATCTATCCAATAATACTCGCGCTCATACGATTAACGAACTATGATAAGGTGAGGACTTTCAGTGGATTAAAGGTCTCATGCAATCCGTATAAGAGTTGTTTCAGTTACTTGTGATTATAATAAACAGTGTATGTAATCTCACCCCATAGTATAAAACAGTAAAAGTGGGGCTATGAGACTCACCTGAGTCTTGTAAGCGTGCGTTTAAGTTAATAAACGTTTGTCCAAAGTGTAACCTTCGGGCGCCCTAAACGCACAAGGTTATGTATGAGTGAATGTCTCAAAAGATCATTCATGCTAGTTGTCCACTCAACTAGTTATGTCCAAGTGTTTGTTTATCGTTTGCGTTTAGAAAAATAAATATGTATGGCCCGTTGGTGATATTTTGTGGAAACACAGATTTGATAAATTATGTTACGCATTTCCTACTTTTCTGGTTTTGGTTATTTGATTAGTGCGACAAGGGGAAGGGGGCGAAGCCCCTGAGTGACGGGGGTCCGGGGGCAGAGCCCCTGGTAGCGGGGTCCAAGGGGTGGCAACCCCTGGCGGGGTCCAAGGGGCAGAGCCCCTGGCTGGGGTCGAGCTGTGTTTTTAAGGAAAACGTATCGATTTTTGTGTTTTTAGCGACACAAAGGCTTGTGTCGCTATGTGCGACACTAGGGTATTATGCGACACAAAGTTATTATGCGACACCAGGATTAGTGTCGCAAGTTGTGATTTCGATTTTGTTTTAGCGACACAAGTGTTAGTGTCGCAGGGAATTGCGACACCAGTTAACACTGTTGGTTGAATTACTGCGACACAAGGGTTACTACTGTTAGTTCAATTTGCTGCGACACTAGCTTAGTGTCGCAGGTTAGTACTATTTTATGATTTAGCGACACAAGCTTTGTGTCGCAGATTAGTACTGCTGTCTTATGTTTTAGCGACACAAGCTTTGTGTCGCAATGGCCTTGGGCCAGCTGCGACACAGACGGGCTGTTGTGTTTTCTTTGTTCGGGAACTTGGTCAAATGTGCTCGGTTTGACCCGAAACTTTTAGGGAAGTCTTAAATATGTTACTAGAGCTTAGAAAAATTGTCGTTACGTTTCATAGTTATTTCGAAAGTGTCGTCTCATTTTTATTGCAAAAACAGTCCATGGCTTTATTTTCCTAGTTTTTGGGTCGTTTTCGGGGCTCGTTTTGACTAACCAAAATTTCGAAGTGAACTCCAAGAAAAATCACGGTTGTTCCTACATATCTTAGCTACCTCCAGTAAAAATTTCATAACTTTTGGTCAAGTATAGCTCACGAAATCGTCCAAGGATTAGACAAAGGTCCAGCAGGTCGGTTTTTGGACCTTTGCTCAGTGTTTGGTCTATATCTCACGATTTACAAAACTTCAGAAAAAGTCCAAGTACAACTTTGAAAGGTAACAGAAAAAGCAAACTTTTCCAAGTGGTTTCAGTCGTTTTGGAGTTGTAGATCTCGAGATATGCTTTCCCAAAGTTGGTCGATTTTTCTGTCCAAAACGACAGTCCATACTCATCAGACAAGCATTTCTTAAGGTTAGAAATGTGAAAAGTGTTGTGCACGCTACTGAGTTCTTGAGGTAGCTGCAGTCGATATGCCACCGGACCAATCCTTTCCAGAATTTCAAACGGTCCGATGTACCTAGGGTTAAGCTTTCCACGTTTACCAAAGCGAATGACACCTTTCCAAGGTGACACTTTCAACAGTACTTTGTCCCCGACTTGAAACTCGAGGTGTTTGCGTCTCACGTCAGCATAGCTCTTCTGACGATCACGTGCGGCTTTTAGCCGGTTTTGGATACCTACGATTTTCTCAGTGGTTTCATGTATGATTTCGGGACTGGTGAGTTGGCTATCTCCCACCTCGGTCCAACAGAGAGGTGAGCGGCATTTTCGCTCATAGAGTGCCTCGAAAGGTGCAGCCTTTATGCTGGAGTGATAACTGTTGTTGTACGAAAATTCGCATAGAGGCAAGTGATTTTCCCAATTCTTACCGAAGTCAATTACGCAAGCTCGTAGCATATCCTCTAGGGTCTGAATGGTTCGTTCGCTTTGGCCATCGGTTTGCGGGTGGTAGGCCGTACTCATATCCAAACGAGTGCCTAGTGATTTTTGTAAGGATTGCCAAAAGCGAAAAGTGAAACGGCTATCTCTATCTGAGATGATCGAGATGGGTACGCCGTGTCGAGCGACGATTTCTTTTATGTAGATGCGAGTCAAACGCTCCATCTTGTCAGTTTCCTTGATTGCCAGGAAATGAGCAGATTTGGTGAGGCGATCGACGATCACCCAAATGGTATCGCAACCGCTCGGTGTTTTCGGCAGTTTAGTGATGAAGTCCATGGAGATCTGCTCCCATTTCCATTGGGGTATTTCAGGTTGTTGTAATAATCCGGAGGGTTTCTGGTATTCGGCCTTAACCTTTGAGCAGGTAAGGCACTTGCTAACGTAAGTAGCTATGTCAGCCTTTATGTTGGGCCACCAATACGACTCTTTGATGCCGTGATACATCTTGTCGGCTCCAGGATGTATAGAGTATCGAGATTTGTGAGCTTCATCCATCACCAAATCTCGTAAATTTCCAAAGTTTGGTAACCATATCCGGTTAGAGAAGTATCGGGCTCCATCGGACTTGATTTCGAATTGTTTATCCATGCCTCGAAGGGCTTTGCTTTTCACGTTCTCTTCCTTGAGTGCTTCGAGTTGTGCGGCATTGATTTGAGTGGTGAGGTTGTTATGCACAGTCATACCGAGGGCTCGAACTCGCAGCGGTTTAGCTCGTTCCTTTCGACTTAAGGCATCGGCCACAACGTTCGCCTTGCCTGGGTGATAGCGGATTTCGCAGTCGTAATCGGTAAGTAGCTCGACCCATCGGCTTTGTCTCATGTTCAGATCCTTCTGATCAAAGATGTGCTGAAGACTTTTGTGGTCAGTGAAGATAGTACACTTAGTACCATATAGGTAATGTCTCCAGATTTTAAGTGCGAAAACCACAGCTCCTAGTTCCAAGTCGTGAGTCGTATAGTTTTTCTCATGGACTTTGAGTTGTCGGGAGGCGTAAGCTATGACTTTTTCTCGTTGAATTAACACACAACCAAGTCCCTGGTGTGAGGCGTCACAGTAGACCACAAAGTCATCGTTGCCTTCGGGTAATGACAGGATGGGTGCGCTGCAAAGTTTTTGTTTTAATAACTGGAATGCCGACTCCTGTTTGTCAGTCCAATCGAACTTCTTTTCTTTTTGAGTCAGTGCGGTTAAAGGTTGAGCTATTTTTGAAAAATTCTCAATGAGTCGCCGATAATATCCAGCGAGTCCTAAGAATTGACGTACTTCGGTTGGAGTTGTGGGCGCTTGCCAGCACTTAATGGCCTCGATTTTCGATGGATCGACATGTATCCCTTTACTGTCGATGACGTGCTCTAAGAATTGTACGGTTCGGATCCAAAATTCGCATTTGGAGAATTTGGCGTATAACTCCTCGCGTTTGAGTAATTCAAGAATGGTTTTCAGGTGTTGGCCGTGTTCTTGTTCGTTGCGAGAGTAAATCAGGATGTCATCGATGAACACAATGACGAATTTGTCGAGATATGGCTTGCACACCCGATTCATAAGATCCATGAATACAGCCGGTGCGTTGGTTAAGCCAAATGGCATGACCTGGAATTCGTAGTGACCGTATCGAGTTCGGAATGCGGTTTTTGGGATATCGTCGTTCTGAACTCGCAATTGATGATAACCTGACCGTAGGTCGATTTTTGAGTAAACACTCGATCCCTGGAGTTGGTCGAATAGGTCATCGATTCGGGGAAGTGGGTACCGATTCTTAACGGTCAGCTTGTTCAACTCTCGGTAATCGATACACATTCGGAAGGACCCATCTTTCTTTTTCACAAATAGGACCGGAGCTCCCCACGGTGAGGAACTTGGTCGAATGAATCCCTTATCCAAGAGTTCCTGTAATTGAGTAGACAACTCCTAAAGTTCGGAAGGGGCTAAACGGTACGGAGCTCGTGCCACGGGTGCTGCGCCGGGCACTAAATCGATCTGAAATTCGACTTGTCTGGGTGGTGGGAGGCCAGGCAAGTCTTCAGGGAAGACTTCAGGAAAGTCTCGGACAATAGGCACATCTTCAAGCCGCTTCTCCTCCGACTTCTTCTCAGTTACATGTGCCAGAAGTGCCGGGTATCCTTTTCGTAGATATTTTCTAGTTTTCATGCACGATATTACATTCACCCTCGATCCCCCAGTCTCCCCTTTTATGATTAAGGTCCCACCGGTGACGAGAGGAATGCGAACGAGTTTCTCGTGGCAAACGATTTCGGCGCGGTTTTTGGACAACCAATCCATACCTACGATGATGTCGAAGCTCCCGATTTCGATGGGAATTAAATCTATGGAAAAGGATTCATTTGCTAAGTTTAAAGTGCAATTTTGAATTACACTGTCGGCCTCAATCAGTTTACCGTTTGCTAATTCCACTATATATTTAGCACCTAAGGTCGTGGGAGTAATATTGAGTAGCGAGCTAAACTCATCGGATATGAAACTCTTATCAGCACCAGTATCAAACAAGACAGATGCAGTTAAGTTGTTGAGGAGAAACATACCCGTAACCACATCAGGGTCTTGCCGGGCTTCTCCCGAGTAAATCACAAAAGCTCTGCCGCGAGCGTTGTTGTTCCTGTTGTTGTTGTTGTTGTTGTTCTTCAGCTTCGGACAGTCATTTCTGAAGTGTCCGGGGTTACCACATTCATAACAGGTTCTTGGTGTACCGGGTTTGGCTGTGGTGTTGGGAACTCTGCAGTCCTTAGCTAAGTGGCCCTGTCGTTTGCATTTGGTACAAACGTTGCCACATGGACCATCGTGATGTAAGGTACAGTTGGGGCAGTAGGGTCTGCTCCCTTGGTACTTTTTCTTGTCATCGGTTCCCGTTGTATAGGCTCTCACAGTCTCCGACCTTCTGTTCTGTTGTTGGTTGGGGTTTCCTTCCCATTTTCTTTTGTTATCCCCAGACCGGTTTCCCGTATTCGCAGCACGTGTCCCACGGCGGATCACCTGGGCCATTAAACTGTGTGCCATACGGACGGCACTTTGAATGGTTCCAGGGTTTGAAGCAGTCACCATACCTTGAATCTTTGCTGGGAGTCCCCAGATGTATCTCTCGATTCTCTTGTACTCGGGGTCCACCATTGTTGGACAAAGGAGTGCCAACTGGTGAAAACGGGTGGTGTAGCTGGCGATGTCGTCGCCCTTAACTGTGAGGTTCCAGAATTCTACCTCTAGTTGTTGTAGTTCCTCCCTGGGGCAATACTCCTCCGTCATCATCTTTTTCAAATCCTCCCAGGGGAGTTGATAGGCTGTGTCGATCCCCACGGTTTGCATGTAGGTGTTCCACCAGGTAAGTGCACCGTCCAGGAAGGTGCAGGTGGAGTACTTGACCTTGCACTCTTCAGTGCAGTCGCAGATACGGAATACAGATTCCATCTTTTCAATCCATCGTAACAGACCGATGGCTCCTTCAGTACCCTTGAAGTTTAAGGGTTTGCAGCTCATGAATTCCTTGTAGGAACAAGGTTTGATTGTTGGGGCAGCATTCGAGGTGTTTTCACTGCCAGCATGTGGTATCGATCCAATATTTTGGTTTGCTCCCTGAGCAGCCAATGCGTCGGCTACTCCTTGAGCGATGAATTGCGCGAGTTCCTCAGCGTTGAAAGTTTGTCTTCTTGGCGGCATGATTCTTAAATGAAAAGAAATTAATGTAGGTGAGATAGTTTGTACGAGAAGCGTGTTTATCACAGAGGTATATGCATAGGGTAATATACAATAGTACAAAGTGTCAATTAGCGGTGATAAAATGATAGAATGGTAACCACTCAAAATAATAGTTCCAAAGATCACAGAGTTCAATGTCTACAAAAGATGCCGGGTATCATCGCACCCGGACTAATTACAAGTGGTTAATAGATTTGTTACATGACGGTTACTACCCTACTCCCGACGTCGATCTGCCTGTGGTAGCAGAGTGATGATCCGATCGACCGCTTCTGCAAGTCTGCCAGCCTGTCGCGCACTCTCCTCAGCTAGCGTTAGTCGTCGCTCTAGCATACGCGAGAGCTGTTCAGCCTCCTGGGAACGCTGCTCACATTGTTGCATTCTAATCCGCAACTCCATAAGCTCGTCCCTCGTATCCGTTGCTAGGTCGTTTGTGAGGTTCACGACTTCTGCTATATCCTCCTGGTTCTGGAGGGATTGAGTCATGTCACCCCGTAATTCTCTTTGCTCCATTCTCATTGTCTCGAGTCTCCTCTCGTAACGGTGAAGTCTCGCAGCTAACACTGGAACAGTGTGATGAGTGGGTTCCTGAGTGTAGGGAGAAATATCCATGGGTTCTGCGGTTGACTGGATCCCTTCCTCGTGTCTCCAGGTCTCTAGTGCGTTTGACAACCAGTCCCACTCGCGTGTTTCCGCTTGACGGTGGTCTCTGACTCGAATGCCTGCGGCGTTTCTCGACCGAGGTCTGGCCTGGTTGGCTCTGGTATCGCTCCTGGTGCGTGGGCGACGGGACCCTGAAGGAGCACGGGTGGATGAGTTTGGAGTTTCGTCTCCCTCGGTGATAGTCATGCGGTTAGGAAAGTCTGCCATTCTGTGGTCAGAGTTTTAGTACGTGAGAACTATATATATACGTATGACACACAATACTCTAATAAGTATAGTATGGAATACTTTTGTCCTGCCTCTAATGTTATCAAAGTCGTCTAATGTATTCCCATTTACCATAACCAGGTCACGTCCTGCATCGATTCCCTTTTAATTGTACATAGTTGATCAGGCTATGTTAATTAAAATTGAATGATGAAATTCCTGAGCTAGTTATGCCTAATGAGGAATACTACCTAAAAGTTATAGTCTAGGTCCACTAATGCAACCTAGTTCGCTATAACTATGGCTCTGATACCAATCTGTCGCACCCCCAAATTACGATGCAGCGGAAGTCGGGTCGGGGCGCGACTAATCATGGATCATTACACAAAGCTATGGCAAACAACTCTATATGAGACGTTTTGAAAATAATACAAAAGTGATTACATTAGTAATTCAATTGTTTACATCAAATTCTGAGCTCGCGAACAGTTCAAGAGATTCTAATACATAACTAATGTTACAAAATAGTAATGCAAGAAAAATCTCCGATATTTGTAAAGCATGCGACTCGAACTATCGTGTCCTGGGGTAGTCCTACTCCTGTTGTGAACCTGAGAATACATACTAAAACGGTCAACGTAATGTTGGTGAGTTCATAGGTTTGAAACAGTTATCAAAAGTTGGTAATAATCACAAGATTTAATCAGTGTTGCACAAATGCAAAATAAGTGTATACTATTGCCATGAGTCTCACAGTTCGACGCTTAACCTAGTTTGTGCCTCGGGCAGATGCACAATCCAATACACCTGTAACAGTCAAATATTAATGCGTCCGTGGGTCGGCTAGAGCGACTAGCCCGGACGGGGATGTCGATCCCCGATAGATCTATCCAATAATACTCGCGCTCATACGATTAACGAACTATGATAAGGTGAGGACTTTCAGTGGATTAAAGGTCTCATGCAATCCGTATAAGAGTTGTTTCAGTTACTTGTGATTATAATAAACAGTGTATGTAATCTCACCCCATAGTATAAAACAGTAAAAGTGGGGCTATGAGACTCACCTGAGTCTTGTAAGCGTGCGTTTAAGTTAATAAACGTTTGTCCAAAGTGTCTTCGGGCGCCCTAAACGCACAAGGTTATGTATGAGTGAATGTCTCAAAAGATCATTCATGCTAGTTGTCCACTCAACTAGTTATGTCCAAGTGTTTGTTTATCGTTTGCGTTTAGAAAAATAAATATGTATGGCCCGTTGGTGATATTTTGTGGAAACACAGATTTGATAAATTATGTTACGCATTTCCTACTTTTCTGGTTTTGGTTATTTGATTAGTGCGACAAGGGGAAGGGGGCGAAGCCCCTGAGTGACGGGGGTCCGGGGGCAGAGCCCCTGGTAGCGGGGTCCAAGGGGTGGCAACCCCTGGCGGGGTCCAAGGGGCAGAGCCCCTGGCTGGGGTCGAGCTGTGTTTTTAAGGAAAACGTATCGATTTTTGTGTTTTTAGCGACACAAAGGCTTGTGTCGCTATGTGCGACACTAGGGTATTATGCGACACAAAGTTATTATGCGACACCAGGATTAGTGTCGCAAGTTGTGATTTCGATTTTGTTTTAGCGACACAAGTGTTAGTGTCGCAGGGAATTGCGACACCAGTTAACACTGTTGGTTGAATTACTGCGACACAAGGGTTACTACTGTTAGTTCAATTTGCTGCGACACTAGCTTAGTGTCGCAGGTTAGTACTATTTTATGATTTAGCGACACAAGCTTTGTGTCGCAGATTAGTACTGCTGTCTTATGTTTTAGCGACACAAGCTTTGTGTCGCAATGGCCTTGGGCCAGCTGCGACACAGACGGGCTGTTGTGTTTTCTTTGTTCGGGAACTTGGTCAAATGTGCTCGGTTTGACCCGAAACTTTTAGGGAAGTCTTAAATATGTTACTAGAGCTTAGAAAAATTGTCGTTACGTTTCATAGTTATTTCGAAAGTGTCGTCTCATTTTTATTGCAAAAACAGTCCATGGCTTTATTTTCCTAGTTTTTGGGTCGTTTTCGGGGCTCGTTTTGACTAAACAAAATTTCGAAATGAACTCCAAGAAAAATCACGGTTGTTCCTACATATCTTAGCTACCTCCAGTAAAAATTTCATAACTTTTGGTCAAGTATAGCTCACGAAATCGTCCAAGGATTAGACAAAGGTCCAGCAGGTCGGTTTTTGGACCTTTGCTCAGTGTTTGGTCTATATCTCACGATTTACAAAACTTCAGAAAAAGTCCAAGTACAACTTTGAAAGGTAACAGAAAAAGCAAACTTTTCCAACTGGTTTCAGTCGTTTTGGAGTTGTAGATCTCGAGATATGCTTTCCCAAAGTTGGTCGATTTTTCTGTCCAAAACGACAGTCCAGACACATATTTTTGTAAAATCGTTTTCGAATATCAAATGACCTCAGAAAATTGCAAACCACTTGGGTTCGAAAGTAGACTCCTTGAACTTGATTTTAGACTCAAGAATCGTTCGATTTGGTTAAGAAATGAGTTAGATATCTTGTGTCAAAGTCGGGTTAAGTTTTTGTCCGAAGGTTAATAGCTTTACCCGAAAGTTTTTAGTATTATCTTTTGGTTTTCGGTTTAGATCTTGGACATAATTAGCATAAACGAACTTCTAACATGTATATTAACATCATCCAAGGAAAATAAAAGAGTTTGGAGGGGGTTCTTACAAGGAGAAGTCGATCTAGAGCCGAAATGAGGAGGAAAAGGGTTGTTGTGACTTGATCTCTTGTTCTTCACTTGTTCTTCTTTTCTAATGATGATAATGGTGTCTAGGTGTCTTGGAGGTGGCTGAGATTGATGGTGGTGGTGGTGGTTATGGTTGGAGGTTTGAGAGAGTAAGGAATTGAGAGAGAAAAGAAAGTTTAATTGTGTGAAAAAGTGTGAGGGTTTGAGTGAGGGTGTGGAGTCAAAGAGGGGGAAGGAGGGCCAAGGGTGGGCTGGCTTTTCTGGGCTGGGCTGGCCGAGGTGGGCCTGACCCGTTGTGGTCTCGGGCTCGTGACTCGTTTCCTCAATTTCGTGTTACGTTATTCGTTCGGTTAACGTTGAATCGCGCGTGTTAGATATTAATTGTTAATATTTTGATTTTGATATAAGATTGAGATTTTAAATGGACCAAATATTTATCAATACATTATTTAACCTCTTCAAAATGTTTGTCGGGTTTCGTTCGGTGTCGAGTTCGATTTGCGCGTTTTCGTCGCGTATGGTACGTTTTGTACGAAACGTAGAACGTTTTAGATATTATCGTAATAATATAAGTTAAATAACAATTATTTGTCATAAGTATGTCATTTAATAAAATATTTTTCACCAACGTCCATATTTAATGTGTCGGATTCCATCCGATCGAATTCGCGTAATTGAATTTAATTACGTATGTGCGTATAATACAATATACAAAGTGTTACCGTAATTAGTCCTATTTCACGCTAATTACAAGTAGTAATCACCTATCTTAGGTATAAATGACGGCCTAATTCGCCGGGTGTCACAGAACGAAACCGACAAATATTTTGAGAAGGTTCAATAAAGTATTTTAAAGATATTGGTCAAATTGAAATAGCGATTTCGTATCAAAAATAAAACAAAAAAAAAATTAAACGTTAACGATTTAATTATAACGCACGCGAATAACCTTTAACCGATCAAATAATGTAACACGGGCTTGAGAAACAAATGTACAAGCCCAAGGCTCCATTTGGGCCGCCCCAATTGAGCCCAAGGCTCAGCCCATGAAGCCCAAAAATCGGCCCAAGCCCACCCTACTTATTCCCCATTTCCTTCCTTTCTTTCTCATTTCTACACTAAATTTCACACACCAACCCTCTTTTTCTCTCTTCCTCTCTCTCAAAAACGCCCCAAGGGCTGCCCAAGAACACCTCCACACCATCAACCACCATCATCATTCAACACATTTTCAAGAAGAAATCAAGCCAAAACACAAGATAAAACTTTTCTCATCATCTCCTCCTCTTGCTCGGTTGTACAAACATTGTAAGAACTTCAAAACTTTTCTAAAACACTTGAAACACTTCTATAAACATGTTATAATGTTCACTTAACAAGGAAATGTCCAAAACGTAACACAAAAACGTTTTTCATGGCTTAAAATGTTCAAAAACGTCACATGCAATTCTGACAAGAAAAATAGTTTAACTTCAAGGAGAAGTTTCTCCCTCAAAACTTGACCAAAATGGACGATTCAAAAGTCAAAAATTAAGTTTAAGAAGTTAGCTTTCATTTCCAAGTGGTTTCATAATTTTTGGAGCTAGTTTGATACCCGAAATGATTTTTACAAAAACGTGTATACGGACTGTCCAAAAAGTCAGAAAACTCACCCTTCTTGTTCAAGTCATAACTGGAGCTATACATCTCCAAATAACTTGAAACTATCGCCAAAATCTCACAAATTTTGTTAGGTACAAATTTTGTTTAGATAACCTTTTCTGAAAATGTGTAGATTTTGCCCAAAAATTAGATCTTGTTGCATGTGTCCAGATTGGTCACTTTTTGACCTTAGGGAACAAATATAATTTTTAAAAATACTTAGGTATACCCAAAAATTCTGGAAAAATTATTTTAAGTAGTCAAGATACTAAGGAACAACTTAGATTTTTCTTGAATTTTTTTTCGAACATTTAGATCACGAAATCAGACTTGCAAAAACGACCTGTTCCAGGCCTTAGTGTCGCAGAAGAAGCCCAATCGTCTGCGACACAAGCTTCTGTGTCGCCATAGCTTCCCAATCGGCACCTTTTGCGACACAAGTCTTTGTGTCACAGGAGGGGAACAAATCGTCACATTAGTGACACTAGTCTCTGGGTCGCAAGAGTATCCCAATCGGCACCTTTTGCGACACAAGTTTTGGTGTCGCAATGGGTCCTACTGTCGCACCAAACCTGCGACACGAACCTTAGGGACACGAGCCTTAGTGTCGCATAATACCTTAGTGTCACATATAGCGACACTAACCCAGTATCGCTAAAAACACAGAATCTATACGTTTTTATTAAAAAATCTCCATGTCGACCCCAGCCAGGGGCTCTGACCCTTGGACCCCGTCAGGGGTTGCCACCCCTTGGACCCCACCAGGGGTTGCCACCCCTTGGACCCCACCAGGGGTTGCCACCCCTTGGACCCCACTACCAGGGGCTTTGCCCCCGGACCCCCGTCATGCGTGGGCTTCGCCCCTTGTCGCACTGATCAATTACCCATTACCGGAAAGTAGAAAATGCTTAACTATCAAGTGTTGGACTCACGTAACAACTGAATCTCATACGATACAACGAGTACACGAAATACGTAAACATATAGGGTATACATTAAAACGAAACATAATAATAATACTATGGGATTATTATTACAAACCGTCACCAACGGGCCGTACATGTTTTCTAAACACAAACGATAACCGAACAACTGGACATTTCTAATTGAGTGAACTAGCATAGGTGGACATTGACCCTCCACCTACATGATTTACTTAAGTGGACATTAATCCTCCACTTACATAGATGATATTTTGAGACATCTACTTACACAACTTTATACGTCTAGGGCGTTAGAAGGTTGCATTTGGAATCACACATTGCTTGTTATCTGCTATTTGCTATTTGCATACTAATCTCAGGTGAGTTTCATAGCCCCTTTTACTGTTTTCTAACTGGGGTGAGAATACATACAACTGCTTTTATACTGCTATTTTTATGTGAACACAAGTACTAAACCCGATATATTGGTTGCATGAGTTATTTAACTAATCCTGAAAGTCCTCTACATCATAGTTTGTTAGTATCGATATAGCGTGAATGTTAATGAATAGTACTATTTGGGATTGACTCACCCCATCCGGGTTAGTCGCGCTAACTGGTCAAACAGACGCATTATCATTTATTCTTGCGAGTGTTGGATGAGGCACTCGTTGGGAGGCACCCCGATCGTGGCACTTGATTGTGACCCGACACCACAGTTATATATACAATATTTTTGCTTTTTGCAATACATTTCTTATCATTGTTTAATGATACAAATGGAAATATTGTATTCCATACGATGTTATATCAACTGTTTACAAACCTATGAACTCACCAACTTTATGTTGACCTTTTAGTATGTATTTCTCAGGGGACCATCCGCAGTAAGATGCTTTCGGAAGCATTAGCTCGAGTCACATGTTTTCACAATCAAACCGGAGATTTGAATGCATTACTACATTTTGTAACTATGATTAGGATGGTAGTGGAAATCTCTAGACTGTTGACTCGAAACTTGATGATTATGTAGACTTTTGTAAACAATGAAATTATGGGAATGTAATGATTTTTGAAAACGTCTCATATAGAGGTCGTTTGTTGTAACTCTTGTGTTGTGATATTTGATTGGGTCGCAGCCCCCAACCCAACACCCTACCGTCCGCTGCCACATGTTTTGGGGGTGCGACAGCTACGCTTCATCTCTTCTCTTTCATAATATGTAATTTCAGCTTCACCGGTCTTTCTAATGTATGTCCAATAATTGAATGTCTTAAAGAGATCAACTGGAAGCTTTTACAATGGTATCTTCTTCATACATCTTACCGGGGGATACACCATCTTCACCCACGCTTTTCCAGTCAATCGATTTATCTTCTTGTAGATTTTTCTTCTTCCAAGTTTTGGCGTTAAACGTTCGAATCCATGCCTGACTTCCTTCCTTAGGATCTTTTCAAACCATGTACCAAAATAATCATCAGAATGATTAACAAGATTGAGTGAAGCCAATCTATTAATCTCGACCTTCGGCAGTGTGCTAAATTCTTTGAAGCTTCTTCAGAAGTATTGCAGCATGTCGGTCTTTTTCACGATAATGACTTCGTTCTCTGAATCATATTTCCAACTGATTATTTGACCAACACAGTTGTTGTCTTTAACCTTATAATATTTCTTCTTTATCAGCGGAGATTCAAGAATTACTCCTTCAACCGTATCTTCTTATCAACTTTACTTGAGCTGGAACTCGCATGATCTTTACTCAAATCTTCAATATCAGAGTCCACCCAATCTTCTACACCAACTTCCTCTTTTTCTTCTTCATCACCAATATTATCATTGAACTCTACCTCATCAAATCTTTCATCTCTTAAATCATCTTCATCTCTCACGTCTTGAAACTCTACTCCCTCATCATCAGATATTTCAAACGCACCTTCCACAAACGGATTCTCATCAAACTTTGGATCTGGAATCCCAAAATCTAACACATGTTGTAATGAAGAAAGATCATTATTGTCATCTATCATTTGCAGAGATTCAATCATTTGTAGATGTTCAGCTTCAGCATCAGGTTGAGGAGCCTCATATACAATCATAGCCCAAGGGTTTGATTCGTCAACAACTTGTTCATTTACTTGTTCCCTCGAATTTGGTTGATCATTTACATTTTGATCTTGTTGACCAGGAGATCATCATTGTTATCCCCTCCATCATCATCATCATCATCAACACTATCACCATTATTATCCTCATCCTCATCCTCATTGTGAATATTCTCCCAAGATTAGCCTGATTCGATTCTAACTCGCTAATTTGTAACTCCAAGGCATCTATTCTTTGATTTTGAGTCAAAATAAGAGTATTTTGCTCTTCAAGCCTTTTTGATTGTTCTTCAATTATATAACCTTGAGTGTCAATCTTTTTCTCTAACGATTCAAGCACTGACCTCAACGTAGAATGTGGTCAGTTGTAGATTTTTCTTTGTGTACCATTGGACGAACACGAACTGGTTGTTCCGGAGAAACATAATCTTCATCAGAACCCTCTTCTCTTACTCTATTTCTGCTATCTCTCTGCTCAACAATTCTTTTCTCAAGCTTTCTTAATCTTCGTTCTGTTATAGATCCCAATCGACGTAAAGTTGCTAATGTTCGTTGATCATAAATAGTATCTGAATCACTTGAAGATTCGTCAACAACATTTGTAGCAGTCTCTTCTGAATCAGACTCCGAACCAACAACCTCTTCTTCATTTTCAGCTTCAGCATTCACTCTTTCATCTGCTTGCTCTTCTCGCTGATCTTCAAATAGAAAATCCATATCAAATTGATCATCATGTACCGGATTCTGTGGAGAGATAGGTTGGTCTACATCTTCCCAACCGTCATTTGCAGGCTCAACATAGCCTTCATCAACTATATGTCCAAAAAGTTCGATGACCTGAGGAGCTGGTTCTTTAACAGCAGAACAGTCCTTGTAGATTCTCTTGGTCATTGGGGTCAATCGAACTGGCATCCCTTGAAATTGAAGATTCGGCATAAGATGTTGCAATATGAGTTGCACAAATCTGGGAAACAGATAAAATTTTGTAGCTGTATGGGTGACATTGTGTACCATATTGGTAAACACATATCCCGAGAAGTTGTACAGTTATTCAAAGTTAGAGCAATCATGGCCGAAGCTAGTTGGTGGTTTATTCTATCGTACCCACCCTTCCTTGATCCTAGGCAACGGATAAGAGTATGTATAAAAAATCTCCATGTTGCGCTCAGGTTGGCCTTTCGGTACTGATCGGGAGAGATGTCAAGATATCCAATCCTTTGGAAGAAACCGCTAATAAGGGTTGAGGGAAAAATAATGCGGTCATCCTCTGAATCTTGAAATTGTAGGACCTCTCTTATTACATTCTCTATGACCCTTACTTCCTGCCCCACTACCGAAGTGATAATGGTCGGAACATCATCGATTGTCTCATAACTAACATTATTTCAAAACTGAATCAAATGCTCCCAACAGATCTCTATCTCAGTAGTAATAGCTTATCCAATTCGGGATCTTTGGAGGAAGTTGAGCAACGGAAGATACGGTGCCGAAGTAGATATGGACATATCCAGGAAAGCTGTGATGTTATGCCTTCCATCAAAATTCTTCTTTATTGCGTTGTCAGGAAGTGTCATCTGTAATCTATAAGAAATATACAATTTGCATAATAGATTGTTAAGATTCAAATTAACAATTTATTCAAAAAATTTCTAAGTGTTGAAACCTACGAACTTATCAATAAGTTTGCAGCCAATGTACATGCGTACTTAAGTTAAGTTCGCAGAAATAGTTGACCCTTTGTCAGATATCTGAAATCTTGCGAACATATCTTAAGTTCGCTAATATTGTTTTTGCGAACTTAATATAAGTTCGCTGTTACACTTGGAAAATCTAGTCAACATTCAACCATTACTGTTACTGCAAATTTAGATCAAGTTCGCTAGTACAGTGTTTTCCAGATGAACACTTGTTCGATTTTTTTTCGATTCCGTTTCAATTTAACATAATCAACCAAGCATATTAGGCCGCTTAACCATTCAGGCAAATAGTTACAAACTTTTGATCGGTTAAACCATGCGAATCGAACTCAAAAACCCCAAACCCGTAGGTCTAACACTCAGATCCAAATTTTAAACCCCAAATAAAGATTAAACTCTTACCGGCTAGTAAACGAGGACTTTAGGTTAAGATTAAAACAGAAAGCTAGGAATTTCAACGGTTGAAAATCGAGTAGATGATTTTTCAGTAAGTTCGCTCAGAGAAAATAATGTCGCACTAGTAATTTCGTAGAACACTGTGAAGGTATCTTCACAGAGAAGATATTTATATCAGTGACTTTTTGTGCGAACTTATTGATAAGTTCACATGTACAGTGACATCGAACTTAACTATGCAAATTTCTTTTTAAGGTTTTTTGAATATTTTCAAGTTAACTTCAAGCTTCTCATGAAAATTAAATCCTTATCATAATCGAGTGACTTAGAAAAAAAATAACATAGAAATATAAAATCTTTTAGTGATTTTCTATTTTACTATTTACAAACAAAAATCACAATCTTTTTGTACTTTTCTACTTTATACCACATAATACAATAATAAAACGAAAAATCTTTTTGTGTGGAGACAATTTTGTATGCTTTGGGATCATATCAGACAATATAGATTCCTTTAAGAAATTTAAATCTGTTTTTAATTGCTAGTATATATAATTCCACATTTAAACTCAGCTTAATCAATTTTAAAACAAGCTTTCTTATCTTTTTAGATAGTTCAAGACGATTATTAACATTATTTTCTTCTTAAACATTTTACACTCTAGTTTCTAAAAAAAATTATTATTATTGATATTATTTGAGAGACCCAAATTTTGACATACTCTTGAATATGTGATTATCCTTTTAGGCGCAAATTAGTCTTTGAAGAAATTATTAATTACAGGTCTGTACTATCGTACAACAGAGTAATTATTAGTTTAGACAAACACCAATTTGTGAGCTTTTGAATAAACTAGTGGCAACATATCTGTATTTTCATACAACAGAGTGACCCTTAATTTAAACAAAAACACATTTTAGTCATATTTTAAAACATGTATGTACTTTCGTACAACAAATTATATAACAATATGACTCACCTACAGATGCTAATAGATTCCAGGTCAGCAAATATGCAACGGAGAAACAATTTAGTATATACCAGATAATTAACCTTTAAAACTCAATCTTTCATTCAAGAATTAAGACTAAAAAGTCATATGTCAAAATTTGTTTCTTCCAAATAATATAATTAGATTTCTTTAAATTGTGTTAGAAACTTTCTTGTATAATGTCTATCAATACATCATATGATGTAGGTTCCCTTGTCTTGGACCTAACCGGATCAACACAAACAATCGAGAGGCGGAATTCAAACGATTGTATAAAGTACGCAAAACACAAACGAATCAAATGCAAATCGAATGTATATTGATATAATAACCGATTAGCTTGATACACTGAGATGCCTTACAATATTCTCTGAGAAACCCTGGATTCGTCAACCCCAACAATGAGGCCGAAATGCTCTATTTATAGAGAAACCGAAACTGACCTGCAACACAAGCTTTGTGTCGCACAGTCTACTCATGCGACACAAGCCTTGTGTCGCATAAGCGACATAGGCTCTGTGTCGCCTAAAACAAAACTTGTAATATACTAATAATAGACAAAACGTCGTAATTACATAACAAACTATTACAAGCTAAGACCAACTGACAGACATACAAATATGCACCAACAAACTCCCCCGTGTCTTCAGCTTGGTCTTTAAAGTATCTTCTAACAACTCCAGTCTTCCGGATAACGTCCACCAGCGTGGATTCCCTTTGACACACAAATATTAACTATCTTTTGAAACTTTAAAGCTTCAGCTCGATCTTCTATTGTGTATTCAATCTGCTTTTTGCTTAAAGCTTTTAGATCATTCTCAGACATATTAATCAAGCTAATCGGATCAAAAATGCGAATTGTCTTCTTAGATAATCCCCAATTCTCTTCTGGCTCTGAATCTGGAATAAAGACGATTTCAGCTTCACCAGTGATACTGTCGATATACCAATAACATAATCTACTCAATACATTCAGTAGTAATATCTCCAGAGGGATCTTTTTCAAACAATTTGCCGGCGGATAAATCATCTTGACGACCGGCTGTCCTGTAACAGAGTCAAGCCTTTTCTTTGATTTTTGTCGTTTTCCCAAAATAGGCTTTATCATGTTATATCTCTTTGAGTATACTTCACGCCTGATAATTTTCTGAATGTAGTCGGCCTTTCCTTCTCTTCCCGGATTAATGAGCTCCAGTTGAGCTAATCTGTTTATTTCACATTTTGGGAGAGAACTCAACTTCTTAAATTTCGGCAGGAAGTAGTGAATGCCATCTGATCTCTTTATCATAAAAACATTGTGATCACAATCAAACTTCCAACTTCTTATCAATCCCGTAAAATCACCTTTAACTTTGTAGAATTTACAGGTTGGTGGAGCTGCTGCCACGACCCTTATCCAGTCTGGATGTTCCCTAAACATTTTAGGAACAGACTGATTTGACTCATTGTTTGGCTCCTCATCACTCTCAGACTCTTCCCAGTCTTCAACAACAGGCGCATCATCATAGACTTCATTTTCACTCAGCACCTCTTCTTCAACTTCAACATCATCATCACCAAGATCCGAATCATACCTCGGATGTTCATCTTCATTTAATATGCTTTGCAAATATTCAAGATTGGCCTCCGAGTAATCAATATTAAGTGCGATTGGTTGACCAGGAATTGGTGCAGAATACGCAAAATAATCTAAACTGATAATTTCATTCATAGCTTCATCATTTACATCATCTGTTTGTGTTCCGGCGGAAGTCCTTTCTTTTGTTTCTATGGCACGCAGGCCTGACTCCCCCGAAACAACTGCAAGGGCTTCTAATTCTAAAAGTCTACTTTCTAATTCCGGAACCCTAGCAGCTGAAGTCTCCAATTCAGAAATTTTAACAGCTTGAACTTCAATAACAGCAGCTTGATCAGCCAACTTCTTGTTGGTTGTGGCTGAGGAGTTGATATAGCAGTAGAACGAACCAAGTTATCTTGAGTTCGTGGACGAGGACGGGGCTCGGAGATATCATCATCAGAGTCCTGTACGTTCCGGGACCGTTTTCCCCGGTTAGGCGGCACATGCACCTGTCCTGCCCTAATTCGGCAAAGAACACGCTCGAATCGTAGAGAATTGTGGACTCGGAGGCGTTCAATGGTTTTCGGTGAAGGGACATCACCATCCGAATACGTTGGGGTGTCATTGGGATCCCCGGATACAGTATCATCCGAGGCCGCATCAGTAGCAGTCTCGTCAACTGTTTGGAAATTATCAATATCCTGCAAAACACTATGCAATGTGTCATCTATATGTGTATACTCGGTTTGAACCGGGATATTTACAAAAACATCCTCATGTTGTGGAGGAGCAGCAGGAGTATCCAAAAAATTGTCGTCAGCTGGAGGGAGATATCCTTCATTGATGTAATGTCCAAATAAAGGAACATCTTCTAGTATAGGGACACCTTTGGCGTTTTGAGCACAAATGGCAAAAATCCGTGTGTTCATCGGAGTCTGACGGAAACGATGAGTAGCAATCACCGGCACCCCTGGAAGAAGATGATTGATAAGCAACTGGATAAAACGGGGGTATAAGTTCCATCGGTTGTCCCCAGCATGGACATTTTCAACCAGTGCTTTAAAAAGATAGCCCGAGAAGTTGAAGGGCTTGTTGTATACCAGAGCCAGCATGGCAGAAGCCGTAGAATGGCTCATGCCGTCAAATCCTGCCTTCCTGCTGGAGAGGCATACGATCATAATATGCATGAGGTACCTCCAGACCTTTGTGAGGTTGGCCTTCCGGTATTGATCTCGAGGGATACCCGGATAACCTAGACGGAGCATGCCGCCGTTGATAAACGTGTTGGAGAACCGAATTGGCAAATCCGGGTGATCAGCAAAACAAAAAAAAATCACGTAGCAGTTGCTCCGTAATAACCATTTCTCTGTCATTTACCCTGGAAATAATACGTGAGCTAACATGCTCGTCAATTAACGTATTGTGGGCGTTTTTTGAATATATGTGTGACGTCGTGTGTGTGACGTCACACATATATTCAAAAAACGCCCGCAATACGTTAATTGACGAGCATGTTAGCTCAATTTATAGTATTATGATGTCTCAAAAACATTAACCCAATCTTTCCTATATACTAATAGGCTAGCCCCTTAGCCTATGTGGGTGCATTCTATAAATTAGAATATGATGTGGTAGTGAATTCTCAAAAGCCAAGTGTGCCATGTAAGAAGGTTGAATTTAAAAATAATAATAATAATTATATCACTACTTAAATCAAATAAAAATATTAATAATGACATTAAAACAAGACCTTTCACATAATATTACTATTGAATAGTCCTTCGGTTTCTACTATGTTGAAGATATAGATGGTCTATTATCATAATTATCATTATCATGCTAATAAATATACTTTAGTTTTAATCTATTTCAATCAATTTTATGTATTTACTAAACCATTTTACTTATCCTTAATCCATGTGACGGTAACTCCATGGAAAATGTAAGCATCTATTTCATCTCCATACTTCCCTGATTTCAACTTAAATTTTGACTATAATGATCTAATTAATTTTTTGTTTCCCGATAAATCATTAAAATTCAACACTTACGTATGAAACATCTTGACTTGCTAAAATTTTGCATAACAAATAAGGTGGACACATAGATTCGAATTATATACATTCAAGGATTCGAGTTGATGATTATTTGAATATTATGGTTCATGTATTTGTATCTAGTATATATAGAAATAATACTCTGCATCAATTGAATTTTCTAATAAAATGTATTTTCTTAGTAGTATTTCAATAATTAAACTACTGATTAAATTACTAAGTAGTTGACACTTTCCTATTGATTAGTTTTTTTTTTAACTTAGTATATATGTAAATCGATAGAAAAATGTGTTATGAATTGATTGTGTGGAGTACGTTACTTTAATATAGTAACTTTAACAACTTATAAACTCTAGACTTTTAGTTTAACGTAGAAATACATTATATGTTAGTTAAAATTTATAGATAATCATACATGGCAAAATAATTAATATTATTGTATTAGAATCCATCTACATGTTCTATATGTATATACACAAAAATACAAGATAACCACAGTTAACGAGTTTATCTAATAAAGTAATATTAGAATATCATTTAAGAAAAATAATGATATAAAATATCACAATATTTCATCTTCAAAAGATAACAAGAGTGTATGTATTATGGGTTATCAAATTCACCTAATATATTTAAACTAATACAATTTTACTACTTCACATAAATTTATAATGAAATTATTATCATTTTTAATTGTCATACACGCAATATCAAATATATTATATCTTACGTAACCGTCCATCGGACGAGATTTACACTAGTAATAATAATAAATGGTGTTAAAACAATGTCTTAAATGAAAAGTACAACAAAACATTCACAAAATCATAATTTTTTCTAATTCTTTTCTTAAAATAAAACATTTGCACAGAATCATCACCTTCCATAGATGCAGAAGCAACATATGGGTGATCAATCCATTGCTGCATAGCAGCAGTGATAGGTGCTCCAGTAAATGGAACCGGATGGTTGAACACTTTATATGTGAGCACAGGTACGGGTATATCTGCAGTTTTGTTATTAAAAGACATATACACAGACCCAGTTAATCTGGATTGGATGCACAGGGAGAGTAACCTTATAAAAGGTACATTAAAAATTCTCTGTGACTCATTCACTAGTTTTAAAATTTCTTTAAAATACAACTCTGCAAAGTTGATGTTTAAACCTGTGATGAATGAGCTCAACAGTTGAGTTTCAAATTCGTTTATCTCCCCTGTGCTACCAGA
The DNA here is from genome assembly GCA_963930675.1 of Gnaphalium uliginosum. Lineage (NCBI taxonomy): Eukaryota > Viridiplantae > Streptophyta > Magnoliopsida > Asterales > Asteraceae > Gnaphalium > Gnaphalium uliginosum. The sequence continues at coordinate 17,303,478 of OZ005686.1, read as the reverse complement.
TTTTCCTCCTAGACTTCTAATGATGCCAGAGATTAAAAATTTCCATCTGGGGGTGAATCCTGACATCAAAATGGTGCCCTTTTCTTTGGTATATCCAACCAAAGTAAGAGAAGCCCTTGCTGCTTCTTTGGTTGGAATGGGTGCAAAATTATTTTCCAAAGGCAAGTCTAAGACATTCCTAATTAGCTCCTGATCAATGGTAACTGCCCGTTTACCATGATCAATAGTACCAGTAATTGCAATATTGGTACTATTTGAGGAGCAAGTATACCACCATTCCATCAAAAAATTTGGGTATATTTGAGGAACTGAGTTGAAGAATGCTCCCCTTAATGGATGAGCCGACATAAAAGCAGTTAGTTCCTCAAACCCTTTATTCTTTTTAGAGTCGGGAATGGAAATGCTAGCAACTTGATTATTAATACAGAGTTTTACCTGTTTACCTTGTTTAAAAGGTTTAGCCGCAGCGATGTTGGCAGGTGCCGTGTAAACCCATTGATCAGCCATTTTGAATGAAGAAATTTTAGAAATTGATTTTGAAAATGGTTGAGCGATTTAGGGTTTATAAACTCCGTTTGTTTTTGGTGTGCAAGTACGAATGAAGAGGAAAGGGGGAAAACAGAAATGGGTATTTGAAGAAATTAAATTTCCGTTAAATGGGACCCACTTGACGGTTTATCCCTTTTCTCTGCAACAGTGAAGCTAGAGCACGTGCACCTTTTTGTATTGAGCAGATAAATAGACAACAAGCGCCAAAACTTTTAATGATTATGACCATGAAGATGGTATTAGCATTAAATGCTAAGATATTGTTGTTTATTTATATTTATTAAATATCATAAAAAAAAATAAAAATAAAATAAAATAATAAAAAAAATAAAAGGAAAAAAAAATGAGCTCAGTCTGAGTGTATATGGTCAGTCTGTGTAGTGAGTCTGGATGACGTCACACAGACTGAGCCATATAACAGACAGACTGAGAAAATAACAGAATTTTAAAAACTATTGCCAGCAGTGGTAACGGATTGATATAGCTAACAGTACTAACTTGAGAAGGCAGTACTAAAATTAACTAACAGTAGTAACTTGCAAGAGCAGTACTAAAATTAACTAACAGTAGTAACTTGCAAGAGCAGTACTAAATTTAACTAACAGTAGTAACTTGCAAGAGCAGTACTAAAATTAACTAACAGTAGTAACTTGTATCAATCCGTACCAGCAGTGTTAAAAAAAAACGTCAGTATTAACCCAGCAGTACTAAAAGTAACTAGCAGTGTTAATACTAACAGTGCTAATTCATGAGGGCAGTATTAAAAGGACATCAGTATTAACTGGCAGTTCTAAAATACTAACCCAGCAGTATTAACAAAGCAAAAAAAAAAAATTTTGAGGGTCTAGTCTGATTGAATATGATTAGTCTGTGTAGCTAATTTGCAAGAAGTCACACAGACTGAGACATAAAATTAGTCAGACTGAGAGAAAATAACATAAATTGTAAAATCTTTTTGGTATTTTCTCATAAAGTATGTACAAAAACATCTCTTTGTCTGTGCTTTTTGATTGTATGTAGCTGAGAATACAGTTATACAGATTGAAAAGCAGACACAGACTGAGAATTGAATCATACAGATTCAAGGTTTTACTAGGGGTTGAGCATTCCTAGTTGACCAAGCAGATACAAAAATCTATCTTCATTTAAAGGTTTAGTAAAGATATCTGCTAATTGGTCATTTGTGGGCACATATTTGAGAATCACTTTACCTTTCTCAGCACAATCTCTGATAAAGTGATGTCTGATCTCAATATGCTTTGTCCTGGAGTGAAACACAGGATTCTCAGTGATGGCAATGGCACTTTGGTTATCACACATGATTGGAGTTTTTATAAACACCAAATCATAGTCTGCTAGTTGATGTTGCATCCATAGCAATTGAGCACAGCAACTACCAGCAGCCACATATTCTGCTTCTGCAGTGGATGTAGCAACAGAATTCTGTTTCTTGCTTGACCAACTGACTAGTTTGCCACCTAGCAGTTGACATCCACCAGAAGTGCTTTTCCTGTCTAACTTACAACCTGCATAATCTGCATCTGTATATCCAATTAGATCAAAACCAGAGTCTTTGGGATACCAAAGACCCAGGTTGGGAGTACCTTTTAGGTACCTAAAAATCCTCTTTACAGCTTTTAGATGCGATTCTTTAGGTTCAGATTGATATCTAGCACACAAACATGTTGAGAACATGATATCTGGTCTACTTGCAGTGAGGTATAGTAGAGATCCTATCATACCTCTATAAGTGGTTTGACAGACTGACTTGCCAGACTGATCCTTATCCAACTTATCTGCAGTGCTCATTGGTGTTTTCATAATTGAACAGTCCTTTAAAGAATATTTAGTAAGTAGGTCATTGACATATTTACCTTGGTTGATGAAGATACCATCAGGTTTCTGATGTACTTGTTGACCAAGAAAGTATGTTAATTCACCCATCATACTCATTTGATACTGTTTTGACATTAAGTTTGAAAACCATTTACACAATTTTTCATCAGTAGACCCAAATATAATATCATCAACATAAATTTGGACTAGTATGACATCTGCCTTGTTCCTTTTGAAGAACAAAGTTTTATCAATTGATCCTCTAGTAAAGTCATTACTAAGAAGATAGGATGATAAGGTGTCATACCAAGCTCTTGGAGCTTGTTTTAGCCCATATAGTGCTTTTTGCAATTTATAGACATGATTTGGAAAAGTGGAACTTACAAAACCTGGAGGTTGTTTCACATAGACTTCCTCCTGTAAGTTGCCATTCAGAAATGCACTCTTGACATCCATTTGATAGACTTTAAAGTCCTTGAATGCAGCATATGCCAAGTATAACCTTATTGCTTCAATTCTGGCTACAGGGGCAAATGTTTCATCATAATCAATGCCTTCTTCCTGCTTGTAGCCTTGAGCAACTAGCCTTGCTTTGTTTCTGATTATCACTCCATCCTTGTCCATTTTGTTTCTGTAAACCCATTTTGTTCCAATAATGGTTTTCCCTTTTGGAGCAGGAACTAGGGTCCAAACATTGTTTCTGTCAAATTCTGTTAACTCTTCCTGCATTGCTTCAACCCAATCATCATCTTTCAAGGCTTCTTCAGCTTTCTTTGGTTCAATGATTGACAGAAAGTTTGTGTAGAAACAGAAATTTGCAGTAGATAAGTTTGACACTTTAGCTCTTGTTTGTACACCAGAAACATAATCTCCAATTATTTCTGTAATTGGATGATACTTGTGTTCTTTGACTCCTAGAAATGATTCATCATTGAATGGTAAATCATTCTCATTTGGTGGAAGAATAGCAGGACTGAGTTCTGCATCATCTTCTACACAGGGCAAGTCTGAGTCTGTAGAGTTCACAGACTGAAAACTATCAGACTGAACACATGTATCAGAAGAGTTTGAATCTCTGGACACAGATTCATCTTCTGTTGATGAAGGTACTGTCATTGAATGAGCAGGTTGAGCATCTTCATTATCACTTTCAGAGTCCTGTTGTTGGTTAGCAACAACTTGGATTTGAGATTCAGATCCCACAACAGATAAATCTTCTAATAAATGAACATCAGACTGAGAAACATGTTCATCATTAGCAGAGGAAACATCAAAGGTGACATTGATGGTTTCTTCAATTTTGTTCCTTCTGTTGTTGTAGACTCTGTAGGCCTTTGAAATAGATGAATAGCCAACAAAAATTCCTTCATCAGACTTAGGTTCCATCTTAGCTAATTGATCTCTTTGATTGAGAATATAGCATTTACTTCCAAAGGTCTGAAAGCAATGGATGGTTGGAACCTTCTTGTGATACAGCTCATATGCAGTTTTGCCATGCCTTTTGACCAAAATAGATCTATTTTGGGTATAACAGGCAGTGTTAACTGCTTCTGCCCAAAAATAAACCTTCATTTGACCATGGCATAACATGGTTCTTGCAGCTTCTATGAGTGTACGATTTCTTCTCTCAGCAACACCATTTTGTTGAGGAGTTCTGACAGAGGCAAAGTTTTGAATAATGCCTTTGTCAGTACAGAATTCAATGAGAGTAGAATTCTTAAATTCTGTACCATGGTCACTCCTGAGTTGCTTGACAGGTGCATCTTTTTGCAATTCTTCCCTCTTGATTAGATTTATAATCTCTTCAGGAGCATCACTTTTAGCTTTAAGAAAGATGACCCAAGTATACCTTGTGTATTCATCCACAACCACAAGTGTATACTTCTTTCCACCCAAACTGCTAATGCTCATGGGTCCAAACAGATCCATATGGAGCATATGCAGTGGTTGTTCAATTGTAGCTAACAATTTGGATGGAAAATGGTTCTTGGTCTGTTTCCCTAGTGTACATGCAGGACAAAGTTTGTCTTTTGCAAATGTAACATCAGGCAGACCTCTAACCAGTTTCTTCTTTGACAGGAGGTTAATATTTTTGAAGTTCAGGTGGGATAACCTCCTATGCCATAGCCAGCTTAGTTCTGGCACAGACTGAGTATAGAGACAGGTCTCTACATTGTTTTCTGCAGAAGAAAGATCCAAGAGATAGATATCTCTTTCTCTTTTGGCAACTAATATAGGTTTGCCTTTGGAATTATAGATAACAGCAGCCTTCTTTCTGATTCTGATTTCACCATCATCATCACAAATCTGGCTAGCACTAAGCAGGTTATGCTTTAATCCCTCAACATAGGCCACCTTTGTTATTCAGATGTTGCCAGCCTTCACCACACCATAACCTTTTATCTTGGCAACAGAGTTGTCACCATATTTGACAGAAGGTCCTTCTTCTTCTACAAACTCTGACAGATTCTTCAAGGAACCTGTCATGTGTATTGAGCATCCACTGTCTAGGTACCATTTGCTGTTACCCTGCACAGGACAAACAAAATCAATTAGTTACTTTTGGGAACCCATCTTTTGATGGGTTCTTTAGAGTTGGTTGGAGTCAATTCTTTAGCAGTTTTGGTGCTAAGTCTGTGAAGTTGACTTTTAACCTCTCTATTTTTGATTTTGTTGTTTGTAGAAGACATTTGTTTGATCAAAGCAGCCTTTGGCTGTTTAAGAATGGACTTTGTGCATTTAATACCTTCATGTCCCAGATTTCCACAGTTGTAACATTTTTTGTTCAACATAATGGTCCTTTTGGATTTTGGGTTATTATTTGCACTAGATCTTCTGTTAAACTCTTGTTTTGACTCAACAAATGTTTTAAAATCTGTGGTTAGCTTCATTAAGTTTTCACTAAGCAGCTTTATGGTCTCAGTCTGGTTGTTAAGATTTGACTTTTGAGAGTCAGACTAAGTGTTAACACAAACAGATTTGGAGTTAAGTTTGTCAGACTGAAAATTTATTTTTCCAGACTGACAGTTAGATCTCACAGACTGAGATATTTTTAACTCCTTTGTTACTGGTTTTATGCCTTTAGATTTATCATTTGGCATATTATTGTCTGGACCAGTTACAGACTGAGATGTGGAAGGTTCAAACACATTGTAACCTTTCTGTTTATTCTTGATTCCTTTTACCTCTTTTTGTCTTTTTAAAGATGGTACTGCGGGAATATTAACTTTGCCTTTGTAAATCTTTTCTTTTCAAGTTCTATAGTTTCTAATGATTCATTAGTGATTATAAGTTCAGGCTGTTCAGATTGAGAAGTTTCACAGACTGAGATTTCTGAGTCTGTGTCTTCAGAGTCTGGCTCCGTCTCATATACTAGTTCTTTAGTAACTATTTTTGATCTAACAAAAGCATTTGTCAATATAACTTTGTCTCCCACAGTATGACTAAAAGTATGAGGTAAAATCTCAGGTACAAATATAGTAGGTTTTGAGTTTATTTCTGAATTTATGTGACTTTTAAGATCAAACTCATCACCTATGACCGCTTGTATCTGAGCTGGAATCTGTTTGGATAAACAGTCCACATTTTTAAGTGATGAAATACACCAAGATTTACAGATCCTTTCATAATGATCAGCTTTGTTTTTATAAGCTTCTTTTTCCAGCTTGATCTTTTTGAGAAGGTCATATTGAGCATCAAGCTCAAGTTTGTACTGTTTATTTTGGTTTATTTCATTCACTTTTGATTGTAGATCTTTTTGAACTTGACTGAGTTTGTTTTTTAAATCTTGTATTTCCTCCAGTCTTTTCAAAAAATCTACATAGATGTGTTCAAACATTTCCAGTTTTTCTGCATCACTATAGTAAAGTTTAAAAGGATTTACATTGTAAGCAGATCCTCTGTCCCAGTCTGGATGAACACATGTCTTTTCTGCAAATTTGACATCTTTGTCAAACTGGCTCTCTGTGATAGCCATTAAGCACATATCTTCATCATCCTCAGATGATGAAGATTCTTCATCTATCCATTGTTCAACAACCAAAGCTTTTTCTAGTTTCTTTGGTTGTTGTTTCTCTCCAATTTTCTTGGAGTTGAAGTACTTTTTCTTGTACTTCTTGGCCTTTTCTTCCCACTTATCAGAACTTGAAGATTCTGCAATCTTCACTCTGCAGTCAGAAGAAATATGACCAACTTGCCCACATTTATAGCAAGTAGCTTTCTTAGGATCAAAAGTTGGCCTTCCTTTTGAACCTTTGAATCTTGCCTTTTCTAACCTTTGGGCTAGCAATACCATTTCAGCTTCTAGAGACTCAGTTTCATCATCTGATTCTGAGTCTGTAAGAGTAAGATGGTAATCTGCTCTAGAGAAAAGTTCTCTATTTTTCCTTGTTGTTGCAACAAGGGCAGCAGATGGATCTTTTGCAATCCTTTTGGCATTTAGATCCTTTCTGGCTTTGGTTTCTTCAAAATTTAGTAGAAGTCCAAACAAGCCAGAGAGATCATATGTCTCCAATTTTTCACTTACAATTAATGAAGTGATAACTTCAGAAAAAGTGTTTGGAATGACATCAACAAATTTTGCACAGATTTCAAACTGTCCGTTGATGATATTATACCTTTCAAGATCATTGATTAAGATCTGAAATCTGGTATGAATATCAGTTAATGACTCTCCTTGACCAGCAGAGAAGTTCTCATAATTTCTTATGAGATTCTTCTTCTTTTGGGATTGTACTAAACTTACACCATCATATTGGTCAGTTAGCATATCCCATATGGCTTTAGCAGTTTTGCAGCCAGATATCTTAGCAAAGATAGGCTCAGTAACTGCATTGCCCAGAATGGATTTGGCCTTAAAATCTAATTCAAATAGTTGCCTGTCTAGATCAGTCCAGGTACTTTTGGCAGCCTCAACAAATTTTTCAGGTGTCAAAATAGTACCATTTGCATCTAAAGTAGCAGGAACTATTCTGCCAGGAATAATGGGTCCTTCCTGAATGACTCTAAGCATTTCATCATGAATGCTAGCAAGAAACCATTCAGCTTTCAATTTCCAGTGGGTAAAATTTACACCATTGAAGATTGGAATTCCCTTCCCAGCCATAGCAATAGAAGAAGTCATTTTTTAAGGAAGAAAAATGTAGAGAAAATGAATTTAGATGATTGTTTGATAAACTGGGTTCCTTTGATCGTTAAAGATTAAATCTTTATTTGCTCTGATACCAGTTGTTGGGTCACAAGGTTCCCAAAACTTAGATACAGATTAAATAACAGTTATCTTAACGTGTTAGTTTATATCCAAGTTTATATCCAAGTTTATATCCAAGTTTATATCCAAGTTTATATCCAAGTTTATATCAAACAAGTTTAAGTTAATCTAGGCGGAAAACAAGATTAATTTTGACACAGAGTTTATTATGAATCAAAGTATTATTCACAATAAAGTGTTTGTCTCACAAAGATGACAAAGTATTCAAACCCACACAGATGGTTTGAATACGATCCAAGTAGTATACAAAGATACAGTTATCACTACAAACTTCACAGTAAGTGTGGTAATGCTTTAGCCTAAGCTCAAAGGTCTAGTATACTAATTCTCTTGAATTTCTTGGATGATAGCAGTGCTTTTTGAACTGCTATTTATAGAGTTGGATGTAACACTATATTATCCAGCTTACATAGTTGTCCAAGGGATAACAGATGCATCTTGGGCAACTTTGCACGCCTTCCTTTTTGCTTTTCTTGGAAATAGAAAAAGCAAAAAGGTAAAAGGTTTCTTTGCTGAGAAGAGAACCTTTATATGATGTTTGACCTTTCTCAAACATCTTATCAGTTGTATCTAGCCTAAGGAAAGAAGAATATCTCCTGTACATTTGTACTTTCATTCTTCAATCTGTGCTCTTCAGTCTGTGCTCATCAGTCTGTGATCTTCAGTCTGTGAACTTCAGTCTGTGAAGCCTTCTGTATTCAATCTTCATTCTTCAGATGATGAATTCATAAGTCTTCAGAAAGAGCATGGCTTTCAGTCTGTGAGGATCTTCAGTCTGTGCAGCACAGACTCAGAAACAATTCTTCAGTCTGTGTAGCACAAACTCAGAAACACAGACTCAGGAATTTCACTAAGTTTCCTGAATACAACTAAGTTAGATTTTGACTCTTCAGATTTATAACTTAGGTTTGATCATTGTTTTTCCCAACAATAGGAAATGTAATTTGCTTCGTAAGAATCGCGAGTGGCCTTCTGTGCTACTCATTAATAATTAATCTGGGGTTAAATAACAGAATTTGATGATGTTATCAGACAATCACTTACACTTATTCATAAACTGCGTCTGGGGCTAATAGTTTTCATTTCCCATCTCATGGAAAACCCTTTTCGCTCCGCTTAGCCTTATCCCTCTCTAGGGGTATTTTAGTGATAGGTTCTATAGGAACTGGACGATCTTATTTGGTCAAATACCTAGCGAAAAACTCCTATCTTCCTTTCATTACGGTATTTCTGAACAAGGTCCTGCATGAATTCTTGGAAAAAGAGGGAGCGAGCCTACCGGCCCAAACAAAAGAGATTAGCCTCTTGATCGATCGATTGATTGGATCGAAGTACGAAAGGCTTGATTGAAGTGTGAGATCGGCAGACGGTCTTCTATTGGCAATTGAATCAACTCTTACTGCTCGAGTAGACGGTCTGCCCGGTGCTGGAAAGTCGGAAGGAGAACAAGTTAATGAATCCCCATTTCCAACCATTACAGAAAATTTAGGTGCGTCTGATATAGGCAGTTGTAAAAATTTAGCCACACGAGGTTGAACAATATTATGTGAGCCCAGAGTCGACTAAAATAGACACACTGTGTTGGTGTATCATACCAGAGATTCGAAGGGTATGAGGGGAAGGTAGGCCTAATAAAGCATCAGATGAAAGTTGGAAATGAATGCTATTTGACAGAGATGTGGAATGAGTTAATGATGGCGGGGGTAGAGGTGGAACAGGAGGATTTAAAAGTGGTGTAATAGACGGGAGGCTTTGGGTGGAATGTGGTTGGTATGTAAATGACGGAGTGAATGTAAAATAAGTGTCATTGATAACGTGTAAAAAGTCACGTTTTTACCCACGTTATCTATTCCATTACAATTAAACAATTGACATTTTAGTTCAAATATTACATTAATTGGGGAAGAACCAACGAAAACGGCGAAGACGATGCCTCGAACACAAAGGCTAACGACACGTACACTCGGCCAAGACTAACCAAAGATATTATCTTAGATCCTTGAACTTCATTGGATTACGAAGACGATGCCGCAAAAATCAACTAAAACGGACGAGTAACGAAGAAGTTATAGCGAAAACAAGCATCGAAGTATTACGATCCTGCACACGAAAGCTCGACACTGCAAATACGGCCAGACCATACCGTATACGGCCTGCCCTGACCGTATACGGCCAGCCAAGACCGTATTTGGTCTGCCCTCATCGTGTACAGCCAGCCATGACCATATACGGCCAATGTCTTGACCGTATACTGTCTGGACTGACCGTATATGGTTGGTTATCCACGTGGCTATAACCTAGAAATTAAGAATTGATCAAGTCTCATTGTGGTAAGTAGTTATCTGTGCTAGACCTGTGTCAGGATTAAGAAGCTATGGGAGCACCGTGTAATACATAGTAAATAACTATCGAATCACTGTGTATCGCTTAGTGGATTCTCCGCCTAGGGCATGGTCGCTGTATGAATCAATAATGTGAATACCAACATATACTAAGTACACATTGTGCAATACTGAAATACATGGTCTGCATATGAAGCAATGCCAAACATTGTGAATAATCCAGGGATGTATAACTGTTTGAAGATGATAGGTTTATGTTAAAGATGGACGTTATTTGAGCAAATCACATAAAAAGAGAATCTAGATAAGAAAGTTAAAGTCCAAGTGATTTAGGATACTTAAACCCTATATTCCACTGAGTCTAATAGTTTAGATAAATAAAGTTAATAATTAGTTACACACCTAAAAGAACGATAGATTTATATTGGTGTTAAGAACTGCCGGTATAAACTAGTCTGCTATCTTGTTCATGCACCCATGTTTAACCAAGAAGGGTCGCTTGTTCTATATAAAGGGCAAGTGTTGAGAGTTAGGCAGAAATCTTCGGTCAGCATCACGATAACCTAGTTCCTTGTGACATACCAACTTAGGATTTAAACTAATCTGGTAGGGTTCTAGCGTTTACACCAATGTCAGTTAATCCTGTAATTTAAGAGTGTCCCTGTTTAACCCTATAATGATTATCATCCCGAAAAACCCTAATTGTTGAAGTTCCGACAATCACATTCTGCCTTTATCTACTTTATCCTAAATTTACTTTCCGTTTTTATTTTATTGTTTATTTAAATTTAGGAAAAATCCAAATATCAAAATTATCCACCTTTTATCTATCCGAAAGAATTATTAATCTAAAGGTATCTCTTCATTTCAATTCGTTGCGATTTTAAGAACGACCTTAGGTTATACTTACCGCTTACTAGTTTTAAGTAGGTAGTACATATAAATTAAGCCCAAGCTAAATATAAAATATAAAACACACTGATCGTCCTGTAGTCTAGAAATAAACGACCTGACTGTGGGCCATCAAGTTTTTGGCGCCGCTGCCGGGGATCCTACAATGTACGATCTGAAGAACGACTTAGATAATAATTCATAGGAGATCCTTTCGTTTAGGATTTCCTTTTCGAAAGTTCATTAGAATAGTTTAGCATAGAATTAAAACAACCAAAAATATGAAACCCACTTTCTACGATTCCTAACCTTCAAACACCATTTCTCCCTTTTCAAATCTTACGGAAGATGAAATGATGAAAATGGACGATGCCGATTTCTTCGATTGCCTTGAACGAGAATTTGAATCCAACTTCTATTTCCCTTTCTCATCCGAAACCGAAGAATTTCCCGTCACTAAAGAAGAAGAATCTGGAACGTTAAGTTCCCTCTCAAATCTAATCCTAGTCTTTGATGAATCTCATCAGGAGATTTTACCTCCCGAGCCTTGCATTCAACGCAATCAGTAGTACTCAACTGATCATGAGATTCCATCATCTCTAAGGAATTACCCGCATTTTCCAACTTCTCCCTCCGATATGCCAAATAATTCTCAAGTTTGCTTTTATCCATCATATGATAAAAAACAAACATTTCCATGCTATGGAAAAGGAGGAATATCCATACCTTTTTCTAAAGTACCCGTTTCATTAACCCACATTCCTGAACCCTCAGAGTCCTGCAAAACTCTGATGGACTTCTAGAGTGACAGATCTTTTCATCTCCTTCCACTTTAACCCAAGCATACCATTTATCGAATGGTAGACAAAGTTTCACCAAATGACAACATGGATACTAACTTTGAAGAAGAATCTCACTACGTTGGCAACTCTTTCAAACCTGATAGGAGATTAGACGTCTATAGGGCATTTGTAAGACAACTTGACTCATCTGACTTTCCTTTCTCGCACGAACAAAGAAAGATCATTGCCAGTTTAGGGAACAAAGTTAGTACCCTTCACCATCTACCAAATGTAAGTAGTGAAACCATATTTACACCTTATCGAAAAGAAGAATTAAAGTTAAAATCAGACTTGGATCTACTTATGGATCTATTTTCCGACACCGATTATCATCCTGTGTCTCTAACACTGATCAATCGTCATGTTGCTGCAAACTTGAATTCTGGATAGAGAGAGATTCGATGAATCCCATGATCATTCCTGATAAACTTCCTTTCTTTGTCGATCCCGCCACCTACTTAATCTCGAAGTTAGAAGACGTTTTCCCCGATTCAACCGATAAGATAGAAGCGGTATTCTTCGCCACAAGAAAAGAATCTCACATCAAATTAGCTTAAATTTTCTCTCGTTCCAAATACCCTTTCACCTCCTTAAAAAAATTAGATATTAATAGAATCTCAAAGGCTGTACTACACACCACTGGTGATCCCGACTCAAAGGAAGAAAAAGAATTTTTGAATGTTATAGGAAAGTTTATCTATGATCTCACTTTTAAGGATCAAGGACAGTGAGACAGTATCTCCAACCCAAAGAAAGTAAGAAAGGAATTTAGTAAACTTGTAAATGGCTTTATAGATTTAGGATTAGAAGAGTGTAAATTCTTAGGATAATTTGAACGCTACTCTCTTGTTTCAGCCGACCTAATCCACACGGTCATCATTATGCTCTAATAATCTTTTATCCCTCGTTACACCTTCCCACAACCGAGAGCTCCAAACAAAGACTCTTAATTCCATTTGGATGAATTTAATTAATTCATCCAAAAGTCGAGCTCTTACTCTAACCGAGTGCTTTTAGGGGCACCCTAAGTTTAATATAATAGTAAGGTTTAATTAGTAATATTTAGTAAAAATATAAAAATTGCTTTTAAAGTTTTAACAAAAAAATCTTTAAAGTCAATCAAAGTTAAAAATTTATTTGGACAAATTTCGAAACTTTGAAACTTTGGGACAGGGTAAACTTTTAAAACACACAAAAATATAATTAGATAAAACTTTAGTTGCTTTATTTTTAGGTTTATAATTTAAAAATTTAGTGCGTATTTGTGTGTAATTGGGTGTATACCCTAAACCCTAACAATAAACCCCCACTTTACCAAACAAAAATATAATTAATTATTTTGTTTAAGTTATAACCCCGGTATTTGTGTATACGCTCACATTTGCTCAGTTTGGCTCCAAACCGTATACGTTAAAAAAAACAGTATACGGTCTAATTTCAGTCGTATACGGTCGAGTTGGACTGTATACTACACATCTCCTCAAAAATTCGACCGGTCGATGTAATACGGTTGTATTTTGTGCGTATTTGTGTGTAATTGGGTGTATACCCTCAACCCTAACGATATACCCCCACTTTACCAAACAAAAAAAAATCTCTCCTTCTTCCCCAACTATACTCGCCGGCCCAAGCTCCACACCACCCAAACCACCATCAAACCACCATTTTTTCCGATTTCAAGCTTTATTTTCAAGTAAAAATCATCCCTTGCTATTCCATTCATCCATCTCATCCTTTCTAAGTTAATCTCTAACCTAAAAATTCAATTTTTGTTAACTTTAACCTAGGTTTTGTTCTTGATGAAATTGTTAGTAAAAATTGGGAATTTTAGTGATTAAATGATTGTATAGATGGATGTAAGATGATATGTGAAGCAAGATAGAAAATTCCATGGCTAAATTTCAATTTTTGAAAATTAAAGTCTTGAATTTTGTTAAAAATTTTTGAATTTTTTTAGGTTCAAGAATTATAAGTTGTAAGTTAGTTTGTTGCTAGTTGTAATATGCTTATTTGATGTTAATTATGCTTAGTACATTACAACTAGCAACTCAACTAGATGACGATGCTTGATTTCATAAATTAAAGTAGGCTCGTTATATGCATTATGTTAGTTAAAGTGATGCATACTTCATAAGAAAAAATTTAAACTTCACTTGAATGTTAAACTAGCTTAAATTGCACAAGTCTACCCTTAATCTTGTTGTTTGAATGAAAGATTGATGATTCTATTGTTAATCATCACACTTAGGAATTAAAGTAAGCTTGTAACTCCATCAAACTAGTTTACGCACCATGAACTTTTGAAACCAACTTTTGTAACTAACTATGATGTTTTAAACTAGTATGATGGTGATTAACATGTCTTTGATTAATGAAGTTATAAGCAACTTTAAAATGCTAACTTGGAAAGAATGATCATACTTGATCATTAACTTTCTAAGCTAGTAAAAAGTCATCATCTTGGTTAAATGGCAACCTAAGTTACTACTTATACCTATTTGTTCAAAATAATGCGGAAAGTTTGATGTCAAATGCTAAAGTAAGGATTTCAAGTAACTAAATTTACTAGTTGCAAATACTTGAAACTAACTTTAAGCATTCGGCATCACTTTAAATTTCAAATCTTTAAGTTACCACGATATATGATAACTTAGTTTGGACATAATGCATGTAATTAATCTCGATTGACTTGTCAATTTAAACGACTTCATGTAATAAAGTAAGAACGCTTTGAACTAACCAAATTATAAGTTTAGAACACGCTTATGTGAGTTAAAAAATGCTTCATGCTTACTTGGTTTAGAATTAAAGTCTATTACTTATTTACTTTTAAGGAAAATAGTGCAAGTTCAAAATTACGTCACTATAATTATAAAATTAAAGTAATGAAATTTTAGACTTTACATCATGCTTAAAGGTAGATATAAGTGAGATAATTACATGGTTTGAGGTTTGATTGCTAAAATTGCAGATTGATTATGATATATATGTCATATATGTCTTTTACTGGTTTGTGGAATATGCCACTTTGAAAGCCTTCATTTTGAGTTTTTTCTAAAAATTCGGAATGAATTAGCTAAATCCATAAACTTCTTAAATCATATTGAACAACCTAACTTGTTTCGTTTTTTATTTCAGATGCCAAATGTTATTCTACCCAGAGTTCCAGAGGATCCTACCCTATCCCCGACACCCTTATTCATATGAGGGGATCGAGGATGACGAGGGACGCCGTTAGATTTTGGATGGATAGAGATCTTGAAGACTAAGATATATCAAGTGGGATCATTTGAGAGATTTAGGTTTAGATCAGGAGGTGGAACCTTTTGTGGATTATCAGACTCCTGGTTCTTCCTTGACTGCTTGGCGTCACCTTTTCGCCATCAAGGAAGAGGTATATAGGGAGGTTTGTGACTGCATTTATGATTACCTATCATTTCGATGGAGGGATTAAAGACTATAAGAACAAGGGGATGATCATTTTTCAATATCGGGGGACAAGACATGAGTTGTCACTAGCAAACTTTGCTTTTTATCTCGGCCTCTAGACTGCGGAGCAGATTGACACGCCTCTGTTTACTGATGGGCACACTACTATACCCACTGTTAAGGATCCTAACATCACATGGAGTTCGTGGGGTGGCTCGGCATTCAGAAGCAATATAAAGGCCACCCGCTTTGTACAACCAGCACACCAGATCTTACACAAACTCTTAGCTTGCTCCGTTCACAGATAAAAGAGTTCGAATGGAGGTGTCACGCTAAAAGATCTATGGCTGATGAAAGCGATTATTGAAAAAGAAAACATACAGGTTTCTTATTTCGTCGCTCAGAGTTTGAATGATGTGAGGAAGTTTCAGCTACCACGGATTCCATACTTAGGAGCTGTAATCACCAGACTCATTGACGTGAAGTCACCTGACGGTCGTTTTATCGATTCCTGCCGTGAGGGAACCGCGATCCTCGGACGGCTACGTCGGGTGTGAGTTTTAAATTTATAAATGCTGGGGACCTAGGTTTTACTAAAGCAATAGCAGTAGTATGACCCAGGGTCGTTCTCTGAGGCTAATCGTATTGTGAAGTAGAGATGTCGGGAGGAATAGTTCAATTTCAGTGATGGGTTTTAAAATGGTTTGATTGGGGGTTTTTCTTAGGTCCAAATTTAAACTAATTTAAATAAACAGTAAATAAAGATGATAGATTTAAATCAATAGGAGTACTTGTTGTGATTTCGTTAGCTTATACATGGGATGACGCCTTTTTAAAGGGTATAGTATGAAAACTTCTCTAAGTATTTGTATCTTACCTATCTTAAATGTTCGTAGTGTAAACACTAGCACCCTACTATTCGGATACCCGAACAGTATGTCACTGAGTACTAGGCAATCTTGAATTCTGATAAGATCAAGCTGCTTTAAACCCCCCTTACCGTCTCTTAAGAGACTAAGTGACCCTACAAGGGCATCTAAGCTAGGTATCCGGGGTGCAGGAATGAGGCAATAGACCGCAATTTATTCTCTGATCTTTCTTAACACTACAAGGGCATCTAAGCTAGGTAAGGCATTTAAGAGCAAAATAGGATTTTGGTGGCTATTAACCTTACACTAATGGCGGTAGTTTATTCTAGAGCTGGTAAATAATCAGGATGCGGCACAGTCTTCAACCTTCAACTTTTCCGTGGCTTCCACGTATTTATACTACACCAAGAGGTGGTTCCAATGCTATACCAAGTATTCAGCCGCTTTACGGTCTTTCCGGTGCCACATACTTTTCGGTCACTCTAGAATAAATATTCCTATCTTTGTATTACAGTTCAACCATCTATGATAATTAAACAACCCGTTCACTTTATATTTCTAAAACCCAAGTAAAAATCCCTGATTAATTCACGGTGTACTATACGAAAGGTTTAAACAGTATTTCCACAGTTACAAAATCAGACCATGCTTTTAAGAAAACATAAATAGGTAATTACCGTTTGATCAAGGTTCGCGACTCCTTGTCAAAGAGGTTTTAACCACGTTTACTGGAGGAAAGGCGATAGTTTAATTTATAAACATAAATGTAAAGTTCAACAGCACACCGAGTTTTCAACGGTTTATTAGCATCACCCCAAATATTAACAAGCTAACTACATCACAACGAGCACATAAGCGAACTACTCACTAAGCATGGCAACAAATCCTAAATCTAGCATAATAACAATAGCATGCATCATTATAATATATAAGGAAAGATATAACCGTGATTAATGCGTAGATTGAATAGATGTTGAAGATTACACGAACGGAACTCCGAAATATCTTTTACAATATTACAAGTGCTCCCCCAAGTATTCCAACAATATTACAACGCTACTCCTACCGTTAGTCTCGGTTAAATATTAACCAAGAATTAACTAATTCTAACCTAAACCTCTCACTACTTAACTTTAGAGAGAGAAAGTAGAGAGAGAGTGAGTGTGTGAGAGAGAAAGGTGTGAGGAGTGAATGGAGAGGTGAGGGATGATTGAAATGAGGAGGAGTGGTCTCCTATTTATATGCAAAGCACCAAGAAACCTCGTACAAGCTTCAAAGCGAGAAATACAAGCTCTGAACAGCACAGAACCTTCAAATAATTGAAAAACGGCATCACTATAGGGGCAAGGAGGCCGTATACGGCACCCTAAGGGCTGTATACGATACCTTAAGGGCCGTATACGGTATCCTTGAGGCCGTATACGGCCTCTGGTGAGGCCGTTTGGCTTTTACCCATTGTTTGGTACTTCGTTCGCTGCTTGTTTTGCGCGTATCTTCTTCGTTTCTTGTCCGTTTAACTTGATTCTTTCGCCTATGATCTCGAAATTCCGTTACGCTTCTAATGATACCAAAATCATAGATTTTGGATATGTGTAGCTTATACATGCTCGGAATGCGTTAGGTTGATCTTCGGGTGTTGTATCTTCTCCGTTCTCTATCCGTTTTCCTTGACTCTTGATTCTTCAGTCTCGTAATTACCTATGAATCATAAAATAGTAGTTAAAGAATGTATATCATAAGGTAAATAAAAGTGGAGGAATCCGGTGAAGTTTATTTGCTTTGTTTTTTCATGCTATTTAGACGGTTTTAGTGATTTTTGCTGCAACGTTTGTTTTAGAACTACATTAGTGATTTTTAGTAAATAAACATTGATTTAAGATGTTTTCACTAAATAATAGCTCAATTTGGGAGGAATAATGTGCGTAAAAACATGACTTTTTACGTTACATCAAATATCCCACACTAAGACGTTGCTTGTCCTCAAGCAACAACTCAATAGTATCTCGTGAAACATTTCAGGACCGTGTTGGGTGAGTTAAAATATTTTCAAAAAGGTGCCGATTTCTCATATAGGCAAGTTATTTCAAGAACATAAGGAAAGCTAAGGTTTTCTTTTCATAAACAATCAATGACTTTTGTGACACCCGATAAATTAGGCCGTCATTAGTGATTAATCATAGATCATTATTGCACGTAATTAGTGTGAAATAGGACTAATTACGATAGCATCTTGTATATTGTATTATACGCACGTACGTAATTAACTGTAAATTACGCAAATTCGATCGGATGGAATCCGACACAATAAATATGGACGTTGGTGAAAAACATTTTTACTAAATAACCTAATTATGATAAATAATTGTTATTTAACTTATATTATTACGATAATATTTAAAACGTTTCACGTTTCCTACAAAACGTATCGTACGCGACGAAAACGCACGAATCGATTCCGACACCAAAAGAAACCCATCAAATGTTTTGAAAAGGGTCCAATACAAGATTTAAGAATGTTTGATCAATCTAAAATAGCAACTATGTATCGAAAACAACATGCGAAGAGTAAACGTTAATAAGTAAATTTTTAAAACACGCGATTAACGTTTAACCGAACGAGTAACGTAACACGAAACCAAGAAGCAAATTATGAGCCCAAGAACCACCATGGGCCCAGGCCCAATGACGACCCGATCCAGCCCAAGAAGCAAGCCCAACCAGCCCCCCCTAACCCTTTTGACCCACCTCTTTACTCCATTCATTCCTCACACAAATCACTCACTCTCTCTTTCCATCTCTCCCTCCCTCTCCCTCATTTTCTGCCCAAAACACCACCACCACCTCTCTCAGCCCCTTCCAAGTGGTCTAGTTACCATCTCCCTCATTACAACACCACGGAGAAGAAGATCGAGCAAAGGAACAAGGATCGGTTCACAGCAGCCCTCCCCCCCTTCATTTCGACTTTAGAGCGACTTTTTCTTGTAAGAATCTCTCCAAATCTTGTTCATTTTCCTTGGATGATGTTAATAAACATGTTAGGAGTTCGTTTAAGCTAATTATGTCCAAGATCTAAACCGAAAATCAAAAAAATAATGCTAAAAAACTTTCGGGTAAAGCTATTAACCTTCGGACAAAAACTTAACCCGACTTTGACACATGATATCTAACTCATTTCTTAACCAAATCGAACGATTCTTGAGTCTAAAATCAAGTTCAAGGAGTCTACTTTCGAACCCAAGTGGTTTGACAATTTTCTGAGGTCATTTGATATTCGAAAACGATTTTACAAAAAGATGTGTCTGGACTGTCGTTTTGGACAGAAAAATCTACCAACTTTGGGAAAGCATATCTCGAGATCTACAAACCCAAATCGACTGAAACCACTTGGAAAACTTTTCTTTTTCTGTTACCTTTCAAAGTTGTAGTTGCACTTTTTCTGAAGTTTTGTAAATCGTGAGATATGGACCAAACACTGAGCAAAGGTCCAAAAACCGACCTGCTGGACCTTTGTCTAATCCTTGGACGATTTCGTGAGCTATACTTGACCAAAAGTTATGAAATTTTTACTGGAGGTAGCTAAGATATGTAGGAACAACCGTGATTTTTCTTGGAGTTCACTTCGAAACTTTGGTTAGTCAAAACGAGCCCCGAAAACGACCCAAAAACTAGGAAAATAAACCCATGGACTGTTTTTGCAATAAAAATGAGACGACACTTTCGGGTTAACTATAAAACGTAACGACAATTTTCCTAAGCTCTAGTAACATATTTAAGACTTCCCTAAAAGTTTCGGGTCAAACCGAGCACATTTGACCAAGTTCCCGAACAAAGAAAACACAACAGCCCGTCTGTGTCGCAGCTGGCCCAAGGCCATTGCGACACAAAGCTTGTGTCGCTAAAACATAAGACAGCAGTACTAATCTGCGACACAAAGCTTGTGTCGCTAAATCATAAAACAGTACTAACCTGCGACACTAAGCTAGTGTCGCAGCAAATTGAACTAACAGTAGTAACCCTTGTGTCGTAGTAATTCAACCAACAGTGTTAACTGGTGTCGCAATTCCCTGCGACACTAACACTTGTGTCGCTAAAACAAAAATCGAAATCACAACTTGCGACACTAATCCTGGTGTCGCATAATAACTTTGTGTCGCATAATACCCTAGTGTCGCACATAGCGACACAAGCCTTTGTGTCGCTAAGAACACAAAAATCGATATGTTTTCCTTAAAGCAATATAAGCATAAATAAAAATTTTCCAAGCTGACCAGGTCAGCTCGACCCCAGCCAGGGACTCTGCCCCTTGGACCCCGCCAGGGGTTGCCACCCCTTGGACCCCGCTACCAGCGGCTCTGCCCCCGGACCCCCGTCATTCAGGGGCTTCGCCCCCTTCCCCTTGTCGCACTAATCAAATAACCAAAACTGGAAGGTAGAAAATGCGTAACATAATTTATCAAATCTGTGTTTCCACAAAATATCACCAACGGGCCATACATATTTATCTTTCTAAACGCAAGATAAACAAACACTTGGACATAACTAGTTGAGTGGACAACTAGCATGAATGATCTGCTGAGACATTCACTCATACATAACCTTGTGCGTTTAGGGCGCCAGCAGGTTACATTTTGGATAAACGTTTATTTACTTAAACGCTCGCTTTCAAGACTCAGGTGAGTCTCATAGCCCCGCTTTTACTGTTTATACCATGGGGTGAGATTACATACACTGTTTATTATAATCACAAGTAACTGAAACAACTTTTATACGGATTGCATGAGACCTTTAATCCACTAAAAGTCCTCACCTTATCATGGTTCGTTAATTGTATAAGCGCGAGTATTATTGGATAGATCTATCGGGGATTGACATCCCCGTCCGGGCTAGTCGCTCTAGCCGACCCACGGACGCATTAATATTTGACTGTTACAGGTGTATTGGATTATACATCTGCCCGAGGCACAAACTAGGTTAAGCGTCGAACTGTGAGACTCATGGCAATAGTATACTCTTATTTTGCATTCGTGCAACACTGATTAAATCTTGTGATTATTACCAACTTTTGATAACTGTTTCAAACCTATGAACTCACCAACATTATGTTGATCGTTTTAGTATGTATTCTCAGGTTCACAACAGGAGTAGGACTACCCCAGGACACGATAGCTCGAGTCGCATGCTTACAAACATCAGAGATTTTCTTGCATTACTATTTTGTAACATTGGTCATGTAATAGAATCTCTTGAACTATTCGCGAACTCAAATCTTAATGTAAACAGTTGAATTACTAATGTAATTACTTGGTATTATTTTCAAAACGTCTCATATAGAGTCGTTTGCCTTAACTTTGTTTAATGATCCATGATTAGTCGCGCCCCGACCCGACTTCCGCTGCATCATAATTTGGGGGTGCGACAACTTTCTTAGGCATACTTTCAACTCTCGTGATCTTGGAGTTAAGAAAGATCAGAAAATAAATTGTGGTTTGTTGCCTCATTCCTACACCCCGGATATATATATCCAAAGAGGGTCACTTGGTCTCTTAAGAGACGGTGAGGGGGGTTTCAAAACAGTCTGATCTGATCAGAATTCAAGATAACCTAGTACTCAGTGACATACTGTTCGGGTATCCGGATAGTAGGGTGCTAGTGTTTATACTACAAACATTCAAGTTAGGAAAGATACAAATACTTAGATAAGTTTTCACACTATCCTCCTTAAAAAGCATCATCCCACGTATAAGTTAACGAAATCACAACAAGCACTCCTATACATATTGATTCAAACCTATTATCTTTATTTACCGTTTGTTTAATTTAGTTTTAATACTGGACCAACGAAAAACCTCCACTCAAAACCATTTTAAAACCCATCTCTAGATTGAACTATTCTCCCCGATACCTCTATTTCACAATACGATTAGCCTCAGAGAACGACCCTAGGTCATACTACTGCTATTGCTTTAGTAAAACTTAGGTCCCCAGCACTTATAAATTTAAAACTCACACCCGACGTAGCCACCCGACGATCGCAGTTCCCTCACGACATGAATCGATAAAAACGACCGTCAGGCAGTCGCACGTCATAAGCCATAAATACACCTAATTGCAAATATGAACGAATAAAGTATCTAAAATCATATAAATGCAATATAAATGTATCAAAAACAAGGAAATATTATTAATTAAATATGTATTTATTTGATGTTATCAGGAAACAAACCATGAATCAGGAAGCAATTGCACAGCTCATAGCCCAAGGAGTGGCTGATGCTATGGCCACTTATGAAGCGAATAGAAATAGCGGAGGAGGCGGAAACGATGGAGGTAGTGAAACTAGAACACCCCCAAAAGTTGTTGCCAAACCATGCACTTATAAAGAATTTCTAAGCTGTAAACCTCAGAATTTCAAAGGTACTGAAGGAGCCGTCAGCTTGGTCCGTTGGTTTGAGAAGATGGAATCTGTTTTTCGTATAAGTAACTGTACCGAGGCATGTAAAGTTAAGTATGCTACCTGCACACTCCTGGATAGTGCACTCACATGGTGGAATACTTATACTCAATTAGTGGGAATTGATGCTGCTTATCAACTTCCCTGAGAAGATTTGAAAAGGATGATGAGGGGCGAGTAATGTCCCAGACATGAATTACAACAATTGGAGGTAGAATTCTGGAATCTTATGGTCAAGGGAAATGACATTGCTAGTTATACTAACCGTTTTCACCAGTTGGCACTCCTTTGCCCAACAATGGTGGACCCCAAGTACAAAAGAATCGAGAGATACATTTGGGGACTTCCAGAGAAGATTCAGGGGATGGTGACCTCATCCAACCCCAGTACTATCCAGAGCGCCGTTCGCATGGCACATAACTTAATGGCACATGTGGTCAGACGTGGTACACCTGCTGAAAAGAGTACTGGAGCGAAAGTTTGGGATAACAAAAGGAAGTGGGATGGAAATTCCAATAACAACCAGGGTCAACAACAAGCGAAAAGGCCAGAAACTGTCAAGGCCTATGTTACTGGATCGGAGGAAAGGAAAAGATACAAAGGAAACAAGCCTTATTGCTCCAAATGTAACCGTCATCATGAAGGTTCTTGTGGTACTCCTTGTAACAAGTGCAAGCGATATGGACACCAGGC
The DNA here is from genome assembly GCA_963930675.1 of Gnaphalium uliginosum. Classification (NCBI taxonomy): domain Eukaryota; kingdom Viridiplantae; phylum Streptophyta; class Magnoliopsida; order Asterales; family Asteraceae; genus Gnaphalium; species Gnaphalium uliginosum. The sequence continues at coordinate 17,280,307 of OZ005686.1, read as the reverse complement.
TAAGGATTGCAGGGTCCCCACTGCGGCCACCAACCCTGATGCACCAAAAGCTTGTTTCGAGTGTGGTAACACTGGACATTATAAGAGAGATTGTCCGAAATTGAAGAACAGGAACAACAACAACAACGCTCGTGGCAGAGCCTTTGTGCTTAACTCTGGGGAAGCCCGTCAAGACCCTAACGTTGTTACGGGTACGTTTCTCCTCAATGACTTAACTGTTTCAGTCTTATTCGATACTGTTGCCGATAAGAGTTTCATATCTGATGAGTTTAGTCCATTGCTCAATAGTACCCCCACTGCCTTAGATGCTAAATACATCGTAGAATTTGCTAATGGCAAATTGATTGAAGCTGATAGTATAATTCGGAATTGCACTTTGAATCTAGTAAACGAACTTTTCCCCATAGACTTGATACCCGTCGAAATCGGAAGCTTTGATGTCATCGTTGGTATGGATTGGTTACCTAAGAATCATGCTGAAATTGTTTGCTACGATAAAATCGTTCGTATTCCTCTTGTTGCCGGTGAAACTTTGATCATACAAGGGGGAGAAAGGTGGAACAAGGTTGGATATCATACCGTGTATGAAGACTAGAAAGTACCTGAGGAAAGGATACCAAGCAAGAAATCCTGGCACACGTATCTGAGAAGAAATCGGAAGAGAAGCGACTTGAAGATGAACCAATTGTGCGGGATTTTCCTGAAGACTTGCCTGGCATTCCACCGCCCAGACAAGTAGAGTTTCAAATTGATCTGGTGCCCGGTGCAGCACTCGTGGCACGATCCCCGTATAGATTAGCCCCTTCGGAGATGCAGGAGTTGTCTACCCAGTTGCAAGAACTTCTGGACAAGGGATTCATTCGACCGAGTTCCTCACCTTAGGGAGCTCCTGTCCTGTTTTTGAAGAAGAAAGACGGATCTTTCAGGATGTGTATCGATTACCGAGAATTACACAAGCTGGCCGTGAAGAATCGATATCCACTTCCAAGGATTGATGACCTGTTCGACCAACTTCAAGGGTCGAGTTTTTACTCAAAGATCGACCTACGATTGGGTTATCATCAACTTAGACTTCGAGACGAGGACATTCCAAAAACAGCCTTTAGAACTCGTTATGGACATTACAAGTTTCAAGTGATGCCTTTTGATTTGACTAACGCACCAGCGGTATTCATGGACCTCATGAATCGTGTGTGCAAGCCATATTTGGACAAGTTTGTTATCGTGTTCATTGATGACATTTTGATTTACTCACATAACAAGGAGGAGCATGAACAGCATCTGAGAACTATCTTGGAACTACTCAAGAAGGAGGAGTTGTACACAAAATGCTCTAAGTGTGAGTTCTGGATTCGGACAGTACAATTCCTAGGACATGTCATTGATAGTCACGGAATACATGTGGATCCAGCCAAGATCGAGGCTATCAAGTGCTGGGAAGCACCTAGAACACCCACAGAAGTACGCCAATTCTTAGGCCTCGCCGGATTCTATCGGCGATTCATCGAAAACTTTTCAAAGATAGCTCAACCTTTGACTACACTGACTCAGAAGGAGAAGAAGTTTGATTAGACTGACAAGCAAAAGTTAGCTTTCCAACTGCTGAAACTAAAACTTTGCAGTGCACCAATCTTGTCCTTACCCGAAGGCAACGATAATTTTGTAGTTTACTGCGACGCATCACATCAAGGACTTGGTTGTGTATTAATGCAACGGGAGAAAGTCATTGCTTACGCCTCACGACAATTAAAAATTCACGAAAAGAATTATACGACACACGACTTGGAGTTAGGAGTTGTAATGTTTGCACTCAAGATTTGGAGACACTACTTGTATGGTACGAAGCGTACTATTTTCACTGATCATAAGAGCCTTCAACATATATTCGATGAGAAGGACTTGAACATGAGACAACGCCGATGGGTTGAGTTGCCTAGTGACTACGATTATGAGATTCGTTATCACCCTAGCAAGGCCAACGTTGTTGCCGACGCCTTGAGCCGAAAAGAACGAGTGAAACCACTTTGAGTTCAAGCCCTTGGTATGACTATACACAATAACCTCACTACTCAAATTCATGTCGCTCAACTTGAAGCACTCAAAGAGGAAAATGTGAAGAATGAAGCTTTAAGAGGCATGGATAAACAGTTCGAAATCAAACCTAATGGAACCCGATACTTCTCAAACAGAATATGGTTACCGAGCTTTGGAAACCTAAGAGATTTGGTGATGGATGAAGCACACAAATCTAAGTACTCTATACATCTGGGAGCTGATAAGATATATCACGGCATCAAAGAGTTGTATTGGTGGCCCAACATGAAGGCTGACATAGCCACTTATGTTAGCAAGTGCTTAACGTGCTCGAAAGTTAAGGCCGAATACCAGAAACCATCAGGATTGCTACAACAACCAGAGATACCACAATGGAAATGGGAGCAGATAACAATGGACTTTATTACTAAGTTGCCAAAAACGCCAAGTGGTTGCGACACGATTTGGGTAATTGTCGACCGTCTCACAAAGTCTGTTCATTTCCTAGCAATAAAAGAAACTGATAAGATGGAACGTTTAACCCGTATTTAACTGAAAGAGGTTGTGTCAAGACACGGCGTACCCATCTCGATCATCTCAGATAGAGATAGCCGTTTCACCTCTAGATTTTGGCAATCCCTACATAAAGCCTTAGGTACTCATTTGGATATGAGTACGGCTTACCATCCTCAGACTGATGGTCAAAGTGAGAGAACCATCCAAACACTGGAAGACATGCTACGAGCTTGCGTAGTTGACTTCGGTAACGGTTGGGAAAATCATTTACCCTTGTGAGAGTTTTCGTACAACAATAGCTATCATACAAGCATTAAGGCTAAAAGTGTCAATCACCCGTATGTTGGACCGAGATTGGAGATAGCCAACTCACTGGCCCTGAAATCATTCATGAAACAACTAAGAAAATCGTGGGCATGCAAAACCGACTGAAAGTTGCGCGTGATCGTCAAAAGAGTTATGCCGACGTGAGACGCAAACACCTAGAATTTCAAGTCGGGACAAAGTGATGTTAAAAGTATCACCTTAGAAAGGTGTAATTCGCTTTAGAAAACGTGGAAAGTTAAACCCTAGATACATTGGACCGTTTGAAATTTTGGAAAGGATTGGTCCAGTGGCTTATCGACTACAACTGCCCCAAGAACTCAGTAGTGTACATAACACTTTCCACATCTTGAATCTAAAGAAGTGTTTGTCTGATGAAACACGTATCATCCCACTCGACGAAATCCACATTGATGACAAACTTCATTTCATTAAAGAACCTGTGGAAATCATGGACTGAGAAATCAAAAGATTGAAACAGAGTCGTATATTCATCATTAAGGTCCGGTGGAATTCAAGAGGGGGTCCTGAATTCACATGGGAACGAGAAGACCTGATACGTCAGAAATACCCACATCTCTTCCTAGATCCCACACCAACCGAGACTGCGGACTAAATTTCGGGACAAATTTCTCTTAACAAGGGGAGAATGTGACAATCGACAATTTAAGGTCAACAATTACTTTTAATTAAAACGTCTTAGTTTGTATTTAGTAGATATTTAGGCTAAATACTTGACGCGTTTCACATACGTAATTATTTATAATTGCGCAAAAACAATCAGGTGAAGTCCCACAAAAACACGAACGTTGGTGATACATTTTTAATAAATAACGTGAAGCTATTTGGAAAATAAATAGTAGTTATTTACATTATAATATTAAGCTAAAAATTTTAAAGCTTAACATTTTGAACGTTTAAATTAACGTTTACACGTTTTGAATTAAACGTAACAAACACAACGAAAATTCAAGAACTAAACTTAACAACTAAACGAAACGCAACGAATATTATGAAACACGAAACAAAAGTATTTAGAATAATACTTCACGAATAATTAACGTTTAATCAATCGTTAACTAACTAAACTAAACGATTAAACACTAAACTCGATCAACAACTAACGACCTAAATATCTTATAATTAAACCACTAATTGGGAGACAAAGTTTTGGTGAGGCCATGCCCCCTTTGACCATGAAATCGGCCAACCAACAACACCCCTCCCATACCTCTTTTTTTATACACACCAACACACAAACTCATCCTCACTCAACACTCTACCTGACTCTCTCTTTTCTCTCCCTCTCCCCTCTCAAACGACAGCCACAACATCACCAATCAGCCACCATAAACCACCTAGAACCACCACTTCCATCTCCAACAAATTGCAAGGAAAAGCTAGGAACAAGGAGCTCATCATCTCCTTCTTCTTCTTGTGATCATCTAAACACCATTTTAAGAACCTATTCTTGAACTTTCTTTCAAGTACATTATGTACATATATATTAGTAGTTCACTCATGTAAGATCTCGGCTAAAAGTGTGTTAAAAACATGTTTTAAAACATTTAAAACCAACCAAACAAACTTTACTTGGAAAATACTCATTGGACAGAAAAGTAGTCTGATTCAACGCGTGAAAACGTACTCAAAACAAAACCAAAATGGACATTTCTTGAGTCTAAAATGAAGTTCAGGATGTTATCTTTCTAACCCAAAAGGTTTCATAATTTTTGGATAAGGTTTGATACCTCAAAACGATTTTTAAAGATGAAGTGTCAAATCTGTTCTTGAGAGACAGATTCTTGGTCTAACTTTGAGAGGCCATAACTTTTTGTACATAAGTCCAAATAATGTAAGGCTTTTTCCTAAAAGTCACATTTTATGTTAGCTTTAAAAGTACTATAATCTCATTTCGTGACAATAGGTATAACTCAGTCAACAAATAAGTTTCTTGACACATATCCAAAAATACAAAAATATTAACTGTTGTACCAGTTTGCATGTATATATTATTTTGGACACCTTATACTTGGACAAAAATTTGTGTAATTTACTTTTCTGGAAAGCTAACACATGTGGGAATAATTGGTAAAAATTTCGTAATTTAACTCGAACGTTTGACGAGTTAAAACGACATCACGAAAGAGAGAAATTTTGAGACATAAGCTGTTAGGGACTGTTTTAGTCCTTGCGTTTCAAATACGAACACTTTCGAGTTTACTAAAAATCACCAAACCTACTTTTCACGGGGACTAAAACATTTGTAATTATTATGTAAAGATTTCGTGAACAAACACTCGGGTTTGACTAAGTCAACGCAACGATAGGCGAAAGGGCAAAAATGGGAACGAAAATCTGTTGAGGACAAAGGACTAAAACCTAAAGGGAGTTTAAGTAATTAATTAACGAAACTCAAGCGTATATATATATAACAAATAAACTGTATATATATTCAACGAATAAACTATTTATGGCGAATATATTATATATATATGACAATAAACGTATAACATCTACATTAAAACGAAACGACTATACTAATATTTGAGAGGAATATTAAGTGCAAATACGAAACGAAACGAGAATAATAATATTTTGAGAAATATTATTCTAAAACATCACCAATGGGTCGTACATATTTTGAAAACAGGATACACATAAACATACTAGTTGAGTGAACAACTAGCATAGATAGACTTTTAGACATCTACTTCCATTAATAATCTTATGCGTTTAGGGCGCTAGGAGGTTACATTCGAAAACATACATACACTTGTTTTTGAGACGCTAGCACTCACATTAAGGTGAGTCTCATAGCCCCTCTTTTACTTGGGTGAGAATACATGCTCAGATTTTATGAACACGTGTACATGGAAAACACATTTACGTATTGCATGAGTAGCTTACTAATCCATTAAGGCCTCTCATATCATGGTTCGTTAGTTATGGACTTAAACGCGAGTATTGTGAATAGATCTATTTGGGATTGACACGCCCGTCTGGGTTAGTCGCGCTAACGTGACTGCTGGTCAAACGGACGCATGATTATTTGTTCAACTAAGTGTACTGGATTACGCACTTACAAGGAGGCACTAGCATAAACTATTAAGTTTCGAATGCATGAGCTCATGCAATAGTATACTTTATTTTTGCATTGTGCAAACAACTGTTAAATCTTGTGGTTCATGTTTTCATTCACAACTGTTTAAACCTGTGAGTTCACCAACATTATGTTGACTATTTTTAGTATGTATCTCTCAGGTCCGCAATAGCACTAAGCACGGGATGCTTCAGGATCATTACACTAGAGTCGCATATTTTTGAAAACAGCTTTTCAAGAAGATTTCACTGCATTACTATTTTGTACATTTAGTTATGTATTAGAATCTCTCGACCTAGGTGTGAACTCTAGAGTGAAACAATTGGGATGTAACAGTTTTGCTTAAACAATGTATCTTCTAAATGTATTTATTTAAAACGACTCATGTAGAGGTCGTTCGATGTAATCTTTGTTATGATTCGGATTAGTCATGCCCCACTGTGATTCCGCCACGGCGGGGTGCGACAGATTGTAAACGCGAGTAAGTAAATAAGTTAATGTTTTATTGATGTTAATCAATTACATAAATCACAATTAAGCTCAATGATTCAAGCTCTCTCAAACTCATAGTCAACGTTGCTTCACACACGATCTGTCAAAAACTATGAACGACACTATCATCTATATATATACAGACGACTTAGTGACACTTCTAAGTGTCGCTACAAGCGACACTACCAAGTGTCGCTATTCTACAAATAGTGTCGCTAATCTAAACACAATCAACTAAGTTTTCTAACAAGCTTTTGTCACACATATATGTATCAACAAAAACTCAAAAAGATTAGAGCTAATTAAGTGATTTAGCTCATACTTTTCTATTTTCTTAAAAAAAATTGAAAATTTTGAGGAACATTTTATGAGTTTGCTATTTGGACATGAAAATCTATCTAGGTATTCTATACCGCTATCCCACACTTAGAAGAACATTGTCCCTAATGTTCTCATCGGTGAAGATTTTATTAGAAGTAAAATCCCACAATTAGAGTTTGAAATATGTGCTGAAAAGGATGTTGCCAAAATCTTTTTCTCCACTTTCTCCAAGAAGATCGGCTCGGCTTCCAGCGTCATGCTAGGCTTTCATCACACTCCATTGTCGACACAATTCTCTTTTGTGAATTAATCTCGTAGGTGTGAGCACATTGGATGTACCCTGTTACAAAATCAATATTTTAAAAGAGAAATCACAGTCCCAAATGTGAAAAGATGATTTCTACTACAAATCAATTGTAAAACATGTGTTTTTAAACAAGTTCGAGCATAATGCATTAAAGTAGTATGCAAGTACCTCAAATGCTCGAAACACATGAATTAACATTTTTCAAAGTTATTTCCTATTTTTCCGAGACCAGTGTTTTGTTTGCAAAAATGAGTTGAAATCATAAATTTTTTGGAAATTATTGTGGGCACATCTAAGTGTGAAGGAGAGTCGGAGATTTACCTCACTTATTAACACACATCTTTTCAATACGTCTTATTCCACGGGCTGCTTCCCGAGAAGCGCTGCTGTTAGAGTCGAGAGCTCGACTTTACTCCTCCGATTAGGTGATATGGAAGGAGCTCCTAGGGCAAGTGATGGTGACATTATGTGCCCTGGATTGTGGGAAAGTGTAGCGCGAAGGGTAGATCCTATAAATACTCCAAATTTAAAACATAAAAAAGCAACCTAGTAATTGCAAACCAAGTGTAAGCCGAATCTTTACGTTCCAAATGTTTGAGAGAAGTTATGTTCCTATCAAGATTTTTCGATCGGTGAACTCGTCGAGTCCAGGGGGAACTCGTCGAGTTTCTCAACCCAGATGGTGAGAGAAAAGTGCTATTGAGAGAAATTTTGTTGGTGTTGAATGGTGTGTGTTTTATGAGGGGTTGGGGGGGGGGGGTATTTATAAGGTATAAAACGGAATAATTCCAGCTAAGGGGCTTATCTCTAAGGAGTTTGAAGTTTATCCCAACACAAAGTCGGTTAGAATAGATCTTCTATGCTGAACTGTCAGATGTCGACACTAACTAGGCGAGTTTTGATATGTTGTGGGCCTCTCTGGAGAATTTGGACTTTTGAATCAAGTCATTTGAACTTCGTGTGAGGAAGTTATGGCCCAAACCGTGAAACCTTCCAGAAAACATAACATTTAAATTATTTTCTTCTTTTGTTCTAGTGTTCACTCCTTTTACAATATTCTTCGAATTTAACCCTATGAAGTAAATATGAAAGAAATAAGTGGATAACTTAACTAAAATACGCAAATAATTAACTAAATTAACTACTTTCAACATTTAAAAACTTATACTATTTATGATTTATCATACAACACGGCAACTCTTTATGGAGACTCATACAACAAAAGTACATCAATTTGGTTGATGAAAAATGTAAATAGGAATCAAATAACCAACAAATGGAACAAAATTCAAAGAGATGTCCAGTTTTTCTAATGCATCTATGAGCAGTATAAAGATGAGTGACAAAGTGGGATGGCCGACACAAATGTTATGTTGGCGGCCCGTGAAGAATTCAAAGATCGAACAAAAAGGAACTTCACTTATGAGACGTCATGGTGTGTTTCAAAAGATGTCCCGAAGTTCTTTTTTTTGGACAGTATTATGGACGACAAACGACCCATGGAAGATTTCAAGGACGATACTTACGGCCCAATCGATCTTGAAGTCTAAGATGATGACACCCCGAACCTGGACCATTTATTCGCTGATGACCCGATCCATCATCCACCTCGTTGGGCTCTAAGTCGCAAAAGCCAAAAGAGTTCGAGTTCATCGGATGCTACTTTGTCACATTGTTCGACTGACGATGTCCGAGCCCAATGGTTTAGAACTAGGATAACTCAACAAAAAATAATGAAAACATTAGCCTTAGCTTCCAAAAGAAAACTAATGTTCAAGACGTTCAAGGTTCTCAACAACTCGGTCAACCCAAACTTGCCACCCTAGGAACAAGCATTACTCGACGGCTTTTCAGAAGAAGTGAAGTGCAAATATCTTCACAATAACACGAACGAAGCCACCCGAGAACTTGACTACTAGTTAAATTTTAGTTGTTTACTTGTCTTATATTTTAGTAGTTTAATTGTATCTTTATTATTATTATTATCATTAATTGTTATTAAATATTATTATTATTATTATTATTAATGTAACATATTTTTTATTTTAATTAATGATGTTATATTTTCTTTTAACTAATAATTTTGTAATTAAAATTGTGTTTTAAATATATAAATGTATGTACTTGTGTTAATAAAAAGAAATGAAAATTTAAATTAATTGGTGTGGCCCAAATAAGTTTTGTTTTATGTTATTACCAACTTCTATATTTACAAACTTGTAAATACTATTTGTGCAATAGTGCAATGCGATGAATAGTAGATTTTTTTTTTTTTAACTTATCATTATAATATAAACTTTATATAGTGTAATTACTTTAGTTGAATTTTAACTTTCGTATTCTACTATTTAAAAATATATTATTGATTAATTTACTTAATTTATAATTGTAAAATTGTATATTTTATAATATATATACATTACCTTATATAAATATTCAAACATCTAATTAATCAATTGTTGTCTTTTAATTAACAACTTAATTTGAAGTAAAATACTACTATTGACATGTTTTATTTAACGTTAAATGTAATTTTTATATTTTTATCATTTTATAACTTAAACGTTTGTTGGTATACGTGTTATATAATATTATGAATTTTATCACTTTCTAACATGTCATATAATCATCCAATCTAAATTATTATTATTAGCATAATTTATTATTTATATTACCAATATAATAGTTTTACCATGAAGTACAAGGAATTTCGAAGATATACCGTGATGTCAATTTTGTTGCTTACGCTACATATGTACAAAAGCACATCTATTACGATATCTATAAGACATTATCCAATATTATTAGATTTAAATTCATACATGTTTAAATTACATAAACTCAATTTGAAGGACATCTCATATGTTATTTTAAATCATTACAAAAGAATAGGCAGAAAATTATGATATTTGCTTTGAAGTGTATATAAATAAAAAAAAATATAACAAAATCAAATTATATTTAAAATTTAAAAATAAGAATCAAATAAGGTATTAAAAAATGAATTTTTTTTATTTAATTTTCGCCACGATGTGCGGGTAAACCGGTTTGTTAAAGACAAAGTTCAATTTTTTTGATCCTTCTCAGTTTTCTTCGGTATTTGTTGTCATCGTAGCGAATGACGTGAGTATTACTATAATTCAAGGAGATCTACTTTCTTTCTTTGGGGGTGGAAGTGTAAAGTCAAGTATCTTCGTATATGAACATCGCACCAAAATCTCTCTCACAGATTTCTTCAAAATAATTAAGTCTATTTTGACCAACACAACACCCCACCATTCCATCTCCCCTTCTACTCTCTTTCCTCCTATCTGCTTCAAACTTTCCTCTTTCTCTATTTAATAATTAATTAACTCATTTACATTATTTCAGTTTCTTGATTTCTTCTCTGTTTCTCACTTATAATATATCCCCTGTTCTTCTTTTTTATTATTTAAAGTAAGAGTATTTAACAACCTACCACTCATTGTTTCCCTAATTTGACACACATGGGATGAACTTTACATCAATTTCTCCAAAACCCTTTAATATTTTTCTTGATTACTAAAATTTATTGATCATGGGTGCTTGTTTATCAAACACCAAGATCAGTGGTTCCAACAGCAGTGTTCCATCAATCACCACCACCGGCGTCCACCATCAACCCCCCCGCCGGACAACAACCGCAACTGACACCAATAAGCATGAGGGGGGGGTGTCTAATTTCAATCTTCATAGAACCAAAGAAAGCCATAGGAATCAACAACATCAGGGGAATAACAATAATAATAATAGAAACAAAATGAAAGGCAAGGCTGGTTCAAGGCGTCAAAATGGGGTGATTCCTTGTGGAAAAAGAACAGATTTTGGGTACCTTAAAGATTTTGATCAGAGATATACAATTGGGAAATTGTTGGGTCATGGTCAATTTGGGTATACGTATGTTGCTACTGATAAAGCTAATGGAGATCGTGTCGCTGTCAAGAAAATTGACAAAAATAAGGTAATTTTTAATAACACCAGTGCTTGTTTTTAATGGTATTGTATTTTTTATTTGAAATTCTGATGGTTAGGAAGGTTGCCTGATGAGGTGTTTATTTGATGAGTTCTGCAAGATGGAATACCTCACCAATTGCGTTCGGCCTATTTTTCTTTGGTATTCAACTTTGTAATCAAATTATCAAAACTGAAGCATTAAATTAGATAGAAGAATATATTGTAACTTATACTTTGATATTGTCATGCAAAGTATGAAATAATGTAGTTAACTATGAACTTATTGGTCTTATATTGGAGTTTGCATGTTATGATAGATGATCCTTCCAATTGCTGTTGAGGATGTCAAGCGAGAAGTCAGAATATTACGAGCCTTAAGTGGTCACGAGAATGTGGTACAGTTTCACAATGCATTCGAAGATGATTCCTACGTGTATATAGCTATGGAGTATGTTATTCAAAATCAACTGCATTACTTCAATCTGTGGCCTTCATATATGGTTGTATTCGTTTTGAACGAATGCTCACTTGAATTTGATTGTAAATTTTGTTAACTTTCCCTTCAGGTTATGTGAGGGCGGTGAATTGCTGGACCGAATTTTGTCAAAGTAAGAACTGTGATCATATATTGGTTTCAGAAAAGAGATGTACTCTGTCATCTAAGGCTTAAGCCTGTTGCTTTAACTATTGAAATTATAATGGATTGGGAAACAAGTGTTTACCAGTAACTCTTTTCAATTTTGTTGTTGTTTGTTTAGACTGTAACAATGTTCTTTAACATTCCACAAAAACTCACATATTGATATCAACTCCAAAGTTGAGCAATAGCCTCTTTGATCTCCAAAGTCAAAGCATGCCCATATATGCATTGTGATTTGGGACTCAGCATGAAATTTCTTCTGTTTTTTTCAGGAAAGACAGTCGTTACACGGAGAAAGATGCTGCAATCGTTGTTAGGCAAATGCTTAAAGTTGCAGCACAATGCCACCTACATGGTTTGGTACATCGTGACATGAAACCAGAGGTATCAACAAATAAAGATTTGTGATGACAAGTAACTCGTGAAGGTCAATAGTCAACTACGGCCACACGAGATTTCATTCGTTAGCTAATGTGCATAGGATGGTACTAACCAATATTATGTTTGTTAATTCTTGTAGAATTTTCTTTTCAAGTCACCTAAAGAGGATTCACACTTGAAGGCTACAGATTTTGGGTTGTCCGACTTCATAAGACCGGGTATACTCAATATCTTGTTTACTAGGAAGCTGAATTGGTTTACAACATTTTCTCTTCGTACTTCATTTTGTCTATGAAAATCGCAGAATTTGATTATACACATGCAGCTAATTGACTGTTTATCAAATATCTGAAATTTTTTTGGTAGCGACTTATAAAAGGAATGTGTGTGACAGTTTATTGTTTGAGGTATTCCACATTGATATCTTAGTCACTTAAAGATTTCTAGTTAAAGTTACTTATTACCATCATCAATCTTACAAAATAATCAGTAACGTTATACTTATCATGAGTGAAAGGTCTTCTAAATTTATTGAGCAGTCAAACATTGCAAGTCTCACAACACAGGGAGTATTTATACATTTTAATTGTTCCTACCATGCAATGGTGTAACTATATCTTGTAAAGTTGATAATACAACTGCAATTCCCATTATGGGAAGTATTGTAGTTTCACTAAACAAAAAGAGTATAATGGCCTATTTGTTAAAATCGATATAATTTGGTGCTGCATGAATCAAAGCTCTTTACTGGACTGGGTTCTGCAATGGAAATTAATTGTTCGAGAAGTTAGCTGAATGGACAAGTCTGTATGATCGAAAATTACTAATACCAAATATGTTTTGCATTTTATATATGTTCCGGGGACTAGTAGACAATGTGATGATTTGTATGTATTTAACTGTGATATGAAAGGTACTAGGTTAAACTTGAGTGATAAAAGTTTATGTTTCTTGTCTAAAACTGTTTGGCATTACAGAATTAGTCACAAAGTTGATCAAGTATTAAATGTTCTTAAAAATTATCTTAATCTGCATACTTTTGAAAAATATGTTCCTTGTTAAATTTGCCATAAGGCAAAATAAACGAGAGGACCATTTCCATTGAGTGATCATAAATCTAAAGATATAGGGAGTTAGTTCATTTAATTGATGGGTTTTCTATTCCCTAACTAGATTAACATACAATGTGGAAATAACAATTAATCTAGGGTATGAAGGAAACTAAATCCTAAAGGATCTTAACTTAATAATAATAAGCAACAAAACAAAATAAATAGATAAATAAGAAAACACTAACCTTTGAGAAAATCGGATTTCTCACACGCATAGATATCTCATGTTCTTTTATTGTCTCATCTAAATGTATTGATAATTCATGCAGGAAAGAAGTTTACTGATATCGTTGGAAGTGCTTACTATGTAGCTCCTGAAGTATTGAAGCGTAAATCAGGACCCGAGTCTGATGTATGGAGTATAGGTGTAATCACATACATTCTACTCTGTGGGCGTCGACCCTTTTGGGATAAAACCGAGGATGGAATTTTTAAAGAGGTATTTATAATCTGGTCAATCAGAAAGACCAATTCTTTCTGCAACCTTATGCTGTTAAATTCTAAGTTTACCAATAACAATTTAATTTAATAGGTATTAAGAAACAAGCCTGATTTTCGGCGCAAACCATGGCCAAGCATAAGCGTGAGTGCTAGAGATTTTGTGAAGAAGCTGCTTGTTAAAGATCCTCGTGCAAGACTCACTGCTGCTCAGGCACTATGTACGTCTCTTTTTCCTTTTTATTTAATTTATTTATTTCCTGTTGCCTGGTTTATTTAAGCCAATATATGATTATTCTCTGAATAACGCAGCACACCCATGGGTTCGAGAAGGTGGAAATGCTTCTGAGATTCCTCTTGACATTTCTGTTTTATCAAACATGCGTCAGTTCGTGAGATACAGTCGCCTAAAACAGTTTGCTCTGCGGGTAAATATTTCTATTTTTTATTTTCCTTTTTCTTGATCATATTGTAATGGGCAAGTGTTGTTTAAGCTGACATTGTGTGATAGGCATTGGCTAGCACTCTTGATGAGGAGGAGCTATCAGATCTTAAAGATCAATTCCATGCAATCGATATAGATAAAAGTGGTGCTATTAGTCTCGAGGAAATGAAACAGGTATGTTGATTTATACATTTGCTTGTTGATGTTAAGCTAGTAACTCTTTGTATCTTTAAATTGATATATTGTCTAAATTTAGCTTGGTTTCTCGTTAGGCCCTTGCTAAAGACCTCCCATGGAAGATGAAAGAATCACGTGTTTTGGAGATTCTAGAAGCGGTAAGTGTCCCTTTCAATTAATCTACATGTGAATATAATTCTAATTCCTCTCCGGGTGCTTTTGTGCCCAACCTGTTTATAAAGGGTAACCTGGGTTACTTGCACGTAATATGAATTTTTGATTCTGTTGCTTACAATATATTGAGAAACCTCATACTTCTCAGTGAAAATGCTGAGCCTAAACATAATAATCTTATTATAACAGGTTATTCTTCAGTTTGGTAAGCGATTACTCTCTATGTCCAAAACTATTGATTCCATGTTTGAACTTAAGTCGTGAAAAAGAGTTGGAATTTTCTGATTCAATTGACTAGAGGTTATGACTTTTGTGAAAAAAAATATCTTGAATATTTCAATTTTATGTTTTAACAGAGAGTATGTTCGATGTTATTTAAGAAATATAATTATAACTGGGTTCAATTTGGGTAACTGCTTTTTCTTAAAATACCAAGCTGCAACCTACCCCTTTATGAACCGTATATTGTGGATTGTTGAATTTCTTGATCCGAAACTCAACCTTATTGTGCGTGTAACATAGTTAAAGACTTAAAGTTCTGTTGAAATGCCAACTGAATTTATATCAATTTGTGGTTAAAGATCACTCATTATGATTTCAAAACTCAAAATTTTTTTAACTTCTTTTCACTTGATTTCAACGTTTATGGGTTTTATCCATTTGTGTGATACAGATCGACAGCAACACGGATGGGCTTGTGGATTTCACAGAGTTCGTAGCAGCTACTCTCCATGTTCATCAATTGGAGGAACATAACTCCGAAAAATGGCAACAATTATCACAGGCTGCCTTTGAAAAATTTGATGTAGATAGAGATGGGTACATAACTCCTGAAGAACTCAAAATGGTACACCATTTTTTGATGATTTAAGACAATATTGATTGTTTTATTCATTGACTTTCAGATCAAACAAACTTCTTTTCAGATTCAAAAATCAATATGAATTTTTCTACATACGTCACCCCCAAAACAAATTTTTTTAGCAATGTCTAGAGGTTAATCCAGTTGTTGCATTTTTATAAAAGCTATTAATAACCTCTGCCATGTTTGATTTGAAAGTTAGTCATTATGACTTCAATAACAAACTTTATAGCTCATCCGTCATTACCAAACTCTTGCTTTTAACTCAGAGGTCAAACGAGCTAACTTCAAACTCAACAACTTTTTCATGTCTATACACTTGCCAAATAATTGAACAATGCAATCACATTCATCTCAAAATATATGATAACTCACCATTTTAGTTAAAAACCTGTTTTTTGACTGTGAAAGTCAACATTCTGTATCTTTTGTTTCAAATCAACCCTCCTATTTATGCTCTTTATACGTAATTGTCAACTCTTGCAGCATACAGGTTTGCGAGGTTCAATTGATCCAATCCTTGAGGAGGCTGATATGGACAAAGATGGGAGAATTAGTTTGCCAGAGTTCCGTAGACTCTTGAGAACCGCAAGCAGCCTCTCTAGCCCGACTGCACATAAAGGCTTGCGTAAAATATAGATTTTGAAACGAAACAAAAAGAGACATCAATGTTGATATTCACGTGTGAATTGGTTTTTGTATTGAGTGAAAAAAGTCGCACTCTTATTCACTAAGATCTCAAAGCTGCCATTTTCATAGACCCCAGCATCATTCTTACAAGTATATGAAGAAAGTGAATGTGGGTGTCACGTGAGGTCTTTATAGGACACATGTGGCACTACTTATGCAGAACATAGCTGATATTAGTCTTAGGTAGTTTCTCTTGTGTCTACAGTTTCTGTTCTTTTAAGTCCTACGTGCTGCAAGTGATTATTCTTTTTATAGCACTGTATCGAAGCACACTTTGCAATTTTGCTGGGAGTGGCCACGTTTGATCTTAGGAGACCAGTTTCCTTCGTTGTATAATGCATATATGTATACTTGCTCTATTTGGTGTTCACTGTTTTTTTAAAACCTTCTTGTTTTGATCAAGCTTGTCTTTCATGATTTCGTCTTTCGGAATTGATGGTACTAGCAGTATTTATGTTTTGGTGCCTACACTCAAGTATAAGGGTCTATACTTTCATATATAGCTTTTAATCAACATCTCCGTTATCTATCAAAGCTTTAAGTTTTCTATCACAAGTGAACATTTTTTTACCCCATCCAACGCAAAACAGTAATACTAACTTAAAATCCGGATCTTAATACGACATCCAATGCGAATCACTCACACAACAATCATAAAATACACAACCTCACACCAGTATATTAGAACTTCCACTAGTGAGCCGCCCGTCCACCTTGGACCGTATGATGTTCGTCAGGCCGCAACTATCAATGGGTAAAAGATACAGAAAAGAATCTGGCGATTGATGATACGAACCTATCTCATACTAAACCCGTATAAAGCCATAAGTCCAAGAGTAGTTCTCACTCCTAAAAGGCAGTGAGCCAACATCCTCGTTGGTCACAGTTGACACCCCTCTTTTTGAGTCCAAAGCCTCTAGCGACCACTCCGAGGTGTTGGAACCTCGAAAAATAGAGCTGACTTTGATACCAATTGATAAGAACCTATCTCATACTAGGCTCATTGATAGGAACTCATCCCATACTAGACTCATAGCAAGCCATAAGCACAAGTGTAGAACTTAGTTCCAAAAATCAGTTTGTAGGAGGATAGAACACCTAGACTTATAAGCCACCGACTAATCCAATACTTGGCCGATGTGGGATCGTAACAATTGACAAGAAAAAATCACTAAGCCAACTGGAGGTCAAAGGAAGTTGTGGGAGAGCCCACGTTTGTAAAGAAGGTAACCACTAGTGATGGATTAGAGAAACAACCAAAATTGGAATATGCTTTAACAACAATTACAGACAATCTTGTTTTGTACGAGCAAATAAATTACGGAGTAAATCTTAAAGGACATGTCCATTTGTATCTTCTCAAAGCTGCTTGCCTAAATAGAAGCAATAAAGGTGAATTTCTTGCAATCCTGGAGCCAAAATTTGAATCCATAGGTAAGATAAGGGAATGAAGAAGGTTAAGTTAGAAAACCTTAATCTGATGGACAAAAACAAATCTAGTCATTGATCTTAATTTTGTCTTTTATACTTGTATATATTTTAAAATGAAAATGAAAAACATAAAATAAGAAGTTCAAGATTCAATAATAGTAATAACGATCAAAATATATTAGTATCTCTCATACACATTTTTAATTGTTTTCCTTGTCACTTAGACCGTTCAAAATGGGTGCGCGGTCGGTTTCGTGAAGGGCTGAGGATGGCACGACGGTCGGAGTGGGCTCTGTGCTCGCTGGTCGTCGTGGTGGCTGCGACGAAGGAGGAAGGATTAAAAAAAGGTTATTTGTCCGTTGAATAAAAGATTATATAGGCATCAACAGTCCAATATATATATATATACATATAATAATGAGATTCGGGGATAAAATAAAAAGGGTGAAAACAGATCTCAGTCATTGGATCAAAATATATATATATAAAAAGGGTAGAGATAAAATAAGACTTTGAAAACAATTGACCCTCAAAATTTTATGAAGTGTGAAGTTGAATTTTTTTTTGTTTCACACTTAATTTTTAAATGTGAAGCTTATTCTTTTTGGTTTCACATAAAATTTATGAATTGTGAAGGTTGAAAATTAAACTTTACACATTTATAAATTTATGTGAAACCAAAAAAATAAAGTTCACAGTTAAAATTTCTAAATTTCTGGTTCACAATGATAAATTTAGGGAAAATAAAAAAAATATAATGGTTCACAATAAAAAAAACGTATGTGAAGTAAAAAAAATAAAAATTTCACAACTAAAAGAAATTGTGCATATAAATTGAGATCGTTTTTACCGGTATTATTTTAACTCCTCGTTTTCACCAGAACCCAACCCTATATAAAAGATATCAGTTATTTTAACTCCTCGGATCAAGAAAGAAGAAAATTCTGAGAGAGGAGGAGAAAAAACATTCTGAATACAATTTTTTCAAGTTTATAGTTATTAATATGATTAAATCAAAGAATTACTTTACATTTGCTTACTGCAGAATTAAGACAAGTAGTCTAAATAAACAATACTTGATGACAAATTTAACTACGATAATTCACTCAGCTAAGGGTCGCTGATGACTATCAGTGATCAACACTTACGCAGAGTGGAGGCACTAAGCTTGCTGACGAACAGGAGTATATGCTATATCAAAGATTGTAGTTAATGCATTATTCAACATTCAATACAGTTGTTGAGGGGAGTATTTATAGAGCAGTAAATCCTCTCCTTTGTATTCTGGATAATAACTTGATTGAACAAACGGCTTGAGGGTATCGTGAAAGATCTTGAATTGACAACCCGTCCTAAGAATTTTGACATGGTATATTTTATTCCCAGGATCATAAAAAGTAATGTACTTTTTCTGTAAAGGTGAACAAAAAATGTACATATTTTACACGAAATATATACGACCATTATTCACCTTTATGGGTGAACCATCTATATTACACTGGATATTTTTCAGACCCTTGTACTTTACCGGATAGAAGCTTGAACCGCTAGATATAAGTAGACAGGATCACTACCTTCCACTCCAGTGAGTCCTCCACTTTATTTATCTTGTCGTTGACTTGGACAAGTGTAAGTATATTCTTGATCAGCTCCAGCTTCTTGTAACTTCTTATAAGCTAAAAAGTTGATCACTGGTGATCAGCGACTTACTATCACATAGTCACTGTCAATATATGCCGTGACAGATAAATTAAAATAGATTTGTCATATATAAATTATATAATAAGGATCAGAGACCCAACAATATCCCCCTATTTATTTAGTTCGAGTTTATCTTTGGTTGAGTTTTTGATGACTCTGATTTGTTTCTTTTTGGGTTTTTTTTTTTTTTAATTTTACATTAAATGCATTACTATAAATCATCACATGAAGAAACTTGATTTATATTTCATAGAAACATAATATATATACAAGAGTTATAATAAAATTATCCTTCTAGCATCTCTATCTTGACTTTGCGAAAGATTATATCATCTTCTGTTGGAAGTCTCCTCTTTACTTCATCTTTAATCAGCTTCAAGAATTCTTTTTTCACTGTTGCAACCTTCTCTAATATACTGAACAACAATTAGATGTTTGGTCTTGGAAGCTTTTATCTCAGAAGCTCTATGAAATGCTTTCTAATGAAAAGCATCATAGAAAAACATTTCATACTCAGGTTTCTTGATTAATAAGCCAAGAACAAAGTGAACTCCTTCAGGGAGAGAGATATCAATATTTGAACAATCAGACAGGTTCCCTTGTTCCTGAAGACTTCTGATCATTGCCATCTCCTCCTCTTTGGATATCTTCTTTCTTTCTGGGAGCTCTAGTGCTGGTATTTGGACGATTCAGCTCAGTTTTCAACACATATAGGTTGTCTTAACTCAGCTTCCAATTCATTCAGTTTGCACACGAGATTGTCAATAATTTTTAGCACTTTGGGTTTGTGTTGACTTGACACATTTTGAATGCAGGATTAGACTTCACCCAGCTCAGAGAATCCTAACACTTTCAGATCAGAGATGTATATTGTTTCCATTTTATCACTTCCTTCTCTGATGAGTTCCAGGAAATATTTAGCTCGCTAAGGAATTTTTGGAGTGGCTTTGATGATTTTGTAAGGAGACTTTCTAGAGCTCATATAGTGCTTTAGTTTCATTAGATTTTCTTCTCTTGTTTTCTTTTCTACAACACCCTTTTTCATCAGATCTTCATTAAGCTTGATGGCATGAGTACCTCTCCTCTTTCTTTTTCAATTTCCCTCGCTAAAGATTGAACAACTTCAAGAGTTTCTTTAGGCTTTATAGATTTCAAGATAAGGATCTTTAGCTCTTCTTTTGATCTCTTTTTCAGTTTCATCATCAACATCATCAAACTCAATTCTCTTTCTTTTACCCTTATCTACAGGAGATAGAATGGGTTCATCAACTTGTTATTCTTCATCATCATCATCATCATTAACTATCAGCTTTCTTTTTCTTTGAGTCTGCTCCCCTAATGTGCGTCCTGGAGTCGTCGGTTCGAGAGAACGTCTGAGTTTTATACTTTTATTTGTTATGGACCTAAGTTTTACTAAAGCAGTAGCAGTAGTATGACCTATGGTCGTTCTTTTAAGCTAATGGCATTGTGAGGCAGAGGTGTCGAGAAGAGCCATTCGATTTAGTGTTGGGTTTTAAAATAATTTGAGTGGGGTCTTTGTTCTTAGGTCCGTAATTAAAGCTAAGTAAATAAACAATAAATAAGAAAGTAGATTTAAACGTGAGGTGATATTTTTAGGGTTGAAGCATGAAAACGTCTTTAACTGTTTATATCTTACTCGACTTAGATGTTCGTAGTGTAAACACTAGCATCCTACTGTTCGGATAACCGAACAGTATGTCACTGAGTACTAGGCTATCGTAAGTCTGATCGGAAGAGGATGCTCAACTCTCAACACTTTTTGGTGACGGAGTAGTGACCCGTCTTGGCATGTTTGAATTCTTGGGCGCATGAATAGAGTAGCATACCCACTAAGGTTCCGACTGTTCTTAACACTAAAGGCGCATCTAAGCTAAGTAATGCATTTAAGATTAAGACAAGGTTTTCCTAAATGCTAACTTTCCACTAATGGCAGTGGTTTCGTCTAGAGCTGGTAGATAACCAGGATGCGATACAGTCTTCAACCTTCGGCTTTTTCGTGGCTTCCATGTGTTTGTACTACACCAGAGGGTGGTTCCAATGTTATACCAGGTATTCTGCAATTTTACAGTCTTTCCGGTACCACATACTTTTTGGTTACTCTAGAATAAGTTATCATACGTTTGTATTACAGTTCAACCATCTATGATAATTAAACCACCCGTTCACTTTATATTTTATGAATCCCAATAAATCCCTGATTGATTCACGGTGTATTATACTATAAAATTAGACAATATTTCCACAGTTACAAAATCAGACCATGTTTTTAAGAAAGCATAGATAGGTAATTACCGTTCGATCGAGGTTAGCGACTCCTTGTCATAAAGGTTTGAGTAAATTATTTAAATCGTCCATGTGGTTTCACGCTTTCTCCACCGTTCGTCCCTGACTTTTAAAAGCTATTTTAATAGTCCATTTTTATGAAACTTTGATTCACCGATAGTCCATTTTGACAAAAAAAATTTTTATTTTAATAGTCCATTTTTGGACTACCGAAAACCCAAAGTTTCATAGAAATGGACTATTAAAATAGCTTTTAGAAGTCAGAGACGGACGGTGGAGAAATCGTGAAACCACAGGGACGATTTAAATAATTTACTCTAAAGATTTTAACCACATTTATTGGAGGAAAAGCGATAATGATGTAATGTAAAAACAATTTTTACATACATTATTCCTCACTATTTGAGCTATTATTTGGTAAAAACATCTCAAATCAATATCTATTTACTAAAATCACCAAAGTGGTTCAAATATAGACGTTGCAGCAAAAATCACTAAAAAGGTCCAAATAATAAGCAAAACGAGGCAATTAATCTAACCCAATTCCTCCGCTCTTATTTACCTTATGAGATACACTTCCTAACTAGTATTTTATGATCCCATAGGTAATTACGAGATCGGAGAATCAATAATCAAGCAAAACGGACAAGGGACGGAGAAGATACGCCATCCAACTGTGACACCCGGCAAATTAGGCCGTCATTTGTGTTTAATCATAGATCATTATTACTGGTATTTAGTGTGAAATAGGACTAAGTACAGTAACACTTTATATATTGTTATAGATACACACGTACGTAACTAATTTCAATTACGCGAATTCGATCGGATGGAATCCGACACAATAATACGGACGTTGGTGAAAAACATTTTCTTAAATAACGTAATTATATTTAATAATCGTTATTTAACTTATATTATTTCAATAATATAGCAAACGTTATACGTTTCGTATAAAATGCACCGTACACGACGAAAACGCGCGAATCGCGCCCGACAACCGAACAAAACTCGATTTATATTTCAATAACTTAAAATGAAGTATTTTAAATAAAACTTCAATCAAAACTTACGCGAATAAATCGTTAATGAAAAATATAATTAATAAACGCTTAATGTTTAAACGAACGACGAAACGAACGGGTAAATGGGTACCACACGTAACGTAAACTTGGGGAACAATATGTAGGCAACCCACACCATGTGGGGGCCCACCAAATCTGCCAACCATTCCCAACCCATGCCCTAGACACCCCATGCTCCCCATAACCCCTCACTCTCTTCCCCACTTTCACACACAACCCATTTCTTTCACTCAATCTTTTCTCTCAACTCTCTCTCTCCCTCCCCTCTTGTTCTCTGCGTTTTTCCAGCCCCAAGAAGCCCCAAATCATCACCACAAACCACCACAATCACCACCACAAACCACCAAAAAACCATCTCTTCGGTTTGCAAGAAAACGCAAGAAAACGAGCTCTCGACGTCCATTTCTTCGTGCTTTCATCATCTTCTTTGTAAGAAACTCCATCTCCCTTTTATGTTACTTGAAACATACATATAAACATGTTATAATGTCCATATAACAAGATTATGTCCAAAAACAAAGTCGAAAAGCGTTTTTATAAACACAAAATATCAACAACTTTCTGGGCAGAAACTTAGCCCTACTTCAAGGGAAAGTTTCGTGCTCAAAACTTAACGAAAATGGACGAATCAAAATTCAAAAATTAAGTTTCAAGAGTTAGCTTTCATTTTCATGTGGTTTCGTAATTTTTTGACACCGTTTGATACCCGAAAACAATTTTACAAAAACGTGTCGCAAATCTGTCTCGGATGGCAGATTTTTTAGCCAACTTCTCGGGTCCATAACTCGAGCTACACAACCCCAAACGACATGAGGTTTTCGCCTAAATCTTGAAAATTTCGTTACCTTTAAAAGTTGTATGATTACACTCTCTGAAGTTTTGTAGATTTTTCTCAGTAATTCAATCTTTGAACATGTATCTAGATTGGTAAAAATACTCAGAGAACATGTATCTATAAAAATTACTGAAAGTAGCCAAGACATAGGGGAACAACTGGTATTTTTCTTGGATTTTATCTCGACACTTTGACTAGTCAAAATGAGTCACGAAAACGACACAAAAAGTGATGAAATAAACCAAGGGACTGTTTTGGCATACTTTTGAAAATGACACTTTTGGGTTAACCACAAAACGTATCGATAATTTTTCTAAACTCTAAAAACATATTTAAGACTTCCCTAAAAGTTTCGGGTCAAACCGAGCAAGTTTGACCAAGTTTCCGAACATGTTGACACAACAGACCCTTAGTGTCGCATAAACTAGCGACACTAAGCAAGTGTCGCTAAACCAACTTCTGTGTCGCTAAAATCATAAACCAGTACTAACCTGCGACACTAACCTAGTGTCGCAATAACATTCAAGTGTCGCAAAAATTTGAACTAAGTGGTAACCCTTGTGTCGCTAAACAAATTCTAGTGTCGCAATATGCGACACTAAACTTAGTGTCGCACAATTTTAAAATCTTCGACTGCGACACTAACACCAGTGTCGCTACTTAATTTAATTCCTGAAACCTGCGACACTAACCTCAGTGTCACAACATCATTGATTCTCACACTTTGCAACACTAACCTCTGTAGGTTCCCTGATCTTGGACCTAATCGAATCAACACACACAATCGAGAGGCGGAATTCAAACGATTGTATATAGTACGTAAACCACAAACGAATCAAACGCAAATCAACTTGTATATTAATATGATAATCAATTAGCTTGAATACAATGAAATGCCTTATAATCACTTTCTGAAACCCTGGATTCGTCGACCCTAAAAATGAACTCGAGAGCCTCTATTTATAGGCAAACAAAACTGATCATGCGACTCAAGGGTTGTGTCGCCTGACCGACTTGTGCAACACGAGCCTTGTGTCGCATACGCGACACAAGATCTGTGTCGCCTAAACACAAAATATAATATCTAAGACTAAAACAAAACTTGTAATTACATAACCAAAACTATTACAGACCGAGACCAACTGACAGACACTAAATTTGCACCAACAAACTCCCCCGTGTCTTCAGCTTGGTCTTTAAGATTTCTTCATTTAGCTCCAGTTTGTCGGGAAACATCCACCAGCATGAATTCCCTTCAAAACGCAGACACTAACAATCTTTTGAAACTTTAACGCTTTAGCTCGATCTTCCGCTTGATATTCAATCGGTTTGTCATTTAAAGCTTTCAAATCACTCTCAGAAAAATTGATCAAACTGATTGGATCAAAAATGCGAATCTGCTTTCTTGCTAATCCCCACTTATCTTTAATCTCTGGCTCTGAGGATGGAATAAACACGATTTCAGCTTCACCAGTAGAATTGTTGATACCAATAACAAAGTCTTCATAGAAAGTTTTGTGGTAATATGGGGAATCCTTTTTAAACTATCTGCCGGCGGATAAATTATTTTGACAACCGCATGTCCTGTAACAGGGTCAAACCTTGTCTTTGACTTTCGCCGCTTCCCCAAAATAGGCGTTATCATATTATATCTCTTCGAATATACTTCTCGCCTAATAATCTTTTGAATATAGTCGGCTTTTCCTTCTCTTCCTGGATTAATAAGCTCTAGCTGAGCTAATCTGTTGATCTCGCACTTTGGAAGTGAACTCAGCTTTTTGAACTTTGGCTGGAAGTATTGAATCCCGTCTGATTTCTTTATCATGAAAACATTGTGGTCGCTATCAAACTTCCAGCTCTTGATTAGCCCAGTGTAGTCTCCTTTAACCTTATAGAACTTACAGGTTGGTGGAGCTACTGCCACAGCCCTTAGCCAGTTCGAATGTTCCCTAAACATTTTAGGAACAGACTGACTAGCTTCATTATCTGGCTCCTTTTCACTATCAGACTCATCCCAGTCTTCAACGATAGGCGCATCATCATAGACTTCATTTTCACTCAGCACCTCTTCTTCAACTTCAGCATCATCATCATCAAGATCCGAATCATACCTCGGATGTTCATCTTCATTTAATATACTTTGAAGATATTCCAGATTAGCTTCAGAATAATCAATATTTAGTGCGATTGGTTGGCCTGGAATTTTCACTGAAGACGCAAAGTAATCTAAACTGATGTTTTCATTAATATCAAAATCATTTACATCATCAGTCTGTGTCCCGGCGGAAGTCCTAGGTGTTGTTTCAATGGCACGCAGGCCTGACTCCCCCGAAACTACAGCTAGGGCTTCTAACTCTAAGACCCTAGTCTCCAAAACAGGAACTCTGGCAGTCTGCAGGTCCAAATCTTTAATCTGTGTAGCTTGAGCTACCAGAACTGCAGATTGTGATTGAATTAATGCAGCTTGGGATGTCATCGTTTGCTGCATCGAATCCAACCGCCTCATTAATTCTTGAATGACAGACGGGAGAGGTTGGACCGGCACATCCACACGTGGAGTATCGACACGTGGGCGGGAGGAAGTAGATTTATGGCGAACCAAAGGAGGTTCCCAGTCTTTGTCAGTCGGGTCGTCATCACGAACCCTTTTTCCAGTGTCCGGGCGAACATAGACCATCCCTGCCCGTTTGCGCCTCTGAATGCTTAAAGCGTCTTATATCAAAGCGACGTATATTTTCCATTGAGGGGTCGGGCGGGACGATTCCAGGAGAATCTGGTGGAGTGGAACCACCCTCAGAAGAACTCTCACTCATGACCTCTTCAATACGAGGCTCGTTTTCCTATGCCATACCAGCAGGCTCTTCGACACGGCCGAAAGCTTCAATGTCTTCCAAAAATGCCTCTTGCTGGGGATTTTCTTCTTGAACAGACACATTTACAAAAATATCCTCTGGCTTAGGAGCAGCTGAAGCATCCAAAAATTCATCGGCTGCCGGAGAAACATAATCCTTATTTACAATGTGCCCAAAAAGTGGCACGTCAGCCGGTGCCGGACCCCCTTTGCATATTGGCCGCAGATGGCAAAAATGCGAATATTCATCGGGGTTTGGCGGAACCGGTGAGCAGCATTCACCGGAAGCCCCGGAATTAGATGATTGAGCAGGAGCTGAATAAACCGGGGAAAATATAACCATAGCCCGGTGTGTACATTATCAACCATAGCCCGGAAAATATAACCAGAAAAGTTATAGGGCTTGTTGTATACCAGTGCCAGCATGGCCGAAGCAGTTGAATGGCTCATGCCATCAAAACCAGCCTTCCTGCTGGAGAGGCAGACGATCATAATATGCATTAGATACCGCCAGACCCTAGTCAGGTTGGCCTTGCGGTATTGATCCTTGGGGACACCCGGATAGCCAAGACGGAACATGCTGCCATTTATAAAAGAATTGGAGAACTGGATGGGCAAATCGGGGTGGTCAGCGAATTGAAAGAATTAGCGAATCAGCTGCTCCGAAATAACCACCTTGTTGTCATCCACCCTTGAAATAATGCGAGTCACGGGCAGATCAGAATTTATGACAGCTGAATTTCAGAAGGAACCAACTTGATCTTTGTATAATGGAGCAGTGGCTGAGATGGCGGTAAAGATGCTGGAACAGCGTAAGAAAGCAATCATCGGCCTAAAAGGCGCAGCCGAATCCCGATCATCCTCGAGAAAAGCCACGATGTTATGCCTTGGCTCCCAGTCATTTGCATTAATATCCTCCATTGCTATAAACATAGCTCGAAAAGCGTTAGCATTAAAACTCGAAGACAAATTATTTCAATAAAAACGTCTTATGCGACACAGAGGATTGTGTCGCAGCTAGAAGGCGACATAAGCATTTGTGTCGCTAGAATGGTGTGTGACACAAAAGATGGTGTCGTAGAAATCAATTTCATAAACTATGCGACAGAAGCTCTTGTGTCGCTAACAAATTAAGCGACAGCAAGGGTTGAGTCGCATTTTGCAATAAAAAGATTTTATGTTAACACTGCGACAGAAGGCTTATGTCGCACATCCTGTGTCGAAAAGAAAGCGACACAAAAGGTTGTGTCGCATCGCAGCAATGCAACAGACACAAGTGCGACACAAGGGCTTGTGTCGCATCTTGTGTCGCAATGTCGAACAGATGCCCAACCCAGAAAAACCCGATGATCAAGTTTGAGGGTTTTCGAAATTGAGCACACCAAATGATGCGCCAATGTTTGGAGAGCAAGAAATCATGTGTTTTAACCCGTAACATAACCAAACACCTCGTTAATTTGGACCAAAAAGCAAAACCCTAAAAACCCGTATATGATTTTAACAATTAAACACGAATTACACGGTAAAAAAGGTTAAAATTGGTACCTATAAGTCAAGAAGAGTGAGGAGAACAAGAATCACAGATTTGATTGTAACAAAAACAAGCCGAAAGATGAAATCAAATGAAAATTGACGTCGCAGTCCTTGTGTCGCAAACTTGAGTGTTGTGTCGCTATTTGTGTCGCAAAAACGTGTAGCGACTGAGAGGTAGGGTCCGGCTTTTATACCTCAACCTTGTATAGCGACACAAGATGCGACATTGATAGCGACACAGGGCTTGTGTCGCATTGCGACACAAAGCTTGTGTCGCACTATGGACAGTTTGTGAAGTTCGATTTGATTTCAAGTGTTGGACTCAAGAGACGATTTGTTATTATCTCAGAGACTTGGATAAACTAATGCTAAAACAATAGACTAAAATTATACAAGGAAAAAAAAACTCGTTGATTCTATTTTACAATCAACGAGAAAAGAAACAAAACGGAAAATCTTTTGGTGACGAAATTATTTAGGTCTGCTTTAGGAATCATATCAGGATAACATGCACTTATTTGGAAATAATAAACTTTATTTCGATTATCAGTATGTTTGTCCACTTTAAATTTACTTAGCATATTTAAATCACCTGTTATAAAGATTAGTTCATGACGATTATTGATATTTTATCCATCTAAACATTTGAACTTAAGTATATGATTTCAACTCATAATGAGATGAACCACTTGTGTTATTATTAGCATGCATATTATATTATATAACTCACATTAAAATATACATTTGAAATCAAAAGATGTTAGTATTTTCTATATAGAAGGTGAAGGTATGGACGTATCTTTAGAACCAAGTTAGCGGTGACAGGTCTGTACTTTCGTACAACAAAGTCACATAAACAATAGTTCAGGTTGAACAAACACTAGTCTGAACAATTTAAACTAGAGGGTACAGGTCTGTACTTTCGTACAACAGAGTACCATAGTTTAACACAAACAGTACGAGGCAATCTTTTTATAACTTTTTTGTACATTTGTACATTTTATTTGGGAATTGTAAGAATGCCACGGGTACATAATAGTTGTCTATAGCTTAACATAGACTACACACCTAAGTTCGTTTCAAAAATATATTAGATGAAACCAGGTCTGTATTGACATACAACAGAGGAGACAACTAATATATTCCCCCAGATAACACCATACAAAGACCCTATATTTTAGATCGTAACATGTTTATCATCCAAATATTAAGACGAAGCGTCAAAAGATTTCGGACATTTTTGCCCTTATTTCAACTTAATATCATACATATTAATATGTCTTTATATAAAATAATATGCATATTTGAAAGTTAAGCTTCTTAGTAACTTTAGAACAAATGCCTACTGATACATAATTTGATGAAGCTAATATTTATAAAAGGTATTTCAAGTATGCTAGATAAATCTACTGACACATCAAACATAAACTTTAAAATTCCATGTTATGCATGTCTCCTGATGTAGTATCATTTCCCCAATTGTTTACAGACACAATTCAATGTCTATTTTAACAATGTTGCAACTATTACGTTTCTTTAATACTAACAAGTGTAAAGAGTGGTAGTTGCGTTTTTTTTTTTTTTTTTTTAAACGCACCAAGTTTAAAAGATAATTTTGACCAGAAATGGAGAGTTAGGCATTGCTCAAACTCATCATTCCAATCATGGAGACTAGCTCATCAAATAGACTGCGAGAGAAAGCTTTTGTGAAAAGATCTGCGTTTTGCTTAAGAGTAGGGATTTGGACAAGGTCAATTAGGTGCTTCTCATAGCAATCCCGTATAAAATGATAAAGAATTTCAATATGTTTGGTTTTTGAATGCTGTACGGGATTGCGTATGATGGAGACAGCAGCGGAATTATCAATATGAATAGGAGTAAGAGTTAGAAGTAACCCATAGTCACGCATTTGATGCTGAATCCAGAGAACCTGGGAACAGCAACTGGCAGCAGCAATGTACTCTCAGCGGTTGAAGTAGAGACAGTTGTCTGCTTTTTGCACTGCCACGAGACTAATCGGCTTCTTGGAAACTGACATCCTCCAGTTGTTGACTTTGCGTCCACTAAGCAGCCACCATAATCAGAATCTGAAAAAGCAGTTAGAGCAAAATCGTTTTCGTTAGAGTACCAGAGACCCAAGGAGGGTCTCCACTTAAGGTAACCTAAGATACGTCTGACAACCTTTTCATGAGAAGCTTTAGGCTTTGCTTGATATCTTGAACAGATGGACACAGCGGATAATATGTCCAGCCTAGATGCTGTGAGGTACATAAGCGATCTTATCATAGAATGATAGTCTCGCTGATTTACATCATCTTCTTCATCAGCAGGTCCAAGTTTGTGACCAATGTCAATGGGAGTTCCATAGTGTTTCGCATCGAGCATCTGATATTTTATCAAGATGTCCTTGACATATTTTGTCTGATGAATATAAATTCCCTTATCAGACTGCTCGACTTGAACAACTAGGAAGAACTAGAGTTCTCCCATTGCACTCATCTCAAACTTAGATTTCATAACTTTCTCGAAATCTCTGCACAGCACCTCATTGGTCGAACCAAAAATAATGTCGTCCACATATACCTGCACAAGTAACAAATCCTTTCCTGTCTTTTTGATAAAAAGAGTTGAGTCGATCTGCCCACGGGTGTAACCATTTGTGAGCAGATGTTGAGACAACGTTTCATACCAAGCCCTTGGAGCCTGATGAAGACCATACAATGCTTTGTCGAGTTTGTAGACATACTCACGATGCACCGAAACTTCGAAACCAGGAGGCTGTTTCACATAAACCTCTTCATTTACTTTCCCATACAAAAACACACTCTTTATATCCAGTTGATAAACACGAAATTTCTTGAATGAAGCATAAGCATGAAATATCCGAATAGATTCCAAACGCGCAACTGGAACAAAAACCTCGTCATAATCCAATTCTTCGATCTGTGTAAAACCTTACACCACCAGACGAGCCTTATTCTTCAGAACCACGCCACGATCATCTTTCTTGACTCGATAAACCCAGGAGTACCAATCGGATAGAATCCCTGAGGTAGTTTAACCAGCTCCCAAACTTCTAACTTTTTGAACTATTGGAGCTCCTCTTGCATGGCTTCTACCTAATGAGAGTCAGTCAATGCTTCCTTAAAGTTTTTCGGTTCAATTTGAGAAAGGAAGCATGACTCCATCTGAGCTAACTGGCAGTCTGTTTGCCCTCGTGTTCTAACTCCATCTTGTAAATCACCAATAATATTATCGACCGGGTGATTCACATTGACACGGCTAGTTGGAATCTCTTCATGTTCAATGACAGTTTCCAAATTTGTATCGTCTCCCCCAGAGATCAAAGTCTCGTTGTCTACCTTTGTGACAAATTCAACTTCACCATCTGATAAAGCTGGCATATCTGGATCTGTGTCAGGTTCTTGAACTGTTTCAGTAGTGGGAGGAGGAGGTGGTGTTGTTTTTGTAGTAGACTTTGATACATCAGATTATATATCAAGTCCATGAAGCAGTGTCACCACCTGTTCAACTTCATCCTCAGCAGGAAGTTTGAATGAGTCAAACATACTGTCATAGTCGAATAAGAAGTCGGGTCCCGTTCCTTGTGAAGGCTGAGTATAACGCAAACATGTTACTTCAAAATGTTCCTCCACTCTCTTTGTTGCTTTGTTATACACACGTTTATTAGGTGAATTATTTGAAAAACCCAAAAAGTAGCCTTCACTCGACTTTTCACCGAATTTAGCCACTCTTTCTTTTGTGTGCATAATCATACAGGGACACCCGAAAGGCTCAAGAAACTGTAAATTTGGTTTACAGTTGTTAAGAAGCTCATAATAGGTCTTATTGTGTTTCTTAATCATGAACACTCTATTCAGAATGTAGCAGGCTGTGTTGACCACTTCTGCCCAGAACCTGATAGGCAGTTTCGAGTCAGCTAACATAGTCCGTGCAGCTTCAATGAGAGCCCTGTTCTTACGTTCAGCAACTCCATTTTGTTGAGGAGTTCTTGCAGCACTGAACTGGTGATCAATGCCTTTCTTTAAACAGAACAGACCTAGTGTAGAGTTCTTAAATTCCGTACCGTTATCATTTCTCAGTTTCTTGATCTTCAAATTGCACAAATTTTCCAGCTTGTCGAACAAGTAGATAAGGATTTCAGCAGTTTCATCCTTGGAGGCCAAAAAATAAACCCAAGAGAACCTCGAGTAATCATCAGTAACCACCAAACAGTACCATGCTCCACCTATACGCTTCTTGCTCACTGGTCCAAATAAGTCCATGTGCAATAATTCCAACGGTTTTTCAACGGAATTGACCAGTTTTGACTTATGGGTCTTCTTGTGCTGTTTCCCTTTTTGGCAGGGAACGCAATGGTCATTAAGTCCGAAAGATTGCTTCGGTACACCACGCACAAGATCATGCTTAACCAAATAATTCATCTTCCGAAAATGCAAATGACCCATTCGTCGGTGCCACAACAGAGATTCTTTTTCAGTGGCCTTAGACAGAAAACACGTTTGCTGCTTTCTTTCAACAGTACGCATATCCAAAATGTATGTGTCTCTGTCTCGAGGTGCCCTTAGTAGCACCCACTCCTCGGGAAAAACAAACCCCGGCTTCAGAATGCAACACTCACTTTTTGTGAAAATAGTAGTGTACGACTTATCACAAACTTGCGATACACTAAGAAGGTTGTGTTGCAGCTGTTCTACAAAATTTACTTTTTCAAAGCTCACTCGGCCGTTTGAGAGTGTGCCTTGACCAGAAATTATGCCTCCTTTGTCACCAGCAAAAGCAACATATCCCCCATTATACGCATGAACATCGGAAAGCAGGGATATATTGCCGGTCTTGTGCCGCGAGCAACCACTATCGATATACCATTTGCTATTCAGTACGGCTTCAGGTTGCTGCAACACCAAAAAACAAAGAGATTAATTAGAAACGGAGACCCAAACCTTTACAGACTTAGGCACTCCAGAAGCATCATCCACAATGATCACATCAGTCAAAATTTTGTGTTTAAATATATCAGAAGTATTGATTGATGTGACACTGTTGGATGTAGAATCACTTGATGATTCTTTCACTTTCTAAACCTTTTTAGGTTTGGAAGGTTGCTTGTCAACAACATTGAGCTTAGCAATTAATGATTTGGTTGGCTCAACCTTACTGAATTTCTTAGCGGGTGAGGGAGAACGTGAACCTTTAAAAGAAGAAGGTTTAACCGAAGAGTTTCTAAATTTAGAAATTCTAGGAACACTTTTCCCAAACCACTTTTGAGCAAGCAACAGGCAGTCATTTATTAAATGACCTTGTTTCTTGCAATAGAAACAAGATCTTTGCTGAACAGGTAGTTGAAATTTTGGAGCAAACCTATGAGGATGGTTGAATGAAGCATTAAAGGAACATGCACACTTATGTGAACATGTTGAGTTTGACGCTTGTTTAGATAAAACAGTGGATTTAGAAGAATTTTGATGTTTTTTAATGTTTTCTTTTATTTTCAAAATCTTCTTTTCAGGCTCAGCTTTAGCTTTGCCTTTTCCACTTAAAGCCATGATTGGAGTTTCATTAGTTATAATTACATTGTTGGGCTTTATGTTTTTCTTTTCAACCTTAGAGTATTCCTCTTCGGTTATATCCTCAATTTCAACAATCTCCTCTACAGTAGCAGGAGAATCACACGTAGCCTTACTTAAAGCAGGCTTACTAACAACAGAAGGTGTAACAAACTCAGCCTTGACACCATCAGTAACTGTTTTAACAGATTTAACCTCTTGAGCCTTAACAATCTTAGGCTCACTAGTTTTTGCCTTAACAAGCTCAGGCTCACTAGTGCTAGGTTGTTCAGCAGTTACTTTAACTTTTTCAGCCTGAAGTTGCACAGGCTTACTAATTTTGACAGGAACAGATTTAACAGGATTTATGTCTACCTTTGAAAAAGTAGGCACAAATTCTAAGATGTCATCCTTAACAGGCATAGGAAAATAATCTTTAGGAGGCGGGACTTGATGGTAACCAAGTCCAGCCTTGCTTTTAGTATCAGTTCTTTGTGCCTGAAGGATCTCATCAAAGACTAATGAAGAAGTTGAAAAATTTGACAATTTTCTTTTTAAATCTAAAACCTCAGTTTGAGAATCAGAAAGTTCTTTCTTTACCTTAGTAAGCATGGTGACATAACTATCTATTTCATCTTGCTGACTAAAGATTTTAGCTTTTAATTCTTTCTTTTCTTCAAAAATTGCTTTTAACTTTTTATCACAAACCTTATTATTATCTTTTAACATATTATTTGAAGCAGTTAACTGTTCTATGTTGGCGATAAGGCGTTCATTTTCTTCTCTTAGCCTGTTTACCTGTCCTGTCAAACGAATACAAGATATACAAGAGAAGGGTTCAATATCAACCTCATGTATGTTGGCCATAAAAGCTTTGTTTTGTTGATCATCATCAGCTTGTTCTGACCAGTCAAACGCTTCATCTGACAACATTAAGGTAGCAGATACCATTGCATTTTCTTCAGCTTTAGCCTTCTCTGTAGATTTGTTTGGAGTAGGCCTTGTGAATTCAGAGGAAGGCTGTCGTGTTTCACATTCACGAGCAAAGTGTCCATAGTTTTGACACTTGTAGCACTTGACCTTGCTATTGTTGAACCCCAGACCCTTATCATTTGGGTCCTCCAATGACCTCTTTCCTGTCTTCTTAAAGTAGGTCTTGGCTCTACGAGTAAGCATAGCCAAGTTCCACCTTAAGTCCATGCGCTCCAATTCATCATCATCGATTTGACGGAAATATTCTTCGGTCAAATCCATAGAACTAGCTTTCTTGCAAAGAAAGTCATCATAGACGGATAGCAACACCGAGAAAAGTGCAGCATGATCTTGTGAAGCTGCCGGGATAGACCCTTGATGACTTGGTGGTTGAAAGTAAGA
Organism: Gnaphalium uliginosum; assembly: GCA_963930675.1. Taxonomy (NCBI): domain Eukaryota; kingdom Viridiplantae; phylum Streptophyta; class Magnoliopsida; order Asterales; family Asteraceae; genus Gnaphalium; species Gnaphalium uliginosum. The sequence goes on along the minus strand of OZ005686.1, from coordinate 17,245,635 downwards.
ACCAACAGAAGATACACTTGGTTGATGACTTGAAGATCCACCAGTTCCACAAGCCAAGAATGCAGAGCCAGATGTTACAGTTGATGAAACATCCACTCCGTAGATCTTAGGATTTTGGACATTTGTAGTAGCTTTGGTTTCCTTCCTTTGCATGTCCAAAAGATCAGCTTCTAGCTGACCAATAAGATCATCAAGAGACATATTCAGAATGTATGGATCCTTTTCCATCATTAAAACTCGAGTATCCCACTTGTCAGGTAGGGATTCAAGAAGTTTTTTATTTATTTCAGTTTTATCCAGAGTTATTCCCCCTTCTATTAACTCACTAACCAACTGTGAGTATCTAGAAAACAATTCAGAAAGAGACTCGTTTGGAAGAATATCGAACACGTCATACTGCTTCTTGACTAAACGCAATTTATTCTGCTTATATTGTTCTCTACCACCGCATCTTTTCTCAAATGCCTTCCATAGATCATAAGCAATTTCCAGATGTCGAAATTGCTTGAGGATTGACGGTGGTAATGCCATGGTGATTGCAGAATGAGCCTTTTTATCATTCTCAAAGGCTTTGCGTTCCTCAGGAGTCATTGATTTAATTGACTTTAACGGTGCTGTACCGGTATAAACTCCAGGACTGACAGGACGTTCGTATCTTTCGGTCAAAGCAACCCATATCTCGGGATCATTAAAGGAAACAAACGCTTCAAAGCGTTGACGCCAGTAGGCATAATCCATACCGAGAGTATACATAGGTGGTTTTTTTGTACTCCCGACTTCAGAGTTTTGCTTGAGAAGATCTCCAACACGTTGTAATGAAGAAGACGCCATTTAAATAACCTGCAAAACAAACACACAAACAAACAAAGAACTGTTTATGCGACAGAAGAGTCGTGTCGCAGAGTCAGATAGCGACACTAAAGCTGTGTCGCAAGAAATTAATTAAACAGTCCAATTAGCGACACAAATATTGTGTCGCAATAGCAAAGGTTTGTGTCGCAAGTAATGTCGCAACTTATGTCGCAATAGAGATCTGGTGTCGCAAAAGGTTATGTCACAGAAAACCTAACTGCGACACAAAGGTAATGTCGCTAAAATCCTACTCGCGACACAAAGGCAATGTCGCAGCTTGAGTCGCAACTTCGAGGAGAGCAGCGGCTGAAAACCCTAAAATTCGCAAACTTTCGAAACCCTAACGAAAAATTGCGATCTGTCGACGAAACAAAATACCCAAATCTTCAAGAAAAACCAGAAAATGATTCTTTAAGACGGTTAATGAAGATCTAATACCAAAAACACCTTGATTTTAACCGAAAACATATACTAAAACGATCCGATAACACCAAATCCGAAGATTATGGCTCTGATACCACTTGTAGGTTCCCTGATCTTGGACCTAATCGAATCAACACACACAATCAAGAGGCGGAATTCAAACGATTGTATATAGTATGTAAACCGCAAACGTATCAAACGCAAATCAACTTGTATATTAATATGATAATCAATTAGCTTGAATACAATGAAATGCCTTATAATCACTCCCTGAAACCCTGGATTCGTCGACCCTAAAAATGAACTCGAGAGCCTCTATTTATAGGCAAACAAAACTGATCATGCGACTCAAGGGTTGTATCGCCTGACCGACTTGTGCGACACGAGCCTTGTGTCGCATACACGACACAAGCTCTGTGTCGGCTAAACACAAAATATAATATCTAAGAGTAAAACAAAACTTGTAATTACATAACCAAAAACTATTACAGACCGAGACCAACTGACAGACACTAAATATGCACCAACAACCTCAGTGTCACATCTCAGTGTCGCAGAACACAGCAGATTGAAAACATGATTAGTACCAAGTGTCGAAATCACGTATCAATCACCAAATAGTATACGACACAACATATACATGAAATACATATACTCTTATAAGTATACAGCAAAACGAAACCTAATAATAATGTTTTCGGAAATTATTATTACAAAATGTCACCAACGGGCCGTACATGTTTTCTAAACACAAACGATAAGCAAACATTTGGGCATAACAAGTTGAGTGGACAACTAGCATGAATGATCTTTTGAGACATTCACTTACTCATAACTTTATGCGTATAGGGCGCTAGAAGGTTACAGTTTGGATACGCGTTTATTAATTTAAACACTCGCTTACAAGACTCAGGTGAGTCTCATTGCCTCATTTTTACTGTTTTTAACTATTGGGGTGATAATACATACACTGTTTTCATGAACACGAGTACAGAAACACACATATACGGATTGCGTGAGTGGTTTTACTTTATAATCCACACAAAAGTCCTCTACACATCATAGTTTCGTTAGTAAGGATCTTAGCGCGAGTATTAATGAATAGATCTATTTGAGATTGACCATCCTCGTCCGGGTTAGTAGCGCTAAGTGGTCAAACGGACGCATTATTATTTGTTCATACGGATGTTCTGGATTAGGCATCTGCAGGAGGCAAACTCATATCGGTTAAGCTTCGGACTATGAGCTCATGGCAGTAGTATACATTATTTTGCATGCGTGCAACACAATTAAATCTCGTGGTTCGCATTTATGCTTTGATATCTAAACCTATGAACTCACCAACATTATTGTTGACCATTTTAGTATGTATTCTCAGGTTCACAGCAACAGTAAGATGGCCTACAGGGAACACTAGCTCGAGTCGCATGATTTACAAACATCGGAGATTTTCCTTGCATTACTATTTTGTATCATTAGTTATGTATTAGAATCTCTAGGATTATTCGCGAACTCGCAGAGTATTGTAAACACTTGGATTGTTAATGTATTATTTTATACTATTTCCAACATGATGCATATAGTGGTCGTTCAATGTAATCTTATGTGATGATTCCTGATTAGTCGCGCCCACTGCACAGTAAATTTGGAGGTGCGACACCAACCAATCGCATTCCGAGCACGTATGAGCAATAGATATCCAATTTACCCGAAATTGGTGTCATTAAAAATTTAACGGAATTACGAGATCGTGGGTTGAAGAATCAAGTCAAACGGACAAGTAACGAAGAAGATACGATTAAAACAAGCAATGAACGAAGCACCGAACAACAAGGAAAAATAAACGGCACCCTAGAGGCCGTATACGGTACCTATAGGACTGTATACGGCAACTAGATGCCCCCTTGGTGCCGTTTTTCAAATAGCATTTGTTTTGGTGTTGATTTGTGCTTGTATTTTGTGCTTTGGGGCTTGTACATGGACTTTGAGGCTTGCCTATAAATAGATAGCCTCTCTGTCGCACCCCCAAATTATGATGCAGCGGAAGTCGGGTCGGGGCGCGACTAATCATGGATCATTACACAAAAAGTTCATTGCTATTATTAGTACTGCTAGTTCATTTACATTATTAGTACTGTTAAGTTGCTTACATTATTAGTACTGCTAGTTCATTTTACTCGGTTACTACTGTTAGTGTATTTCCTTAGTTTCCACTGCTAGTTCATTTTGCCCGGTTACCACTGTTAGTGTATTTCCTTAGTTTCCACTGCTAGTTCATTTTACCCGGTTACCACTGTTAGTGTATTTCCTTAGTTTCCACTGTTAGTTATTTTACTTTATTACTACTGCTAGTGTATTTACTAGTTTCTACTGCTAGTTCATTTTACCTAGTTTCCACTGTTGGTGCATTTTACCTGGTTTCTACTGCTAGCACGTTTTCTTTTATTACTACTGTTAGCACATTTCCTCGGTTACCACTGCTAGTATGTTTCTACTGTTCGTTTCTAACTTCGGTTTTGTTCAAGGGTTTCGATTAAATGAGTTTGCTTTGGTCCCGAAACTATTATAAACTACATATTAATATTTTTACACTCTTAAAAAGTAAGTTTTCATATATTTTGGTAAGCCCGAAAGTGTTCGATTTTCGGGAAAGAAATGCCAACGATTCTCTGGAAGATTTAAAATGTTCGTTTTAGGGTAACTTCGAGTGGGTTTCCAGTTTATACTTTGTGAGTGAACTTACTAGCATGTTAAATCCATAAAATCTTACGAATAACAAAGGAAAGTTGAGAAAACGTGTTCTTACCCGAAAATGTGTGATGAACAAGTTGTGAATGAAAAATCGTGAAGCTTGACTCCTAGTTCTTCGTTAATCTTCTTGCGATTTGAGGTGAGATTTGGGAGTAAAAGTGAAAGAAAATGTTTCCTGTTTGTGTTTGCTGTGAGAAGAGGAATGAGAGAGAGAGTTTTGGGTAAAGTCTTCTGAGGTTTTGATCAATGAAAAGTTGAGTTGTGTGTGTAAGTAGCTAAAATGATGACTTTACATTGGGGGGATGTATGGCCGATCTAGGAAGTCCTAGGCTGTGCAGAACTTTATCTAAGGTGGGTTCCACCTGATTCTCTTCACTTGTTCCTTTTTGTTGGGAAAAACAATGATCAAACCTAAGTTATAAATCTGAAGAGTCAAAATCTAACTCAGTTGTATTCAGGAAACTTAGTGAAATTCCTGAGTCTGTGTTTCTGAGTCTGTGCTACACAGACTGAAGAATTGTTTCTGAGTCTGTGCTGCACAGACTGAAGATCCTCACAGACTGAAAGCCATGCTCTTTCTGAAGACTTATGAATTCATCATCTGAAGAATGAAGATTGAATACAGAAGGCTTCACAGACTGAAGTTCACAGACTGAAGATCACAGACTGATGAGCACATACTGAAGAGCACAGATTGAAGAATGAAAGTACAAATGTACAGGAGATATTCTTCTTTCCTTAGGCTAGATACAACTGATAAGATGTTTGAGAAAGGTCAAACATCATATAAAGGTTCTCTTCTCAGCAAAGAAACCTTTTACCTTTTTGCTTTTTCTATTTCCAAGAAAAGTAAAAAGGAAGGCGTGCAAAGTTGCCCAAGATGCATCTGTTATCCCTTGGACAACTATGTAAGCTAGATAATATAGAGTTACATCCAACTCTATAAATAGCAGTCCAAAACGCACTGCTATCATCCAAGAAATTTAAGAGAATTAGTATACTAGACCTTTAAGCTTAGGCTAAAGCATTACCACACTTACTGTGAAGTTTGTAGTGATAACTGTATCTTTGTATACTACTTGGATCGTATTCAAACCATCTGTGTGGGTTTGAATACCTTGTCATCTTTGTGAGACAAACACTTTATTGTGAATAATACTTTGATTCATAATAAACTCTGTGTCAAAATTAATCTTGTTTTCCGCCTAGATTAATTTAAACTTGTTTGATATAAAACTTGGATATAAACTAACACGTTGAGATAACTGTTATTGAATCTGTATCTAAGTTTTGGGAACCTTGTGACCCAACAACTGGTATCAGAGCAAATAAAGATTTAATCTTTAACGATCAAAGGAACCCAGTTTTTCAAACAATCATCTAAATCCATTTTTCTCTACATTTTCTACTTTGAAAAATGACTTCCTCTATTGCTATGGCTGGGAAGGGAATTCCAATCTTCAATGGTGTAAATTTTACCCACTGGAAATTGAAAGCTGAATGGTTTCTTGCTAGCATTCATGATGAAATGCTTAGAGTCATTCAGGAAGGACCCATTATTCCTTGCAGAATAGTTCCTGCTACTTTAGATGCAAATGGTACTATTTTGACACCTGAAAAATTTGTTGAGGCTGCCAAAAGTACCTGGACTGATCTAGACAGGCAACTATATGCATTAGATTTTAAGGCCAAATCCATTCTGGGCAATGCAGTTACTGAGCCTATCTTTGCTAAGATATCTGGCTGCAAAACTGCTAAAGCCATATGGGATATGCTAACTGACCAATATGATGGTGTAAGTTTAGTACAATCCCAAAAGAAGAAGAATCTCATAAGAAATTATGAGAACTTCTCTGCTGGTCAAGGAGAGTCATTAACTGATATTCATACCAGATTTCAGATTTTAATCAATGATCTTGAAAGGTATAATATCATCAAAGGACAGTTTGAAATCTGTGCAAAATTTGTTGATGTCATTCCAAACACTTTTTCTGAAGTTATCACTTCATTAATTGTAAGTGAAAAATTGGAGACATATGATCTCTCTGGCTTGTTTGGACTTCTACTAAATTTTGAAGAAACCAAAGCCAGAAAGGATCTAAATGCCAAAAGGATTGCAAAAGATCCATCTGCTGCCCTTGTTGCAACAACAAGGAAAAATAGAGAACTTTTTTCTAGAGCAGATTACCATCTTACTCTTACAGACTCAGAATCAGATGATGAAACCGAGTCTCTAGAAGCTGAAATGGCATTGCTAGCCCAAAGGTTAGAAAAAGCAAGATTCAAAGGTTCAAAAGGAAGGCCAACTTTTGATCCTAAGAAAGCTACTTGCTATAAATGTGGGCAAGTTGGTCATATTTCTTCTGACTGCAGAGTGGAGATTGCAGAATCTTCAAGTTCTGATAAGTGGGAAGAAAAGGCTAAGAAGTACAAGAAAAAGTACTTCAACTCCAAGAAAATTGGAGAGAAACAACAACCAAAGAAACTAGAGAAAGCTTTGGTTGTTGAACAATGGATAGATGAAGAATCTTCATCATCTGAGGATGATGAAGATATGTGCTTAATGGCTATCACAGAGAGCCAGTTTGACAAAGATGTCAAATTTGCAGAAAAGGCATGTGTTCATCCAGACTGGGACAGAGGATCTGCTTACAATGTAAATCATTTTAAACTTTACTATAGTGATGCAGAAAAACAGAAAATGTTTGAACACATTTATGTAGATTTTTTGAAAAGACTGGAGGAAATACAAGATTTAAAAACCAAACTCAGTCAAGTTCAAAAAGATCTACAATCAAACGTGAATGAAATAAACCAAAATAAACAGTACAAACTTGAGCTTGATGCTCAATATGACCTTCTCAAAAAGCTCAAGCTGGAAAAAGAAGCTTATAAAAACAAAGCTGATCATTATGAAAGGATCTGTAAATCTTGGTGTATTTCATCACTTAAAAATGTGGACTGTTTATCCAAACAGATTCCAGCTCAGATACAAGCGGTCATAGGTGACGAGTTTGATCTTAAAAGTCACATAAATTCAGAAATAAACTCAAAACCTACTATATTTGTACCTGAGATTTTACCTCATACTTTTAGTCATACTGTGGGAGACAAAGTTATATTGACAAATGCTTTTGTTAGACCAAAAATAGTTACTAAAGAACTAGTATATGAGACAGAGCCAGACTCTGAAGACACAGACTCAGAAATCTCAGTCTGTGAAACTTCTCAATCTGAACAGCCTGAACTTATAATCACTAATGAATCTTTAGAAACTATAGAACTTGAAAAGAAAAGATCTATAAAAGAAGCTTAGAAAAGATCTGTGAAACTTCTTAATATTCCCACAGTACCATCTTTAAAAAGACAAAAAGAGGTAAAAGGAATCAAGAATAAACAGAAAGGTTACAATGTGTTTGAACCTTCCACATCTCAGTCTGTAACTGGTCCAGACAATAATATGCCAAATGATAAATCTAAAGGCATAAAACCAGTAACAAAGGAGTTAAATAGATCTCAGTCTGTGAGATCTAACTGTCAGTCTGGAAAAATAAATTTTCAGTCTGGCAAACTTAACTCCAAATCTGTTTGTGTTAACACTCAGTCTGACTCTCAAAAGTCAAATCTTGACAACCAGACTGAGACCATTAAGCTGCTTAGTGAAAACTTAATGAAGTTAACCACAGATTTTAAAACATTTGTTGAGTCAAAACAAGAGTTTAACAGAGGATCTAGTGCAAATAATAACCCAAAATCCAAAAGGACCATCATGTTGAACAGAAAATGTTACAACTGTGGAAATCTGGGACATGAAGGTATTAAATGCACAAAGTCCATTCTTAAACAGCCAAAGGCTGCTTTGATCAAACAAATGTCGTCTACAAACAACAAAATCAAAAATAGAGAGGTTAAAAGTCAACTTCACAGACTTAGCACCAAAACTGCTAAAGAATTGACTTCAACCAACTCTAAAGAACCCATCAAAAGATGGGTTCCCAAAAGTAACTAATTGATTTTGTTTGTCCTGTGCAGGGTAACATCAAATGGTACCTAGACAGTGGATGCTCAAGACACATGACAGGTTCCTTGAAGAATCTGTCAGAGTTTGTAGAAGAAGAAGGACCTTCTGTCAAATATGGTGACAACTCTGTTGCCAAGATAAAAGGTTATGGTGTGGTGAAGGCTGGCAACATCAGAATAACAAAGGTGGCCTATGTTGAGGGATTAAAGCATAACCTGCTTAGTGCTAGCCAGATTTGTGATGATGATGGTGAAATCAGAATCAGAAAGAAGGCTGCTGTTATCTATAATTCCAAAGGCAAACCTATATTAGTTGCCAAAAGAGAAAGAGATATCTATCTCTTGGATCTTTCTTCTGCAGACAACAATGTAGAGACCTGTCTCTATACTCAGTCTGTGCCAGAACTAAGCTGGCTATGGCATAGGAGGTTATCCCACCTGAACTTCAAAAATATTAACCTCTTGTCAAAGAAGAAACTGGTTAGAGGTCTGCCTGATGTTACATTTGCAAAAGACAAACTTTGTCCTGCATGTACACTAGGGAAACAGACCAAGAACCATTTTCCATCCAAATTGTTAGCTACAATTGAACAACCACTGCATATGCTCCATATGGATCTGTTTGGACCCATGAGCATTAGCAGTTTGGGTGGAAAGAAGTATACACTTGTGGTTGTGGATGAATACACAAGGTATACTTGGGTCATCTTTCTTAAAGCTAAAAGTGATGCTCTTGAAGAGATTATTAATCTAATCAAGAGAGAAGAATTGCAGAAAGATGCACCTGTCAAGCAACTCAGGAGTGACCATGGTACAGAATTTAAGAATTCTACTCTCATTGAATTCTGTACTGACAAAGGCATTATTCAAAACTTTGCCTCTGTCAGAACTCCTCAACAAAATGGTGTTGCTGAGAGAAGAAATTGTACACTCATAGAAGCTGCAAGAACCATGTTATGCCATGGTCAAATGAAGGTTTATTTTTGGGCAGAAGCAGTTAACACTGCCTGTTATACCCAAAATAGATCTATTTTGGTCAAAAGGCATGGCAAAACTGCATGTGAGTTGTATCATAAGAAGGTTCCAACCATCCATTACTTCCAGACCTTTGGTAGTAAATGCTATATTCTCAATCAAAGAGATCAATTAGCTAAGATGGAACCTAAATCTGATGAAGGAACTTTTGTTGGCTATTCATCAATCTCAAAGGCCTACAGAGTCTACAACAACAGAAGGAATAAAATTGAAGAAACCATCAATGTCACCTTTGATGCTTCCTCTGCTAATGATGAACATGTTTCTCAGTCTGATGTTCATTTGTTAGAAGATTTATCTGTTGTGGGATCTGAATCTCAAATCCCAGTTGTTGTTAACCAACAACAGGACTCTGAAAGTGATAATGAAGATGATCAACCTGCTCATTCTATGACAATACCTTCATCAACAGAAGATGAATCTGTGTCCAGAGATTCAAACTCTTCTGATACATGTGTTCAGTCTGATAGTTTTCAGTCTGTGAACTCTACAGACTCTGATTTACCCTGTGTAGAAGATGATGCAGAACTCAGTCCTGCTATTCTTCCACCAAATGAGAATGATTTACCATCAAATGATGAATCACTTCTAGGAGTCAAAGAACACAAGTATCATCCAATTACAGAAATAATTGGAGATTATGTTTATGGTGTACAAACAAGAGCTAAAGTGTCAAACTTATCTACTGCAAATTTCTGTTTCTACACAAACTTCCTGTCAATCATTAAACCAAAGAAAGCTGAAGAAGCCTTGAAAGATGATGATTGGGTTGAAGCAATGCAGGAAGAGTTAACAGAATTTGACAGAAACAATGTTTGGACCCTAGTTCCTGCTCCAAAAGGGAAAACCATTATTGGAACAAAATGGGTTTACAGAAACAAAATGGACAAGGATGGAGTGATAATCAGAAACAAGGCAAGGCTAGTTGCTCAAGGCTACAAGCAGGAAGAAGGCATTGATTATGATGAAACATTTGCCCCTGTAGCCAGAATTGAAGCAATAAGGTTATTCTTGGCATATGCTGCATTCAAGGACTTCAAAGTCTATCAAATGGATGTCAAGAGTGCATTTTTGAATGGCAACTTACAGGAGGAAGTCTATGTGAAACAACCTCCAGGTTTTGTAAGTTCCACTTTTCCAAATCATGTCTATAAATTGCAGAAAGCACTATATGGGCTAAAACAAGCTCCAAGAGCTTGGTATGACATCTTATCATCCTATATTCTTAGTAATGACTTTACTAGAGGATCAATTGATAAAACTTTGTTCTTCAAAAGGAACAAGGCAGATGTCATACTAGTCCAAATCTATGTTGATGATATTCTATTTGGGTCTACTGATGAAAAATTGTGTAAATGGTTTTCAAACTTAATGTCAAAACAGTATCAAATGAGTATGATGGGTGAATTAACATACTTTCTTGGTCTACAAGTACATTAGAAACCTGATGGTATCTTCATCAACCAAGGTAAATATGTCAATGACCTACTTACTAAATATTCTTTAAAGGACTGTTCAATTATGAAAACACCAATGAGCACTGCAGATAAGTTGGATAAGGATCAGTCTGGCAAGTCAGTCTGTCAAACCACTTATAGAGGTATGATAGGATCTCTACTATACCTCACTGCAAGTAGACCAGATATCATGTTCTCAACATGTTTGTGTGCTAGATATCAATCTGAACCTAAACAATCGCATCTAAAAGCTGTAAAAAGGATTTTTAGGTACCTAAAAGGTACTCCCAACCTGGGTCTTTGGTATCCCAAAGACTCTGGTTTTGATCTAATTGGATATATAGATGCAGATTATGCAGGTTGTAAATTAGACAGGAAAAGCACTTCTGGTGGATGTCAACTGCTAAGTGGCAAACTAGTCAGTTGGTCAAGCAAGAAATAGAATTCTGTTGCTACATCCACTGCAGAAGCAGAATATGTGGCTGCTGGTAGTTGCTGTGCTCAATTGCTATGGATGCAACATCAACTAGCAGACTATGATTTGGTGTTTACAAAAACTCCAATCATGTGTGATAACCAAAGTGCCATTGCCATCACTAAGAATCCTGTGTTTCACTCCAGGACAAAGCATATTGAGATCAGACATCACTTTATCAGAGATTGTGCTGAGAAAGGTAAAGTGATTCTCAAATATGTGCCCACAAATGACCAATTAGCAGATATCTTTACTAAACCTTTAAATGAAGATAGATTTTTGTATCTGCTTGGTCAACTAGGAATGCTCAATCCCTAGTAAAACCTTGAATCTGTATGATTCAATTCTCAGTCTGTGTCTGCTTTTCAATCTGTATAACTGTATTCTCAGCTACATACAATCAAAAAGCACAGACAAAGAGATGTTTTTGTACATACTTTCTAAGAAAATACCAAAAAGATTTTATACCTTCTGTTATTTTCTCTCAGTCTGACTGATTATATGTTTCAGTCTGTGTAACTTCTTCCAGATTAGCTACACAGACTGACCATATTCATTCAGACTAGACCCTCTATTTTTGTGCTTTATTAATTCATAAGGTTAGTATTTTAGTACTATTAGTATTAATACTGCTAGTTACTTTTAGTACTGCTGGTTAATACTGATAAGACTTTTTAACACTGCCCCCATGAATTCGTATTTTAGCACTGCTGGTAAAGATTGGTACAATTAACACTGTTAATGTAGCAAGTTACTACTGTTAGTTAACATTAGTACTGCTCACAGCAGTTACCACTGTTAGTTGATTTTAGTACTGCTTTGGCAAGTTACCACTGTTAGTTAACTTTAGTACTGCTTTCGCAGTTACCACTGTTAGTTGATTTTAGTACTGCTTTGGCAAGTTACCACTGTTAGTTAACTTTAGTACTGCCTTCGAAAGTTACTACTGTTAGTTAATTTTAGTACTGCTTTCACAAGTTAGTACTGTTAACAATATCAATCTGTTACCACTGCTGGTACAAAAGTTTTTTTTTATTTTCTCTTAGTCTGTCTGCTATATGGCTCAGTCTGTGTGACGTCACCCAGACTCATTGCACAGACTGATTTTATACACTCAGACTAAATGTTTTTTAATTTTAATATATTTATTTATTTATTCTATTTTTTTTACATAAATAAACAACAATATCCTTGCATTTAATGCTTTAACCATCTTTATGGTAATAATCATTAAAAGTGTTGGCGCTTGTTGTCTATTTATCTGCTCAATACAAAAAGTGCATGTGCCTCAGCGCTACTGTTGCAGAAACAGGGATAAACCGTCCAAGTGGGTCCCATTTAACGGAAATTTAATTTCTACAAATACCCATTTATGTTTTCCCCCTTTCTTCTTCATTCGTACTTGCACATCAAAAACAAACAGAGTCTATAAACCCTAAATCGCTCAACCATTTTCAAAATCAATTTCTAAAATTTCTTCAATGGCTGATCAATGGGTTTACACGGCACCTGCCAACATCGCTGCGGCTAAACCCTTCAAACAAGGGAAACAGGTAAAACTCTGTATCAACAATCAAGTAGCTACCATTTCCATCCCTGATTCGAAAAAGAATAAAGGGTTTGAGGAACTAACTGCTTTTATGTCTGCTCATCCATTAAGGGGAGCATTCTTTAACACAGTTCCTCAAATATACCCACATTTTTTAATGGAATGGTGGTATACTTGCTCCTCAAATAGTACCAATACTGCAATTACTGGTACTATTGATCATGGTAAACGGGCAGTTACCATTGATCAGGAGTTAATTAGGAATGTCTTAGACCTGCCTTTGGGAAATAATTTTGAACCTATTCCAACCAAAGAAGCAGCAAGGGCTTCTCTTACTTTGGTTGGATATACCAAAGAAAAAGGCACAATTTTGATGTCAGGATTCACCCCCAAATGGAAATTTTTAATTTCTGGCATCATTAGGAGTCTAGGAGGTAAATCTGGTAGCACAGGGGAGCTAAATGAGTTTGAAACTCAGCTGTTGAGCTCATTCATCACTGGTTTAAACATCAACTTTGCAGAGTTGTATTTTCAAGAAATTTTAAAACTGGTGAATGAGTCAAACAGAATTTTTAATGTACCTTTTATAAGGCTACTCTCCCTGTGCATCCAATCCAGGTTAACTGGGTCTGTATATATGTCCTTTAATAATAAAGTGGCAGAAATACCTGTTCCCATGCTCACATATAAAGTGTTTAACCATCCGGTTCCACTTTCTGGAGCACCTATCACTGCTGCTATGCAGCACTGGATTGATCACCCATATGTTGCTTCTGCATCCATGGAGGGTGATGATTCAAGTGATAGTATGGGTAATAAGACCCAGGCTGTTGAAGATCGTGTGGCTGAAGCAGAGCACACAGACTCCGGGGATACAGACTCAACTCAGTCTGTGCACTTGGAGTCAGACTCAAACATTCCTGAGTCTGTTCCATCTTCAACAGAAGATGCAGGTAGTACTTCTTCTTCATCTGAGGACATGGATATAGATCAACCTTCTTATCCTAGCCCATCCTCACCCACAAAAGAGAGTCCCAAACAAACCAACCCAGATGAGTCACCACTCACTCTGGAGGAATCACCAGACTCAACCCCCAAAAGTATAGCACAAATGGAATCATCATCCATGGAACTGGATGTCAACAGAACACCTTCCAGTGCTGTAGACCATTCCATTACAGCTCTGCTAGAGTCTGTGGTGCCAATGGCTACCCAACTGACCCAACCTACACCTACTTTAGTCAGCTTGGATACCCACATTGCTGCTGCTACACTGACCCCTGTAGTAAGCATTGAAGAAGATGCTCCAATCCTGAGCACTACCAACCCCCTCTTTACCCCACTCACAATGGCTGGACCCATATTGACCACTAGTCCTGCACTAGTTCACACTCCAGTGAGTCTTTTCTTACACCCCTTTGCACAGATTGCCAATGCCCCAGTCATGTCACAGACTGAGGTACAGATCTCCTCTTCTTTGCTCCATGATCTACCATCTTATCACCAGATGGTTAGTGAGGGCATACAAACTTCAACATCAGTTGCCAGTGATACTGCTCCATTACACCAGGAACTGTTTGAGGCAACAGGTGCAACACAATCATTTCCCCGTGATATCTTATCCTATCACCGGATTAGATCTGAGGGAACAACTACACCACTCAATGCCTATGATCGCTTTTCCATGCACAGGACACAGAGTGAGGCAAAGAGTGCAACACCAAAAGATTCCAGTGATCTTGCTCAGTTTCAACATGAGTCAAGTGAGGAACACATACCATCACCCAATTCTAACCCCTCCAACCAGACCCAGTCTGTGCCTTCTAGTACACTTAATGATGTGCTTTCTGCCATCAACAGGTTGTCTGAATGGGTACAGACTGAGTTCAATAATAATAAGAAAGAGCTAGAGAAGATGAAGCATCTAGTCTCTACTATGGTGGATAAAGTGGATATGCTGGAGGAAAAGGTATCCAATAGGTTAGATGAAATGGAGACCACCCTCTCAAACTTGGTAGATGATGTCAAAAAGGGGGAGACGATGAAGCATGGGTCTGCAGAAGCTAAAACCTCAAAAGATAAAGATTTAAATAATAAATCCTTAGATTTAGGGGGAGATAGCAGTGAGGGAGATGATGGAGATAATGGACCCGAAGGTGCTAGGGTGAAGTCTCAGACTGAAGCTCAGTCTGTGCCACAGATTGAAGATATGAGTGCACAGACTGAGGGGGAGCAAGAGAGATTGCAGTTAGGTGAACACGCTGAGATGGTTGCACAGACTCAGGGGGAGTCATCCATTGTCTTACACATAGACCCAATTGCAACTATCTCAACCCAAGGTCAGCTGGAGTTGAAAAGACCAAGGGAAGAAGAAGAAGAAGATGTTCAACCTCTGTTAATCAAGAAAGCCAGGAAAATGAAAAGAATGGCCAGGAGGATTCCTGAAAGGGATATCTTTGATTCCCAACCAAAAATGAAGGGGATCAAAACCTGGGACCAGTTCTTAAAGCTGGCAGAAGAACAGGACAATGATGGTGATGATGATGATGCCATCAATCCTGACTGCAGTTCTGAGTCTGAAGTTTTCAGAAGATCAGATGATGATGAAGATGATGCTACTTTTGGAGGTGTAGGTGAAGGAGCCTCAAAAGTCAAGACTGGAGAGTCTCAGTCTGTGCCTTCTGAACCTGCACAAACTGAGACACAACATCAATCACAGACTCAGATCTCAGAGCAACCAGCAGCAAGCACTGATGTTCTAATTATCAGTGCTGAAGCCATTCAAGCTGAAGCCTATCCTGCTAGACCAACCACATCAACCAGAACACTGCCTCCAGGTAGAAGTGAGATTGAAGACAGAATGCAATGGAGAAGTGCTCATCTGATAAGCACTTATCCTGGGTCAAGCTCTACCATGGAAGAAGTAATGGATAAGGGTAAGGGCAAGGAGATTGCCTTATCCAAGCAGGAAAGATTAAGCAAGATCAAGAAGATGGTGGATGATCATGCTGCTGAAACAAGAAATCCTGAACTGTCAAATCTACAGGATGAGCTCTTGCAACAAGAAGCTACTGCTCAAGGTATGACCTTAACCGAATACTTAAATGTATTATCAATTGAAGAGCAGAAGCTGAAGGAAGCAAGATTTGTTGACATGCTCTCCAAAGAGTTAGAAGATGAAAGTTGTTCACAGACTCAGATCAGATTGAGTCAAGTTGAGCAACAGATCAAAGAAGATGAAGAGCTATCAATAAGATTACAGAAGATAGAGAGCCTGAAACCAAAGCTACAAGCCACTTTCCAAAAGTCAAAGCTCAAGCAGAAGATCAGAGAATGCCATCTGAACAAGATTGGACAGAAATTAAAGCTGGAGCTGACTTTGACCAAGAGCAAGAAGATGGTATGGGTGGATGAACTGTACACTCTAGGGCTTAAGGAATGGCAATCCATTGCCAATCTTTTGAAGAGTGCAGCTGACAAGGATCTGAAGAAAGAAGTTCTGGATGAGCTATCTTACCTGATTGAGCTAGTTCTCAGTCTGGGGCTCATCTCAGAAGAAGAGTACAAGTTGTTTTGCATAGCAAACAATTTTGTAATCAAGAAGAAGTCAGCTGGGTTATCCACAGAGAATGAGCAGAGAAGGGAGCATCCTCTACCCAAAGGTATTGTTTTCATAGATAGATCTTATGTACAGACTGACAACAATGAAGGTCTGTGGTATAGAGATATCAATGGGATAGAGTGCTTTCAGGATCAAAATGGACTATATAGAGAGTCTCTGCTGCACTGCATTGCCCTGCTGAAGGAATGCAAACATTCTCAAGCCAGACCATTCAGAAGAAGACTGATCAGCTGGTTATTCAACAATCTTTCCCAACTCAGGATGATGATTGGACTTGAAGATATCTGCAAGAAGATCATCCTAGAGTATCAAGAATTTGAAGACAAATCTGATAAGGAAATGGAAGAACTGTTGAAGAGGAAAGTGGAAAAGATGAAAGAGATCAGGGCTTAGAGAAAGGATTGAAGATTGTTAGATTTTTGATTTACAATCTTATGTAATAATTGTAATATTTTTGTGAACTAACTGTGATTTTGACTTTATATATATAAGTCTTGATCCATATGTTATGATTCACCTTAGTATTTATTATTTCTCTATTATCTTTTGTAAATAGATTTTGACATCATCAGATAGGGGAGATTGTTGGGAAAACAATGATCAAACCTAAGTTATAAATCTGAAGAGTCAAAATCTAACTCAGTTGTATTCAGGAAACTTAGTGAAATTCCTGAGTCTGTGTTTCTGAGTCTGTGCTACACAGACTGAAGAATTGTTTCTGAGTCTGTGCTGCACAGACTGAAGATCCTCACAGACTGAAAGCCATGCTCTTTCTGAAGACTTATGAATTCATCATCTGAAGAATGAAGATTGAATACAGAAGGCTTCACAGACTGAAGTTCACAGACTGAAGATCACAGACTGATGAGCACAGACTGAAGAGCACAGATTGAAGAATGAAAGTACAAATGTACAGGAGATATTCTTCTTTCCTTAGGCTAGATACAACTGATAAGATGTTTGAGAAAGGTCAAACATCATATAAAGGTTCTCTTCTCAGCAAAGAAACCTTTTACCTTTTTGCTTTTTCTATTTCCAAGAAAAGTAAAAAGGAAGGCGTGCAAAGTTGCCCAAGATGCATCTGTTATCCCTTGGACAACTATGTAAGCTAGATAATATAGAGTTACATCCAACTTTATAAATAGCAGTCCAAAACGCACTGCTATCATCCAAGAAATTCAAGAGAATTAGTATACTAGACCTTTAAGCTTAGGCTAAAGCATTACCACACTTACTGTGAAGTTTGTAGTGATAATTGTATCTTTGTATACTACTTGGATCGTATTCAAACCATCTGTGTGGGTTTGAATACTTTGTCATCTTTGTGAGACAAACACTTTATTGTGAATAATACTTTGATTCATAATAAACTCTGTGTCAAAATTAATCTTGTTTTCCGCCTAGATTAATTTAAACTTGTTTGATATAAAACTTGGATATAAACTAACACGTTGAGATAACTGTTATTGAATCTGTATCTAAGTTTTGGGAACCTTGTGACCCAACACTTTTGATTTATTTGTTTGTTAAATTACATTGTTACATTTTAAATTTGTGTTTTCTTTATGTTTTTGCGCGGGTTTGCGTTACATATTGTACATTCCGCATAGAACGTAAAGTGTTCGTATATAATAATAATATAATGTAAACAACTACTATTTAATTATAAAATAGATTTACGTTATTTATGGAAAAGGGTTTTCACCTATGTCCATATAAATCGAGTCGGACTCCATCCGATTAAAATTGCGTAATTAAAAATTAAATTACGTATGAGTGTATAATATAATATACAAAATGTTCCGTAATTAGTCCTATTTCACACTAATTACAAGGGATAACAAATTACGATTAATTACTAATGACGGCCTAATTCACCGGGTGTCACATTCTCCCCTTGTTAGAGGAATTTCGTCCCGAAATTAGTTTGTTGCCGTGAGTTGGGTGGCATCTAAGAATAGATGTGGGTATTTCTGTCGCATCTGGTCTTCCCGTTCCCAAGTGAATTCAGGGCCACGTCTAGAATTCCACCGGACCTTAACGATGGGAATACGACTCTGTTTTAAACGTTTGACCTCTCGGTCCATGATCTCAACAGGTTCCTCGACGAAATGAAGCTTGCCATCGATTTGAATTTCGTCGAGCGGAATAATAAGTGTCTCATCAGACAGGCATTTCTTAAGGTTAGAAATGTGAAAAGTGTTGTGCACGCTACTAAGTTCTTGAGGTAGCTGCAGTCGATATGCCACCGGACCAATCCTTTCCAGAATTTCAAACGGTCCGATGTACCTAGGGTTAAGCTTTCCACGTTTACCAAAACGAATGACACCTTTCCAAGGTGACACTTTCAACAGTACTTTGTCCCCGACTTGAAACTCGAGGTGTTTGCGTCTCACGTCAGCATAGCTCTTCTGACGATCACGTGCGGCTTTCAGCCGGTTTTGGATACCTACGATTTTCTCAGTGGTTTCGTGTATGATTTCGGGACCGGTGAGTTGGCTATCTCCCACCTCAGTCCAAAAGATAGGCGAACGACATTTTCGCCCGTAGAGTGCTTCAAAAGGTGCAGCCTTATTAACGGAATTACGAGATCGTGGGTTGAAGAATCAAGTCAAACGGACAAGTAACGAAGAAGATACGATTAAAACAAGCAATGAACGAAGCACCGAACAACAAGGAAAAATAAACGGCACCCTAGAGGCCGTATACGGTACCTATAGGACTGTATACGGCAACTAGATGCCCCCTTGGTGCCGTTTTTCAAATAGCATTCGTTTTGGTGTTGATTTGTGCTTGTATTTTGTGCTTTGGGGCTTGTACATGGACTTTGAGGCTTGCCTATAAATAGATAGCCTCTCTGTCGCACCCCCAAATTATGATGCAGCGGAAGTCGGGTCGGGGCGCGACTAATCATGGATCATTACACAAAGTTAAGGCAAACGACTCTATATGAGACGTTTTGAAAATAATACAAAGTAATTACATTAGTAATTCAACCGTTTACATTAAGATTCGAGTTCGCGAATAGTTCAAGAGATTCTAATACATGACCAATGTTACAAAATAGTAATGCAAGAAAATCTCTGATGTTTATAAGCATGCGACTCGAGCTATCGTGTCCTGGGGTAGTCCTACTCCTGTTGTGAACCTGAGAATACATACTAAAACGGTCAACATAATGTTGGTGAGTTCATAGGTTTGAAACAGTTATCAAAAGTTGGTAATAATCACAAGATTTAAACGGTCTACTGCTAGCACGTTTTCTTTTATTACTACTGTTAGCACATTTTCTCGGTTACCACTGCTAGTATGTTTCTACTGTTCGTTTCTAACTTCGGTTTTGTTCAAGGGTTTCGATTAAATGAGTTTGCTTTGGTCCCGAAACTATTATAAAAGAAAACGAGGAAATATTAATATTAAAAGAAAACTATTACCAAAATATATGAAAACCTACTTTTTAAGAGTGTAAAAATATTAATATGTAGTTTATAATAGTTTCGGGACCAAAGCAAACTCATTTAATCGAAACCCTTGAACAAAACCGAAGAAAATGTTTTCTGTTTCTGTTTGTGTTAGTGTATTTACTAGTTTCTACTGCTAGTTCATTTTACCTAGTTTCCACTGTTGGTGCATTTTACCTGGTTTCTACTGCTAGCACGTTTTCTTTTATTACTACTGTTAGCACATTTCCTCGGTTACCACTGCTAGTATGTTTCTACTGTTCGTTTCTAACTTCGGTTTTGTTCAAGGGTTTCGATTAAATGAGTTTGCTTTGGTCCCGAAACTATTATAAACTACATATTAATATTTTACACTCTTAAAAAGTAAGTTTTCATATATTTTGGTAAGCCCGAAAGTGTTCGATTTTCGGGAAAGAAATGCCAACGATTCTCTGGAAGATTTAAAATGTTCGTTTTAGGGTAACTTCGAGTGGGTTTCCAGTTTATACTTTGTGAGTGAACTTACTAGCATGTTAAATCCATAAAATCTTACGAATAACAAAGGAAAGTTGAGAAAACGTGTTCTTACCCGAAAATGTGTGATGAACAAGTTGTGAATGAAAAATCGTGAAGCTTGACTCCTAGTTCTTCGTTAATCTTCTTGCGATTTGAGGTGAGATTTGGGAGTAAAAGTGAAAGAAAATGTTTTCTGTTTGTGTTTGCTGTGAGAAGAGGAATGAGAGAGAGAGTTTTGGGTAAAGTCTTCTGAGGTTTTGATCAATGAAAAGTTGAGTTGTGTGTGTAAGTAGCTAAAATGATGACTTTACATTGGGGGGATGTATGGCCGGTCTAGGAAGTCCTAGGCTGTGCAGAACTTTATCTAAGGTGGGTTCCACCTGATTCTCTTCACGTGTCCCTTTTTGTTGGGAAAAACAATGATCAAACCTAAGTTATAAATCTGAAGAGTCAAAATCTAACTCAGTTGTATTCAGGAAACTTAGTGAAATTCCTGAGTCTGTGTTTCTGAGTCTGTGCTACACAGACTGAAGAATTGTTTCTGAGTCTGTGCTGCACAGACTGAAGATCCTCACATTTGATTTATTTGTTTGTTAAATTACATTGTTACATTTTAAATTTGTGTTTTCTTTATGTTTTCGCGCGGGTTTGCGTTACATATTGTACATTCCGCATAGAACGTAAAGTGTTCGTATATAATAATAATATAATGTAAACAACTACTATTTAATTATAAAATAGATTTACGTTATTTATGGAAAAGGGTTTTCACCAACGTCCATATAAATCGAGTCGGACTCCATCCGATTAAAATTGCGTAATTAAAAATTAAATTACGTATGAGTGTATAATATAATATACAAAATGTTCCGTAATTAGTCCTATTTCACACTAATTACAAGGGATAACAAATTACGATTAATTACTAATGACGGCCTAATTCACCGGGTGTCACACTCTCCGACTCATTCAAACACACCATTCACACCTTTCACCTCATTTCTCTCATTCACTACTCTCCGACTCATTAAAACTATGGCATGCATGCTCAATTGAATATGAACTGAAGACAAATTAAATTGTCGATAATATTTTTAATTGATGAATTGTTGAATTTGTTGGACCCGTTTATCATCCAAACAAAAGAAATAAACAAAGTAAATGCAATAATGAAGAACACAAAGAAGATTTGTAAAGGCATATGTATATTATTGTTAAGAACAACCTTGGGATACATCGGGGAGACGATACATGCAAAACGAAGCAAATAAACTTCACCTGATTCCTACATTTTTATTTACCCTATGAGATACACTTCCTAACTAATCTTATATGATTCCAACAAGATCGGAGAATCAAGAATCAAGCAAAATGGATAAGGGACGGAGAAGATACGGCATCTGAGATCAACCGAACGCATTCCGAGCACGTATGAGCTACACACATCCAAAATACATGATTTTGATATCATTAGATGTCGCACCCACTGTGTAGCGGAAGTCGAGTCGGGGCGCGACTAATCAGAAATCATTACATAAGATTACATTGAACGACCACTATATGCATCGTTTGAAAACAGTACAAAGTATATTACATTGATATTCAAAATGTCTACAAAATCCGTGAGTTAGCGAATAATCCTAGAGATTCTAATACATAACTAATGTTACAAAATAGTAATGCAAGGAAATCTCTAATGTTTGTAAATCATGCGACTCGAGTATGCGGTCCCCCTGAAGGAATCTTATTGTTGCTGTGAACCTGACAACACATACTAAAACGGTGAACAATAATGTTGGTGAGTTCTTAGGTTTAGTTATCAAAAGTATAAGTGTGAACCACAAGATTTATAAGCGTTGCACGTATGCAATAATATGTATACTACTGCCATGAGCTCATAGTTCAAAGCTTAACCGTTATGAGTTTGCCTCCTGCAGGTGCCTAATCCAGAACACCCGTATGAACAAATAATAATGCGCCCGTTTGACCAGTTAGCGCTACTAACCCGGACGGGAATGGTCAATCCCAAATAGATCTATTCATTATTACTCGCGCTAAGATCCATACTAACGAAACTATGATGTGTAGAGGACTTTTGTGTGGATTAGAAGGTAAAACTACTCATGCAATCCATATATGTGTGTTTCTGTACTCGTGTTCATAAAAAACAGTGTATGTATTCTCACCCCAATAGTTAAAAACAGTAAAAGTGGGGCTATGAGACTCACTTGAGTCTTGAAAGCAAGCGTTTATATCTATAAACGTGTATCCAAAATGTAACCTTCTAGCACCCTAAACGCATAAGGTTATGTGTAAGTGAATGTGTCGCACCCCCAAGATACGTGGCAGCGGAAGGTAGGGTGTTGCGTTGGGGGCGCCGACCAAATCAAATATCAGAACTCAAGAATTACAACAAACTACCTCTATATGAGACGTTTCAAAAATCATTACATTTCGTAGTTACAATGTTTACATATGTTTTGCCAAAAGTAGAGTACGCATCTAGTACAAGATTACAACATATCATAATGCAAGCTAATCTTTGTTGTTTGTGAAAAATATGCGACTCGAGCTATCTCCTTCCAAAAGCAAACCTACTGCAGTTGGTCTCCTGAGAAAAACAAACTAAAAGTTCAATATAAAGTTGGTGAGTTCATAGGTTTGTATACAGTTGATATAATATCGTATGGAACACAAGATTTCCGTTTGTATCATTCAACAATGATAAGTAATGTATTGCAAAAAGCAAAAATAGGGTATATTGTTGCCATGAGCTCATAGTTCGAGCTTAACTGTGGTGTCGGGTCACAATCAAGTGCCACGATCGGGGTGCCTCCCAGCGAGTGCCTAATCCAACACTCGTAAGAAAAAATGATAATGCGTCCTTTTGACCAGTTAGCGCGATTAACCCGGACGGGGGGAGTCAATCCCAAATAGTACTATTCATTAACATTCACGCTATAACGATACTAACAAACTATGATGTGAGGGACTTTCAGGATTAGTAAAATAACTCATGCAACCAATATATCGAGTTTAGTACTTGTGTTCACATAAAAATAGCGGTATAAAAGCAGTTGTATGTATTCTCATCCCAGTTAGAAGACGGTAAAAAGGGGCTATGAAACTCACCTGAGATTAGTAAGCAAGTAGCAAATAGTAAGCAAAGCGTATTTTCCAAATGCAACCTTCTAACGTCCTAAACGTATAAGGTTGTGTAAGTAGATGTCTCAAAAGACCATCTTTGTAAGTGGAGGGTTAATGTCCACTTATGTAAATCGTGTAGGTGGAGGATTAATGTCCACCTAAATAAATCGTGTAGGTGGAGGGTTAATGTCCACCTAAGCTAGTTCACTCAATTAGAAATGTCCAATTGTTCAGTTATTGTTTGTGCTTAGAAAACATGTACGGGCCATTGGTGATATTTTGTGAAAACACAGATTTGATTAATTATGTTACGCATTTTTCTACTTTCCAGTTATGGGTAATTGATCAGTGTGGCAAGGGGCGAAGCCCATTAATGACGGGGGTCCGGGGGCAGCGCCCCTGGTAGCGGGGTCCAAGGGGTGACAACCCCTGCGGGGTCCAAGGGGCAGAGCCCCTGGCTGGGGTCGAGCTTGGAAAATTTTCATTTATGCTTATATTGTTTTAATAAAAACGTATAGATTCTGTGTTTTTAGCGACACTGGGTTAGTGTCGCTATATGCGACACTTAGGTATTATGTGACACTAAGGCTTGTGTCGCTAAAGGTTCGTGTCGCAGGTTTGGTGCGACAGTTGGACCCATTGCGACACCAAAACTTGTGTCGCAAAAGGTGCCGATTGGGATACTCTTGCGACACAGAGGCTAGTGTTGCTAATGTGACGATTCGCTCCCCTCCTGCGACACAAAGACTTGTGTCGCAAAAGGAGCTGGGTGACCATTTATTGGCCTATTTGGATGCCATTGGCTTTTGGAAGCATTTTGAAGGTGGCAAAAGCCCTTTATGTTTGATACCGTAGAATTGTCATTTTCGTTGGCATCTGATGTTCCTCAGCAGACCGGCTCATTAGGCGACTACGGTGGGTGGGTGTGTCACAACATGGAGCGGTTGACTATGAGATCAATATATACGACGGAGTTCGAAGTTGAAGACACCAAGAAGGTCGCGTGGGAGTATAGGAAGAGAATGATGGACACAATTTTCCGCGCACGTTTTGACTGGCAACCGCCCCTACCACCGTTACTAAAGGCAACTACTTCGTAGAAATATTTTGTATAACGTAAATTTGTAACTTTTTGTCGAATGTAAATATTTTGTAATATATTTGTTCATTTAAACTTTGACCTGGGCATTATTGACAATTTTAAATGGAAATAACCAAAATAATTCTCAAACTATTGGAATTTTCCAACTCTAATGGACTTCTTTTTTTTTAAACAACAAAAGGATATTATTCACCAATGTAGATCCTTGAAATAAGAATTTTACAGCATTACAAGTTATTAAACATTAAAGGGACCCTAACATTAAATAAGAATTACAACATTACAAAATAATACTAGAAGTTTAAAGTCCCAAATTTAAAACGTGTTCACTGATGGGAGAAAATGAAAGTGTGTATGACGGCGCAGTGTCTAGGGAGAAATGGTGAAACAATTTAGTGAGCAACATGCCATAAGGAAAGGGATTATTGGTGTAGGTAACTGCATGTTGCATGATATTTGCTACGATATAACCTACATCAAAGTGTATGTTGTTCTTGATCCAATAAACCATGAGGGCTTCAATGGCATAGACCATATGTGGCTCTGTAAAGCGACAAGAGATATTATAACGAACAATATCAAACATTGTTCTCAACTCCGGTTCAAGATCAAAGACTTCAATTAGGCCACGTGACTTGCATCTACCTCGATTCCTTTCACTGCAAATATCATCAACAATCTGATGGGGATGAATAATTCGAAGACTTATGTTTCCTAGCTCTTTTTGTGAGCAATAGAATTGAACTCCTCTACTGGGGAGTTCCAAAAACATAGAGAAAGTGGAAAGACTCCACTGAATGGGATGACCGTTTAGCTTGAACTCAACGGTCTTGAAACTCCGGTCAAAATGAAAGTTCGTATAGAATTCTTCAATGCGGAGTGGATGGATTCGATCAAGAAGGTTTATCAGAATACCTAATGAGCTTTCCTTAAAGCTCCGTAAAACGGAAGTGGAAATGATGTTAGATTGGTCAACTATTCTTCCTTCTTCAATAACTCTACAATACGAGTTGTGTGTATTGCTCATATTGTATTTCTTAAATATGTATGAAATGCGATGTTATAAGAATATGATTATGAAGATGGCTGAAATTGCAGATGGCTGGATGATGTAGATGGCTAAATGATTTTATAAGGTATAATTTTATCCAATAAAATCTAGAAAATCTAGAAAAATCTTATCTAGTTGCATAAATCTTATCAGTTGGGAATCTTATCCAGTTTTTATGGCCAGTCACATTTGCATTCGGAATTTGCGAGTCACATTTGCGTACGGAATTTGCGAGTCACATTTGCGTCTGGGATTTGCGAGTCACATTTGCGTCCGGAATTTGCGAGTCACCTTATCCAGTTACTGTTTGGTTTTCTAATTACCAGCATTGTCATTTACATTGTCGGAAATATGTAATCTATGTTTCTTTTGAAGTGATTTATTTTATTATGTTGATAGTCTTAAATTACAACATTACAAAATACTACACCTTCGCCTTGCCGTGTGACCTTGAAGTTGATCTTGATTTGGCTCTTGATCCGCTTTGCTCATCTATTTTATCTTAAGGAGCCATACAACCAGATCGGCTATGACCGATTCCATTGCAACGACTACATCGTTGCTTGTGTTTGGTTTTCTCCTATCCTTTCGAAGGAATACGAGCACGACCAGGTGGACAACCACTTTGTCTTTTCACAAGGACCGATGGTAGGACAGTTTGCAGATTACCTGGATCGACCCATTCCGAAGGATGAGCCATTGGGTATATAGGCTCTGCTTAAGCTGCTCGATATGTGTCTGACGTGAAATACCTCTCCGCATAGCAGCTTACATCGTCCTGGTTGAAGAAACGGGCTACCGCCATAACATGTCCGCAAGGTAAACTTGACAACTGCCACTGGAAGCAAGTGCATGTTCTGTTTTCAAAGTTCACTGTCCAATTCTTCTTCCCATCTACCACTTCACAAATCATATTTGTGGATGGGTTTACAATCTAACATAGTGATCTCCCATTCCTTTTGCTGATCTTGTGCTCGGCATATGGTGTAACATGTGTTTTAACTTCGGCCGCAGTGTTACGATGTTTGTAATACCACTGTTGCACTAAGATGGTGAAGTTCTCGATCCCACTCGCAGATTCGAGGGTGTCACGTAGGTTTCCCAAGAACCACGTCCAAACGTCGACGGTCTCTGATGCCCCGATTCCGTATGCCAGTGGCAAGATGCCGATATTGCCGTCCATCGCCACAACAATTAAATTGGCTCCTAAGTAACCACCCTTCAAATGTGCCCTATCTATGATAATTAGTGGGCACGTATGGTTGACAAATGTCCGTATCTGCAATCATTTATAGAGACATATCAATTTTAGTATAATATAATGTCTAAACATAGGTGAAAACAAATTATAGATACTTACAGCTCTACCAATGGATATGTAACACATTATAAATCGATCCTTCTCATCGGTGATCTTATTCGTTTTGCTCCCCGGATTATGCAGCTTTAGGTTGTGTAGGTAGGTAGGAAGCATTTTAAAGGAATCTTCCGGACTACCTCTTAATAACTCTATAGCGTAACATTTGGCTCTCCATGCTTAGTTGTATGATAGACTGATTTTGAAGCGTTTTGTCATATCGAGTTGTATTTCTTTGCCTCGATACACACGTCCCTCCAAAGTCATCAACTCTTTCAAGATGTGACTGGGCACCTTCTTGCTCGCATGTCAGTTATTCGACATGATTTGAGTCCCAGTGCATGTGTGAACGTCAACTAACTTTCTAACTTGAAAGTTGTTACTGTTGTTTATACGACGTGCACTTACCTTCCACTCACAATCATGCAAGACACATGATGCTGTATACCTTGTCTTGTCCGACTTCTTCGGCTTGATCTAAAAACCCTCTTCAAGACACTTGGTATGAAGCTGAAGAAGCTACTCCTCCATGTTTTCAAATGTTTGTCCAACTTGAACCCGGTTTGAGGGTTCATACATTGTAACTGGACGTTTTGTACTTTCTGGATTGTTATCACTTACTAGTGGCGGCATATTCCAGAATATATTCTTCGTGGTTGTGGTTGTGGATGCTGTAGGAGATGTTGTGTTGTCATTTGGATCTCTTGGATCCAGCTCCTCCTTATCATCCCCATCATCATCATCCCTAACAATATGATTATCAAAGGGATGGTCAAAGTGTTTAGGGGGATTGACATTTTCTTCATCATAATGATCATCATCATGAGGATCGTCAAAAATATACTGAACATCCTCGTGATGATGTGGTTATTCAAATACGTTAAATTGGGTGTCTTGGTTGTTTTGTTCTAGTAACGTGGTATATGTTGGGTATTGTGGAGCAGCATGAAAATAAAATTGATATTGTGGTGGATAAGGTGCCGAAAATTGTGGGGGTACTTGATATTGAGGTGGTTGGTTATAATCATGAGTAGTATGTTGCAAAAATTGTTGTTGAAAACCACTACTACTACTGGTAGGTTGGTTGCTACCGGCACTAGAAACATTTGATACAATATCCACAACGTAAATTTCAATATGAGCATTATTAATTGCATGAGTCGAAAAATCCCCAAAATCTTCAACATCATCAGTTATATCAACAACATACTGATCGACCTTATATTTCATTAAAATTGGTGAATCAAGTGGTAAACCTAATTTCCGTAAAACATTTTTCAATAAAATTTTGCAAGTCAATGGTTTATCCGGTGCAACAGAAAGTTTTAAAGACACTCTACGGCATTCTATTGGTAAATACATAGGTTCGTTGTTAATATATTCAAAACGACCTCCAGCACAAATATAGACCTTAAACTTATCAGAGAATTGACTCATTTTGATTATGAAAACAATATAAGTAGCAAATTTACAAATTTTTGAATCGTACCTTTCAATGACAGATCAGATCAATTAAGGTTGAAATTTGAGAGTGTTGTATGGATTTGTTGTCAAATAAACTGATAAATTTATGAAGTTGAGAGTATTTTGTGAAATTTTAAAAGAAAAAAAATATTATCTGAAAAATATCCAAAATATGCTTTTAGGATGATATATCTTATCCAGAAAAATCTAATGTGAAAATTGTACTGATAAAAATCCTGAAAATCTCGAAATATCTTATCCAACATTTCATCCAAAAATCCACCCATCCAGCACACCCAGACGCAAATTCGAATAACCGGACGTATACCCGGACGCAAAACCGCATACCCGGATGTAACACCCAGAAATTCGTTATATTAAAAATTGTTTACTGTTATGCGACACAGGGCTAGTGTCGCAGGTAGCGACACAAAGCCCAGTGCGACACAAGGCTTGTGTCGCAGTGTCGGCAGAAAGTCGGTTTTGAGGGGTTAAAAGTGTAAAATAGAGGGGTTAAACCCCACTTATTGATTCCAAAGTTTTCCTGAAGCTATTAAACACCTCCAGAACGATTTGTGTGTGAGTTTAGAGAGTTTTAGAGAGAGAAAGACAAGAAAAGTGAAGATTTTGCTAATCTTTGAAAGTGAAAGTGTTCCTGTGTGTTTTTGAAACCAATTCCAGGTAAGAGTTTGAGCTTATTATGTGCTTTATCATCTTCAGTAAATTTATTGGGTTAAAGTGTGAGTTTTACCCAGAAAACTTGTTAAAATCGGAATCTGCTGCTGTTCTGTTCGTTATTGCGACACAAGGCTAGTGTCGCAGCTTGTGTCGCAATGATGGTGTCGCGAGTTAATACTGTTGCTTTAGCGACACAAGAGTTTATGTCGCTAGTTTCCACTGTTGCTTAGTACTGTTGTTTTAGCGACACAAAGAGCTTGTGTCGCAGCTTGTGTCGCTAGTTTCTACTGTTAATTGAATTGTTGTTTTAGCGACACTAGGAGCTAGTGTCGCAGGTTGTGTCGCAATAATGCATTGAGCGACACTAATCTGGTGTCGCCAGGAGGTGTAGCGACACTAGAGGGTAGTGTCGCAGGAGTAATTAATATTTTAAATAATATTAAGTATTATCAGAGTTAATTGAATTCGGTCGCCTCGATAGGTATTACGGGTAGCAATCCATAAATATCTGATCGTCGTCCTCGAGGTAAGTAGTAGGAATGTAAAGTATATAATTTGCTGAATTTGTTAATACTGAACGTGTTACAATTGTGCCCAGCTGTATGAGTTGAACGACCAATTGCTGAGTGATCAATTGTGCCCAGCTGTATGAGTTGAACGGCCAATTGCTAAGTGATCAATTGTACCCAGCTGTATGAGTTGAACGGCCAATTGCTGAGTGATCAATTGTGCCCAGCTGTATGAGTTGAACGGCCAATTGTTGAGTGATCAATTGTGCCCAGCTGTATGAGTTGAACGGCCAATTGCTGAGTGATCAATTGTGCCCAGCTGTATGAGTTGAACGGCCAATTGCTGAGTGATCAATTGTGCCCAGCTGTATGAGTTGAACGGCCAATTGTTGAGTGATCAATTGTGCCTAGCTGTAAGAGTTAAATTGTATAAGTTGAGTGGTCAATTGCTGAGTGATCAATTGTACCCATAAGGGCCAATTGCTGAGTGATCAATTGTGCCTAGCCGCATAAGTCGAATTACCAATTGCTGAGTGATCAATTGTGCTAACTTGTTCGTATGTGATTGTACCCTTCCTGTGCTTACTAAGCAAAATGCTTACGTGTTGATTGTTGTGTGTGATAGGTACATCAAGAGGTATGCAGGGTGGGGATCCGGGAAAGCGACCCGAGGGCTACTAGTGATGGACTTACTATGGCAAGATAGTAAGAGGAAGGACTCGTAAATCATGCTCTATATTAACATGTAATACCGTGTAATGATGTAAAGCATGTTTTGTAATAAACTATGTTGTTGTCACTTTATATTAATGTATAAAGTGTTTTTGAGAAAATAAAAAAAAAATAAAAAAAATGGGACGTTTCAAGTTGGTATCAGAGCATTGGTTTAAGAGATTCGAGTATCCATCATTAGAGGTACTTGAACTTAGACCAAGAGATGAGTTTAATGAGCATGATGAGAATGTTATGTATTATGAGTTGATATCTGAGTAGTTATTATAACTGATGAGATGTTATTATAACTAATGAGATGTGATGATTTGTTGAATGTCAAGGTATTGTATGAATATTATGTAATAACGATTACGTCTGGCCAACGTAATAATTATTATATGAACTCATATGATGTCATGACTGTTGTGTGATGCTAGAGAGAATTGTGAATGATAAACTAATGTGTAATGAGAATTTTAGTCTAATCTGATGTGTTTGCTGATAAACCCTTTCAGTATAAGATGGAAGGGAAGAATTTTAATGAGCATAATACCGAGAGCTCTGGACAAGAGCATGTGATAAATCTATCGTCTATTACTACGGACGAGATGAAAGAGTTTATATCAGAAGAGGTTGCGTTGGCACAAGAAAAGTCTCTTCCGTATTTATTGGAGAGAATTACTGAGACTGTCAGAGATGTTCTGGCAGAAGAATTATAAAAGAGAGATATAGAGGGGTCTGGAAAGAGTGACCAGATGAAGGAAGAAAAGAGGAAAGTAAGCTATAAATATTTTGTGGCATGTAAACCTCCAGAGTATAAGGGAGAGACAGATCCGATCAAATGTTATCGATGGATCTCTGAAGTAGAGGCAGCGTTTGTTATTTCGGAGTGTCCTGATAAATTGAAAGTAGTATATGGTGCCAGTTTATTGAAGGCACGAGCAAAAGAATGGTGGGACGTGCAACGTCAGACTATGGGAGAGGAACGTGTGAATGACGTGTCCTGGAAAGAGTTTAAAGATATGTTTGTAATAACATACTCACCGGAAGCTGAGTTGACCAAGCTTCGTCGAGAATTTTTGTTTATGAAACAAACGATAGAGACGGTGAATGAGTTGACGGGTGTATTTCTTGATAGGGCCCGATTTTGCCCTGAATATACTGAGGATCCGAAGAGATTGATGTATCATTTTCATGAAGTATTAAAGAAAGAGATTCGGCAGTTTGTGGATCCGAGTCGTTGGAGTAAATTTGAAGAATTTGTGAATGAGGTAAGAAGAAGAGAGATTGAGATAAATCGGGAAGATGATGGTTCCTCCAAGAGAAAGATTGAATCAGCCGGAGGGTCTTTTAAAAGATTCAGGTCCAGCGGAAGTTTTAAGAGAGAAGATCGACGAGAAGTGCCTATGTGTCCGAAGTGTCACAAAAAGCATTTTGGGAATTGTGCAGGTGATAAGAGGACGTGTTTTCAATGTGGGCAAGAGGGCCACATTAGTCGTGATTGTACAAAAACGGTGCGGGTGTGCTTTAATTTTATGAACCTGGGCATATAAAGAGTGAATGTCCGAGATTAAAAAGTTCGACATGTTCTAGTGGAGTGAAGCGAAGTGATGAAAAGAAAGTTTCTGATCAGTCAAGAGTAAAAAGTCGATCTTTTCAATTGACTGCGGATGAAGCAAAGAATGCTCCTGATGTTCTTACGGGTACTTTTCTTATTAACTCATTACTCGCTTATGTGTTATTTGATTCTGGAGCTTCTAGATCTTTTGTATCTGAAAAGTTTAGTGAGAATTTTCATTTAATGTTAAGTGAGTTAGATACACCCCTAGATGTTGAAATAGCCGATAATCGTGTTATTTATGTGACCAAAGTTTATAGAGGGTGTCAAATAGAAATTAATGATGAAATATTTATGATAAATCTAATACCCATGAGGATGGGTGAATTTGATGCCGTTGTGGGTATGGATTGGCTGAGTAAACATGGTGCTGTTATTCGTTGTGAAAAGAAAATTATTCGTATCAATGCTCCAAGTGGGGGAGTGATAGATATTTATGGAGAAAAACCTAAACAATCCTTGTCAATTTGTACTTATGCTCGTGCTAGAAGGCATTTGTCTCATGGATGTCAGGCATTTTTAGCCCATGTTGTTGATATGCATAAGAACGTGATGAGTATTGAGAATATTCCAGTTGTAAATGAGTTTCCAGATGTATTTCCGGAAGAGTTACCGGGAGTTCCGCCTGAGAGGCAAGTAGAGTTTCGAATTGAGTTAATGCCAGGAGCTACTCCTGTTGCTAAAACCCCATATAGACTTGCGCCGTCAGAGATGCAGGAAATGATGAAACAAATACAAGAGTTGTTGGAAAAGGGGTTTATTCGTCCCAGTAGTTCACCATGGGGAGCACCAGTATTATTTGTTAAAAAGAAGGATGGGAGCATGCGAATGTGTATTGATTATAGGGAGCTGAATAAGGTAATTGTTAAGAACCGTTACCCGTTGCCGAGAATCGATGATTTATTTGATCAGCTTCAGGGTGCTACACATTTTTCAAAGATTGACTTACGATCGGGTTATCATCAGTTACGAGTAAAAGAAGAGGATGTTCCCAAGACTGCCTTCCGAACGCGTTATGGTCATTATGAGTTTGTGGTAATGCCATTCGGGTTATCAAATGCTCTTGCTGCATTTATGGATTTGATGAACCGAGTTTGCCGTACGTTCCTCGACAAATTTGTGATTGTGTTTATTGATGACATTTTAATATATTCAAAAAAGAAAGGTGAACATGAGTTGCATTTGAGGCAAATGTTGCAAGTATTGCGAGGGGAAAAATTATATGCAAAGTTTTCGAAGTGTGAATTTTGGTTGAGAGAAGTTCAATTTTTGGGACATGTGATAAATCACGAGGGAATCAAGGTAGACCCTGCAAAAGTAGAAGCAGTGATGATGTGGAAACCTCCTAAGACTCCAACAGAAATTCGAAGTTTCTTGGGATTGGCAGGTTATTATCGGAGATTTATTCAAGATTTCTCTAAAATTGCGACTCCGCTTACGAGGCTTACATGTAAAAATGCCAAATTTGAGTGGAATGAGGAACAGGATCAAGCCTTTAAAGTTTTGAAAAAGAAACTGAGTCAAGCACCTATATTAGTACTTCCTGAAGGGAATGATGATATGGTAGTATATTGTGATGCGTCTCGAGTGGGATTGGGCTGTGTGCTTATGCAACGAGGAAAAGTAATAGCGTATGCTTCAAGACAGCTGAAAACACACGAGAAAGATTATCCTACTCATGATCTAGAATTGGCAGCGGTGGTGTTTGCATTAAAAATTTGGAGGCATTATCTTTATGGAGTAAAGTGTACGATTTATACAGATCATAAGAGCTTAAAGTATTTCTTTGACCAACGAGATCTTAATATGAGGCAGAGGCGTTGGCTTGATTTGGTGAAAGATTATTATTGTGAAATCTTATACCATCCTGGAAAGGCGAATGTTGTAGCAGATGCTCTCAGTAGAAAGACTGTTGATTTTGTGTTGAAAGTAAAATCTTTTCGAATGACGGTGATTACGGATTTAATTGAGCAAGTGAAAGAAGCTCAACAGCAAGTGTTGCAGAGAGGTGATTTTCGAGCAGAACGAATAAAAGGCCAAGAGCAAGACTTTATTGATGATTCCCGCGGATTAAAAACCCGATATGGTAGAATATGGGTACCGAGTTATAGGGAATTGAGAAAACTTTTACTTGATGAAGCTCATAAATCCAAGTATTCGATCCATCCTGGTGCCACAAAGATGTATCATGATCTGAAAAGAGATTATTGGTGGCCAGGTATGAAAAGGGAAATTGTTAAATATGTGGAAAAGTGTTTGACTTGTTCACAGGTTAAAGCCGAACATCAGAAACCTTATGGGAAAATGAAACCCTTAGATATCCCAGTGTGGAAATGGGAGCATATTACGATGGATCTTATTACGAAATTGCCGAAAACGTCAAAGCACTATGATGCCATCTGGGTAATAGTCGATCGATTGACCAAGAGCGCTTTATTCTTGCCAATAAGAGAAGCTTCGTCGTCAGAAGTAATGGCCGATTTGTATGTGAAAGAAGTGGTAGCAAGACACGGTGTGCCGGTATCTATTGTCTCTGATAGGAATAGTAGATTTACATCTCGATTTTGGGCAAAGATTCAAGAGGAAATGGGTACACGTCTTAATCTGAGTACAGCGTATCACCCACAAACGGATGGTCAGAGTGAGCGGACGATTCAAACGTTAGAGGATATGCTGAGAGCGTGTGTTATTGATTTCGGAGGAAACTGGGATGTATTTTTGCCATTGGCCGAATTTTCTTATAATAACAGTTATCACTCCAGTATTGGAATGCCGCCATATGAAATGCTCTATGGGAGGAGATGTAGAACTCCAATCTGTTGGGATGAAATTGGGCAACGTGAAGTAGCTAGTACCGAAGTTGTACTGAAAACTACCGAACAGATAGAGCAAATCCGAGCCCGTTTAAAAGCTGCGCAAGATAGACAAAAGTCGTATGCGGATAAGAGAAGGCGTCCAATTGAGTTTAATGAAGGAGATTTTGTTATGTTAAAGGTATCTCCTTGGAAGGGTGTTATTCGATTCAGAAAGCGGGGGAAATTAAGTCCTCGTTTTATTGGACCCTTTAAAATCTTAGCAAGAGTAGGCGAAGTGGCGTATCGTTTAGAATTGCCGGATGAATTGGCAAATATTCATAACACTTTCCATGTGTCATATTTGAGGAAATGTTTAGCTGATGAAACCGCTTACATTCCAATAGATGAAATTGAAATAGATGATAAGTTGAACTATATTGAAGAGCCAATCGAGATATTGGACGAGAAAATAAAGAGATTAAGAAATAAAGAGATCCGAATGTTTAAAGTCCAATGGAAGCATCGAAAGGGATCAGAATTTAAATGGGAACCAGAGAGTGAGGTTCATCGATATTATCCCTCGTTGTACCAGAGGTGGATTGTGAGGACACAATCCTGAGTAAGTGGGGGAGAGTTGTAACACCCCGAAATTCGTTATATTAAAAATTGTTTACTATTATGCGACACAGAGCCCAGTGCGACACAAGGCTTGTGTCGCAGTGTCGGCAGAAAGTCAGTTTTGAAGGGTTAAAAGTGTAAAATAGAGGGGTTAAACCCCACTTATTGATTCCAAAGTTTTCCAGAAGCTATTAAACACCTCCAGAACGATTTGTGTGTGAGTTTAGAGAGTTTTAGAGAGAGAAAGACAAGAAAAGTGAAGATTTTGCTAATCTTTGAAAGTGAAAGTGTTCCTGTGTGTTTTTGAAACCAATTCCAAGTAAGAGTTTGAGCTTATTACGTGCTTTATCATCTTCAGTAAATTTATTGGGTTAAAGTGTGAGTTTTACCCAGAAAACTTGTTAAAATCGGAATCTGCTGCTGTTATGTTCGTTATTGCGACACAAGGCTAGTGTCGCAGCTTGTGTCGCAATGATGGTGTCGCGAGTTAATACTGTTGCTTTAGCGACACAAGAGTTTATGTCGCTAGTTTCCACTGTTGCTTAGTACTGTTGTTTTAGCGACTCAAAGAGCTTGTGTCGCAGCTTGTGTCGCTAGTTTCTACTGTTAATTGAATTGTTGTTTTAGCGACACTAGGAGCTAGTGTCGCAAGTTGTGTCGCAATAATGCATTGAGCGACACTAATCTGGTGTCGCCAGGAGGTGTAGCGACACTAGAGGGTAGTGTCGCAGGAGTAATTAATATTTTAAATAATATTAAGTATTATCAGAGTTAATTGAATTCGGTCGCCTCGACAGGTATTACGGGTAGCAATCCATAAATATCTGATCGTCGTCCTCGAGGTAAGTAGTAGGAATGTAAAGTATATAATTTGCTGAATTTGTTAATACTGAACGTGTTACAGTTGTGCCCAGCTGTATGAGTTGAACGGCCAATTGCTGAGTGATCAATTGTGCCCAGCTGTATGAGTTGAACGGCCAATTACTGAGTGATCAATTGTGCCCAGCTGTATGAGTTGAACGGCCAATTGCTGAGTGATCAATTGTGCCCAGCTGTATGAGTTGAACGGCCAATTGCTGAGTGATCAATTGTGCCCAGCTGTATGAGTTGAACGGCCAATTGCTGAGTGATCAATTGTGCCCAGCTGTATGAGTTGAACGGCCAATTGCTGAGTGATCAATTGTGCCCAGCTATATGAGTTGAACGGCCAATTGCTGAGTGATC
Organism: Gnaphalium uliginosum; assembly: GCA_963930675.1. Classification (NCBI taxonomy): domain Eukaryota; kingdom Viridiplantae; phylum Streptophyta; class Magnoliopsida; order Asterales; family Asteraceae; genus Gnaphalium; species Gnaphalium uliginosum. The sequence continues at coordinate 17,209,218 of OZ005686.1, read as the reverse complement.
AATTGTGCCCAGCTGTATGAGTTGAACGGCTAATTGCTGAGTGATCAATTGTGCCTAGCTGTAAGAGTTAAATTGTATAAGTTGAGTGGTCAATTGCTGAGTGATCAATTGTACCCATAAGGGCCAATTGCTGAGTGATCAATTGTGCCTAGCCGCATAAGTCGAATTACCAATTGCTGAGTGATCAATTGTGCTAAATTGTTCGTATGTGATTGTACCCTTCTTGTGCTTACTAAGCAAAATGCTTACGTGTTGATTGTTGTGTGTGATAGGTACATCAAGAGGTATGCAGGGTGGGGATCCGGGAAAGCGACCCGAGGGCTACTAGTGATGGACTTACTATGGCAAGATAGTAAGAGGAAGGACTCGTAAATCATGCTCTATATTAACATTTAATACCGTGTAATGATGTAAAGCATGTTTTGTAATAAACTATGCTGTTGTCACTTTATATTAATGTATAAAGTGTTTTTGAGAAAATAAAAAAAAAAAAAAAAATGGGACGTTTCACCGGACGCGTGACCGAGAAATGCAAGTCGGTGACCGAGAAATGCAAGTCGTTGAGAGAGAAATGCAACCCGGTGACCGAGACGCAAACATTACCCGGACGCAAATCGTCGTACCCGGACGCAATTCCCGAACGCAAATCCTCATACCCGGACGCGTGACCGAGAACTGGAAGCTGGTGACCGAGAAATGCAACTCGGTCACCCGGACGCAAAAACCGAGACGCAATTTGCGTCCGCATTTAGCGTCCCATGTTTTGCGTCCGGGTGACCGAGTTGCATTTCTCGGTCACGGGCTTGCATTCCTCGGTCACGCGTCCGGGTACGAGGATTTGCATTCGGGAATGTGATTTTGCGTCCGGGTGGGGTAAAAACGCAATTTTTTTTAAAAAAGGCAAGTTTTTATATAACTTTATAAAAAAGGGCATTTTGTTTAATTTCCCATGATCAAATGTGAAGATCGGGTGAGTCCGAATAATAGGGTTGGTTACAAAAGCCTCCCCTCGGTTCCTTCGTCTGTTAAAAATCATCTACAAAACAAAATTTACAATTTAGTACAATAACCATACACCGAATACTATGAAATTCCATAATAATTGTTCACAAACATAACGGATATTTATCTTTGCACAAAAATATATTAACCATAATACAAATGGGTTACAAATACAAATATACTAAAAGCAATCTGCTATATACAAATGCAAGCGTTATAATTTTGGTCAAAGTAAATCAACACAAGTCAAATAATATGTGGAAGTAATTAATTATCACTTAAATTTAAGTTAGTACTAATTAATCATTAATTCATACAATACTATACATTTAACAAATATTCAACAATTTAAAAGGTATATCATTTCTGAGAAACACATCCAACCATCGGCTGAATAATTCAATCGGCAGTTGGATGCTTGAACCGTCGGCTCCACCTCCTTGTTCCCCAAATTCCGGCCAAAAACCCTTTTTCCAATTTAAAATTTCCAACTAAACTTTTATCAAACATAATTATCTCATGCAAATCTTCTAAACAAACGTGTACACACAAATTAAACTCGTAACATGTATCCCTTCAAAATGCGAATTCTAAATGAAAACGGATCTAACATTACAATTACATCAACTAGGCTCATATCAAAAACTATATATAATTCGGAATTAAAAACCCCTAAATATGAAAACCTAACTTCAGAAATTGAAATATAAAAATCAAGAGATAATGAGTAAAGAGTGAAATGTACATACCTTTGTAGAAGAACAAACAAAATTACACAAGAATAACGAAGTGTTGATTCGGCCGGAATTTTGTGTGAGTTATTTTTGGTGATTTTGAAAAATGAAGAAGGTGAACTGCAAGTCTGTTTAAAACCCAGACATTCCAGCAAGCGGTTGAATATTTTAACCGGCAGTTGGAATTAAGTTCAACAGGCCCAAATTGTTTAGCCCAATTCGTTACGGCCCAATTTGATTTTAAAATATCAACCGTCGGTTGAAATATTCAACTGTCGATTGGTTTGATCGTTTATAGTTTTTATTTTTAAATTTTTGTTTTCATTATAAAATTAATTATTTAAGTATTTAAATAATTTATACATGCCTCACTATGGACATGCTTCCCTCAATCTTTAACTAACAACACAAATACTGTTAGTCAATTTCTGCTCGTGCGGTCAAACCAGATATCATTCAATGCTGGAGCACGGAACCTCTTTCTCAAATCCACTTTTAATGTTTCTTTATAATCCTTGGGATAAAGCTGCAAGAAGTGATGAAACAAGGGCTTAGTAATGTCAGAAATTGAAGATGAGTAATCCTGAAAGCTCTTATGATGAATGTCTGCGGCCTCTTGCAAATCATCGAATTCCTTAGTAATTTTAGCTACAGCCTTGGCCACAATTCCCTCTTCATCAATAACTTTATATCCACCTACAATCTTCATTTCCCGCTCTGACAAAACATGTCTTAATGCATCCATGAATCCATAGAAACCTAATTGCAAGTTAGCATAATTCCTAATGGTTGGGTTTCTAATGGTTTTGCCAATGTCTCCTAAGATACTGTTCATCGTCTCTCTCAATTGTATGGGAAGAAGTAATCCAGAGTTCCAGAAAATGCCCAGCATGTGGTTATAAATCTCGGACATTCCCAAATGGAACAAATTCTAATGTGATTCAAAATGAACTCCATTATATGCAGACTTCAGCTCCTTTATCACATAGGTTGCAAGACGCACTTTAGGCTCGTCTTAAAAGTCTTCGGGAATTTGCAAATTGTGACACCCGACACTTTAGGTTAATTGTTAAACCTAGCTGGAAACCCTAATTACTTGTATTTAGTTGGTATTGGGCTAAATATGTGTAATTACCTGTATATTTGAATATACACTTACGTGATTATGTGTTTATCTGTAATTACGCGAAACAACCGGACGAGGTCCGACAATCTATACGGCGTTGGTGATACACTTTCATAAATAATGTAAATCTATTTTATAAATTAAATAGTAATTATTTACCCTATATTATTGTTGTTAAATAATAATATACGAAAAACCTAAACGTTTTGCTTAAAACGTAACAAGTGCAACAAAAACGCGCGAATCGCGCCCGACACCCCAACGAAACCGACAAATATTTTAAGGATGTCAATAATGTATTTTTAAATATATTGGTCAAATTAAAATAGTAATTTTGTATCAAAAATAAAACACAAAAGATTTAATGTTTACGCGCACGAATAACGTTTTACCAATCGAATAACGTAACACGGGCTTGAGAAAGCAATTGTGCAAGCCCAAGGACACAATTGGGCTGTCCGAACTGAGCCCGAGGTCAGCCCAAGAGGCCCAAATCGGCCCCAAAAGCCAGCCCATGCCCTTAGCCCAAGCCCACCCTATTTATTCTTCCTTTTCTTTCTTTTCCTCATTTCCATTCACATTTTACACACACACTCCTCCAACCTCTCTACACTCTCTCTATAATCTGCCCAAGAACACCACCACCACCACCCTACAACCACCAAAATCCGGCCACCATCACCACCCTCATCATTCACCATACTTCAAGAAGAAATCAAGCCTAAAACGCAAGAAAACGAGCTCTCAACGTCCATCTCTTTGTGCTTTCATCCTCCTCTTTGTAAGAACTTAAAAACCCTTCTAAAATACTTCCATGAACATGTTATAAGGTTCATATAATAAAGAAATGTCCAAAATATATCATAAAAACGTTTTTCATGGCTTAAAATGTTCAAGAACAAAACATGCATTTTCGGGCAGAAAAGTAGCTCGACTTTGAGGGGCTGTTTCTCCCTCAATACTTGACCAAAATGGACGATTCAAAAAGCAAAAATTAAGTTTAAGGAGTTCGTTTGATACCCGAAATGATTTTTACAAAAACATGTGTCCGGGCTGTCAAAAAGGACAGAAATTTCACCTTCCTTGTTTTAATCATAACTCGAGATATACTCATCCAAATGACCTGAAACCAACTCCAAAATTTCACAAATTTTGTTAGGTACAAATGTTGTTTAGATTACTTTTTCTGAAAATGTGTAGATTTTGCCCAGAAATCCGATCTTGTTGCATGTCTCCGGATTGGTCACTTTCTGACCTTAGGGAACAAACGAAATTTTTAAAAATACTTAGAAGTACCTAAAAATCCTGGAAAAATTTATTTAGAGAGCTAACATACTAGGGAACAACAGGGATTTTTCTTGAATTTTCATTTGAACATTTGAAACACGAAATAAATTGTACAAAACCGATCTGTTTTAGGCCTCTGTGTCGCAGAAGCCCAGTAGTCTGCGACACAAGCCTTTGTGTCGCTATAGCACCCGAATCGTCACATTAGCGACACAAGCCTTTGTGTCGCTACAGCACCCGAATCGTCACATTAGCGACACAAGCCTTTGTGTCGCTACAGCACCCGAATCGTCACATTAGCGACACAAGCCTTTGTGTCGCTACAGCACCCGAATCGTCACATTAGCGACACAAGTCTTTGTGTCGCATAATACCTTAGTGTCGCATAATACCTTAGTGTCGCATAACACCTTAGTGTCGCATGTAGCGACACTAGCCCAGTAGCGACACTAGCCAGGGGCTCTGCCCCTTGGACCCCGCCAGGGGTTGCCACCCCTTGGACCCCGCTACCAGGGGCGCTGCCCCCGGACCCCCGTCATTAATGGGCTTCGCCCTTGCCACACTGATTAATTACCCATAACTGGAAAGTAGAAATACGCATAACATAATTAATCAAGAGCTGTATTTTCACAAAATATCACCAACGGCCTGTACATGTTTTTCTAAGCACAAACGATAACTGAACAATTGGACATTTCTAATTGTGTGAACTAACTTAGGTGGACATTAACCCTCCACCTACATGATTGTTTTAAGTGGACATTAACCCCCACTTATACAATCACGATAGATGGTCTTTTGAGACATCTACTTACACAACCTTATACGTTTAGGACGTTAGAAGGTTGCATCCGGAAAACACGCTTTGCTTGCTAATTGATTTTTGCTTGCTTGCTAATATCAGGTGAGTTTCATAGCCCCTTTTTACTTTTTCTAACAGGGGTGAGAGTACATACAACTGCTTTTACACTGCTATTTTCATGTGAACACAAGTACAAAACTCGATATATTGGTTGCATGGGTTATTTTACTAATCCTGAAGTCCCCCACATCAAAGTTTGTTAGTATCGTTATAGCGTGAATGTTAATGAATAGTACTATTTGGGATTGACTCCCCCCGTCCGGGTCAGTAGCGCTAACTTTTCAAACGGACGCATTATCATTTGTTCTTACGAGTGTTGGATTAGGCACTCGCTGGGAGGCACCCCGATCGTGGCACTTGATTGTGACCCGACACCACAGTTAAGCTCGAACTATGAGCTCATGGCAACAATATACACTATCTTTACATTTTGTAATACATTACCTATCATTGTTGAATGATACAAACAGGAAATCTTGTGTTCCATACAATGTTATATCAACTGTTTTCAAACCTATGAACTCACCAACTTTATGTTGACCTTTTAGTATGTATTTCTCAGGGAACCAACCACAGTAGGCTTGCTCTTGGAGGGAGATAGCTCGAGTCGCATACTTTTCACAAACATCAGAGATTAGCTTGCATTATATTATGTTGAAATCTTGTACTAGATGCGTCTTATGTAAACATTTTAACTATGTAATGTAATGATTTTTGAAACGTCTCATATAGAGGTCGTTTGTTGTAATTCTTGTGTTGTGATATTGGATTTGGTCGGCGCCCCCAATGCAACACCCTACCTTCCGCTGCTACGTGTCTTGGGGGTGCGACACAAATGGTTTTCATCGGAAGCAGGATAAAAGAGATCAACAATTATTTCTTAAACGTAATACTCTACTGTGACACCCGGCGAATTAGGCCGTCATTAGTAATTAATCGTTGGTTATTACTACTTGTAATTAGTGTGAAATAGGACTAATTACGGAACATTTTGTATATTGTATTATACGCATATACATAGTTAATTGTTAATTACGCAACTTCAATCGGATGGAGTCCGACTCGATTTATATGGACGTTGGTGAAAACCCTTTTTCATAAATAACGTAAATCTATTTCATAATTAAATAGTAGTTATATACATTATATTATTATTATGTAATAATATACGAACACTTTACGTTTTATTCAAAACGTACCATACGAAACGCAAACCCGCCCGAAAACAAAAAGGGAAACACAAATTAAAATGTAACAATTTTAATTAAACAAACAATCAATTAAATTAATGACAAATCTAAAGGCATAAAACCAGTAACAAAGGAGTTAAAAAGATCTCAGTCTGTGAGATCTAACTGTCAGTCTGGAAAAATCAATTTTCAGTCTGGTAAACTTAACTCCAAATCTGTTTGTGTTAACACTCAGTCTGACTCTCAAAAGTCAAATCTTAACAACCAGACTGAGACCATTAAGCTGCTTAGTGAAAACTTAATGAAGTTAACCACAGATTTTAAAACATTTGTTGAGTCAAAACAAGAGTTTAACAGAGGATCTAGTGCAAATAATAACCCAAAATCCAAAAGGACCATTATGTTGAACAGAAAATGTTACAACTGTGGAAATCTGGGACATAAAGGTATTAAATGCACAAAGTCCATTCTTAAACAGCCAAAGGCTGCTTTGATCAAACAAATGTCATCTACAAACCACAAAATCAAAAATAGAGAGGTTAAAAGTCAACTTCACAGACTTAGCACCATAACTGCTAAAGAATTGACTCCAACCAACTCTAAAGAACCCATCAAAAGATGGGTTCCCAAAAGTAACTAATCGATTTTGTTTGTCTTGTGCAGGGTAACAGCAAATAGTACCTAGACAGTGGATGCTCAAGACACATGACAGGTTCCTTGAAGAATCTGTCAGAGTTTGTAGAAGAAGAAGGACCTTCTGTCAAATATGGTGACAACTCTGTTGCCAAGATAAAAGGTTAAGGTGTGGTGAAGGCTGGCAACATCAGAATAACAAAGGTGGCCTATGTTGAGGGATTAAAGCATAACTTGCTTAGTGCAAGCCAGATCTGTGATGATGATCGTGAAATCAGAATCAGAAAGAAGGCTGCTGTTATCTATAATTCCAAAGGCAAACCTATATTAGTTGCCAAAAGAGAAAGAGATATCTATCTCTTGGATCTTTCTTCTGCAGAAAACAATGTAGAGACCTGTCTCTATACTCAGTCTGTGCCAGAACTAAGCTGGCTATGGCATAGGAGGTTATCCCACCTGAACATCAAAAATATTAACCTCCTATCAAAGAAGAAATTGGTTAGAGGTCTGCCTGATGTTACATTTGCAAAAGACAAACTTTGTCCTGCATGTACATTAGGGAAACAGACCAAGAACCATTTTCCATCCAGATTGTTAGCTACAATTGATCAACCACTGCATATGCTCCATATGGATCTGTTTGGACCCATGAGCATTAGCAGTTTGGGTGGAAAGAAGTATACACTTGTGGTTGTGGATGAATACACAAGGTATACTTGGGTCATCTTTCTTAAGGGTAAAAGTGATGCTCCTGAAGAGATTATTAATCTAATCAAGAGGGAAGAATTGTAGAAAGATTCACCTGTCAAGCAACTCAGGAGTGACCATGGTAAAGAATTTAAGAATTCTACTCTCATTGAATTCTGTACTGACAAAGGCATTATTCAAAACTTTGCCTCTGTCAGAACTCCTCAACAAAATGGTGTTGCTGAGAGAAGAAATCGTACACTCATAGAAGCTGCAAGAACCATGTTATGCCATGGTCAAATGAAGATTTATTTTTGGGCAGAAGCAGTTAACACTGCCTGTTATAATCAAAATAGATCTATTTTGGTCAAAAGGCATGGCAAAACTGCATATGAGCTGTATCACAAGAAGGTTCCAACCATCCATTACTTCCAGACCTTTGGAAGTAAATGCTACATTCTCAATCAAAGAGATCAATTAGCAAAGATGGAACCTAAGTCTGATGAAGGAATGTTTGTTGGCTATTCATCTATTTCAAAGGCCTACAGAGTCTACAACAACAGAAGGAACAAAATTGAAGAAACCATCAATGTCACCTTTGATGCTTCCTCTGCTAATGATGAACATGTTTCTCAGTCTGATGTTCATTTATTGGAAGATTTATCTGTTGTGGGATCTGAATCTCAAATCCCATTTGTTGCTAACCGACAACAGGACTCTGAAAGTGATAATGAAGATGCTCAACCTGCTCATTCAATGACAGTACCTTCATCAACAGAAGATGAATCTGTGTCCAGAGATTCAAATTCTTCTGATACATGTGTTTAGTCTGGTAGTTTTCAGTCTGTGAACTCTACAAACTCAGACTTGCCCTATGAAGAAGATGATGCAGAACTCAGTCCTGCTATTCTTCCACCAAATGAGAATGATTTACCATCCAATGCTGAATCATTTCTAGGAGTCAAAGAACACAAGTATCATCCAATTACAGAAATAATTGGAAATTATGTTTCTGGTGTACAAACAAGAGCTCAAGTATCAAGCTCACCTACTGTAAATTTCTGTTACTTCACAAACTTCCTGTCAATCATTGAACCAAAGAAAGCCGAAGAAGCCTTGAAAGATGATGATTGGGTTGAAGCAATGCAGGAAGAGTTAACAGAATTTGACAGAAACAATGTTTGGACCCTAGTTCCTGCTCCAAAAGGGAAAACCATTATTGGAACTAAATGGGTTTATAGAAACAAGATGGACAAGGATGGAGTGATAATAAGGAACAAAGCAAGGCTAGTTGCTCAAGGCTACAAGCAGGAAGAAGGCATTGATTATGATGAAACCTTTGCCCCTGTAGCTAGAATTGAAGCAATACAGTTATTCTTGGCATATGCTGCATTCAAGGACTTCAAAGTCTATCAAATGGATGTCAAGAGTGCATTTCTGAAACAACCTCCAGGTTTTGTAAGTTCCACTTTTCCAAATCATGTCTATAAATTGCAGAAAGCACTATATGGGCTGAAACAAGCTCCAAGAGCTTGGTATGACACCTTATCATCCTATCTTCTTAGTAATGACTTTACTAGAGGATCAATTGATAAAACTTTATTCTTCAAAAGGAACAAGGCAGATGTCATACTAGTCCCAATCTATGTTGATGATATTATATTTGGGTCTACTGATGAAAAATTGTGTAAATGGTTTTCAAACTTAATGTCAAAACAGTATCAAATGAGTATGATGGGTGAATTAACATACTTTCTTGGTCTACAAGTACATCAGAAACCTGATGATATCTTCATCAACCAAGGTAAATATGTCAATGACCTACTTACTAAATATTCTTTAAAGGACTGTTCAATTATGAAAACACCAATGAGCACTGCAGATAAGTTGGATAAGGATCAGTCTGGCAAGTCAGTCTGTCAAACCACTTATAGAGGTATGATAGGATCTCTACTATACCTCACTGCAAGTAGACCAGATATCATGTTCTCAACATGTTTGTGTGCTAGATATCAATCTGAACCTAAAGAATCGCATCTAAAAGCTATAAAAAGGATTTTTAGGTATCTAAAAGGTACTCCTAACTTGGGTCTTTGGTATCCCAAAGACTCTGGTTTTGATCTAATTGGATATACAAATGCAGATTATGCAGGTTGTAAATTAGACAGGAAAAGCACTTCTGGTGAATGTCAACTGCTAGGTGGCAAACTAGTCAGTTGGTCAAGCAAGAAACAGAATTCTGTTGCTACATCCACTGCAGAAGCAGAATATGTGGCTGCTGGTAGTTGCTGTGCTCAATTGCTATGGATGCAACATCAACTAGCAGACTATGATTTGGTGTTTACAAAAACTCCAATCATGTGTGATAACCAAAGTGCCATTGCCATCACTGAGAATCCTGTGTTTCACTCCAGGACAAAGCATATTGAGATCAGACATCACTTTATCAGAGATTGTGCTGAGAAAGGTAAAGTGATTCTCAAATATGTGCCCACAAATGACCAATTAGCAGATATCTTTACTAAACCTTTAAATGAAGATAGATTTTTGTATCTGCTTGGTCAACTAGGAATGCTCAACCCCTAGTAAAACCTTGAATCTGTATGATTGAATTCTCAGTCTGTGTCTGCTTTTCAATCTGTATAACTGTATTCTCAGCTACATACAATCAAAAAGCACAGACTAAGAGATGTTTTTGTACATACTTTCTAAGAAAATACCAAAAAGATTTTATAACTTATGTTATTTTCTCTCAGTCTGACTGATTATATGTTTCAGTCTGTGTGACTTCTTCCAGATTAGCTACACAGACTAACCATATTCATTCAGACTAGACCCTCTATTTTTGTGCTTTATTAATTCATAAGGTTAGTATTTTAGTACTGTTAGTGTTAATATTGCCAGTTACTTTTAGTACTGCTGGTTAATACTGATAAGCCTTTTTAATACTGCCCTCATGAATTCGTATTTTTTGCAGTGTTAGTATTAATACTGCTAGTTACTTTTAGTACTGCTTTCGCAAGTTACTACTGTTAGTTGATTTTAGTACTGCTTTGGCAAGTTACTACTGTTAGTTAATTTTAGTACTACTTTGACAAGTTACCACTGTCAGTTAATTTTAGTACTGCTTTGACAAGTTACCACTGTTAGTTAATTTTAGTACTGCTTTCACAAGTTAGTACTGTTAGCTATATCAATCTGTTACCACTGGGGGCAAAATTTTCTTTTAGTACTGCTTTCACAAGTTAGTACTGTTAGCTATATAAATCTGTTTCCACTGCCGGCATAATTTTTTTTTATTTTATTTTTAATTTTTCTTAAAGAAAAATTAAAAATAAAATAAACAACAATATCTCTGCATTTAATGCTAAAACCATTTTTATGGTAATAATCATTAAAAGTTTTGGCGCTTGTTGTCTATTTATCTGCTCAATACAAAAAGTGCATGTGCTTCAGCGTTACTGTTGCAGAGAAAGGGATAAACCGTCAAGTGGGTCCCATTTAACGGAAATTTAATTTCTTCAAATACCCACTTCTGTTTTCCCATTTTCTTCTTCACCTGTACTTGCACATCCAAAATTACACAGAGTTTGTAAGCCCTAACCTAAATCGCTCAACTATTTTCGAAATCAATCTCAAAAATTCTTCATTTAAAATGGCTGATCAATGGGCTTACACGGCACCTGCCAACATCGCTGCGGTTAAACTCTTCAAACAGGTAAAACTCTGCATAAATAATCAAGTAGCTACCATTTCCATTCCTGACTCTAAAAAGAATAAAGGGTTTGAGGAACTAACTGCTTTTATGTCTGCTCATCCATTAAGGGGAGCATTCTTTAACTCATTCCCTCAAATATACCCACATGTTTTAATGGAATGGTGGTATACTTGCTCCTCAAATAGTACCAATACTGCAATTACTAGTACTATTGATCATGGTAAACGGGCAGTTACCATTGATCAGGAGCTAATTAGGAATGTCTTAGACTTGCCTTTGGGAAATAATTTTGAACCCATTCCAACCAAAGAAGTAACAAGGGCTTCTCTTACTTTGGTTGGATATACCAAAGAAAAAGGCACCATCTTGATGTCAGGATTCACCCCCAGATGGAAATTTTTAATCTCTGGCATCATTAGAAGTCTAGGAGGAAAATCTGGTAGCACAGGGGAGTTAAACGAGTTTGAAACTCAACTGTTAAGCTCATTAATCACAGGTTTAAACATCAACTTTGCAGAGTTGTATTTTAAAGAAATTTTAAAACTAGTGAATGAGTCACAGAGAATTTTTAATGTACCTTTTATAAGGTTACTCTCCAAGTGCATCCAATCCAGATTAACTGGGTCTGTGTATATGTCTTTTAATAACAAAACTGCAGATATACCCGTACCTGTACTCACATATAAAGTGTTCAACCATCCGGTTCCACTTTCTGGAGCACCTATCACTACTGCTATGCAGCAATGGATTGATCACCCATATGTTGCTTCTGCATCTATGGAGGGTGATAGTTCAGGTGATAGTGAGGGTACTGAGACCCAGGCTGTTGAAGATCGTGTGGCTGAAGCAGAGCACACAGACTCCAGGGATACAGACTCAACTCATTCTCTGCACTTGGAGTCAGACTCAAACATTCCTGAGTCTGTTCCATCTTCAACAGAAGATGCAGGTAGTACTTCTTCTTCATCTGAGGACATGGATATAGATCAACCTTCTTATCCTAGCCCATCCTCACCCACAAAAGAGAGTCACAAACAAACCAACCCAGATGAGTCACCACTCACTCTGGAGGAATCACCAGACTCAACCCCAAAAAGTATAGCACAAGTGGAATCATCATCCATGGAATTGGATGTCAATAGAACACCTTCCAGTTCTGTAGTCCATTCCACTGCAGCTCTGCTAGAGTCTGTGGTGCCAATGGCTACCCAACTGACCCAACCTACACCTAGTTTAGTCAGCTTGGATACCCACATTACTGCTACTACACTGACCCCTGTAGTATGCATTGAAGAAGATGCTCCAATCCTGAGCACTACCACCCCCCTCTTTACCCCACTCACAATGGCTGAACCCATAATGACCACTAGTCCTGTACTAGTTCACATTCCAGTGAGTCCTTTCTTACACCCCTCTGCACAGATCGCCAATACCCCAGTCATGTCACAGACAGAGGTACAGATCTCATCTTCTTTGTCTTATGAACTACTATCTGGAATGTGATACTGTCAGTGATAGAGATCAGTTGCCAGTGATACTGTTCCTTTACACCAGGGACTGTTTGAGGCAACAGGTGCTACACAATCAATTCCCAGTGATATCTTATCCTATCACCGGATTAGATCTGAGGGAACAACTACACCACTCAATGCCTATGATCGCTTTTCCATGCACAGGACACAGAGTGAGGCAAAGAGTGCAACCCCAAAAGATTCCAGTGATCTTGCTCAGTTTCAACATGAGTCAAGTGAGGAACATATACCATCACCCAAGTCTAATCCTTCCAATCAGACCCAGTCTGTGCCTTCTAGTACACTTAATGATGTGCTTTCTGCCATCAACAAGTTGTCTGAATGGGTACAGACTGAGTTCAATAATAATAAGAAAGAGCTAGAGAAGATGAAGCATCTAGTCTCTACTATGGTGGATAAAGTGGATATGCTGGAGGAGAAGGTATCCAATAGGTTAGATGAAATGCAGACCACCCTCTCAAACTTAGTAGATGATGTCAAAAAGGGGGAGAAGATGAAGTATAGGTCTGTAGAAGCTAAAACCTCAAAAGATAAAGATTTAAATAATAAATCCTTAGATTTAGGGGGAGATAGCAGTGAGGGAGATGATGGAGATGATGGACCCGAAGGTGCTAGGGTGAAGTCTCAGACTGAAGCTCAGTTTGTGCCACAGACTGAAAATATGAGTGCACAGACTGAGGGGGAGCAAGAAGGATTGCAGGCAGGTGAACATAGTGAGATGGTTGCACAGACTCAGGGGGAGTCATCCATTGTCTTACACATAGACCCAATTGCAACTATCTCAGCCCAAGGTCAGATGGAGTTGTAGAGACCAAGGGAAGAAGATGAAGATGTTCAACCACTGCAGATCAAAAGAGCCAGAAAGACAAAAAGAATGGCCAGGAGGATTCCTGAAAGGGATATCTTTGATTCCCAACCAAAGATGAAGGGGATCAAGACCTGGGATCAGTTTGTGAAGCTGGCTGAAGAACAGGACACTGATGGTGAAGATGATGATGCCATTAATCCTGATTGCAGTTCTGAGTCTTAGGTATTTAGAAGATCAGATGATGATGAAGATGATGCTACTTTAGGAGTTGTAGATGAAGGTGCCTCAAAAGTCAAGACTAGAGAGTCTCAGTCTGTGCCTTCTGAACCTGCACAGACTGAGACACAGCATCAGACACAGACTCAGAGCTCTGAACAACAAGCAGCAAGCATTGATGCTCTAATCATCAGTGCTGAAGCCATCCAAGCTGAAGCTAATCCTGCTAGATCAACCACAACAACCAGAATACTGCCTCCAGGTAGAAGTGAACTTGAAGATAGAATGCAATGGAGAAGTGCTCACCTGATTAGCACTTATCCTGGGTCAAGCTCTACCATGGAAGAAGTTATGGATAAGGGTAAGGGCAAGGAGATTGCCTTATCCAAGCAGGAAAGGTTAAGCAAGATCAAGAAGATGGTGGATGATCATGCTACTGGCACAAGAAATCCTGAACTGACAAATCTACAGGATGAACTCTTGCAACAAGAAGCTACTGCTCAAGGTATGTCTTTAACTGAGTACTTAAATGTACTAACTGAAGAAGAGCAGAAGCTGAAGAAAGCAAGATTTGTTGACATGCTCTCCAAAGAATTAGAAGATGAAAGTTGTTCACAGACTCAAACCAGAAGGAGTCAAGTTGAGCAACAAATCAAGGAAGATGAAGAGCTGTCAACAAGGTTACAGAAGATAGAGAGCCTGAAACCAAAGCTACAAGCCACTTTCCAAAAGTCAAAGCTCAAGCAGAAGATTAGAGAATGTCATCTGAACAAGATTGGACAGAAATTGAAGCTGGAGCTGACTTTGACCAAGAGCAAGAAGATGGTATGGGTGGATGAACTGTACACTCTAGGGCTTAAGGAATGACAATCCATTACCAATCTTTTGAAGAGTGCAACTGACAAGGAATTGAAGAAAGAAGTTCTGGATGAGCTATCTTACCTGATTGAGCTACTTCTCAGTCTGGGGCTCATCTCAGAAGAAGAATACAAGTTGTTTTGCATAGCAAACAACTTTGTAATCAAGAAGAAGTCAACTGGGTTATCCACAGAGAATGAGCAGAGAAGGGAGCATCCTCTACCCAAAGGTATCATTTTCATTGATAGATCACATGTACAGACTGACAGCATTGAAGGTCTGTGCTATAGAGATATCAATGGGATAGAGTGCTTCCAGGATCAGAATAGGTTATATGGAGAGTCTCTGCTGCACTGCATTGCCCTGCTGAAGGAATGCAAACATTCTCAAGCCAGACCATTCAGAAGAAGACTGATTAGCTGGTTATTCAACAACCTTTCCCAAATCAGGATAAGTATCTAAGAGCTACTAGAGATATGTTTCTTGTTTATGGTGGAAATCCTAATGCGGAACTTAAAGTTACCGGTAACTGTGACGCTGGATATCAAACCGATAGAGATGACACAAAATCTCAGACAGGATACGTCTTCATTTTGAATGGAGGCGCAGTAGATGGGAAAAGTAAAAAGCAAACAACTACTGTAATGTCTGCAACAGAAGCTGAGTACATAGCTGCTTCAGAAGCTGCGATGGAAGCTGTATGGATTAGGAAGTTTATTTCAGGTTTAGATGTTGTTCCCACAAATAAAGAACCTATGGAAATGTATTGTGACAATTCTGGAGCAATCATTATAGCCAACGAACCTGGAGTTCAGAATGGCGCCAGACACTATCGACGAAGATATCACTATGTTCGAGAACAAATAGAACTTGGTGAAATCAATCTACTCAAAGTTCACACAGATGACAACTTAGCTGATCCGTTTACGAAGGCTTTGCCAAAAGGAAAGCTTACTCAACATGCTGAGAGCATTGGACTTCGTATTGCTAATAGTCTCATGTAAATCCGTGTTTAGTATTTGGATAAGGGATGTTAAACAATTATTATTTAATTAATGAATTAAAGTACTTGGTATGTTTGTTTTCATTTAATATTAATTGTATCCTATATTTGCATGTTTAAATCCATGAATAATTTATATTATTCTAAATTGTCTATTGTCAATTAACTGTATATGAATATAGTTAAATTAAGACAAATCTGAGTGATTGGTAATATTCTTGGAATATTAAAGGATGTGTCCGCCAAACTCACATGATATTCACAAGTTTGCATATCGGACTACCCCAACTAACGAATTATCGCTTTATGGATCGGCGTCATTAAGTGAAATTCGTAAGTGATTTGATTTTCTAATCCTTAGACTTGAGATGCAAGTAGGTCTTGCATGCGTGGATCACATTTTTTGTTATAGTTTAACACCATCCTGAATAACGTAATAATAAGAACTATTTTCATAAGTGTGGTGAAATACATGAATGACATGTGCAGTCAATATAGAATTTGTTCCTTCAACTAGATTTGGAGAATGATGCCACTGGGCCCCTCGTTGGATTGATTAGATGTTTGTGTGGCCACACCTAAAGGAGATCTAGATATGTCTCGATGAATTTGGTAATCTTGATCAATCATAGAAACGAGAAACTAAATCATTAAAATATGAAATTACATTGATCCATATCCATATTTAATATGATATCGCAAACAAAAGGATAGAAAATGTTGAAATCATTTAACTGAGACTTTACGAAACTACACTCAGGTATGTTTGGGAGCATTGGCGTGTTGCTAGACGCTTACCAATGTTATTATGTTTATTTGAGACATGTCCAAGTGGGATATGTCCATATCACAAATAAATATATGTCCGGATTATACGTGAGCCTATGGGGTCATACGTGTTAACACGTAGATACCACTTATATAACCAAGTTAAGTTAATTATAATAACTAATTAAATTATTTAATTAATTTGTGATCATTTAATAAATGTTATTAAATTATAGGGTCCAAGGTAAAAGTTATTAAGATTAGATTTTTATTTCTAATTACTTAAAGGGTTTATAATTAATTAATAATAAAGGGTTATTATTTATTAATTATTATAAAAGGAATATATTATATTATATAAAGAAACCAAAAACCTCATTCTTGGAACACATATTTTTCTTCTTCTGTCTTTCGCGCGGCCGAACTTAAAAAACTCAAAAGGGTTTGTCTTTTTAAAGTGTGCTATGCAAGAGTCAAAGAGAGTTAATTGGTTTTTGTGAACTAGCATTCGGGTGGTAATCAATAACGTGTTGTGTGTGAAACTATAGAAGGTTTTTTCTTTTAAAACCTATATAGTTCGTTCGTGTATTGAACTCGTTCCTCTTTTAATCCACAAGAAGAAAAGGCACGCAAGCTAGTTTCGTTATGTTTATGTCAATTAATTGTATGTTATACATGATCCTATTTTTCGCTGCGTTTACTCGTGATTATTACTCTTTTAATATGCTAATATTCTAACAGAAGATGGGGAATAGAACGAGAGTTACTGTATCACGAAAAAATAATCCCTTATTATCAATCTATAAAACGAATCTTCAATTTATTATGAGATATTGAGCAAAATTTTTCCATTTTATCATTAAGAGAATTTCACGTTCTTTTGAGATAAAAAAAAAAAGGTAATTTAGAAGGTACTCCTAGCCCCCATATCATATTTCAATTGTATGCGTCAACTCCATTCGTAAGGAGCATCAATGACGGCATATGACCCACGATTTTGACCCGACATATGACCCACTATTTTGACCCATTTCAACCCATCTTAGTTTGGTTATGGAAGTGATTTACATAATCATTACAGTTGCACTTGCAAAACAAAATGATTTTGGATGCATACAATAACAAGTTTAATTTTGAAATTCGATATGTTATTTAATGGCAACGTTATGGTTTCTTTATGATAATGATATGCACATCCCTATATAAAGGGTGCGATCATTCTCGTTTAAGATACATGGAAAATTTCCATTCTTCTACTCTCTAATAACTCGTATGAATAACCATCCTCTACTGCGATTTTCAGGCAAGTTTAGTCGACTCCGATAGTACACTACTTTAGCCGCCGTACCCTAGGAAACAGACTCGAAATATGTTTTAAGGGAATTGTGTGCAACACAAGTTCCGACCTTACAATATTTTTTAGTTTGTATTATAGTATGCTGTTTCTTTTATGCTTTTTCAGTGACCGTTAGTTTCGTTTATGATACATAGTCCTATATATAGTTGAAAAGTACAGTGTCGTGACACTACCCAACGGTCGTCAATTCGGGAAGGCACGTCTGGTGTTTTATATTTATATTTGTTGGGGACCTAATTTTTACTAAAGCAGTAGCAGTAGTATGACCTAGGGTTGTTCTTTGAAGCAAACCGTATTGTGAAACAGAAATGTCGGGAAGAGCGATTCGATTTTGTGATGGTTTTATAAAATGGTTTGACTAGGGGTTTTTATTCTTAGGTCCGAAATTGAAATTAAATAAATAAACGGTAAATAAATGAAGTAGATTTAATTCAGTATGGAGAGGAGTGCTTGTTTTGAATTCATTAGCTTACACGTGGGGTGATGTTTTTAGGGGGACGGTATGAAAACGTCTTTAAGTATTTTATCTTACTTGACTTAAATGTTCGTAGTGTAAACACTAACACCCTACAATTCCAATACCCGAATAGTATGTCACTGAGTACTAGGTTATCGTGAGTCTGATCAGATCAGGTTGCTTTAAACCTCCCTCACTGTCTCTAAGAGACCAAGTGACCCTCTTGAGATATATGTATCCAGGGTGCATGAATAAGGTAGCAGACCGCAATTTATCTTCTGACATTTCTTAACACTACAAGGACAACTAAGCTAGGTAAGGCATTTACGAGTAAGATGGGGTTTTGGTGGCTGTTAACCTTGGATTAATGGCAATGGTTTATTCTAGAGCTGGTAAATAACCAGGATATGGCACAGTCTTCAACCTTCGACTTTTCCGTGACTTTTCACGTGTTTGTACTATACCAAAGGGTGGTTCTAACGCTATACTAAGTATTCAGCCACTTTACGGTCTTTCCGGTACCACATACTTTTTGGTCACTCTAGAATAAATAATCCTACCTTTGTATTAGAGTTCAACCATCTATGATAATTAAACTACCCTATCACTTTATATTTATAAGACCCAATAAATCCTTGATTGATTCACGGTGTACTATACGATAGATTTAGACAATATTTTTACAGTTACAAAATCAGACCATGTTTTTATGAAAACATAGATAGGTAATTACAATTTTTATCAAGGTTCGCGACTCCTTGTCATAAAGGTTTTAACCACGTTTATTGGCGGGAAGGCGATAACTTGATTTATAATCATAAATGTAAAGTTAAACAGCACACCGAGTTTTCAACTTTATATTAAAGTACATCACCCCAAATATTAACAAGCTAACTACATCACAAAAGACACATAAGCTAACTAGTCACTAAGCATGGCAAATAGTACTAAATCTAGTATAATATCAATAACATTAACATGTATCATTATATAAGATAAGGAAACATATAACCGTGATTAATGCGTAGATTGAATATATGTTGAAAGATTATGATAACATCAAATAAGTACATATTTAATTAACAATATTTCCTTAATACATTTATATTGCATTTATATGGTTTTAGATACTTATTTCGTTCATATTTGCAAATAGGTGTTTAAATTACCTTGAATCGAAAAAGAACGAAAAATGGGCTAGAAATGAAGAAAATCAAACTAAAGTTGGATTTGAAGTTGATTGGGCCAATAAAGACCGAAGAATTATGGACCTGAAGCCCAACCGCCGGTTGGCTTTGCTAGCTGCCGGTTGGGTCCGAGTGGGTTAATTCGGTGGATCGCGGGCTTTGCTTGGACGAAAAGAAATCCAACTGCCGGTTGGGAGGTCGTCTCAGAAAACTATATATAAAGCCCTTAACCCCAGAATACAAACAAACTTCTTTAACCCTAATTCGACAGAGGCAAATTTATGAAGATTTTAGGAACGAATTAGAGACACGGGATTGGAAGGATTTGTCTACGATCAAGCTTTCAACACGCGCTTCGCAATTCGATTTTACTTAATATATTTCGTATTCAATTTAACATGTCGTTTCTTTGGATATTGTTTATGATTTTGTATAACTTAATCATGAACTAATTTATTTTGTATTTGCTTAGATAATAATACCAAGATGATAGTTTGAATGTATGTTTACATTGAGATATTAATTTTATGAAGTTTATTGTGTTTATTCGAAAGATCCATCTTATTTAATTGATCTTTAATTGTTACTTAACGTGATTAATCAACCTTTTCTCTAACGTAGTCTTGTCTAGGTTTATTAGTTATTTGCAATTGTTTAACTTGTTAAATAGTTGTGGCTTGAAGCTTTAATCGGCGATAGGTTAAGAGTAATAACGATTATTGAGCTTTATTTAATGTAGTCAAACGACGATTATTTGATGCTTGTTGATTCAAGGTCGCTAAGATAAATCACAATAAACGGTTGAAGTGTTTAATTAAATAAAGAATAGGTAGACAACAAATAGAAATTTGTCATTTCTTGTGTATTCATAACGAGTTTTGCGTCTCATCTAGACTTTATAGAAATTGTTAACCAGATAAGGTAACTTTCCACAAAAAATTTATTCACAATAAAATTATCCAACGGTGTAAACATACATAATAACTGGAATCTAGGGAATAAAAGTCTAAGTAAATACATTCCTTTATCCATACTTATCTTATAAATTGCTTTGTTTAATTTAAGTTTTATTAGTTTCTTAAATACGTTCGTATGGAACTAAAACGCCTCCCTTTGTTATTTACTTTTTATTAGTTTAATTACAAATCCATTTTAATTAAGTTAAAACACCGTTCCCTGAGTCCGACCCTTGGATTTACCGAAACTATATTATTATTCGATCGGGTATTCTTGCCTGTATTGTGTGATAGTATTGATATTTTCCAGACATAATTTATAACATTTTAACGCTATCTAGCACACATCAGATTACACGAACGGAACTCCGAAATATCTTTGACAATATTACAAATGATCCCTCAAAGTATTCCAATATTATTACAAAGCTACCCCTCCGTTAGTCTTGGTTAAATATTAACAAATAACTAACTAATTCTAACCTAAATCTCTAACTACTTAACTATAAAGAGAGAAAGTAGAGAGAGAATGTGGGTGAGAGAAAGGTGTGATGGAGTGAAGAATGAATGAGAAGATATAATTGAAATGGGGAATGAGAGGCCTCTATTTATAGGCAAAGCTTCCAAGCTCATGTACAAGCCCCAAAGCACAAAATACAAGCACGAATCAGGACCAAACCAGATGGGGACTGAAAAATAGCATCACCGGAGCAACTTGGGGCCGTATACGGGGTCTAGATGCCGTATATGATACCCTATGGGGCCGTATACGGTACCTGGTACCTAGGGGTGTCGTTTGATTTTTAACCTTTGTTTGGTCCTTCGTTCGTTGCTTGTTTCGGCCGTATCTTCATCGTTACTTGTCCGTTTGACTTGATTCTGTCGTCTATCTTGTAATTCCGTTACACTTCCAATGATACCAATTTTAGGTATTTTGGATGTCTATAGCTTATACGTGCTTGGAATACGTTTGGTTGATCTTTAGATGCCGTATCTTCTGCGTCCCTTATCCGTTTTGCTTAATTCTTGATTCCCCGATCTCGTAATTACCTATGGAATCATATAAGATTAGTTAGGAGGTGTATCTCATAGGGTAAATAAAAGTGGAGGAATCATGTGAAGTTTATTTGTTTCATTTTGCATGTTATTTGAACGTTTTTAGCGATTTTTGTTGCAATTTCTATATTTGAACTACTTTAGTCAATTTTAGTAAATAAACATTAATTTAAGATGTTTTCACTAAATATTACCTCAAATAGCGAGTAATAATATACGTAAAAACATTACTTTTTACGTTACATCATACAGGTTTCTAGCGTTTGATTTAGAATTGGAGGGAAATAACGTTTAGCTAAAGAGAATATTTTCTTTTATTGAGAGTTGTAAAATGTACTGAAACGAGTTCTTTTCACCTGCACATTGCGGCGGGGCGTGAAAAATGTATAATTTTATATGCACGATGTAATCCTTCGTTAGGTTGTTCACTCATTTTACGAAACTTACAATTTAGAAGAACCTCACTTTCCATACTATAATATGGAGTGTTAATCAAAGCATATTTTGATTTTCTCAAGACTTTGAAATTGGATTGTTCTATGTGTTAAATATTTGTTCTCAATTAGATAGTCAATTTCAATAGGTATCGTACAAATAAACCTTTTATATTCTGAATTCGACCTAGAACCAAATTTAACCGAATAGATTGATTTAATAAGAAACGAAAATACTCAACACATCATAATTATAAAGAGAAAATTACACAAATAATATTTTTAATTTGCCTCAAGTTTCATTGGCAGTCCTTTACAATTTTTAATTACACCAATCATCCTTTATTTTGAATCTTGTTACACAAACAATTCTTTAGACTAACGGTCGTTAACTATTCGTTAAAAAGGACTATGTGTGGTATTTTTTTATTCTTTTAATTTATTTTTCTTTGAGTAGAATATAAATGATAAATGATAAATTATAAATTATAAAATATGTATAGATACATTATTAGGTGCGCATAACATCATTTTCATCTTTTCCATTTCACTTAGCAAATTCATCACCAAATTCATTCTCCTTCTCCACTTAAACATCATATTATATAGTCCACCACCCAAATCCACCAACATCTTTCATCACCAAAAAATACATTCGTGTCTTAAAGATTACAAGTCACATATTTCAAATATGGAATGGATGCAAAAGATAAGAGGTAGTGGCTACCAAAGTCGTGACCAGATATGATGATTGGGTAATGGATGATCGCCGATTGTTGATAAATGGTAGTGGATTTGGGTGGTGGACTTTAAAATACTAATGTTTAAGTGGATTATAAACCGGATTTGGTTAAAAAATTTCCAAGTTAAATGAGTAAAATGAAAATGATGTTCAGTGCACCTAAAAATGTATCTTAATTTTATAATTTATATTTTATTCAAAGGAATAAAAAAATTCAAAAAATATCACACATGGTCATTTTTAACGAATAGGTAAAGATCGTTAGTCTAAAAGACTGTTTGTGTAACAAGTTTCAAAATAAAGGAAGACTGGTGCGATTAAAATTTGTGAAAGACTGTTAGTGAAATTTGGTGCAAAATTAAAGAACAGTTTGTATAGTTTCTCAATATAAAAACTCTATATCTTGGGTTAAGATAGTAAATATATATATATACCACTTAATAAAACAATTTCACTATCCATCTTAATCCCTTAAAAAAAGGACAATATAAATGACAAATGTACCCTTTTAATATATTAAATAGTTTTTAAACAATTAAATTCAATGCAATTAAATAAATCATTAAAACTACAAGACATTTAACACCATATTTTTTTTTATAACTTATATAACTAACTTAGCATTATTAATGAATATTAAAATGTCAATTACTAAAAGATATATTTAATTATATAACTGATAAAAATTAATATGAAACAAGTTGTGTAGTTGATTACACTTATACTTTGTAACATATTACACATAATATAAACAACACTAAAAGTACGTTTGACTCACAAATTAAAAAGATGAATGTGGAACTAGAAGTTGTGAAATATCAAACTTTTGAAATAAAATTGCATTTTTCATCTTTACTGTTCATCATGTTCTAGCTTTCGATTTTCAAATACTATATTACTAACTTTTTGTGTAAATAAAAAATACTTAAATGCTGCATGATACAACACATCGTCAAATGAAAATATTGTCCGGTCGACCCTAAAAAACTCATCGGGTGACCCAAACCCGACCCAAAAAAGTAGCATGTTGGCGGGTTTCAGGTTGACAAGTTTGCGAGTCAAAAAATCTGGACCCAACCTGCTTATTTTCAAGTCGGTTTTGTGTTAGATTTCGTGTCGTGTCGGAAATTGCCACCCCTATAATGTCCGCTGCAATGCGCGGGTATTCTTCTAGTATATATATGAATGGGATCATGGGAACAAGGGGATAAAATAAAAACGGTTAAAACAAATCTCAGCCTTTGGATCAAAATATATATATAAAAAGTGGTGGAGATAAAATAAAAACGGTGAAAACAGTTGACCTTCACAAATTTATTAAGTGTGAAGTTAAATTTTTTTTCTTCACACTTAATTTTTAAATGTGAAGCTTATTTTTTTTTGGCTTCACATAAATTTATGAATTTTGAAGGTTGAAAATTAAGCTTCACACATTCGTAAATTTATGTGAAGCTAAAAAAATTAAGCTTCACAGTTAAAAAATTTCTAAATTTTTGTGAAGCAAAACATAATATTGGTTCACAACGAAAACTTTTTTAAAATTAAAAAAATGTAAAGGTTTACAATAAAAAAATGTAAAGGTTCACAATAAAAAAACGTATGTGAAGTGAAAAAAATAAAATTCACAACTAAAGAAATTTGTGAATACAAATTGAGATAGTTTTCACAGTTTTTATTTTAACTCCTTATTTTCATCAGCACACAATCGTATATATATATATATATATATATATATATATATATAAAGGATATATATGTATGTATATATGATTATAGATTTATTCCTTTAGCACACTCTATAACCACATTTTTGGTATAAACTTTTTTATATAGTATTTTAACCCCTATAATTGATAAGTTTAATTCAAAATCCAATCATTTTACATGGGATAACAATTTATATTTTGAGTCTATTGATAACATGTATAGCAATATAATTATAATAACAACTATATGTCCTATATAAACATTTTGAATTAATTTTAAAATTTATAATCGTATCTTGTGAAATTGAAAATTATATTTTAAAAGTTTAACGTTCTCTTTTAAACGTTATTAGACATTTATGATTTTTTTATATTTATTATTTTCTTATTAGGGCTAATAGCCCAGAAAGGTAACCAAAAATTTCAAATTTTCCGAAAGAGAGAATATCACTTTTACCTCCGCCCAATAAGGTCCCATAATTCAAATTTATCCCGAGAAAGGAGTTTTTTATCAAAAAACTTAAATTAAAGGAAAAATGATCTGAAACTTTTTTAATATTCCCTTTTTGGGAAATTTGCAACTTAATATTCCCTTTTTCGGGAAATTTGAAACTTTAAGTTACCTTTTTGGGCGACTTTTCCCAATTTAAATGACATATAAAAGTCACTTCAGATATAATATTACCGGTTATCGGAGTAAATGGTAAATATTCCCCTAATTTACGCGATTTTAAATTATGGGTCCTTTCTGGACAAAGATAAAAGTAATATTCCCCTTTTCAATAAATTTAGAATTTTAGGTTACCTTTCTGGACTATTAGCCCTTCTTATTAATATATTTTCATCAAATATATTTATTTATGCTTTTTACTTAGAAAAAATAGCCATACTCTTCTTGAAACTACCATATTTATTTATGCTTTTCTTCTTAATTAAAAATATACATACTCTTTTGTCGCACCCCCAGATTTACTGTGCAGCGGAAGTCAGGTCGGGGCGCGACTAATCATGGATCATTACACAAAGTTATGGCAAACGACTCTATATGAGACGTTTTGAAAATAGTACAAAAGTAGTTATTGTTGGGTCACAAGGTTCCCAAAACTTAGATACAGATTAAATAACAGTTATCTCAACGTGTTAGTTATATCCAAGTTTTATATCAAACAAGTTTAAATTAATCTAGGCGGAAAACAAGATTAATTTTAACACAGAGTTTATTATGAATCAAAGTATTATTCACAATAAAGTGTTTGTCTCACAAAGATGACAAGGTATTCAAACCCACACAGATGGTTTGAATACGATCCAAGTAGTATACAAAGATACAGTTATCACTACAAACTTCACAGTAAGTGTGGTAATGCTTTAGCCTAAGCTCAAAGGTCTAGTATACTAATTCTCTTGAATTTCTTGGATATTATAGCAGTGCTTTTTGAACTGCTATTTATAGAGTTGGGTGTAACTCTATATTATCCAGCTTGCATAATTGTCCAAGGGATAACAGATGCATCTTGGGCAACTTTGCACGCCACCCTTTTTGCTTTTCTTGGAAATAGAAAAAGCAAAAAGGTAAAAGGTTTCTTTGCTGAGAAGAAAACCTTTGTTAGATGTTTGACCTTTCTCAAACATCTTATCAGTTGTATCTAGCCTAAGGAAAGAAGAATATCTTCTGTACACTTGTACTTTCATTCTTCAATCTGTGCTCTTCAGTCTGTGCTCTCAGTCTGTGATCTTCAATCTGTGATCATCAGTTTGTGATCTTCAGTCTGTGAAGTCTTTTGTCTTCAATCTTCATTCTTCAGATGATGAATCCATAAGTCTTCAAGTAGAGCACGGCTTTCAGTCTGTGGGATTTCTTCAGTCTGTGCAGCACAGACTCAGAAACAATTCTTCAGTCTGTGTGGCACAGACTCAGAACCACAGACTCAGGAATTCACTAAGTTTTTCCTGAATACAACTGAGATAGATTTTGACTCATCAGATTTATAACTTAGGTTTGATCATTGTTTTTCCCAACAATCTCCCCCTATCTGATGATGTCAAAATCTATTTACAAAAGATAGTAGAAAAAATAAATACTAAAGTAAAGCATAACTTATGAATTTAGACTTATATACATAAAGTCAAAGTCATAGTCAGTTTACAAGAATATTACAATTATTACATGAAATTGTAAATCAAAAATTTAACAATCTTCACTTCTTTCTCAGAGCCTTGATCTCTTTCATCTTTTCCACTTTCCTCTTCAACAGTTCTTCCATTTCCTTATCAGATTTGTCTTCAAATTTTTGATACTCCAGGATGATTTTCCTGCAGATGTCTTCAAATCCAATCATCATCCTGATCTTGGAAAGGTTGTTGAATAGCCAGCTGATTAACCTTCTTCTAAATGGCTTGGCTTGAGAATGTTTGCATTCCTTCAGCAGGGCAATGCAATGCAGCAGAGACTCTCCATATAGTCTGTTTTGATCCTGGAAGCACTCTATTCCATTGATATCTCTGTAGCACAGACCTTCAACTGTGTCAGTCTGGACATAGGATCTATCGATAAAAATGATACCTTTGGGTAGAGGATGCTCCCTTCTCTGCTCATTCTCTGTGGATAACCCAGCTGACTTCTTCTTGATTACAAAGTTGTTTGCTATGCAAAACAACTTGTACTCTTCTTCTGAGATGAGCCCCAGACTGAGAACTAGCTCAATCAGGTAAGATAGCTCATCCAGAACTTCTTTCTTCAGATCTTTGTCAGCTACACTCTTCAAAAGGTTAGCAATGGATTGCCATTCTTTAAGTCCTAGAGTGTACAGGTCATCCACCCACACCATTTTTGAGCTCTTGGTCAAAGTCAACTCTAGCCTCAATCTCTGTCCAATCTTATTCAGATGACAGTCTTTAATCTTTTGCTTGAGCTTTGACTTTTGGAAAGTGGATTGTAGCTTCGCTTTTAGACTCTCTATCTTCTGTAATCTTGTTGATAGCTCCTCATCTTCTTTGATTTGTTGCTCAACTTGACTCCTTCTGATTTGGGTCAGTGAACAACTTTCTTCTTGTAGTTCTTGAGTGAGCATGTCAACAAATCTTGCTTCCTTCAGCTTCTGCTCTTCAAGAGTTAATACATCTAAGTATTCAGTTAAGGTCATACCTTGAGCAGTAGCTTCTTGTTGCAAGAGTTCATCCTGTAGATTTGTCAGTTCAGGATTTCTTGTTCCAGCAGCATGATCATCCACCATCTTCTTGATCTTGCTTAATCTTTCCTGCTTGGATAAGGCAATCTCCTTGCCCTTACCCTTATCCATTACTTCTTCCATGGTAGAGCTTGACCCAGGATAAGTGCTTATCAGATGAGCACTTCTCCATTGCATTCTGTCTTCAATCTCACTTCTACCTGGAGGTAGTGTTCTGGTTGATGTGGTTGGTCTAGCAGGATAGGCTTCAGCTTGAATGGCTTCAGCACTGATAATTAGAGCATCAGTGCTTGCTGCTGGTTGCTCTGAGCTCTGAGTCTGTGATTGATGCTGTGTCTCAGTCTGTGCAGGTTCAGAAGGCACAGACTGAGACTCTCCAGTCTTGACTTTTGAGGCTCCTTCACCTACACCTCAAAAAGTAGCATCATCTTCATCATCATCTGATCTTCTGAAAACTTCAGACTCAGAACTGCAGTCAGGATTGATGGCATCATCATCTTCACCATCAGTGTCCTGTTCTTCAGCCAGCTTCACAAACTGATCCCAGGTCTTGATCCCCTTCATCTTTGGTTGGGAATCAAAGATATCCCTTTCAGGAATCCTCCTGGCCATTCTTTTCATTTTCCTGGCTTTCTTGATTAACAGAGGTTGAACATCTTCTTCTTCTTCTTCCCTTGGTCTTTTCAACTCCAACTGACCTTGGGTTGAGATAGTTGCAATTGGGTCTATGTGTAAGACAATGGATGACTCCCCCTGAGTCTGTGCAACCATCTCAGCATGTTCACCTAACTGCAATCTCTCTTGCTCCCCCTCAGTCTGTGCACTCATATCTTCAATCTGTGGCACAGACTGAGCTTCAGTCTGAGACTTCACCCTAGCACCTTCGGGTCCATTATCTCCATCATCTCCCTCACTGTTATCTCCCCCTAAATCTAAGGATTTATTATTTAAATCTTTATCTTTTGAGGTTTTAACTTCTGCAGACCCATGCTTCATCGTCTCCCCCTTTTTGACATCATCTACCAAGTTTGAGAGGGTGGTCTGCATTTCATCTAACCTATTGGATACCTTTTCCTCCAGCATATCCACTTTATCCACCATAATAGAGACTAGATGCTTCATCTTCTCTAGCTCTTTCTTATTATTATTGAACTCAGTCTGTACCCATTCAGACAACCTGTTGATGGCAGAAAGCACATCATTAAGCGTACTAGAAGGCACAGACTGGGTCTGGTTGGAGGGGTTAGAATTGGGTGATGGTATGTGTTCCTCACTTGCCTCATGTTGAAACTGAGCAAGATCACTGGAATCTTTTGGTGTTGCACTCTTTGCCTCACTCTGTGTCCTGTGCATGGAAAAGCGATCATAGGCATTGAGTGGTGTAGATGTTCCCTCAGATCTAATCCGGTGATAGGATAAGACATCACTGGGAATTGATTGTGTAGCACCTGTTGCCTCAAACAGTTCCTGGTGTAATGGAGCAGTATCACTGGCAACTGATGTTGAAGTTTGTATGCCCTCACTAACCATCTGGTGATAAGATGGTAGATCATGGAGCAAAGAAGGTGAGATCTGTACCTCAGTCTGTGACATGACTGGGGCATTGTCGATCTGTGAAGAGGGGTGTAAGAAAAGACTCACTGGAGTGTGAACTAGTGCAGGACTAGTGGTCAATATGGGTCCAGCCATTGTGAGTGGGGTAAAGAGGGGGTTGGTAGTGCTCAGGATTGGAGCATCTTCTTCAATGCTTACTACAGGGGTCAGTGTAGCAGCAGCAATGTGGGTATCCAAGCTGACTAAAGTAGGTGTAGGTTGGGTCAGTTGGGTAGCCATTGGCACCACAGACTCTAGCAGAGCTGTAATGGAATGGTCTACAGCACTGGAAGGTGTTCTGTTGACATCTAGTTCCATGGATGATGATTCCATTTGTGCTTTACTTTTGGGGGTTGAGTCTGGTGATTCCTCCAGAGTGAGTGGTGACTCATCTGGGTTGGTTTGTTTGGGACTCTCTTTTGTGGGTGAGGATGGGCTAGGATAAGAAGGTTGATCTATATCCATGTCCTCAGATGAAGAAGAAGTACTACCTGCATCTTCTGTTGAAGATGGAACAGACTCAGGAATGTTTGAGTCTGACTCCAAGTGCACAGACTGAGTTGAGTCTGTATCCCCGGAGTCTGTGTGCTTTGCTTCAGCCACACGATCTTCAACAGCCTGGGTCTTATTACCCATACTATCACTTGAATCATCACCCTCCATGGATGCAGAAGCAACATATGGGTGATCAATCCAGTGCTGCATAGCAGCAGTGATAGGTGCTCCAGAAAGTGGAACCGGATGGTTAAACACTTTATATGTGAGCACAGGAACAGGTATATCTGCCACTTTATTATTAAAGGACATATATACAGACCCAGTTAACCTGGATTGGATGCACAGGGAGAGTAGCCTTATAAAAGGTACATTAAAAATTCTGTTTGACTCATTCACCAGTTTTAAAATTTCTTGAAAATACAACTCTGCAAAGTTGATGTTTAAACCAGTGATGAATGAGCTCAACAGCTGAGTTTCAAACTCATTTAGCTCCCTTGTGTTACCAGATTTACCTCCGAGACTCCTAATGATGCCAGAAATTAAAAATTTCCATTTGGGGGTGAATCCTGACATCAAAATTGTGCCTTTTTCTTTGGTATATCCAACCAAAGTAAGAGAAGCCCTTGCTGCTTCTTTGGTTGGAATAGGTTCAAAATTATTTCCCAAAGGCAGGTCTAAGACATTCCTAATTAACTCCTGATCAATGGTAACTGCCCGTTTACCATAATCAATAGTACCAGTAATTGCAGTATTGGTACTATTTGAGGAGCAAGTATACCACCATTCCATTAAAAAATGTGGGTATATTTGAGGAACTGTGTTAAAGAACGCTCCCCTTAATGGATGAGCAGACATAAAAGCAGTTAGTTCCTCAAACCCTTTATTCTTTTTCGAATCAGGGATGGAAATGGTAGCTACTTGATTGTTGATACAGAGTTTTACCTGTTTCCCTTGTTTGAAGGGTTTAGCCGCAGAGATGTTGGCAGGTGCCGTGTAAACCCATTGATCAGCCATTGAAGAAATTTTAGAAATTGATTTTGAAAATGGTTGAGCGATTTAGGGTTTATAGACTCTGTTTGTTTTTGATGTGCAAGTACGAATGAATAAGAAAGGGGGAAAACATAAATGGGTATTTGTAGAAATTAAATTTCCGTTAAATGGGACCCACTTGGACGGTTTATCCGTGTTTCTGCAACAGTAGCGCTGAGGCACGTGCACTTTTTGTATTGAGCAGATAAATAGACAACAAGCGCCAAAACTTTTAATGATTATTACCATAAAAATGGTTTTAGCATTAAATGCAGAGATATTGTTGTTTATTTATATTTATTAAAGAAAAAAATAAAAAAAATAAAAAAAATAAAAATAAAATAAAATAATAAAAAGATAAGAAATAAAAGGAAAAATGAGATGAGCTCAGTTTGAGTGTATATGGTCAGTCTGTGTAATGAGTCTGGATGACGTCACACAGACTGAGCCATATAACAGACAGACTGAGAAAATAACAGAAATTTTAAAAAAAACTTTTGTGCCAGCAGTGGTAACAGATTGATATAGCTAACAGTACTAACTTGAGAAGGCAGTACTAAAATTAACTAACAGTAGTAGCTTGCCAAAGCAGTACTAAAATCAACTAACAGTGGTAACTGGTGTGAGCAGTACTAAAGTTAACTAACAGTGGTAACTGGTGTGAGCAGTACTAAAGTTAACTAACAGTAGTAACAGTATTAATTATACCAATCTTTACCAGCAGTGCTAAAATACGAATTCATGGGGGCAGTGTTAAAAAGTCTTATCAGTATTAACTAGCAGTACTAAAAGTAACTAGCAGTATTAATACTAATAGTACTAAAATACTAACCTTATGAATTAATAAAGCACAAAAATAGAGGGACTAGTCTGAATGAATATGGTCAGTCTGTGTAGCTAATTTGGAAGAAGTTACACAGACTGAAACATATAATCAGTCAGACTGAGAGAAAGTAACAGAAGGTATAAAATCTTTTTGGTATTTTCTTAGAAAGTATGTACAAAAACATCTCTTTGTCTGTGCTTTTTGATTGTATGTAGCTGAGAATACAGTTATACAGATTGAAAAGCAGACACATACTGAGAATTGAATCATACAGATTCAAGGTTTTACTAGGGGTTGAGCATTCCTAGTTGACCAAGCAGATACAAAAATCTATCTTCATTAAGAGGTTTAGTAAAGATATCTGCTAGTTGGTCATTTGTTGGCACATATTTGAGAATCACTTTACCTTTCTCAGCACAATCTCTGATAAAGTGATGTCTGATCTCAATATGCTTTGTCCTGGAGTGAAACACAGGATTCTCAGTGATGGCAATGGCACTTTGGTTATCACACATGATTGGAGTTTTTGTAAACACCAAATCATAGTCTGCTAGTTGATGTTGCATCCATAGCAATTGAGCACAGCAACTACCAGCAGCCACATATTCTGCTTCTGCAGTGGATGTAGCAACAGAATTCTGTTTCTTGCTTGACCAACTGACTAGTTTGCCACCTAGCAGTTGACATCCATCAGAAGTGCTTTTCCTGTCTAATTTACAACCTGCATAATCTGCATCTGTATATCCAATTAGATCAAAACCAGAGTCTTTGGGATACCAAAGACCCAGGTTAGGAGTACCTTTTAGGTACCTAAAAATCCTTTTTACAGCTTTTAGATGCGATTCTTTAGGTTCAGATTGATATCTAGCACACAAACATGTTGAGAACATGATATCTGGTCTACTTGCAGTGAGGTATAGTAGAGATCCTATCATACCTCTATAAGTGGTTTGACAGACTGACTTGCCAGACTGATCCTTATCCAACTTATCTGCAGTGCTCATTGGTGTTTTCATAATTGAACAGTCCTTTAAAGAATATTTAGTAAGTAGGTCATTGACATATTTACCTTGGTTGATGAAGATACCATCAGGTTTCTGATGTACTTGTTGACCAAGAAAGTATGTTAATTCACCCATCATACTCATTTGATACTGTTTTGACATTAAGTTTGAAAACCATTTACACAATTTTTCATCAGTAGACCCAAATATAATATCATCAACATAAATTTGGACTAGTATGACATCTGCCTTGTTCCTTTTGAAGAACAAAGTTTTATCAATTGATCCTCTAGTAAAGTCATTACTAAGAAGATAGGATGATAAGGTGTCATACCAAGCTCTTGGAGCTTGTTTTAGCCCATATAGTGCTTTTTGCAATTTATAGACATGATTTGAAAAAGTGGAACTTACAAAACCTGGAGGTTGTTTCACATAGACTTCCTCCTGTAAGTTGCCATTCAGAAATGCACTCTTGACATCCATTTGATAGACTTTAAAGTCCTTGAATGCAGCATATGCCAAGTATAACCTTATTGCTTCAATTCTGGCTACAGGGGTAAATGTTTCATCATAATCAATGCCTTCTTCCTGCTTGTAGCCTTGAGCAACTAGCCTTGCTTTGTTTCTGATTATCACTCCATCCTTGTCCATTTTGTTTCTGTAAACCCATTTTGTTCCAATAATGGTTTTCCCTTTTGGAGCAGGAACTAGGGTCCAAACATTGTTTCTGTCAAATTCTGTTAACTCTTCCTGCATTGCTTCAACCCAATCATCATCTTTCAAGGCTTCTTCAGCTTTCTTTGGTTCAATGATTGACAGGAAGTTTGTGTAGAAACAGAAATTTGCAGTAGATAAGTTTGACACTTTAGCTCTTGTTTGTACACCAGAAACATAATCTCCAATTATTTCTGTAATTGGATGATACTTGTGTTCTTTGACTCCTAGAAGTGATTCATCATTTGATGGTAAATCATTCTCATTTGGTGGAAGAATAGCAGGACTAAGTTCTGCATCGTCTTCTACACAGGGCAAGTCTGAGTCTGTAGAGTTCACAGACTGAAAACTATCAGACTGAACACATGTATCAGAAGAGTTTGAATCTCTGGACATAGATTCATCTTCTGTTGATGAAGGTATTGTCATAGAGTGAGCAGGTTGATCATCTTCATTATCACTTTCAGAGTCCTGTTGTTGGTTAACAACAACTGGGATTTGAGATTCAGATCCCACAACAGATAAATCTTCTAACAAATGAACATCAGACTGAGAAACATGTTCATCATTAGCAGAGGAAGCATCAAAGGTGACATTGATGGTTTCTTCAATTTTATTCCTTCTGTTGTTGTAGACTCTGTAGGCCTTTGAGATAGATGAATAGCCAACAAAAATTCCTTCATCAGATTTAGGTTCCATCTTAGCTAATTGATCTCTTTGATTGAGAATATAGCATTTACTACCAAAGGTCTGGAAGTAATGGATGGTGGGAACCTTCTTATGATACAACTCATATGCAGTTTTGCCATGCCTTTTGACCAAAATAGATCTATTTTGGGTATAACAGGCAGTGTTAACTGCTTCTGCCCAAAAATAAACCTTCATTTGACCATGGCATAACATGGTTCTTGCAGCTTCTATGAGTGTACGATTTCTTCTCTCAGCAACACCATTTTGTTGAGGAGTTCTGACAGAGGCAAAGTTTTGAATAATGCCTTTGTCAGTACAGAATTCAATGAGAGTAGAATTCTTAAATTCTGTACCATGGTCACTCCTGAGTTGCTTGACAGGTGCATCTTTCTGCAATTCTTCTCTCTTGATTAGATTAATAATCTCTTCAGGAGCATCACTTTTAGCTTTAAGAAAGATGACCCAAGTATACCTTGTGTATTCATCCACAACCACAAGTGTATACTTCTTTCCACCCAAACTGCTAATGCTCATGGGTCCAAACAGATCCATATGGAGCATATGCAGTGGTTGTTCAATTGTAGCTAACAATTTGGATGGAAAATGGTTCTTGGTCTGTTTCCCTAGTGTACATGCAGGACAAAGTTTGTCTTTTGCAAATGTAACATCAAGCAGACCTCTAACCAGTTTCTTCTTTGACAAGAGGTTAATATTTTTGAAGTTCAGGTGGGATAACCTCCTATGCCATAGCCAGCTTAGTTCTGGCACAGACTGAGTATAGAGACAGGTCTCTACATTATTGTCTGCAGAAGAAAGATCCAAGAGATAGATATCTCTTTCTCTTTTGGCAACTAATATAGGTTTGCCTTTGTAATTATAGATAACAGCAGCCTTCTTTCTGATTCTGATTTCACCATCATCATCACAAATCTGGCTAGCACTAAGCAGGTTATGCTTTAATCCCTCAACATAGGCCACCTTTGTTATTCTGATGTTGCCAGCCTTCACCACACCATAACCTTTTATCTTGGCAACAGAGTTGTCACCATATTTGACAGAAGGTCCTTCTTCTTCTACAAACTCTGACAGATTCTTCAAGGAACCTGTCATGTGTCTTGAGCATCCACTGTCTAGGTACCATTTGCTGTTACCCTGCACAGGACAAACAAAATCAATTAGTTACTTTTGGGAACCCATCTTTTGATGGGTTCTTTAGAGTTGGTTGAAGTCAATTCTTTAGCAGTTTTGGTGCTAAGTCTGTGAAGTTGACTTTTAACCTCTCTATTTTTGATTTTGTTGTTTGTAGACGACATTTGTTTGATCAAAGCAGCCTTTGGCTGTTTAAGAATGGACTTTGTGCATTTAATACCTTCATGTCCCAGATTTCCACAGTTGTAACATTTTCTGTTCAACATGATGGTCCTTTTGGATTTTGGGTTATTATTTGCACTAGATCCTCTGTTAAACTCTTGTTTTGACTCAACAAATGTTTTAAAATCTGTGGTTAACTTCATTAAGTTTTCACTAAGCAGCTTAATGGTCTCAGTCTGGTTGTTAAGATTTGACTTTTGAGAGTCAGACTGAGTGTTAACACAAACAGATTTGGAGTTAAGTTTGCCAGACTGAAAATTTATTTTTCCAGACTGACAGTTAGATCTCACAGACTGAGATCTTTTTAACTCCTTTGTTACTGGTTTTATGCCTTTAGATTTATCATTTGGCATATTATTGTCTGGACCAGTTACAGACTGAGATGTGGAAGGTTCAAACACATTGTAACCTTTTTGTTTATTCTTAATTCCTTTTACCTCTTTTTGTCTTTTTAAAGATGGTACTGTGGGAATAATAACTTTGCCTTTTATAAATCTTTTCTTTTCAAGTTCTATAGTTTCTAAAGATTCATTAGTGATTATAAGTTCAGGCTGTTCAGATTGAGAAGTTTCACAGACTGAGATTTCTGAGTCTGTGTCTTCAGAGTCTGGCTCTGTCTCATTTACTAGTTCTTTAGTAACTATTTTTGATCTAACAAAAACATTTGTCAATATAACTTTGTCTCCCACAGTATGACTAAAAGTATGAGGTAAAATCTCAGGTACAAATATAGTAGGTTTTGAGTTTATTTCTGAATTTATGTGACTTTTAAGATCAAACTCATCACCTATGACCGCTTGTATCTGAGCTGGAATCTGTTTGGATAAACAGTCCACATTTTTAAGTGATGAAATACACCAAGATTTACAGATCCTTTCATAATGATCAGCTTTGTTTTTATAAGCTTCTTTTTCCAGCTTGATCTTTTTGAGAAGGTCATATTGAGCATCAAGCTCAACTTTGTACTGTTTATTTTGGTTTATTTCATTCACCTTTGATTGTAGATCTTTTTGAACTTGACTGAGTTTGGTTTTTAAATCTTGTATTTCCTCAAGTCTTTTCAAAAAATCTACATAAATGTGTTCAAACATTTTCTGTTTTTCTGCATCACTATAGTAAAGTTTAAAATGATTTACATTGTAAGCAGATCCTCTGTCCCAATCTGGATGAACACATGCCTTTTCTGCAAATTTGACATCTTTGTCAAACTGGCTCTCTGTGATAGCCATTAAGCACATATCTTCATCATCCTCAGATGATGAAGATTCTTCATCTATCCATTGTTCAACAACCAAAGCTTTCTCTAGTTTCTTTGGTTGTTGTTTCTCTCCAATTTTCTTGGAGTTGAAGTACTTTTTCTTGTACTTCTTGGCCTTTTCTTCCCACTTATCAGAACTTGAAGATTCTGCAATCTTCACTCTGCAGTCAGAAGAAATATGACCAACTTGCCCACATTTATAGCAAGTAGCTTTCTTAGGATCAAAAGTTGGCCTTCCTTTTGAACCTTTGAATCTTGCTTTTTCTAACCTTTGGGCTAGCAATGCCATTTCAGCTTCTAGAGACTCAGTTTCATCATCTGATTCTGAGTCTGTAAGAGTAAGATGGTAATCTGCTCTAGAGAAAAGTTCTCTATTTTTCCTTGTTGTTGCAACAAGGGCAGCAGATGGATCTTTTGCAATCCATTTGGCATTTAGATCCTTTCTGGCTTTGGTTTCTTCAAAGTTTAGTAGAAGTCCAAACAAGCCAGAGAGATCGTATGTCTCCAATTTTTCACTTACAATTAATGAAGTGATAACTTCAGAAAAAGTGTTTGGAATGACATCAACAAATTTTGCACAGATTTCAAACTGTCCTTTGATGATATTATACCTTTCAAGATCATTGATTAAGATCTGAAATCTGGTATGAATATCAGTTAATGACTCTCCTTGACCAGCAGAGAAGTTCTCATAATTTCTTATGAGATTCTTCTTCTTTTGGGATTGTACTAAACTTACACCATCATATTGGTCAGTTAGCATATCCCATATGGCTTTAGCAGTTTTGCAGCCAGATATCTTAGCAAAGATAGGCTCAGTAACTGCATTGCCCAGAATGGATTTGGCCTTAAAATCTAATGCATATAGTTGCCTGTCTAGATCAGTCCAGGTACTTTTGGCAGCCTCAACAAATTTTTCAGGTGTCAAAATAGTACCATTTGCATCTAAAGTAGCAGGAACTATTCTGCCAGGAATAATGGGTCCTTCATGAATGACTCTAAGCATTTCATCATGAATGCTAGCAAGAAACCATTCAGCTTTCAATTTCCAGTGGGTAAAATTTACACCATTGAAGATTGGAATTCCCTTCCCAGCCATAGCAATAGAGGAAGTCATTTTTCAAAGTAGAAAATGTAGAGAAAAATGGGTTTAGATGATTGTTTGATAAACTGGGTTCCTTTGATCGTTAAAGATTAAATCTTTATTTGCTCTGATACCAGTTGTTGGGTCACAAGGTTCCCAAAACTTAGATACAGATTAAATAACAGTTATCTCAACGTGTTAGTTTATATCCAAGTTTTATATCAAACAAGTTTAAATTAATCTAGGCGGAAAACAAGATTAATTTTAACACAGAGTTTATTATGAATCAAAGTATTATTCACAATAAAGTGTTTGTCTCACAAAGATGACAAGGTATTCAAACCCACATAGATGGTTTGAATACGATCCAAGTAGTATACAAAGATACAGTTATCACTACAAACTTCACAGTAAGTGTGGTAATGCTTTAGCCTAAGCTCAAAGGTCTAGTATACTAATTCTCTTGAATTTCTTGGATATTATAGCAGTGCTTTTTGAACTGCTATTTATAGAGTTGGGTGTAACTCTATATTATCCAGCTTGCATAATTGTCCAAGGGATAACAGATGCATCTTGGGCAACTTTGCACGCCACCCTTTTTGCTTTTCTTGGAAATAGAAAAAGCAAAAAGGTAAAAGGTTTCTTTGCTGAGAAGAAAACCTTTGTTAGATGTTTGACCTTTCTCAAACATCTTATCAGTTGTATCTAGCCTAAGGAAAGAAGAATATCTTCTGTACACTTGTACTTTCATTCTTCAATCTGTGCTCTTCAGTCTGTGCTCTCAGTCTGTGATCTTCAATCTGTGATCATCAGTTTGTGATCTTCAGTCTGTGAAGTCTTTTGTCTTCAATCTTCATTCTTCAGATGATGAATCCATAAGTCTTCAAGTAGAGCACGGCTTTCAGTCTGTGGGATTTCTTCAGTCTGTGCAGCACAGACTCAGAAACAATTCTTCAGTCTGTGTGGCACAGACTCAGAACCACAGACTCAGGAATTCACTAAGTTTTTCCTGAATACAACTGAGATAGATTTTGACTCATCAGATT
Source organism: Gnaphalium uliginosum (assembly GCA_963930675.1). Taxonomy (NCBI): domain Eukaryota; kingdom Viridiplantae; phylum Streptophyta; class Magnoliopsida; order Asterales; family Asteraceae; genus Gnaphalium; species Gnaphalium uliginosum. Next base: position 17,170,598 of record OZ005686.1, on the reverse strand, counting down.
TATAACTTAGGTTTGATCATTGTTTTTCCCAACAGTTATATTAATATAATTAAAGTTTACATCAGTCTCGAGTTCGCGAGATGAAATCCTGAAGATTCTAGTACATAGCGATTTTACAAAATAATGTAAGCAAATCTTCATATACGTATAATGCATGCGACTCGAGCTAGCAGGCAGTCCTGTGGTGTCGCACCCCCAAATTATGATGCAGCGGAAGTCGGGTCGGGGCGCGACTAATCATGGATCATTACACAAAGTTAAGGCAAACGACTCTATATGAGACGTTTTGAAAATAATACAAAGTAATTACATTAGTAATTCAACCATTTTCATAAAGATTTGAGTTCGCGAATAGTTCAAGAGATTCTAATACATGACCAATATTACAAAATAGTAATGCAAGAAAATCTCTGATGTTTATAAATCATGCGACTCGAGCTATCGTTTCCTTGTAGGCCATCCTACTGTGTCTGCGTACCTGAGATTACATACTAAACGGTCAACATAACGTTGGTGAGTTCATAGGTTTGAAACAGTTATCAAAAGTTGGTAATAATCACAAGATTTAATCAGTGTTGCACGAATGCAAAATAAGAGTATACTATTGCAATGAGTCTCACAGTTCGACGCTTAACCTAGTTTTTGCCTCGGGCAGACGTGTAATCCAATACACCTGTAACAGTCAAATATTAATGCGTCCGTGGGTCGGCTAGAGCGACTAGCCCGGACGGGGATGTCAATCCCCGATAGATCTATCCAATAATACTCGCGCTCATACGATTAACGAACTATGATAAAGTGAGGACTTTTAGTGGATTAAAGGTCTCATGCAATCCGTATAAGAGTTGTTTCAGTACTTGTGATTATAAAACAGTGTATGTAATCTCACCCCATAGTATAAAACAGTAAAAGTGGGGCTATGAGACTCACCTGAGTCTTGAAAGCAGTTGTATCAAAGGTGGGTGTTCGTGTCCCAAAGTGCAATCTCCTAGCGCCCTAAACGCGTAAGATTGTATGTAAGTGGTGGGTTAATGTCCACTTAGGTATGCAAGTGGAGGGTTAATGTCCACTTGTACTAGCCATCCACTCAACTAGTTATGTCCAAAGTTTGTTTGTCGTTCGCGTTTAGAAAACATGTATGGCCCGTTGGTGAAACGTTTAAAAAGGATATTAATTCACTAATTAATATTATCATAATTGTTTTGTGTTTTAAATTGATGTGGTTGACAAACTTTAGGTGTCTCCAAGTTGTCTCTGTAAGTATTTAACTTTGCTGGTTACGGATGATAAAATAAAGTAGTGAGTTGGTCACGTAGTTACATGTATTATTATGAATAACACGTTTTGTGAGGATATGTTTTGGATTCAACTGCGTAGCGAACCCAGATGTTGCGAATTGAAATGTGGCGAAGTGAGTTCAAATGTTGCGAAGCGAACTGAGGTTATCTCTAAAGTTCACAGACTGAAATCTTGCTCACAGACTGAAGGTGTTTCACAGACTGAGGGGTTTCACATCGTTTCTACTGCTCTTCTTGGTTTCTACTGCTCGTTTAGTTTCTACTGGTGACCAAGTTAATACTGCTAGTTCATGTACTTAGTTTCCACTGTTAATGTAATTTCCATGGTTTCCACTGTTGGTTCATTCTTCCTTTGTTTCTACTGTTCGTTAGTTTCTACTGTTAGTTTGTTATTCCTTTGTTTCTACTGCTAATTCAATTCCTTAGTTAATACTGCTAGTGCATTTCTTTAATTAATACTGCTAGTACATTTCCTTAGTTAATACTGCTAGTGTAAATGTTTAGTTAATACTGTTGAGTTAATACTGTTGGTTTCAAAGGTAGCGACGCAAGGGTTGTGTCGCTAAGCTTCAGTCTGGGTGGCACAGACTCAAACTCAAGGGTTTTGCGACATAAAGGTTGTGTCGCTAAGCTTCAGTCTGGGTGGCACAGACTCAGACTCAAGGGTTTTGCGACATAAAGGTTGTGTCGCTATAATCACAGAACGAAGGCTTCACAGACTGAGATCGATTGCTGCGACACTAAAGCTAGTGTCGCTAAGTCCACAGACTGAGCTCACAGACTCAGCTTTCAGTCTGTATTGGAGGGTTTTTATGACAAGGTCTAACGTTCTTATCTTTACCCGAAATCCTTACACTTTAAATCTCAATGTTTCAATACTTTGTGAAAAGTAAGTTTTATAAATTTTTGACAAACTCGAAGGTGTTCGATTCTTGGGGCAGAAATACAACGATTTCCCGGGAGGTTACTTTTAAAATGTTTGTTTTTAAGGTAGTTTCAAGTAAGTTTTCATTTCGGACCTGGTGAGTGAACTTGCTAGCACATTAAATCCACAAAATCTTACAAATAACACGGAAAGTTTGAAGAAAGTGTGTTCTTACCAGAAAAGTATGCGATGAGTAGGCTGTGGGTGAAAAATCGTGAAGCTCGACTCCTAATTCTCCGTTAAGTTTCTTGTGGTTTTTGGTGAGATTTGAGAGTAAAATGAAAGAAACTGCTTTCTGTTTGTGTTTGTTGTGAGAAGAGAAATGGGAGAAAGTTTTGGTTAAAGTTCTGAAAGTTTTGACTAATGAAAGATTAGGTTGTGTGTGTAAGTAACCAATATGATAACTTTGCATTGGGGAATGTATGGGGCCGGTCTAGGGTGTCTAGGTTGTGTGAGACTTTTAACCAAGGTGGGCTCCACCTGATCTCTTTTACTTTTCTCTTTTATTTTAATTCAATTGTTTGTTTAAATTAAGATCGTTACATTTTAAATTATGTTTTCATTACGATTTCGAGCGGGTTCGCGTTACGTATCGTACGTTTTGCATGAAAACGTCGAGTGTTCGTATATTATTATACCTAAAAATAATATAGGGTAAATAACTACTATTTAATTATAAAATAGGTTTACATTATTTATGAAAAGGGTTTTCACCAACGTCCATATAAATCGAGTCGGACTCCATCCGATTAAAATTGCGTAATTAAAATTTAATTACGTATGAGTGTATAATACAATATACAAAATGTTCCGTAATTAGTCCTATTTCACACTAATTACAAGTGGTAATAACCAACCATTTATTACTAATGACGGCCTAATTCGCCGGGTGTCACATTCTCCCCTTGATAGAAGAATTTCGTCCCGAAATTAGTTTGTTGCCGTGGGTGGTGTGGCATCTAAGAATAGATGCGGGTATTTCTGTCGCATTTGGTCTTCCCGTTCCCAAGTGAATTCAAGACCACGCCTGGAATTCCACCGGACTTTAACGATGGGAATACGACTCTGTTTTAAGCGTTTGACCTCTCGGTCCATGATCTCAACGGGTTCCTCGACGAAATGAAGCTTGTCATCGATTTGAATTTCGTCGAGTGGGATAATAAGTGTCTCATTAGACAAGCATTTCTTCAAGTTAGAAATGTGAAAAGTGTAGTGCACGCTACTGAGTTCTTGAGGTAGCTGCAGTCGATACGCCACCGGGCCAATCCTTTCAAGGATTTCAAAAGGTCCGATGTACCTAGGGTTAAGCTTTCCACGTTTACCAAAACGAATGACACCTTTCCACGGTGACACTTTCAACAGTACTTTGTCCCCGACTTGAAACTCGAGTGTTTGCGCCTCACGTCAGCATAGCTCTTCTGACGATCACGTGCGGCTTTCAGCCGGTTTTGGATGCCTACGATTTTCTCAGTGGTTCCATGTATGATTTCGGGACCGGTGAGTTGGCTATCTCCCACCTCGGTCCAACAGATAGGTGAGCGGCATTTTCGTCCATAGAGTGCCTCGAAAGGTGCAGCCTTTATGCTGGTGTGATAACTGTTGTTGTACGAAAATTCGCACAGAGGCAAGTGATTTTCCCAATTCTTACCGAAGTCAATTACGCAAGCTCGTAGCATGTCCTCTAGGGTCTGAATGGTTCGTTCGCTTTGGCCATCGGTTTGCGGATGGTAGGCCGTACTCATATCCAAACGAGTGCCTAGTGATTTTTGTAATGATTGCCAAAAGCGAGAAGTGAAACGGCTATCTCTATCTGAGATGATCGAGATGGGTACGCCGTGTCGAGCGACGATTTCTTTTATGTAGATGCGAGTCAAACGCTCCATCTTGTCAGTTTCCTTGATTGCCAGGAAATGAGCAGATTTGGTGAGACGATCGACGATCACCCAAATGGTATCGCAACCGCTCGGTGATTTTGGCAGTTTGGTGATGAAGTCCATGGAGATCTGCTCCCATTTCCATTGAGGTATTTCAGGTTGTTGCAATAATCCGGAGGGTTTCTGGTATTCAGCTTTAACCTTTGAGCAGGTAAGGCACTTGCTAACGTAAGTAGCTATGTCAGCCTTCATGTTGGGCCACCAATACGACTCTTTGATGCCATGATACATCTTGTCGGCTCCAGGATGTATAGAGTACCGAGATTTGTGAGCTTCATCCATCACCAAATCTCGTAAATTTCCAAAGTTTGGTAACCATACCCGGTTAGAGAAGTATCGGGCTCCATCGGATTTGATTTCGAATTGCTTATCCATGCCTCGAAGGGCTTCGCTTTTCAAGTTCTCTTCCTTGAGTGCTTCGAGTTGTGCGGCATGGATTTGAGTGATGAGGTTGTTATGCACAATCATACCGAGGGCTCGAACTCGCAGCGGTTTAGCTCGTTCCTTTCGACTTAAGGCATCGGCCACAACGTTCGCCTTGCCTGGGTGGTAGCGGATTTCGCAGTCGTAATCGGTAAGTAGCTCGACCCATCGGCGTTGTCTCGTGTTCAGATCTTTCTGATCAAAGATGTGCTGAAGACTTTTGTGGTCAGTGAAGATAGTACACTTGGTACCATATAGGTAATGTCTCCAGATTTTAAGTGCGAAAACCACAGCTCCTAGTTCCAAGTCGTGAGTCGTATAGTTTTTCTCATGGACTTTGAGTTGTCGGGAGGCGTAAGCTATGACTTTTTCTCGTTGCATTAACACACAACCAAGTCCCTGGTGTGAGGCGTCACAGTAGACCACAAAGTCATTGTTGCCTTCGGGTAATGACAGGATGGGTGCACTGCAAAGTTTTTGTTTTAATAGCTGGAATGCCGACTCCTGTTTGTCAGTCCAATCGAACTTCTTTTCTTTTTGAGTCAGTGTGGTTAAAGGTTGAGCTATTTTTGAAAAATTCTCAATGAATCGCCGATAATATCCAGCGAGTCCTAGGAATTGACGTACTTCAGTTGGAGTTGTGGGCGCTTGCCAGCACTTATAGGCCTCGATTTTCGATGGATCGACATGTATCCCTTTACTGTCGATGACGTGCCCTAAGAATTGTACGGTTCGGATCCAAAATTCGCATTTGGAGAATTTGGCGTATAACTCCTCGCGTTTGAGTAATTCAAGAATGGTTTTCAGGTGTTGGTCGTGTTCTTGTTCGTTGCGAGAGTAAATCAGGATGTCATCGATGAACACAATGACGAATTTGTCGAGATATGGCTTGCACACCCGATTCATAAGATCCATGAATACAGCCGGTGCGTTGGTTAAGCCAAATGGCATGACCTGGAATTCGTAGTGACCGTATCGAGTTCGGAATGCGGTTTTTGGGATATCGTCGTTCTGAACTCTCAATTGATGATAACCTGACCGTAGGTCGATTTTTGAGTAAACGCTCGATCCTTGAAGTTGGTCGAATAGGTCATCGATTCGGGGAAGTGGGTATCGGTTCTTCACAGTTAGCTTATTCAACTCACGGTAATCGATACACATTCGGAAGAACCCATCTTTCTTTTTCACAAATAGGACCGGGGCTCCCCACGGTGAGGAACTTGGTCGAATGAATCCCTTATCCAAGAGTTCCTGTAATTGAGTAGATAACTCCTGAAGTTCGGAAGGGGCTAAACGGTACGGAGCTCGTGCCACGGGTGCTGCGCCGGGCACTAAATCGATTTGAAATTCGACTTGTCTGGGTGGTGGGAGGCCAGGCAAATCTTCAGGGAAGACTTCTGGAAAGTCTCGGACAATAGGCACATCTTCAAGCCGCTTCTCCTCCGACTTCTTCTCAGTTACATGTGCCAGAAGTGCCGGGTATCCTTTTCGTAGATATTTTCTAGTTTTCATGCACGATATTACATTCACCCTCGATCCCCCAGTCTCCCCTTGTATGATTAAGGTTCCACCGGTGACGAGAGGAATGCGAACGAGTTTCTCGTGGCAAACGATTTCGGCGCGGTTTTTGGACAACCAATCCATACCTACGATGATGTCGAAGCTCCCGATTTCGATGGGAATTAAATCTATGGGAAAGGGTTCGTTTGCTAGATTTAAAGTGCAATTTTGAATTACACTGTCAGCCTCAATCAGTTTACCGTTTGCCAATTCCACGATATACTTAGCATCTAGGGTAGTGGGAGTGATATTGAGTAGCGAACTAAACTCATTGGATATAAAACTCTTATCGGCACCAGTATCAAATAAGACAGATGCAGTTAAGTTGTTGAGGAGAAACATACCCGTAACCACATCAGGGTCTTGTCGGGCTTCTCCCGAGTTAATCACAAAAGCTCTACCGCGAGCGCTGTTGTTCCTGTTGTTGTTGTTGTTGTTGTTGTTGTTGTTGTTGTTGTTGTTTTTTCTCAGCTTCGGACAGTCATTTCTGAAGTGTCCGGGGTTACCACATTCGTAACAGGTTCGAGGTGTACCGGGTTTGGCTGTGGTGTTAGGAACTCTGCAGTCCTTGGTTAAGTGGCCCTGTCGTTTGCATTTGGTACAGATGTTGCCACATGGACCAGCATGGTGTAAGGTACACTTGGGGCAGTAGGGTCTGCTTCCTTGGTACTTTCTCTTGTCATCGGTTCCCGTTGTATAGGCTCTCACAGTCTCCGACCTTCTGTTCTGTTGTTGGTTGGGGTTTCCTTCCCATTTTCTTTTGTTATCCCCAGACCGGTTCCCCGTGTTTGCAGCAGGTGTCCCACGGTGGACCACCTGGGCCATTAAACTGTGTGCCATACGGACGGCACTTTGAATGGTTCCAGGGTTTGAAGCAGTTACCATTCCTTGGATCTTTGCTGGGAGTCCCCAGATGTATCTCTCGATTCTCTTGTACTCGGGGTCCACCATTGTTGGACAAAGGAGTGCCAACTGGTGAAAACGGGCGGTGTAGCTGGCAATGTCGTCGCCCTTAACTGTGAGGTTCCAGAATTCTACCTCTAGTTGTTGTAGTTCCTCCCTGGGGCAATACTCCTCCGTCATCATCTTTTTCAAATCCTCCCAGGGGAGTTGATAAGCGGTGTCAATCCCCACAGTTTGCATGTAGGTGTTCCACCAGGTGAGTGCACCGTCCAAGAAGGTGCAGGTGGAGTACTTGACCTTGCACTCTTCGGTGCAGTCGCAGATACGGAATACGGATTCCATCTTTTCAATCCACCGTAACAGACCGATGGCTCCTTCAGTACCCTTGAAGTTTAAGGGTTTGCAGCTCATAAATTCCTTGTGGGAACAAGGTTTGGCTGGGGTTACAGTGTTCGAGGTATTCTCGCTGCCAACCTGTGGGTTCGATCCGATATTTTGGTTTGTTCCTTGAGCAGCCAAAGCGTCGGCTACTCCTTGAGCGATGAATTGTGCGAGTTCTTCAGCGCTGAAAGTTTGTCTTCTAGGCGGCATGATTCTTAAATAAGGATTTGAAAGAAATGTGGGTTAGTTCATACGAGGGTTATGATTTTCACAGATGTACATTTATGAAGGGGTAATATACAACAGCACAAGTGACAATCACAGATTTAAGCAGCAAGATTTGATATCATTCAAAATACAAGTTCGAATGTTTACAGAATTTAAAGTTTACAAAAGAGACCGGAAAATTTTAGGTCCGGTCGAGACACAAGTAGCTACCGGTTCGTTACATGACAATTATTACACTAATCCCGACGTCGATCTGCCTGTGGTAGTAGAGTGATGATCCGATCGACCGCGTCTGCGAGTCTGCCAGCCTGTCGCGCACTCTCCTCAGCTAGCGTCAGCCGTTGCTCTAGCATACGCGAGAGCTTTTCAGCCTCCTGGGAACGCTGCTCACATTGTTGCATTCTAATCCGCAACTCCATAAGCTCGTCCCTCGTATCCGTTGCTAGGTCGTTTGTGAGGTTCACGACTTCTGCTATATCCTCCTGATTCTGGAGGGATTGAGTCATGTCACCATGAAATTCTCTTTGCTCCATTCTCATTGTTTCGAGCCTCCTCTCGTGACGGTAAAGTCTCGCAGCTAACACTGGAACAGTGTGATGAGTGGGTTCCTGAGTGTAGGGAGAAATATCCATGGGTTCTGCGGTTGCCTGGATCCCTTCCTCGCGTCTCCAGGTTTCTAGTGCGTTTGACAACCAGTCCCACTCGCGTGTTCCCGCTTGACAGTGGTCTCTGACTCGAATGCCTGCGGCGTTTCTCGACCGAGGTCTGGCCTGGTTGGCTCGGGTATCGCTCCTGGTGCGTGGGCGACGGGACCCTGAAGAAGCACGAGTGGATGAGTTTGGAGTTTCGTCTCCCTCGGTGATAGCCATGCGGTTAGGAAAGTCTGCCATTCTGTGGTCAGAGTTTTAGTACGTGAGAACTATATATATACGTATGACACACAATACTCTAACAAGTATAGTATGGAACACTTTTGTCCTGCCTCTAATGTTATCAAAGTCGTCTAATGTATTCCCATTTACCATAACCAGATCAAGTCCTGCATCGATCCCCTTTTAATTACACATAGTTGATCAGGCTATGTTAATTTAAAATTGAATGATGAAATTCCTGAGCTAATTATGCCTAATGAGGAATACTACCTAAAAGTTATAGTCTAGGTCCACTAATGCAACCTAGTTCGCTATAACTATGGCTCTGATACCAGTCTGTCGCACCCCCAAATTATGATGCAGCGGAAGTCGGGTCGGGGCGCGACTAATCATGGATCATTACACAAAGTTAAGGCAAACGACTCTATATGAGACGTTTTGAAAATAATACAAAGTAATTACATTAGTAATTCAACCATTTTCATAAAGATTTGAGTTCGCGAATAGTTCAAGAGATTCTAATACATGACCAATATTACAAAATAGTAATGCAAGAAAATCTCTGATGTTTATAAATCATGCGACTCGAGCTATCGTTTCCTTGTAGGCCATCCTACTGTGTCTGCGTACCTGAGATTACATACTAAACGGTCAACATAACGTTGGTGAGTTCATAGGTTTGAAACAGTTATCAAAAGTTGGTAATAATCACAAGATTTAATCAGTGTTGCACGAATGCAAAATAAGAGTATACTATTGCAATGAGTCTCACAGTTCGACGCTTAACCTAGTTTTTGCCTCGGGCAGACGTGTAATCCAATACACCTGTAACAGTCAAATATTAATGCGTCCGTGGGTCGGCTAGAGCGACTAGCCCGGACGGGGATGTCAATCCCCGATAGATCTATCCAATAATACTCGCGCTCATACGATTAACGAACTATGATAAAGTGAGGACTTTTAGTGGATTAAAGGTCTCATGCAATCCGTATAAGAGTTGTTTCAGTACTTGTGATTATAAAACAGTGTATGTAATCTCACCCCATAGTATAAAACAGTAAAAGTGGGGCTATGAGACTCACCTGAGTCTTGAAAGCAGTTGTATCAAAGGTGGGTGTTCGTGTCCCAAAGTGCAATCTCCTAGCGCCCTAAACGCGTAAGATTGTATGTAAGTGGTGGGTTAATGTCCACTTAGGTATGCAAGTGGAGGGTTAATGTCCACTTGTACTAGCCATCCACTCAACTAGTTATGTCCAAAGTTTGTTTGTCGTTCGCGTTTAGAAAACATGTATGGCCCGTTGGTGAAACGTTTAAAAAGGATATTAATTCACTAATTAATATTATCATAATTGTTTTGTGTTTTAAATTGATGTGGTTGACAAACTTTAGGTGTCTCCAAGTTGTCTCTGTAAGTATTTAACTTTGCTGGTTACGGATGATAAAATAAAGTAGTGAGTTGGTCACGTAGTTACATGTATTATTATGAATAACACGTTTTGTGAGGATATGTTTTGGATTCAACTGCGTAGCGAACCCAGATGTTGCGAATTGAAATGTGGCGAAGTGAGTTCAAATGTTGCGAAGCGAACTGAGGTTATCTCTAAAGTTCACAGACTGAAATCTTGCTCACAGACTGAAGGTGTTTCACAGACTGAGGGGTTTCACATCGTTTCTACTGCTCTTCTTGGTTTCTACTGCTCGTTTAGTTTCTACTGGTGACCAAGTTAATACTGCTAGTTCATGTACTTAGTTTCCACTGTTAATGTAATTTCCATGGTTTCCACTGTTGGTTCATTCTTCCTTTGTTTCTACTGTTCGTTAGTTTCTACTGTTAGTTTGTTATTCCTTTGTTTCTACTGCTAATTCAATTCCTTAGTTAATACTGCTAGTGCATTTCTTTAATTAATACTGCTAGTACATTTCCTTAGTTAATACTGCTAGTGTAAATGTTTAGTTAATACTGTTGAGTTAATACTGTTGGTTTCAAAGGTAGCGACGCAAGGGTTGTGTCGCTAAGCTTCAGTCTGGGTGGCACAGACTCAAACTCAAGGGTTTTGCGAGATAAAGGTTGTGTCGCTAAGCTTCAGTCTGGGTGGCACAGACTCAGACTCAAGGGTTTTGCGACATAAAGGTTGTGTCGCTATAATCACAGAACGAAGGCTTCACAGACTGAGATCGATTGCTGCGACACTAAAGCTAGTGTCGCTAAGTCCACAGACTGAGCTCACAGACTCAGCTTTCAGTCTGTATTGGAGGGTTTTTATGACAAGGTCTAACGTTCTTATCTTTACCCGAAATCCTTACACTTTAAATCTCAATGTTTCAATACTTTGTGAAAAGTAAGTTTTATAAATTTTTGACAAACTCGAAGGTGTTCGATTCTTGGGGCAGAAATACAACGATTTCCCGGGAGGTTACTTTTAAAATGTTTGTTTTTAAGGTAGTTTCAAGTAAGTTTTCATTTCGGACCTGGTGAGTGAACTTGCTAGCACATTAAATCCACAAAATCTTACAAATAACACGGAAAGTTTGAAGAAAGTGTGTTCTTACCAGAAAAGTATGCGATGAGTAGGCTGTGGGTGAAAAATCGTGAAGCTCGACTCCTAATTCTCCGTTAAGTTTCTTGTGGTTTTTGGTGAGATTTGAGAGTAAAATGAAAGAAACTGCTTTCTGTTTGTGTTTGTTGTGAGAAGAGAAATGGGAGAAAGTTTTGGTTAAAGTTCTGAAAGTTTTGACTAATGAAAGATTAGGTTGTGTGTGTAAGTAACCAATATGATAACTTTGCATTGGGGAATGTATGGGGCCGGTCTAGGGTGTCTAGGTTGTGTGAGACTTTTAACCAAGGTGGGCTCCACCTGATCTCTTTTACTTTTCTCTTTTATTTTAATTCAATTGTTTGTTTAAATTAAGATCGTTACATTTTAAATTATGTTTTCATTACGATTTCGAGCGGGTTCGCGTTACGTATCGTACGTTTTGCATGAAAACGTCGAGTGTTCGTATATTATTATACCTAAAAATAATATAGGGTAAATAACTACTATTTAATTATAAAATAGGTTTACATTATTTATGAAAAGGGTTTTCACCAACGTCCATATAAATCGAGTCGGACTCCATCCGATTAAAATTGCGTAATTAAAATTTAATTACGTATGAGTGTATAATACAATATACAAAATGTTCCGTAATTAGTCCTATTTCACACTAATTACAAGTGGTAATAACCAACCATTTATTACTAATGACGGCCTAATTCGCCGGGTGTCACATTCTCCCCTTGATAGAAGAATTTCGTCCCGAAATTAGTTTGTTGCCGTGGGTGGTGTGGCATCTAAGAATAGATGCGGGTATTTCTGTCGCATTTGGTCTTCCCGTTCCCAAGTGAATTCAGGACCACGCCTGGAATTCCACCGGACTTTAACGATGGGAATACGACTCTGTTTTAAGCGTTTGACCTCTCGGTCCATGATCTCAACGGGTTCCTCGACGAAATGAAGCTTGTCATCGATTTGAATTTCGTCGAGTGGGATAATAAGTGTCTCATTAGACAAGCATTTCTTCAAGTTAGAAATGTGAAAAGTGTTGTGCACGCTACTGAGTTCTTGAGGTAGCTGCAGTCGATACGCCACCGGGCCAATCCTTTCAAGGATTTCAAAAGGTCCGATGTACCTAGGGTTAAGCTTTCCACGTTTACCAAAACGAATGACACCTTTCCACGGTGACACTTTCAACAGTACTTTGTCCCCGACTTGAAACTCGAGGTGTTTGCGCCTCACGTCAGCATAGCTCTTCTGACGATCACGTGCGGCTTTCAGCCGGTTTTGGATGCCTACGATTTTCTCAGTGGTTCCATGTATGATTTCGGGACCGGTGAGTTGGCTATCTCCCACCTCGGTCCAACAGATAGGTGAGCGGCATTTTCGTCCATAGAGTGCCTCGAAAGGTGCAGCCTTTATGCTGGTGTGATAACTGTTGTTGTACGAAAATTCGCACAGAGGCAAGTGATTTTCCCAATTCTTACCGAAGTCAATTACGCAAGCTCGTAGCATGTCCTCTAGGGTCTGAATGGTTCGTTCGCTTTGGCCATCGGTTTGCGGATGGTAGGCCGTACTCATATCCAAACGAGTGCCTAGTGATTTTTGTAATGATTGCCAAAAGCGAGAAGTGAAACGGCTATCTCTATCTGAGATGATCGAGATGGGTACGCCGTGTCGAGCGACGATTTCTTTTATGTAGATGCGAGTCAAACGCTCCATCTTGTCAGTTTCCTTGATTGCCAGGAAATGAGCAGATTTGGTGAGACGATCGACGATCACCCAAATGGTATCGCAACCGCTCGGTGATTTTGGCAGTTTGGTGATGAAGTCCATGGAGATCTGCTCCCATTTCCATTGAGGTATTTCAGGTTGTTGCAATAATCCGGAGGGTTTCTGGTATTCGGCTTTAACCTTTGAGCAGGTAAGGCACTTGCTAACGTAAGTAGCTATGTCAGCCTTCATGTTGGGCCACCAATACGACTCTTTGATGCCATGATACATCTTGTCGGCTCCAGGATGTATAGAGTACCGAGATTTGTGAGCTTCATCCATCACCAAATCTCGTAAATTTCCAAAGTTTGGTAACCATACCCGGTTAGAGAAGTATCGGGCTCCATCGGATTTGATTTCGAATTGCTTATCCATGCCTCGAAGGGCTTCGCTTTTCAAGTTCTCTTCCTTGAGTGCTTCGAGTTGTGCGGCATGGATTTGAGTGATGAGGTTGTTATGCACAATCATACCGAGGGCTCGAACTCGCAGCGGTTTAGCTCGTTCCTTTCGACTTAAGGCATCGGCCACAACGTTCGCCTTGCCTGGGTGGTAGCGGATTTCGCAGTCGTAATCGGTAAGTAGCTCGACCCATCGGCGTTGTCTCGTGTTCAGATCTTTCTGATCAAAGATGTGCTGAAGACTTTTGTGGTCAGTGAAGATAGTACACTTGGTACCATATAGGTAATGTCTCCAGATTTTAAGTGCGAAAACCACAGCTCCTAGTTCCAAGTCGTGAGTCGTATAGTTTTTCTCATGGACTTTGAGTTGTCGGGAGGCGTAAGCTATGACTTTTTCTCGTTGCATTAACACACAACCAAGTCCCTGGTGTGAGGCGTCACAGTAGACCACAAAGTCATTGTTGCCTTCGGGTAATGACAGGATGGGTGCACTGCAAAGTTTTTGTTTTAATAGCTGGAATGCCGACTCCTGTTTGTCAGTCCAATCGAACTTCTTTTCTTTTTGAGTCAGTGTGGTTAAAGGTTGAGCTATTTTTGAAAAATTCTCAATGAATCGCCGATAATATCCAGCGAGTCCTAGGAATTGACGTACTTCGGTTGGAGTTGTGGGCGCTTGCCAGCACTTATATGCCTCGATTTTCGATGGATCGACATGTATCCCTTTACTGTCGATGACGTGCCCTAAGAATTGTACGGTTCGGATCCAAAATTCGCATTTGGAGAATTTGGCGTATAACTCCTCGCGTTTGAGTAATTCAAGAATGGTTTTCAGGTGTTGGCCGTGTTCTTGTTCGTTGCGAGAGTAAATCAGGATGTCATCGATGAACACAATGACGAATTTGTCGAGATATGGCTTGCACACCCGATTCATAAGATCCATGAATACAGCCGGTGCGTTGGTTAAGCCAAATGGCATGACCTGGAATTCGTAGTGACCGTATCGAGTTCGGAATGCGGTTTTTGGGATATCGTCGTTCTGAACTCTCAATTGATGATAACCTGACCGTAGGTCGATTTTTGAGTAAACGCTCGATCCTTGAAGTTGGTCGAATAGGTCATCGATTCGGGGAAGTGGGTATCGGTTCTTCACAGTTAGCTTATTCAACTCACGGTAATCGATACACATTCGGAAGAACCCATCTTTCTTTTTCACAAATAGGACCGGGGCTCCCCACGGTGAGGAACTTGGTCGAATGAATCCCTTATCCAAGAGTTCCTGTAATTGAGTAGATAACTCCTGAAGTTCGGAAGGGGCTAAACGGTACGGAGCTCGTGCCACGGGTGCTGCGCCGGGCACTAAATCGATTTGAAATTCGACTTGTCTGGGTGGTGGGAGGCCAGGCAAATCTTCAGGGAAGACTTCTGGAAAGTCTCGGACAATAGGCACATCTTCAAGCCGCTTCTCCTCCGACTTCTTCTCAGTTACATGTGCCAGAAGTGCCGGGTATCCTTTTCGTAGATATTTTCTAGTTTTCATGCACGATATTACATTCACCCTCGATCCCCCAGTCTCCCCTTGTATGATTAAGGTTCCACCGGTGACGAGAGGAATGCGAACGAGTTTCTCGTGGCAAACGATTTCGGCGCGGTTTTTGGACAACCAATCCATACCTACGATGATGTCGAAGCTCCCGATTTCGATGGGAATTAAATCTATGGGAAAGGGTTCGTTTGCTAGATTTAAAGTGCAATTTTGAATTACACTGTCAGCCTCAATCAGTTTACCGTTTGCCAATTCCACGATATACTTAGCATCTAGGGTAGTGGGAGTGATATTGAGTAGCGAACTAAACTCATTGGATATAAAACTCTTATCGGCACCAGTATCAAATAAGACAGATGCAGTTAAGTTGTTGAGGAGAAACATACCCGTAACCACATCAGGGTCTTGTCGGGCTTCTCCCGAGTTAATCACAAAAGCTCTACCGCGAGCGCTGTTGTTCCTGTTGTTGTTGTTGTTGTTGTTGTTGTTGTTGTTGTTGTTGTTGTTGTTGTTTCTCAGCTTCGGACAGTCATTTCTGAAGTGTCCGGGGTTACCACATTCGTAACAGGTTCGAGGTGTACCGGGTTTGGCTGTGGTGTTAGGAACTCTGCAGTCCTTGGTTAAGTGGCCCTGTCGTTTGCATTTGGTACAGATGTTGCCACATGGACCAGCATGGTGTAAGGTACACTTGGGGCAGTAGGGTCTGCTTCCTTGGTACTTTCTCTTGTCATCGGTTCCCGTTGTATAGGCTCTCACAGTCTCCGACCTTCTGTTCTGTTGTTGGTTGGGGTTTCCTTCCCATTTTCTTTTGTTATCCCCAGACCGGTTCCCCGTGTTTGCAGCAGGTGTCCCACGGCGGACCACCTGGGCCATTAAACTGTGTGCCATACGGACGGCACTTTGAATGGTTCCAGGGTTTGAAGCAGTTACCATTCCTTGGATCTTTACTGGGAGTCCCCAGATGTATCTCTCGATTCTCTTGTACTCGGGGTCCACCATTGTTGGACAAAGGAGTGCCAACTGGTGAAAACGGGTGGTGTAGCTGGCGATGTCGTCGCCCTTAACTGTGAGGTTCCAGAATTCTACCTCTAGTTGTTGTAGTTCCTCCCTGGGGCAATACTCCTCCGTCATCATCTTTTTCAAATCCTCCCAGGGGAGTTGATAAGCGGTGTCAATCCCCACAGTTTGCATGTAGGTGTTCCACCAGGTGAGTGCACCGTCCAAGAAGGTGCAGGTGGAGTACTTGACCTTGCACTCTTCGGTGCAGTCGCAGATACGGAATACGGATTCCATCTTTTCAATCCACCGTAACAGACCGATGGCTCTTTCAGTACCCTTGAAGTTTAAGGGTTTGCAGCTCATGAATTCCTTGTAGGAACAAGGTTTGGCTGGGGTTACAGTGTTCGAGGTATTCTCGCTGCCAACCTGTGGGTTCGATCCGATATTTTGGTTTGTTCCTTGAGCAGCCAAAGCGTCGGCTACTCCTTGAGCGATGAATTGTGCGAGTTCTTCAGCGCTGAAAGTTTGTCTTCTAGGCGGCATGATTCTTAAATAAGGATTTGAAAGAAATGTGGGTTAGTTCATACGAGGGTTATGATTTTCACAGATGTACATTTATGAAGGGGTAATATACAACAGCACAAGTGACAATCACAGATTTAAGCAGCAAGATTTGATATCATTCAAAATACAAGTTCGAATGTTTACAGAATTTAAAGTTTACAAAAGAGACCGGAAAATTTTAGGTCCGGTCGAGACACAAGTAGCTACCGGTTCGTTACATGACAATTATTACACTAATCCCGACGTCGATCTGCCTGTGGTAGTAGAGTGATGATCCGATCGACCGCGTCTGCGAGTCTGCCAGCCTGTCGCGCACTCTCCTCAGCTAGCGTCAACCGTTGCTCTAGCATACGCGAGAGCTTTTCAGCCTCCTGGGAACGCTGCTCACATTGTTGCATTCTAATCCGCAACTCCATAAGCTCGTCCCTCGTATCCGTTGCTAGGTCGTTTGTGAGGTTCACGACTTCTGCTATATCCTCCTGATTCTGGAGGGATTGAGTCATGTCACCATGAAATTCTCTTTGCTCCATTCTCATTGTTTCGAGCCTCCTCTCGTGACGGTAAAGTCTCGCAGCTAACACTGGAACAGTGTGATGAGTGGGTTCCTGAGTGTAGGGAGAAATATCCATGGGTTCTGCGGTTGCCTGGATCCCTTCCTCGCGTCTCCAGGTTTCTAGTGCGTTTGACAACCAGTCCCACTCGCGTGTTCCCGCTTGACAGTGGTCTCTGACTCGAATGCCTGCGGCGTTTCTCGACCGAGGTCTGGCCTGGTTGGCTCGGGTATCGCTCCTGGTGCGTGGGCGACGGGACCCTGAAGAAGCACGAGTGGATGAGTTTGGAGTTTCGTCTCCCTCGGTGATAGCCATGCGGTTAGGAAAGTCTGCCATTCTGTGGTCAGAGTTTTAGTACGTGAGAACTATATATATACGTATGACACACAATACTCTAACAAGTATAGTATGGAACACTTTTGTCCTGCCTCTAATGTTATCAAAGTCGTCTAATGTATTCCCATTTACCATAACCAGATCAAGTCCTGCATCGATCCCCTTTTAATTACACATAGTTGATCAGGCTATGTTAATTTAAAATTGAATGATGAAATTCCTGAGCTAATTATGCCTAATGAGGAATACTACCTAAAAGTTATAGTCTAGGTCCACTAATGCAACCTAGTTCGCTATAACTATGGCTCTGATACCAGTCTGTCGCACCCCCAAATTATGATGCAGCGGAAGTCGGGTCGGGGCGCGACTAATCATGGATCATTACACAAAGTTAAGGCAAACGACTCTATATGAGACGTTTTGAAAATAATACAAAGTAATTACATTAGTAATTCAACCATTTTCATAAAGATTTGAGTTCGCGAATAGTTCAAGAGATTCTAATACATGACCAATATTACAAAATAGTAATGCAAGAAAATCTCTGATGTTTATAAATCATGCGACTCGAGCTATCGTTTCCTTGTAGGCCATCCTACTGTGTCTGCGTACCTGAGATTACATACTAAACGGTCAACATAACGTTGGTGAGTTCATAGGTTTGAAACAGTTATCAAAAGTTGGTAATAATCACAAGATTTAATCAGTGTTGCACGAATGCAAAATAAGAGTATACTATTGCAATGAGTCTCACAGTTCGACGCTTAACCTAGTTTTTGCCTCGGGCAGACGTGTAATCCAATACACCTGTAACAGTCAAATATTAATGCGTCCGTGGGTCGGCTAGAGCGACTAGCCCGGACGGGGATGTCAATCCCCGATAGATCTATCCAATAATACTCGCGCTCATACGATTAACGAACTATGATAAAGTGAGGACTTTTAGTGGATTAAAGGTCTCATGCAATCCGTATAAGAGTTGTTTCAGTACTTGTGATTATAAAACAGTGTATGTAATCTCACCCCATAGTATAAAACAGTAAAAGTGGGGCTATGAGACTCACCTGAGTCTTGAAAGCAGTTGTATCAAAGGTGGGTGTTCGTGTCCCAAAGTGCAATCTCCTAGCGCCCTAAACGCGTAAGATTGTATGTAAGTGGTGGGTTAATGTCCACTTAGGTATGCAAGTGGAGGGTTAATGTCCACTTGTACTAGCCATCCACTCAACTAGTTATGTCCAAAGTTTGTTTGTCGTTCGCGTTTAGAAAACATGTATGGCCCGTTGGTGAAACGTTTAAAAAGGATATTAATTCACTAATTAATATTATCATAATTGTTTTGTGTTTTAAATTGATGTGGTTGACAAACTTTAGGTGTCTCCAAGTTGTCTCTGTAAGTATTTAACTTTGCTGGTTACGGATGATAAAATAAAGTAGTGAGTTGGTCACGTAGTTACATGTATTATTATGAATAACACGTTTTGTGAGGATATGTTTTGGATTCAACTGCGTAGCGAACCCAGATGTTGCGAATTGAAATGTGGCGAAGTGAGTTCAAATGTTGCGAAGCGAACTGAGGTTATCTCTAAAGTTCACAGACTGAAATCTTGCTCACAGACTGAAGGTGTTTCACAGACTGAGGGGTTTCACATCGTTTCTACTGCTCTTCTTGGTTTCTACTGCTCGTTTAGTTTCTACTGGTGACCAAGTTAATACTGCTAGTTCATGTACTTAGTTTCCACTGTTAATGTAATTTCCATGGTTTCCACTGTTGGTTCATTCTTCCTTTGTTTCTACTGTTCGTTAGTTTCTACTGTTAGTTTGTTATTCCTTTGTTTCTACTGCTAATTCAATTCCTTAGTTAATACTGCTAGTGCATTTCTTTAATTAATACTGCTAGTACATTTCCTTAGTTAATACTGCTAGTGTAAATGTTTAGTTAATACTGTTGAGTTAATACTGTTGGTTTCAAAGGTAGCGACGCAAGGGTTGTGTCGCTAAGCTTCAGTCTGGGTGGCACAGACTCAAACTCAAGGGTTTTGCGAGATAAAGGTTGTGTCGCTAAGCTTCAGTCTGGGTGGCACAGACTCAGACTCAAGGGTTTTGCGACATAAAGGTTGTGTCGCTATAATCACAGAACGAAGGCTTCACAGACTGAGATCGATTGCTGCGACACTAAAGCTAGTGTCGCTAAGTCCACAGACTGAGCTCACAGACTCAGCTTTCAGTCTGTATTGGAGGGTTTTTATGACAAGGTCTAACGTTCTTATCTTTACCCGAAATCCTTACACTTTAAATCTCAATGTTTCAATACTTTGTGAAAAGTAAGTTTTATAAATTTTTGACAAACTCGAAGGTGTTCGATTCTTGGGGCAGAAATACAACGATTTCCCGGGAGGTTACTTTTAAAATGTTTGTTTTTAAGGTAGTTTCAAGTAAGTTTTCATTTCGGACCTGGTGAGTGAACTTGCTAGCACATTAAATCCACAAAATCTTACAAATAACACGGAAAGTTTGAAGAAAGTGTGTTCTTACCAGAAAAGTATGCGATGAGTAGGCTGTGGGTGAAAAATCGTGAAGCTCGACTCCTAATTCTCCGTTAAGTTTCTTGTGGTTTTTGGTGAGATTTGAGAGTAAAATGAAAGAAACTGCTTTCTGTTTGTGTTTGTTGTGAGAAGAGAAATGGGAGAAAGTTTTGGTTAAAGTTCTGAAAGTTTTGACTAATGAAAGATTAGGTTGTGTGTGTAAGTAACCAATATGATAACTTTGCATTGGGGAATGTATGGGGCCGGTCTAGGGTGTCTAGGTTGTGTGAGACTTTTAACCAAGGTGGGCTCCACCTGATCTCTTTTACTTTTCTCTTTTATTTTAATTCAATTGTTTGTTTAAATTAAGATCGTTACATTTTAAATTATGTTTTCATTACGATTTCGAGCGGGTTCGCGTTACGTATCGTACGTTTTGCATGAAAACGTCGAGTGTTCGTATATTATTATACCTAAAAATAATATAGGGTAAATAACTACTATTTAATTATAAAATAGGTTTACATTATTTATGAAAAGGGTTTTCACCAACGTCCATATAAATCGAGTCGGACTCCATCCGATTAAAATTGCGTAATTAAAATTAATTACGTATGAGTGTATAATACAATATACAAAATGTTCCGTAATTAGTCCTATTTCACACTAATTACAAGTGGTAATAACCAACCATTTATTACTAATGACGGCCTAATTCGCCGGGTGTCACATGTGGGCAACCCTACGGTTGTTGAGTACCTGAGAAATACACGCTAAAAAGTCAACAATAATGTTGGTGAGCTCATAGGTTTACGTAGTTAAAATCATAGTATGAACCACAAGATTTCAGAGTTATCGTAGTAGCACGAATGCCAAAGTAGATCATAGTATACTATTGCCATGGGCTCATAGTTCCGAAGCTTAACCGTAGTTGGTGTCTCCAGTTAAGTGTATAAACCAGTACACTCGAAATACGAATTATTATGCGTCCGTATAGTAGTTAGAGCGACTAACCCCGGACGGCGGACTGTCAGTTCCCGATAGATCTATCCATAATGTTCGCGCTTAGTATTAACGGGCTATGATATTTGTTGGAGACCATCGTAGTTTGGTTTAGTTTACCCATGCAATCCGTATAAGTGTTTTCATAGTACTTGTGTTCATAAAAACAAAGCAGTGTATTCTCACCCCAAAGTAAGTAAAACAGTAAAAGTAAAAGTGGGGCTATGAGACTCACCTGAGTCTTGTACAGAGTGTTTACAATTAGTAAACAAGTGTTCCCAAACGTAACCTTCTAGCGCCCTAAACGCATAAGGTTATAAGTAAGTAGATGTCTCAAAAGATCATCCATGCTAGTTGTCCACTCAACTATTTATGTCCAAAGTTTGTTTATCACGTGTGTTTAGAAAACGTGTACGACCTGTTGGTGAAAGTTTGTAATAATAATTCTTAAAGACATTATTATTATGTTCCTTTTCGATGTATACTTGTAAAAGTGCATATTGTGCGTATCCGATTAGGTATCATAGTTATGTATTGTCACGCGAATTAAATATTTTGTGAAAACATGACACTTGATGCGAAAGTTCAAAGGGTTGCGACACTATGATAGTGTCGCAGTGCGCGAAACTTGGTGATTGCGAAAGTTGTCAGTCTGTGCGACACAGACTCAGGATTCGGGTGTTGCGACACTAGGGCTAGTGTCGCTAAAGTTCACAGATTGAGGGTTTCACAGACTGTGGTTGTTGCGACACAAGGGTTTGTGTCGCTAGTTAGTACTGCTAGTTGTAAATGTTGCGACACAAGGGTTGTGTCGCAAGTTAATACTGTTGGTTTTAAAAGTAGCGACACAAAGGTTAGTGTCGCTAGTTAGTACTGTTAGTTATAAATGTTGCGACACAAGGGTTGTGTCGCAGGTTAATACTGTTGGCTAGCGACACAAGTTAATACTGCTTGTTTGAAAAGTTGCGACACAAGGCTTGTGTCGCAAAAGTTTTGGGCCGCCTGCGACATAGAGGACCTGATGTGTTTTCGTGTTCGGGAATTTGGTCAAACGTGCTCGGTTTGACCCGAAACTTTTAGGGAAGTCTTAAATATGTTTTTAAAGCTTAGGAAAATTGTCTTTACGTTTCATGGTCAACTCGAAAGTGTCGTTTTATATTTATTGCAAAAACAGTCCATGTGGTCATTTTTCCAGAAATTTGGGTCGTGTTTGTGGCTCGTTTTGACTAGTCAAATGTCGAGATGAAAATCCGAGAAAATTATCAGTTGTTCATATGTGTCTTAACTACTTTAAGTAATTTTTCTAGAATTTTTGGATGGGTCTAAGTATTTTTAGTAATTCCATTTGTCCTCTGAGGTCCAATCTTGACCAATCTGG
This sequence comes from Gnaphalium uliginosum, assembly GCA_963930675.1. Taxonomy (NCBI): domain Eukaryota; kingdom Viridiplantae; phylum Streptophyta; class Magnoliopsida; order Asterales; family Asteraceae; genus Gnaphalium; species Gnaphalium uliginosum. The sequence continues at coordinate 17,148,471 of OZ005686.1, read as the reverse complement.
ACACAAGTTCATAAACTGATTTCTATAGGAAAATCCGCGTATTTTCAGGAGATGACATAGAAGAGCTTTTTGAAGTTAACAGAATTTGTGAGATTTTGGTAACAATTTTAGGTCATTTGGAGTTGTGTAGCTCGAGTTATGGACTCGAGAAGTCGGGTCAAAAATCTGTCACCCGAGACAGAAATGCGACATGTTTTTGTAAAATCGTTTTCGGGTAGCAAACGGTGTCGAAAAATTATGAAACCACTTGGATCTGAAAGTTAACTCTTTAAACTTAATTTTAGACCCAAGAATCGCTCGATTTGGTTAATAAATGAGTTAGATATCGTGTGTCAAAGTCGGGCTGAATTTCCATCCGGAAACTGTTAGTGTTTTAGTGTTTTCAAAAACGATTTTCGACTTTATTTTTGGACATAATCTTGTTATATGGACATTGTAACATGATTATAAGTATGTTTTAAGTAAAATAAAGGGGGATGAAGTTTCTTACAAAGGAGGTGATGAAAGCACAAAGAAATGGACGTCGAGAGCTCGTTTTCTTGCAAACCGAAAGAGATGATGCTATGGTGGTTTATGGTGATGCTCTTGGTGGTTTGTGGTGATTTGGGGAGGGAGAGAATTGAGAGAGGAGGGTGGTGTGTGAAAGTGAATTTGTGGTTGAGTGTGGGAAAAGAGAAAGGAAAAGAGGGTATGGGGAAGAGACAAGGGGGGAGGGCTGCAGATTTTTGTGGGTCCCACCAACATGTGAGTGTCTTGAATTAATTCCCCAATTTGCGTTACGCGCGGTGCTCGTTTACCCGTTCGTTTCGTCGTTCGTTTAAACGTTAAACGTTTATTTTTCAAGTTTTTTCGTTAATGATTTATTCGCGTATATTTTGATTGAAGTTTTATTTAAAATATTTCATTTTAAGTTATTAAAATAATGATCGAGTTCCGTTCGGTTGTCGGGCGCGCTTCGCGCGTTTTTGTCGCGTACGGTACGTTTTGCATAAAACGTAAAGTGTTCGTATATTATTGTACTATAATAATATAATGTAAATAACTACTATTTAATTATAAAATAGATTTACGTTATTTATGAAAAAGTTTTCACCAACGTCCGTATTATTGTGTCGGATCCCATCCGATCGAATTTGCGTAGTTAAAATTTATTTACGTACGTGCGTATAATACAATATACAAAGTGTTACCGTAATTAGTCATATTTCACACTAATTACAGTAATAATGATTTACGATTAGTCACTAATGACGGCATAATTCGCCGGGTGTCACATCTTTGGACTACCTCTCCATACCTATTTATTATTTCATTTTATTTTTTTTGAGTTACTACACTGGCTTGTGAGTTGAAATATGTTATAATTATTATAGAGGTAATGTCATTGCTGCACAAACTACATATATGAAACTTCAGATAAGTAGATTTAACACACTTGAATTCTTTTAAATGTTATTAGACATTTATGATTGTTTTTATATTTTTATTTTCTTATTATATATTTTCATCAAAGATATTTATTTATGCTTTTTTTACTTAGAAAAAATACCCATACTCTTTTTTGAACTACCATATTTATTTATGCTTTTTTTCTTAGTTAAAAATACACATACTCTTTGCTCTTTGGACTGCCTCTTCATACCTATTTATTATTTTATTTTGTTTTCGAATGAGTTGCTATAGCGGTTTGTGAGTTGAAATATATTGTAAATAGTTGTCAATTACCTTTGGTAATTATTATAGAGGTAATGTCATTGTTGCACAATTGAAATGTACAACACAATAACCTAACGTACATATACGAAACATGACTGTAGTTTACAAACTTCAAATAATTTAACACCCTTGAATGTTTCATACCAGTACGGGTAAGAAAACTAGCTAAAAAGTATGAAAAATGATTGAATTGGTAAATATAATAAAATAATTGATAGAAAAAAGAAGGGAGAATAAGTTGAATTTACGTGTCATACAATATATAGATAATACATAATTTAAACATAGTTATATTTAAAATTACTTGAAAAGTATATATTGATATTGTGGAAGAGAAAGAAAATGTAGTAATCGATTCATCCTTTAACACATTATGTATTAATTTTCTCTCTCTTAATTTTCACTTATATTCTTTTACATTAGCCGATCACATATTTAGCTCTCTTTCTAGGCTTACCATTTTGAAAACCTAGAAAATTTAATCCAAAAGTTTCTGGGCCATGATGTAAACCCATAATCTAAGCCCAATTTTGATAACGCATTCCAGTGACAACGGATAGGTTCTAGTTAACGCTCCCATCTTCTGCAACGGTCATATTTTCCCTAAATTCCCATAAATCGCTGTTATAAACCCTAACAACCCGTCATTCAAATCATTCTGTATTTCTCTTTCAATTTTCGCTGTAAATCAAGTTAACAATGGAAACACCAGTTTCATCAAGAAGAATCACAAGATCACAAGCAAAGGCCATCTCATCAAGTGAGTTATTTTATAATTGTATTATTATTTTAATGAAACTGGGTTTTGTTAATTGAACATAAAGTTTATATCTTTTCTAATTTTTAGGAAGTGAGAATGAAGAATCTTTGAAAGGTGGATCGAAATCAAGACAAAAAATTGTAAAAGATCAAGAAAAGGAGAATAAAGCATTGATTGATATAACAAATGGATCACCAATTGTTGGGCTTGCAATTGGGAGTTTAAGGACTCCATCATCAACATGTTCGAAAAAGAGGATAACAGTTTCGAACATGACTCCTGGATCTGGTGAGTCTTTATTGAGGGGTCAAGTGAAAACCCTTTTGCAAAAAGTTGAAGAAGAAGAAGGTGTGATTTCAAAGGCCTGTTTTGATGAACCTGATTCTTTCAACTATAAACGGTTTTTGAATAATCCAATGGCTCCAACGCCTGCTAATACGCCTCAAGTTTATGACTTCTCGACTAGTAACAATAAGGGTTTTGAATCTTTTACTGTCTCCCCTGTTGCTGAAAACTTCAATTTTACTCAGGTATGTTTTGATTATCAATTCCCCAAATGGGTTCTCTCTTGTTTTTTTTTTTTTTTGGTTTAAATACCTTTATAAATGTTTATTAGATTATTTTGATTGAAGTTTATTTAATGTGTTTCTTTTTGGTGTGCATTGATTCTGAACAGATGCTTCACGAGATAATTGTTGCACCAGATCAAGAAGCTAAAAGGGAAAGTGAAACTGATGAAACGAATGTGATAACAAGGTCATTGTTCATGGATTTTTCTGAGGGTTCTGATTCTTCCTTATGGTCCGTTCAAGTAAATGCAAGCACAAGTGATGAATATAAAAATAATCAGGAGGATTATGATGATGTGGTGGTGGATGACTTGTGTGAAGGGATGAGTAAGATAAGTTTGAACAAATTCACTGGGAAACATACAAGGTTTGTGTACAACAGTGATGGGGAACTCGAAGGAGTATTTTAGTCATCATTAAAGATTGCAGACTTCGAAACGGAAGAAGCATTTGAGTGAGGTGGTTTACTGATGACAGTGAAGACGAAAGAAGCATTTGATCTTTTTAAATCTTCTTTATAATGTGGACTGCTTTTGGTTGTCTTTCCTGTGACACCAATTATGGTTTAGTTGTTGTTTATCTAAGGTTTGAAGTTGAATTCTTATTATGTTGTTTTTGAAACAAGCATTTGGTGCTGAATTGATACATCAAACTAGACTTAATGGGTGTGATGAGACTCTAATTGTTTGGACTTACGGAACTATCCAAACACTAGAAAATGTTCTAGATCTATTTTCACCGGAGAATAGAACAACTTCGGTAGCTAAGCAGCAACAACAACAATAATACCTAATCCCACGAAAAGCAGGGTATGAGGAGGTAAGGGTACGAGGAGGTAAGGTGTACCTTCAATCTAAATCTATATTGTATTGGTTACAACATGGAAATTTTGTATTTGGTTTTTGTTTTCGGTTCAAACCTATCTGAATCACGGCATCAATCAAGCAACGATCAAAATCTTGTATCAGAAGTTGATGAGAAGTAATTTTGATTAAACTTCAACTTAAAAAACACTTGATATCTGATGACGATCACTACTTAGTGCAAGTAAAATCACAGCTATGCATAAAGGATACTCGTATAAAAAACAAGCAAACCCATTCTTGGACGTGGAAGCTTAGGTGACGATCACTACTACACAAACCTCTATATAAAATTCGCGCGTTTTCACTTTTCTTTCCCCAGACCACGGTTATAAGATTTAGAGGACCATGGGTCTCACTTTCGAGCCATGGTAAAATTCTTTGAAAACACGAACCACGGTTACATTTAAAGATCAGTGGTCTGTTTTTAAAATACGGACCACGGTTCCTAGTTAACAAACCGTGTTAATTTAGAAAAAAAAAATCGGACTATGCTCTGTATGTTTGAACCTTGGTCCTTTCGAAAATGAATCGGATTACGGTCTCACTAAATTGTAAAATGGAAGCACCTGTGGGCAGAGATTTAAGTTGTTTAGATCAATACGTAATTTACAAAATTAAATTTAAACACATATATGAAAATACATGAGCGTTCTTATCATTTTTAAAATATAAATGTAAGCATTTTAGGAGTTTGGTCACATAGTGTGATATTTAAACATTATTATTATATGATATATATATATATATATATATATATATCTTCATCCATAACCAAAAATTAAACAAAAAATAATATATCATCCCAATAACATCGGGTAATCTAGCACTCCCGCTAGCACGAGAACACATAGCGACGGCAGTGTAGTTTTTGCATCCAAAAAAGGGCCTCTTTGATGATCGGTATGCCCAAGTAGTGAACAACCGTCTACGATGACGGAGGATTTAAACAGTGAAATCCTAGTTACGAAGGAATCATGGATATAATTAAGAAAAAGAGGATCATAAAAAAGGGATCTGATCAAAAGAAAAAAAAAAGAGGAAAAGGAGACTACCTCATATTGTTACCTTTTTAGGTGAAAAAAAATCATAACCTGATTTGTGTATTTTATAAAAGTTAACGTGTACGCGCTAGACAAGTTTATTGTATGAAATAGACCACGTTTTTCAAGAAAGAACTAGGATCTTTATGGGAATGTACTACGGTTCTTTACAAGAGAATTGTGTTCTATTCTAAAAAATTATAGAAAAAAGTGGTCAACATATGTAATATACATTAAATTGTAAGTAGTTGTTGAGTTGATGTGCTACATGTGCATGGCATTTAATATATTTAAAAGTGTCAACGGGTGAAGGCCTAGACCACGGTTCTCAAGTAAGAACCATGGTATTTAAGGGGATCATGATCTATACTTAAAAACGCCCGTTCTAACAATTTATTATTTACAACCATAACAATTTTTATTTCTCGTTATTTAATAAAAGTACACATGTAAATAAACATGAAATTCATACGGATTTGATAATTCATATACCATGAATAAATATAATCATATTAAAGAAAAATGGCTACCATAACAGTTTAAATGTAATCAACAATAACAATCTTATAACATAACGTACAACACCCTATAAACATCTATAATTGCAATCTTATAACATAACGACACGTCGTCCATGTCACGATAACACATAACTGCGGCCTTGATTTGCGGCAAAAGCCTTTCAACCAATTGCATGAAGGTGGAAAGACCTACTTCGCAACATCATCATATCTACCTGTGTAAAAAACATATGATTTTATTATAATTGTAGATGTACGTACACCTGAGATCATCCCTACTATTAAATACTCTCTCTTTTAATCTCCTTTGAAGCCCGGCCAAAGGACTCTAGCTACTTGATGTACATTTGAGATCAATTACCGGTGGCACTTAAGAGGATAAACTGAAGAAAACAGAGGGGATCCGTCCGTACACTCGGGCGTAAAACAGAGGTACTCCACCATCACTGTTATGTGCGATATTGTTTAAACAAATATGTGTAACAAAATCTGTTTTTGAACGAAACAAACAACAAAAGTTTCGTTCCAATGTCTAGAAGTCATCAACCCAAGTTCCTTTAAAATGTTATTTCAAATACATCCTCAAAACATTTTCACACCAATGTTAAAGGTATGTTTTAAACCATTCTAACAAACATACAAGTTTTTTTTTTCATACTTGGCACATGAAATCGTTTTCTCCATTTCTATTCATATAAGCGTTATGTCAACTGATTGAATTTATAGGACTTTTTCTCAAGATCAGTCTCCAACGAAGAAACAAATTTCACATACATAAGTGTTTTGTCAAAAAAAAACTAGCCTTACAAAATGTTTTTTCCACAAAACTTTGTCTCAAAACGATTACAAAAATCAAACGTTACATTAATATGCTTTTTCTCAAAAGGCTAAACTTATAAAATGTAATCAATCAGTTCCACAATTTGGTTTGATAGATTAACTTTGCTTTAAAACATGTTATGTACCGATTTGAGGCATATATGAAATATTTAAAGTCCTATTTCGATCAAATCTGAAATCTAAGCATGTTTCAGATTACAACTTCATTCAGAAATACAACATTTTGTTTTACCAAAATCGTAGTCCAAATCAATTTTGTATTTTGATCGATACAAAATTATGCAATCTGCTCAAATTGTGTAGTAAAAAACAGGACAACGTCAATTGTTTAAACTTGCAAATAGCTAGCTTTTCATGGTTATAAAACTAACCGGCATCCAAAACATTTATGCTTATAATCTATCTTATGGGAAAATTCCATTTAATGTTTGGATAGACTAGCGCAATATAGAAACGTTTCAAGGCAAATATCAACCAAACTGAAAATAAAGGTTAACTAAAAAACCATTTCGATTAGGGTTATCCAAACTATATTGTAAACGTGATTGTTTTGTAGTATCCACTTCTTAGAATTCAACAAACAAAACCATTCTTGTAACAAAAGTTATATGTAGAATACATTCTACACCATTATAGCATTTTTCAAAATATGTTAAACTACATTTTAACAATTGATCTTCAAATTGTTTCGCATAATTCGTTTATACAAAGAAACTTATCAAAGTTTCTATGAAATTTATTTGGGTAATGATTATAGAATCTGTTTTAAGATTGTATGTAAAATATATGTTACTCAAATATAATTTCAATATATTATTACTGTTTATAAAATGTAACTTGTTGATGCAAAATCAACACCGTGTGACAAAGCTTGTGTAGAAATCTTAGCCTGATAAATATTATACAAACTGTGAATTTGTGAGAACTTATTTTAAGTTCGCAGGTACTGTTCATGAGAACTTATTTTATGTTCGCAGGTATTGTTAATGAGAACTTATTTTAAGTTCGCAGGTACTGTTCATGCGAACTTAAATTAAGTTCGAAGGTACTGTAGCAGTAACTATATATACGCAGTTTCTGTATTCAGTTTTGTTTGTTGGAGTGTGTGCGCGAATAGTGATTGAGAGAGTTCGTAGTTTGAAGCTTATCTTTGTTTTCTGTAATTGATTAATATCAATAAAAAGAAACTTATTTACGTTGATTGCATGCGATTTGCATTTCACGTATAAACAAAATTAACAAACGGATTCCGCACGTTTCGTTAATTCGATTCAAAGACGAGGTCAAGAGGACTTACATGTGGTATCAGAGCCTTCTATTCAAGACATAGAGGTGATTTGAATTGGTTTTTACGTGAAAGTTTGAAGCTACGGTTAAAGAAACCCACGTGATCAATTCGACGTTAAAAGTTGAAGTTAAGATCAAATTGAGACCGTAATTCACTTCAGTTAGTGATTCCGCATCAAATGAGCCCAAATATGTGAGAATTCAACGGTGAAATTTGAGTTTCGAAATTTCTGGGTTTTTTCTACGCATCTAATGTTCTTGATGTGCGAACTTATTTGAACATTGCAAACTTATTCTAGATAACCGTTTTTCGCGAACTTGTTCTTTGGTGAACTTAATTTCTGCGAACTAGATGTCTGCGAACTTATTGATCATGCGTACTTATTTCGCGGGAAATCGAGAAAAAGTTTTGTATTACCAAATTTTGTTCTTAGGCTTAAAAGTATTCAATTTTAGCTCGGAAAAAGTTTCATTTTACCCGAGTATTTTTGGACGATTTTGAACGAAATTTTGAGAGGGAAGTTCGGACAAAGCTTAAAGTTGAAATTTTGATAAAATGGCTCTCTCACAAATGATTCCAGAAAAACCTCCTTCTTATTGGACTTTTCACAATTATACTCCTTGGAAGACTAGTTTTGAAGAATACATTGCGTTTTACGATCCAGATTTATGGATATCTATTACAGAGCGGTATGAGAGATCAAGAATAATGGATCCGGGATTTGGTGACATTATGTCGCACCCCCAAATTTACTATGCAGCGGAAGTCGGGTCGGGGTGCGACTAATCAGAAATCATTACGCAAGATTACATTGAACGACCACTATATGCATCGTACATTGATAATCCATGTGTTTACAATAATCTGTGAGTTCGCGAATAATCCTAGAGATTTTAATACATAACTAAAGGTACAAAATAGTAATGCAAGAAAAATCTCCAATGTTTGTAAATCATGCGACTCGAGTTAGAGTTCCCTATAGGCCATTCTACTGTTGCTGTGAACCTGAGAATACATACTAAAATGGTCAACAATAATGTTGCTGAGTTCATAGGTTTAGATATCAAAGTATAAATGTGAACCACGATATTTAATTGTTTTGCACGCATGCAAAATAATGTATACTACTGCCATGAGCTCATAGTCCGAAGCTTAACCGATATGAGTTTGCCTCCTGCAGATGCCTAATCCAGAACATCCTTATGAACAAATAATAATGCGTCCGTTTGACCAGTTAGCGCTACTAACCCAGATGGGGATGGTCAATCCCGAATAGATCTATTCATTAATACTCGCGCTAAGATCCATACTAACGAAACTATGATGTGTAGAGGACTTTTGTGTGGATTAGAAAGTAAAAACCACTCATGCAATCCGTATATGTGTGGTTCTGTACTCGTGTTCATGAAAACTGTGTATATATTCTCACCCCAATAGTTAAAAACAGTAAAAGTGGGGCTATGAGACTCACCTGAGTCTTGAAAGCGAGCGTTTAAATTAATAAACGTATATCCAAAGTGTAACCTTCTAGCGCCCTAAATGCATAAGGTTATGAGTAAGTGAATGTCTCAAAAGATCATTCATGCTAGTTGTCAACTCAACTAGTTATGTCCAAATGTTTGGTTATCGTTTGTGTTTAGAAAACATGTACGGTCCATTGGTGACGTTTTGTAATAATAATTCATGAAGACATTATTATTATGTTGTGTTTCGTTGTATACTTATAAGAGTACATGTGTTGCGTGTTCGAGTAGTGTCGTATATAAATATTCGTTGTTAAGTGTGTTTGATGCCTTGTGAAAACATAGACTTGATTAAATTGTTTTAAGCGACACAGAGGGTTAGTGTCGCAGGTTACTGTGACACTTGCAATGGTTGCGACATTGGCTTAGTGTCGCAGGTGGCAAGTATTAAATTTTTATTGCGACACTGAAACTTGTGTCGCAGTTGAGAAAATCAATAAGTGTGCGACACTAAAGTTTGTGTCGCATGTTGCGATTTCAAATAGATGTGCGACACAGGGGTTAGTGTCGCAAGTTAATACTATCAGTTATAAGTGTTGTGACACAAGGGTAGTGTCGCAGGTTAGTACTGCTGGTTTTAAAAGTAGCGACACAGGGTTAGTGTCGCACCTGATTTGGGCCTGGTGCGACACTAAGGATCTGATGTGTTTTCGGGTTCGGGAACTTGGTCAAACGTGCTCGGTTTGACCCAAAACTTTTACATGACTCTTTAAATATGTTTTTAGGACTTATAAAAATTAGAGTTACGTTTTATGGCTAACTCGAAAGTGTCGTTTTTAAATTTCGTGCCAAAACAGTCCATGAGTTAGTTTCTTCGAAATTTATACGTTTTTCGTGGCTCGTTTTGACTAGTCAAAGTGTCGAGATAAAATCCGAGAAAAATATCAATTGTTCCCCTTTGTCTTAACTACTTAACATAATTTTTCCGTAATTTTTGGGTAAATCTAAGTATTTTTAATAATTCCATTTATCCTCTGAGGTCCAAGTTTGACCAATCTAGACACATGTTCAAAGATTAAATTACTGAGAAAAATCTACAAAACTTCAGAGAGCATAATCATATTACTTTTAAAGCTAACAAGATTTGTGAGATTTTGGCGAAAACCTCATGTCGTTTGGAGTTGTGTAGCTCGAGTTATGGACCCGAGAAATTGACACAAAAATCTGTCACCCGAGACAGAAATGCGACATGTTTTTGTAAAATTGTTTTCGGGTATCAAACGGTGTTGAAAAATTACGAAACCACTTGGATCTGAAAGCTAACACCTTAAACTTAATTTTTGTCTTTTAAATCGTCCATTTTCTTTAAGTTTTGAGTACGAAAAGTCCCATTGAAGTCGGGCTACATTTCTGCCCAGAAAGCTGTTTACATTTTGTGTCTTTAAAAATGTTTTTCGACTTTGTTTTTGGACATGATCTTGTTAGATGGACATTTTAACATGAATATAAGTGTGTTCCAAGTAAAATAAAAGGGGGATGAAGTTCCTTACAAAGAAGACGATGAAAGCACGAAGAAATGGACATCGAGAGCTCGTTTTTTTGCGTTTTCTTGCAAACCGATGAGGTGGCGTTATGGTGGCTTGTGGTGGTGATTGTGGTGGTGTTTGGAGGGGTTTCTTGGGGCTGGAATCTGCAGAGATCAAGAGAGGTGGGAGAGAAGAGGTGGAGTGTCCGATTGAGTTTGAATGAGTGAAAGAAAGTGAGGGAGTATGGGATGTAGAGTGGGGAGAAAGAGATATGGGAGGTATTGAGCATGGGCGTGGGGGCCCGGCCAAAGGGTGGGGCCCACTAGGGTGTGGTGTGTTAAATTTTGTTTCCCAAATTTACGTTACGTGTGGTGCCCGTTTACCCGTTCGTTTCGTCGTTCGTTTAAACGTTATACGTTTATTAATTATGTTTTCCATTAACGATTTATTTGCGTAAATTTTGATTAAAGTTTTATTTAAAATACTTCATTTTAAGTTATCAAAATATAATTAAAGCTTCGTTCGGTTGTCAAGCGCGATTCGCGCGTTTTCGTCACGTACGGTACGTTTTATACGAAACGTAAAATGTTTTATATGTTATGGTAATAATATAATTTAAATAACGATTGTTTAATATAGTTACGTTATTTAAGGAAATATTTTTCACCAACGTCCGTATTATTGTGTCGGATTCCATCCGATCGAATTCGCGTAATTAAAATTATTTACGTACGTGTGTATATATAATAATATTTGCCGGGTGTCACACATTATGTGCAAACCAATTAAATTGATGACTGATGACGAACGCATGAAGTTCAACAGAGATAAGAAAGCGTATGAGGTACTCATCAGTTGCGAACCAAAAGGTGTGCTACATTTGTTCACAAGTGCTGAAACTTCCTACGATTTATGGGTAGCATTAGAAAATAGTTTTGGTAGAACAGAGATAAGGTCAAAAAGTTCGGACGATGTTATTAGGGAGAAGTTGCTGAAGAAGGATGAAGAGGTTCAGGAACTTCAATCACGGATACTCAAAATGGAGACTGAACGCGAAGAGATGCGTTTACAAATCGTCGAACTAGAAAAGAAAATTGCAGAGTTTGAAGATCAACAAACGGTGATGAACAAACTTCAAGTTGATCATGATCTTGCAATAAAAATGGTGAAAGCTCTTCGTGAGTAAATGATAAAGCCTCTCAATCACACACACCGCTAGTGAAGGAAAAGACAAGGGAGAAGATTTACACGGATAAATCTTCTGAACCATTGGTGAGAATGGTTCGTACGAAAAAAATTTCTCAGTTTACAAATTATTCTTTGCAAAAGAATAAGGAGTATTCGGAGAAATCTCAATCAACCAAACAGCATAAACATCAAACGGTTGATTGCTGTGATTCTGGTTACTCTCAACATGTCAAAAGATCGGTTTCATTTCAAAAGCTAAAAGGAGCTTTCAAACCGACACGGCGACCAGAATCAAGACAAACAAAATCTTATAATTACACACGCGCGCAAATGCTTGCGCTTGCACCACCACGATGTCCTCATATGATGCAAAGGCGGCGGAAAGATTTTGTTCCTTTCTCCCCACGAGAATGTCGTTTGGCATTGGTTCTACGTACCGAGTTTAGATATGAAACTATAGGTGTCAATTTTCGGTAGAACCCAATCTCTTTAGATTACATAGATGAATCTTACAAGAGATTATCGAAGATTTCAAGAACAATTGGAACCGTGCTCAAATGGGTTCCAAAAGTTATTGTTTTGCTTTTGAGCACGGGTTTCAATATTTATTAAAAGAGAAAGTGGAGATTGAGGAGAAATAGGAGATAGAGGAGAAAAGAAAAGGATGATCCAGCAACATTTCTTACGTATCATATTTCTCTTTGCATACGAATCTTCAAGAGTACGAGGAGGATATCTGTTGTTTAGGGGGATTATCTGATTATGCTTATGGGGATCAGAATTGGGATCAGAATTATGAACAGGCAGATTCTTGAAGACATCGTGAAGTTGAGACAAAGGGAGAGTTGATTGATACGGATTATGTGAAGAAATGGATGTGTGCTGAAGACTAAAGATCAAAAGTTTTCTACAAGCTATTGTCAAGGGGGAGTTTCTGTTGATACATTCTTGATAACATCAAATAATGTCTTATTTATATTCTAATATTCCCTTATTTCTAAGCATTTTTATTGCAAATTATTTATATATATTACTGATTTCATTTATATTTGCAAAAAGGTGTTTAAATTAAAGAAATAAAGAAAAGGAACGAAACGGGCTAAAAACCAAAGAAAATGAAGAGAACATCAAGAACCAAGAAGATTGGGCTTAGAGAGAAGATTAATCCCAAAGAGGATAAGATATTGGGCCAAGAATAAAGATTAAAATCGGATTTGTGAAGTTGAAGCACAAAGGATAGAGCCCATGCCCGAGTTCAGAATATTTTGGAACCAACATTCAGCCGGCGGTGGGAATATCCAACCGGCGGTTGAACCTAAATCAGGAAGGCGGTCGAACGCGCGGGTCAAAATCCAGGTTTTCAGGTAAAAATCCAACCCAACCGGCGGTTAGATTCGCGATCCTGAAATCTATAAATAGAGGCCATTATCAACCCATATACATATACAATTAAATACGAATTAAGTAAACCTTAATTCGGTTCTAGGGTTTAGAGGTCGACTAAATGAGGTATTTGGAGGCTAGGAAGCTAAGGTTTGAAGGTTTTCAACCCTAATGAACATTAGTTCGGTTTGTTGGGTTTGATTCTTAATCTTTTCTATTTATTATGTGTAATAATATGTTTCTAGATCTGATTAGGTTTACTGTAAACATGAGCTAATTCTTTTATTGTATTTACTTAGATGAATGATTATTAGATGAAGGTTTTATGATATGTTTATGTTGATTCAAGTTATGAATGGTTATTAAGTTTATTTGAAAGATCCATATTAATTGTGTGTTAATTAATTGTTACTTAATGTGGTCAAAAGATTTATGTTATAACTAACGTTTGTATAAGTTGATTGATTATTTGCAATTAAGTAATTTATTATTTAATTGTGGCTTGAGACTGTAATCGGTAATAGGTTAAGAGACTAGCAATTAATATAACATAATTGATATGATAATTATTTAACCAATAGTTATAGACTTACGTTAACACGAGGTCGTTGAATGAATCTTAATGATCTGTTGATAGGATTAATAGCATAAAGTTTATGTTAATAACACGTTTTAGTGTATTCAAGAGAATTTAGTATTAAGGTAAGGTTTATTAGGGATTAGTTAACCTTAACAGGAGGTTGTCCATATCTGTTGAAATCACCATAATAAACAATCAACAATTCAATAAACATATATGAAACTTGAATCGAAGAATCACAATTCTAAATAAATATATGCGTATCTATCTGATTACTTTCAAGTTACTTTTTATCTTTTTAATTGTTTATATTTTAATTAGTTTTCTTATTAAAAATTGTTCGTACGGAACTAAAACGCACCCCTTATTTAATTGTAATTTGTAATTTTAGGTTTAATTAATTATTTTAATTTACACCGATTCCCTATGGTTTGACTCGATCTTACCAAAGCTATACTATAATACGAAAATATTCTTGCCTGGTTGTGTTTAAGTTTACTTTAGTATTTCCAATCAATTAAAACTTGTTATTTTTAACTACAACTTAACACGCATCAATTCTCATGAATAACAAGAGCTTGTTTAGAAAAACTTAGCTCATCTATGTACAAAGATCTCTACAAGCTTGTGTCAAGGGGGAGTTTGTTGATGCAAAATCTACACCGTGTGACAAAAACTTGTGTAGAAATATTAGCCTGATAAACGTTGTACAAACTGCGAATTTGTGAGAACTTATTTTAAGTTCGCAAGTACTGTTAACGAGAACTTATTTTAAGTTCGCAGGTACTGTTCATGCAAACTTAAATTAAGTTCGCAGGTACTTTTGTAGTAGCTATAAATACGCAGTTTCCGTTTTCAGTTTTGTATTGGAGTGTGTGCGCGAATAGTGATTGAGAGAGTTTGTAGTTTGGAGCTTATCTGTGGTCTGGTAATTGATTAATATCAATAAACAGAAACTTATTTACATTGATTGCATTCGATTTACATTTCACGTATAAACAAAATTAACGAATGAATTCCGCACGTTTCGTTAATTCGATTCAAAGACGAGGTCAAGAGGACTTACATAACTTAATATAATTACAAATAAGTATAAACAAAATTATATCAACAAATAATAAACGAACTAATAAGAAACAATTAAAATTAAAACACATACAACAAATAAGTAAACGAACTTATCTTGAAGAAGACCTAATCGAGGCTCGACAAACTCATTTGAAAAAGACCGAGGCCCGTGTTTGACACGGTTCCCTTAAAACAGATTTGCCGTCTGTTTCCCAGGGTACAACGGCCGAAGCAGCTTGTACTGCCGGACTTGACTAACACTGCCTGAGATTTCATCGGAGAATACTTGTATCTCCTTTAGTGAAAAAGGTTTTTTTTTTTTTTTTTTTTTGAATGAAGGCTAAATGCCTCTATTTATAACTTGCTTAGTCTCTTCAAGTTTTCTTCACGCACCGATGTGGGACAAACTCAAAAAACACACAAGTTACAAATCAAATGTCATACTTTGTTAATTGATGTCACATTCATATTAGCTCCGATTTGGACACATAATATCACGTTTCGAAGCTCTCATCAAGGAGGACACAAATACGTAAATAAATATTTATATGTACTACACATACATATAAAATCATGTGTCCAAAGTTAGTGAAAACTTACATGGTTTTACTAAATTTTTCAATAGTAACAATATCAAATATCATTAATCTTTTTATTAGCATTACACTTCTTGTTCACTTGTGCTCATCGGTGTGATCATGCGGTGTTCTTGAAGCTGGGTATAATGTGTTTATACTAATATTAAAAGACATAATACTTCAGTTATCACACTCAACTTTCTAAATGTCTCGTATTAGTCCTAAAAACTCTTATTACATTGGAATTAAAACTTTTACTGAATGAATCTACGATAACCGATGTATTTGGCAGCAAGTCCAACGAGCATCGGTTATGTTATTTCATTTAACGATCACTAGTTATAAAGTCTTGAATTGAAACTGAAAAGGTTGAAAGTCTTGATGAGCTTATTGAATCTACGATAACCGATATAACAGGACCCATCTTAATATAAGGACCAGGTTGATAACAAAATGCGATTAAATTCATATTAAACCGATTTCGTTCATTCGATAGACTTGGATGTTCTTGAAGATCGAGTACCCTTCTTTATTAAGAAAATCCCACCAAATGAAGGAATCTTGGTTTTTCTTTGGGATATCTTTTTTAATGAAGACGGGCTTGTTTGTTGTATTTTGGGAGCTTCAACCATCACTTTGGTTAAAGAAGGAGGGCTAGCAAACTTAACTGACCTCTTCTTTTCATAACCGTAGTATTCATCACTTTCATCGTTAGTTTCTTCAATCTCCGGATGATTTAGTTTACCTTTTGATGGATTTTTAGTAAATTTGATCTCTTCTATCTCCTTATAAATGGGCGGGTAGCATGGTTCTCTTCTTGACTTGAGTTTTTTGAGCTCAGACTTGGTCTCTTCAAGCTCTTGTTTGAGCGATGCGAGATAGTAAGCCATGCATGTGTCCTCCTCCTTTGCTTTCTCTAGTATTTGTTTCGTCTCTTCGAGCTCTGCTGCTATCACTCCAACTTTTGTTCGGCACCGGTGGTTGTTTTCCCCTTCTACGCTCACCGCCTGTCAAGATAAGTAGCACCAAACGTCCTTAGAGATATATAATCACATGAAATCATATTTGATGATCTTTAATTTTAGCATATATATTATAGCTTGAACAAAATAAAATTTAGGATGACCAGGTGTACCACTTACAGGTTTTGCAAGACGTAAAGAAGAAAGTAATGAACAAAACTTCATTTGTACTAACATTTTTCTAGCTTGTTTATTATTTGATTGTTTATTATTTGAAAGTGTATTATACTTTACATCTTTTACTATTGTATATGGTGTATGATACGGGACACATCACCAAGACGACTAGTTTTCAGAATTTTTGGTCAACTTAAAAGAATAAACTGAAATAATATAAGCATTCATATTTAATGTGTGATATATGACCGGAAAGCTCAATTGTCTACTTTCCTATGCAAAAAACGGTGTCTTATTTGGTGTTTTCTAGTAGAAGTTGTGGTTTTTTTTAACTACATAGTGTTTTAAAAGATTCATCCGAATTTCAACATGCTTTTTGAAGTTGGAGTTTCTTGAGTTGTTAATGGTTTAGTGAGTTGGTTTAATTATTCTTCGACTCTTGCCTTTTAATATTTTGGAAGTTAATGTACTTTTAATATTTCGAGCCCTATATAAAGGCTTCCAATATGTAAAAGCAAAAACATAAATGATTATGAGAGTTTTAATAAAAAGTAAGCTATTCAAGCTTGTATAAGTGTTTTTATACATGAAAGGAGCCGATTGATTGATTGTTCTTGGTGTGGTGTTTGGATCACTACTAACATTTTCTTTCGCCAATTTGAATGTTCTTGGTGGTGTTTAAATACTTTATTTTTGAATTATTCAGATTGTTAAGTTTGATGGTGAAAACTTTATCCAAGTCATATCCCTTATTCTTAATTCGTATTTTCTGTTTTGCATATCAATAAAACTATTTCTATCTACTACGTATCAGTGTACATTGAACATGTCAATTCTGTCTATATTGTATGTACACTTTCTTTTGCGACATTCTATTGTATGAATTTTTTTTTTTTTGGCATTCTATTGTATATCAGCATACAATAGAATGCCAAAAAAGAAAAGTGTACATATAGTATACAGAATTGACAAGTTAAATACACTCAATAAATCAAATGAAAATATATCTCATACAATAGTAAAAGATGCAAAGTATAATATAGACTTTGAAACAATAAACCATTTTACTTATATAGTCTGAAAAGTAGCTTGGTCAAAATACGATACAATATACATAAAAAAAAAACAATTAAATCAGCATACTTTATACATATGTGGCAATTATATGACACAAATTTAACACAAAAATATATACAAAACACATATTTATATCCATCAACTTTGGATACAAATATTTGTAATACTAATTTGTTCATAGGTTATACACCGTTTTTATTGTTTTATTGTTTTAAGGTGTATTAAACTTTACCTCTATTCCTATTGTATGTAGCGTATTTTTTCAAAACTTATATTATATGTATTGAACATATCAATTCCGTTTATTGTACGTACACTTTCATTTTTTGGTGTTTTATTGTATGTTTGAGGAAACATACAATAGACGAAAAACATACAATAGAATGGCAACACAAACACACAATATAACGTCAAAAAATGAAAGTGTACATACATACATAGATAGAATTTACAAGTTCAATAATACAATAAACCGAATAAAAGTACGTCTCATAGAATAGATAGAATAGTTTAAATTGACAAAACATAATACATTTTGATATAATAAACTCTAGATTATAGCCATATAAGTATCAAAATAAGTGGCACATAAGATACAATAATCAAAAGCATTATCATTTCCACCATCAAATTAGATAGAGAGATCGAGGTAAATAACCTGTTTGAGCTTCTGGCCGTGATAGACCTCTTCGGCCAATACTTTTTCTCCGAATAAAATGACAGCTTCTTTAACTGACTTGAATGGCCGCCGCATATCGATCTCCACTCTTCCTCTCACCACCAGTCCTTCCTTTATCTCCATAAAAAAAATAAAAGAAAAAAAAAAACTTTGTTCAAAAACGCTAATTTAAAACACAAACTCACACTGAAAGGTAAAATGCAGTTTGGGAAGTTATAATAGAAAGAGGGAGAGCGAGCATAGGGAAAAATAAAAAAGAGAGTTAGCTTTGCTTCCACTTCACTAGAATTCTGTTAATGGAGAGTGATGTCTTTAGTTTGGTGGTTACACCATCTTATTCCCTTTCTAATCCTTTAATTTCAACCACCCCTACGTATTTTAGCACATAATCTAGAGTATTATACAAGTATATATGTGTTAAATACACGTATATATGTTAAATACAAGTAATTTTAAATGTGGGGCGGTAACTAAAGTTAAACAAATCAATTATAGGAAGAAAAAAGTCATATATATATATATATATATATATATATATATATATATATATATATATAGGTTTAAATAATAAGTCAAATTTTCATAGGAACGTAAAAGTGACTTTAAAATTACTTTTTAAATATCCAAAGTACGTTATTTTACAAAAAATTTCTTCATCTTTATTCAAATAAGCTTTAGAAGTTATTTTTCAAACAAAAAAAATTAGACGTTTTTTATTTATTATTTACTATTTTTTTTTTTCATAATAATCACATTTTATAACTTGATAATCACATGAATAATATGTGATTATCAAGTCCTATTTTGTGATTATCTTGTACACATGATAATCACATTATATTATAAATGAATCACATTTCATTATCATGTTATATTTTGTAATTATCTTGAATAATCACAATAGTATTAACTGTAAAAAAGTTAAAAAAAACAAATTAATATTTTTTATTTATATTTTTATCATAAATTTTAAAAGTTTTATTAATAATAATCAATAATTTTTTTTGAAGAAAAACTTGTTTCGAATAATTATAAAGTGTTTTTAAAGTCATTTTTATGTCTCTACGAAAATTATTATAGTTGTCAAAATAAGAACGACTAAGAATACTTCATATTCACACATATAGCTGTCAAACATAATATATTCTACGTTCCTACAAAAATTAATTTCGACAGTGTGTGATTCTGAAGCGTTCTTACTCGCTCTTATTTTAGAAGTGTTTTTATTTGATCCAAACTCATATATATATATTAGACTCCAAACCCATATATATATATATATATATATATATATATATATATATATATATATATATCGATTATAACGAATGTTAACGATCAATACCTAGTCTTTAGAATGTTGGAGAAGTCTCTGGAATCGCAGGAGGCACGGATGTCCGGATTAGCAAAAGTCTATTAGGTTTAAAACCTAATTTACATTTATACTCGTCTCGGTTCGCAAGTCACTGGGCTCTGCGAACTGACTCAGTTCGCAGCCCATATTGGCCTAGCGAACTGACTCGGTTCGCAGGTCACTTTTGTCCTGCGAACTGACTCGGTTCGCAGGTCACTTTTGTCCTGCGAACTGACTCGGTTCGCAGCCCAATTTTGTCCTGCGAACTGACTCGGTTCGCGGTCAAACTTGGTCAACATCTTTCAGCACTTTAATATTTAACTCTAAAATGTTTACCAACTAATAGCTTTCATTTACAATTCAAAACCGATGTACAAACTTGATTACAATTACCAAAAGTCTATTACAAGCTAGATCTGTTGTCATAAAACATGTCTCAACAATCTTATTATTGGTTAAATATTTATTCGTTAGTTACTTTTCACAATTTGTTTCACGCTAAATCACTATATATAAAAAATGGTTTAAAGTGTTAAACTTAGTGTTAGAATTCACACTCACTAACAAACTAGACCGGTCCAGGTGCTCCTGAGTATAAAAGTAAGTTATTAAGGTAAACAGATATGAATTTAAAACATCGAACTTTGAAAGTGAAATATCAACATAAAAAGAGATTACAGTATCGATTAAACTAATAATATATTATAATATAATAATACTAATCACTAACTTATAGATCTTTTATGACGCATGTACCATTGATTTGCAATTTGAGTATAAAACAATACTCGGTGAATCTTTTATCACGCGTAATATCTTATTGATAATGTAACTTTTATATTACTTTAGCAAACATAACTGTATTAGTATTATGTTTGTAAAAGAGTTTTTATTTGTTATCATGATTTACGAATAATACTTAATGTGATTTTTCATGCCATTGATTATCGTTGGTAGGAGTGTTTATTATTTGGTTTAATTGAATAACTCAACTGATCCATATATTGTTTGGATATTTTAGATTAGGTTATTTGGATTTGTTTGGTTTTTGGGTGATACCAGATAAGGAATCAGTTTAATGGTTCGTTTTTGGTTTCAATATTTTCAATTAGGGACCACTCGAAAAACCGAATAAGCATCAGTTGTTAATAGTTATCTTTGATAATTTAATTCTGATAGCCGACATACAACTCTAATTATCTCAAATACAAATATATTTATCCAAATAACCTAATATGAACAGTTAAAATGCTTTTACTTAGTATTTGAAAAATTCAAATGTCATAATAATCTAAATCATAATTTAAGACTTTTATCTGGCTAAATCGAAACTCGGCCGAATAACCCAAACTCTTATATGGTTGGTTTGGATTGGGTGACATGTAGTTTGAATTGGGTCTTAAGTGGATTAAGAGTTGACCAAAAGCCGAATAAACTAAATCATATAACTCTATTAACTCGAAACACGACCGATTAAACACTCCTAGTCGTTGGAATACCCGTATGCCTACTTTTGATGGATAAATTTACAATATATACAAAAATTAAAAATTTTAATTAGTAATTATCATTTTAATTATGAAATATATATATATATATATATATATATATATTAAAGATATTATATTATGAAATATTAAAGACTTGAATATCTGTTCATTACTTTCACCAAATTTAAAAACGTTTTATGGAGTCAAAATTTATTAAGTGTTACACCTTTTACAGTTAATTATGACGAACTTTAAAATTTAATATTGTATTTATTTAAGTTATAAAAAACGTATATTGAATACATTTTGCGCATATTTTGCTACATAAATAAAGGGAAATTAGTCAAAATACCCTTTTTAAAAAACTTTTATAAAAAGTTACCCTTTTTTTAAAAAAATGCGTTTTTACCCCACCCGGACGCATAATCGGGACGCAAAATCTCGTTCCCGGACGCAAATCTTCGTACCCGGACTCGTGACCGAGAAATACAAGCCGGTGACCGAGAAATGCAACTCGGTAACCGGGACGCAAAACCCGGAAGAAATTTGCGAATGCAAATTTCGTCTCGGTTTTTGCGTCCGGGTGACCGATTTGGATTTCTCAGTCACCGGCTTGCAATTCTCGGTCACGTGTGAGGGTACGAAGATTTGTGTACGGGAACGAGATTTTGCGTCCCGAGTATGCGTCCGGGTGACTCGGTTGCAACCCGAAAATCCGTAAAATTTAGGTTATGTAAACAAAAAAAAAATGGCTTTTCAGTTCAAATTTTTTTACAAACCCGAAACCTCAAATGGCGCTAACGACGAAAATTAAAACCCGAAGCC
Organism: Gnaphalium uliginosum; assembly: GCA_963930675.1. Lineage (NCBI taxonomy): Eukaryota > Viridiplantae > Streptophyta > Magnoliopsida > Asterales > Asteraceae > Gnaphalium > Gnaphalium uliginosum. Next base: position 17,126,521 of record OZ005686.1, on the reverse strand, counting down.
TGTAAGAAGTTCGCAAGTTCAAATCGAAAAGGAAGCACGCAAATCTCGTACGCAAATCTCGAAAGATGTCTATTTATGAGGTACAACCCCATTTAAACTTTGAGTTATCGTTATATTTCCCGAATTTATAGTTGACATTTCATCAAGCAGTTGGCGTGCATGAATTTTTTTGTTTTTTATGAATTAAATAGTTGGTTTTTTAGTTGGTTATCGTGGTGTATGTATTTTTGAGGTTAGTTTGTTGTTGAGATTTGATTTAGAACGATGTAAACTGGTTGCTTAGTTTGTGACCAAGATCGTTTTGCTTGTGACCGGTTGTCACCGAAATCGTTACCGAGACGCAAAGGTCACGATCGTTGCGTCTCGTTCATGACCGAGAAACGCAAAGATCGCTCGGTCATGACTGACACGCAAAGATCGCGATCTTTGCGTCTCGGTCATGACCGAGAACATGACCGAGCGATCTTTGCGTTTCTCAGTCATGACCGAGACGCAACGATCGTGACCTTTGTGTCTCGGTAATGAGCTCGGTGACAACCGGTCACGTGTACCCTGCAAACTTGATTAAGTTCGCTCGAACAAAACTAGCGACACTAAGCGACACTTAGCGACAGTAGCTTAGTGTCGTTATAGCTTAGTGTCGCATGAATAGCTTAGTGTCGCACTAAAGCTAAGTTTCGCACTAAAACTTTAGGGAGTTTCGCAACATGCGAAACTTAAACTAAGTTTCGCACTAAAACTAAGTTTCGCAATTCATAGAGTTTCGCAACTCACAATCAATCAAAGCTAGGTAATCTATACTTTTATTGTTTTTGTACTAATTGTGTAATTGTTCGATTTGTAGGGTTTTTTCGACGCTTCATTAACAATGAAGAACCACATGTCGGTAATAAAGGAGATTAACATATTGTTGACGGACGAGCAGAAGGTGATATTTAGACGCACATGTTTTGGGCCTTAGTTAGACGTCGAGTGTCTAGACAACGACCCTGGATACGTACATAATATGCTCCAGAGACAATGTGAGCGTCCAAACCTATCTAAGCCTCGTGAGGAGCCCGAGGAGTTACGGTTTAGACTGACGCCCTGTTATGCAATACGGTTTGGGCGAAGAGAGTTTTGTTTAGTAACCGGATTCCGCTTCGGTTCTAAGACGGATATGAAGGAATATATTCCCAAGGAAGTTCGGGGCACGAGACCTGCTTTACGCGCTCGGGTCTTTGAGCACCATGCTTTGTTGAAAGATATCTCCATTTTTCACATCCAGATGTTATTCAATCAACCCTACTTGTTTAACGAGGTGACCAAAATGAGCGATGAGGATGCCGTCCGGGTATGTATTATCATGCTCGTTGAGAGGTGCTTCATGGTAAAGCAACCCTTGTAGAATGTGCATCCTGATTTTATGCACATGCTTGAGGACCTCAACAACATCAACAAGTACCCTTGGGGTTCCCGGATTTGGGACCATACTTTTCCGTAGTTAAAGAATGCGTTGATTGCTCGGAGCAGTCAACAGATTAGTCAGCGGAGCAGTCAGAACACCCGTAAATACACTTTGGTCGGTTTCACGTGGGCCTTTAAGGTAACTTTGTATGTAATTATAAACTAATTAAGTTAGTTACGTTTTGTATTAACGTATGTAATTATTTGACGTTCTGTTTTGTTTTAAGATTTGGATATGGGAGGCCTTTCACCTTCAGGTGTCGCATAATGCACGCAACACCAATAGAGACGGCGTCCCTCGGGCATTATACTGGCGTCGACTTAGGAGGGTTAGTGATTGGAAGGAATATGTCGATGTGCTGACTATTTCGGTTAGTGATGTGCATTCCATAATTATCATCATGCATGGTTGTTTCTTCAAATAAAAATCAAGTTTGAAATAAATGGCGAATGATCACTGCGGGATGATATTCACAAAGACGATCGGCCATTGAGGATGCTGAAGCCGACTGAGTTGGAGGCTTCATGCCAATGGTGGATTGACAGTTGCCGATTTTTTGACGGGCTCGAGGCTGAGGTGCAGCCCACTCCTCAACCCACCGCACCTCGTGCTGAGGTGCAGCCCACTCGCCGTCACACATCTCAGCGTGCCTCATCCAAAGAGTTGGAGTCCCTGAGAGAGCGCGTCGAGAGTCAGGATGCCAATATTGCTAGCCACGAGGTCTCTCTTTCCACCTTACTTCAGCGGGTGGACGCCTAGGACGCGCTGATTGCTAGGTTATTAAACGTAATTGACCCTCATCAGGTATTACCATGTTGTTCACAAGATGTTTTGACACTCATCAGGGTTAGTGTTTAACTTAGATTTTATGTTTTGTTTTCAGGACGACGCTGATGAGGGTTACGTATCAGATACTTTACCAGCCACTGCTGCCAAGATCTCAGCTCCAAGGGTATTGCGTCGTAGTATTTGAGAGCGGCGATTGGGCAGGGCTAGGCTGTCGCCATATTATACCCCGACCCAATTGAAACGGCTGGTGGAGAAACCTTCCGTGGTGAATGAGGCGGCGCCTGAAGAAACAATGGTTAATTTGGTAGCTGATGACGAGCCGGTGGAAAAAGCCGCGACTGAGCCTGTTGAGCCGATGGTTCTTGACGCAGCTGAGCCGGTTGAGAAAGCTACAGCTGAGCCGGTTGAGCCGGTGGTAATAAAAGCCACAGCTGAGCCGGCAGCGGTGGAGGCAGCATCTACTGTTGCTCCTGGTGCTGTAAAACAGTCTGTACCCGTGCCAGTTAAACATCAACGTAAGAAATCCGTTAAGAGGGCAGTTGGGCTGGAGAGTACAGAGGATGGGATGGTGGAAATGGTGTCAACTTTAGTTAACCCGGAGACCGGTCTTCTCACCAATCCTCCCCTAGCGGCATCTGTTGAGACGGGAGTAATTGCTGGACCATCCACTGTTCGCGAGTTATATATGAGCGGCGGTGAGGTGCGTTGCATGTTCGTCCAACAGGGCGGGACTTTCATGTTTTTGACAAGGGAGTTTTGGGCGCACTTGTATGGAGATTTCGAGAGCGGAGACCTAGAAAACACGGTGAGTTCTGAATTGGTGTTTATTTATAAAAAAATATTTTTTCAGGTGGACGACCATACTAATATTAAATTTTGTTTTGCGCAGCATATTGACGGCTGGGCATGCCTATTGATGTGGTGGAGATATAGTGTAACGCCCCTCTCTTAGTATATTATAAAATACTCTTTAATTCGGAAGCGTAGGTCAAAATATATTATATTAACAATATTTACAAAAAGGTAAATACATATAATGTTCAAAACATCGTACAAAGACGGGGGTTACAAAATTCAACTTTCATTATTTATCAAAATATATCAGAGTTGCCAGCCGATCAAACATTCCTTGAACAAAACCTGCCTGCCCGCCCATTCAATCATGACCTGCAGGGATTAAGTGGGGAATTAGCACGAAGCTAAGTGAGTGAACACGAAACTAACAGTTCAACTTAGCCTAACAATCTGTTTACATCAATTAATCGTAAACACAAATCATCAATATCAAAGAGGATCGGTGGTTTTTGAGGAACCCTACTGCCGCGGTGGCCCTCAAGAAATGTTTATCACAATCTGTAGTGGCCACTACAGAATATACCGATAACTTGATATTACCACTACACAATATGGGTTTAATACAACACATGTACGACACCCCATATCTGTAATCTTGTAAATCATCAAGTCCAACAATCTGTTGACCTCTTTACTAGCAATCAATGCCCAGAGGCCACAATGCACGTAGATTCACAATCAGCATATCAGCATATCAGCATATCAGACTAAACAGACTATCAATTATATCTACGTTTACTTGTTGCAACCAAACCGTTACAACCAAATCAAACTTGTGAGTTCCAGATCCACTCACCTGCCAGTCTCAGCCCAACAACTCAGAAGTCTAATGTTACTGAGTCTTCTGCTGATCTGAGAATACAACAAATAATGAGTTAGTAACTCATTCCATAATCATATAACATATTTAAACAAGCAGGTAAATTCCTGAAGTCTAAGAAAACAAAAGTTCAATCCGAAGCGAAACCAGAAAGTCCCGAAACGATGCTTAAAACTGAAAAATGCCATTTTCGACCCCAAGATGACCCCGAAAGGCCAAAAACTGCCTAGGCTCTTAGAATAGAGCCTTGATTATTGGGTCGTTTTCGAGTGACCATGCGAATCTCAACTCAATCCGAGTTAGTGAAATTGTCACTCAGTCGCGACCTTGAAAACTCAGTTCGCGAATCTCAGTTCGCTTCGCAACAAACTCAGTTCGCAGCCTAACTCGGTTCGCAGGAACTCAGTTCGCTTCGCAGGGTTCAGTTCGCAGCGCAACTCGGTTCGCAGAACAACTCGGTTCGCAAGTCAACTCAGTTCGCTTCGCAGTCAAGCACTGCGAACTGAGTTCATCTTCTGCAGGCTGCGAACCCAGCCTGCTGTAACCGAAAAATTGAGCTTTTCTCTTCCAAAACTCACAAATTCGACTACCTATCATTCTAAAAAGCTTTCTAACACTTCATATGCATCAAATAACATCATATAACATCGTTTAAGCTTAATTTTCATATCAATTCGTGAATTAACTAGTTTTCATAAAAACTACAATTACAAGCTAAACACTTACAGAAACAAGATGGCGACTTGATTATGTTACTGGAATTCCATTTTTGAAACAAAAAGATGATACGAAATAATTTCAAGAATTCACAGAAGATTTCTTCAAGTTTCAAAAACTCAATTCGCAGAGTATTATGGAAGTTTTGAGAACTGTACAGAAGATTTGAGAATATGTATGTATATATATATATTAATCTAATCCAATACCATTATAATTTTAGTTCCCTTCATAATCCATTGTCGGGAACCTAAAACCATTTTGCGAAAACCAAATATTTTATTTTACCGTCAACTAGTTCGGTTTAAATCAATGAATTATGTATTAGTCACAATAATTCATTTATTCATTTTACTAATATTATCAGACATAATAATAGTAAAATATTTCCTAACACATTAAATAATAATTTAAAGTTTTAAGGAAATTACCGGAATACCACTAGGCCCTTAAAGTGGGTGTTACATATAGGGCTTGGTCTCGATGCTCCCAGCTTAATCGTGGTTTTCGTTGGACCATCATGCCAGTAGGTTTAACTGAGATTTTAAAGCCGTTTAAAACCTATAGGGATCCGAAAACGAAGAAGAAGCCAAAGAAGGGTGGTGAGGTGGTGTACATAGGTGAGGGGGGCGCGAAATATAAGTATTTGATGGGATATGCCGATGGCACTCGTGCCCCATACCCAGCGTGGTGGGAGTGCGAAAAGGTAAGTAAACAATCCGTTTAGTGGATACCTAAAAATGCATATTTATACTCCTAAGTCTTATCAATAAATTGTCTATATTCGCAGGTAATGTTCCCCGTTGTCGAGCCGGTTCACAGTCACTGGATTCTGATGTTGTTGGATCTCCGAACTTGGGATGTTGTGTGGTATGATAGCTTTACAAGACTTTGTAAGGAGGTTGATCGACTCCGGATAGTGGAAGAGTTGGGTGACCATTTACAGCCCTATTTGGATGCCATCAACTTTTGGAAGCATTTTGAAGGTGGCAAAAGCCCCTTTATGTTTGTTACTGTAGAATTGCCATTTTCGTTGGCATCTGATGTTTCTGAGCAGACCGGCTCACTAGGCGACTGCGGTGTGTGGGTGTGCCACAACATGGAGCGGTTGACTATAAGATCAATATACATGACGGAGTTCGAAGTTGAAGACACCAAGAAGGTCGCGTGGGAGTATAGGAAGAGAATGATGGACACATTTTTTCGCGCACGTTTTGACTGGCAGCCGCCCCTATCAACGTTACCAAAGGCAACTACTTCGTAGAAATATTTTGTATAACATAAATTTGTAACTTTTTGTCGAATGTAAATATTTTGTAATATATTTGTTCATTTAAACTTTGACCTGAGCATTGTTGACAGTTTTAAATGGAAACAACCAAAATAATTCTCAAACTATAGATCATTGAAATAAGAATTACAACATTACAAGTTATTAAACCTTAAAGGGACCCCAACATTAAATAAGAATTACAACATTACAAAATAATACTACAAGTTTAAAGTCCCAAATTTAAAACGTGTTCACTGATGGGAGAAAATGAAGGTGTGTATGACGGCGCAGTGTCTAGGGATAAATGACGAAATAATTTAGTGAGCAACATGCCATAAGGAAAGGGATTATTGGTGTAGGTAACGGCATGTTGCATGATTGATGATACGATATAACCTACATCAAAGTGTATGTTGTTCTTGAACCAATAAACCGTGAGGGCTTCAATGGCATAGACCATATGTGGCTCTGTAGAGCGATAAGAGATATTATAACGAACAAAATCAAACATTGTTCTCAACTCCGGTTCAAGATCAAAGACTTCAATTAGGCCACGTGACTTACATCTACCTCGACTCCCTTCACTGCAAATATCTTCAACAATCTGATGGGGATAAATAATTCGAAGACTAATATATCCTAGCTCTTTTTGTGAGCAATAGAATTGAACTCCTCTGCAAGGGAGTTCCAAAAACATAGAGAAAGTGGAAAGACTCCACTGAATGTGACGACCGTTTAGGTTGAACTCAACGGTCTTGAAACGACGGTCAAAATGAAAGTTTGTATAGAAATCTTCAATGCGAAGTGGATGGATTCGATCAAGAAGGTTTATCAGAATACCCAATGAGCTTTCCTCAAAGCTCGGTAAAACGGAAGTGGAAATGACGCTAGATTGATCAACTACTCTTCCTTCTTCAATAACTCTACAATACGAGTTGTGTGTGTTGGTGCTCATATTGTGTTTTTGAAATATAAATAAAATGTGATGTTATAAGAATATGATTATGGAGATGGCTGAAAGTGCAGATGGCTGGATGATGTAGATGGCTGAATGATTTTATAAGGAATAATCTTATCCAATGAAATCTAGAAAATCTAGAGAAATCTTATCTGGTTGCATAAATCTTATCAGTTGGGAATCTTATCCAGTCTTTATGGCTAGTCACATTTGCGTCCGAAAAGTGCGAGTCACATTTGCGTTCGGAATTTGCGAGTCGTATTTGCGTCTGGGATTTGCGAGTCACCTTATCCGGTATTTGCGTTCGGGGACTATTATCTGAAAATTTATATAAATGCCTTTACAATTCATTGTTAGCACAATTCATTGTTAACACTATTATCTCATAATTTATTTAATTTTTATCATAATGATCATCATCATGGTTACGAGTTTGTAGGTTTGGACTTCTCCATGTTTTACGAGTTTGTGCGTGTTCTGCAAAGAGTTCGGAGTGCAATAAAGACCAGGTGAGGTGCCTATTGTTTTCCAAATTTTCACCATCATGGTTAGTGTGGTTATCTATGACAATCTTAGTGGGATGGAATGAACATAAACAAACGAAACTCTTTGCAAATGACAATGTAAATGACAATGCTGCTAATTAGAAAATCAAACAGAGTTAACATTTTTTTCCATACATTACATAAGTTAAGGGTGGCTCAAATGAACACTTGAAAAATTCCACGGCTCATACTTAGATTCTTCCACCTTCGCCTTGCCGTGTGACCTTGAAGTGGATCTTGATATGGCTCTTGATCCGCTTTGCTCATCTGTTTTATCGTAAGGAGCCATACAACTAGATCGGCTATGACCGATTCCATTGCAACGACTACATCGTTGCTTGGGTTTGGTTTTCTCCTCTCCTTTCGAAGGAATATGAGCACGGCCAGGTGGACGACCACTTTGTCTTTTCACGAGGACCGGTGGTAGGACAGTTTGCTGATTACCTGGATCGACCCATTCCGAAGGATGAGCCATTGGGTATATAGGCTCTGTGTAAGCTGCTCGATATGTGTCTGACGTGAAATACCTCTCCGCATAGCAGCTTACATCGTCCTGGTTGAAGAAACGGGCTACCGCCATAACGTGTCCGCAAGGTAAACCTGACAACTGCCACTGGAAGCAAGTGCATGTTCTGTTTTCCAAGTTCACAGTCCCATTCTTCTTCCCATCCACCACCTCACAAATCATATTTGTGGATGGGTTCACAATCCAACCTAGTGATCTCCCATTCCTTTTGCCGATCTTGTACTCGGCATATGGTGTAACCGGTGTTTTAATTTCGGCCGCAGTGTTACGATGTTTGTAATACCACTGTTGCACCGAGGATCGAAAAAATTCCAACATCATTGTCACAGGGAGCCTCCTAGCATGCTTGCTCATGGTGTTAACAGACTCTACACTGTTACTCGTCATGTAAGCATATCGATTACGGGTAGCATGATGCCTTGACCATCTTTCTATCCCAACATCTCTAGAAACCTTGGCAGAGGCTTGTAAGCGTCTATAAAACACACCAAAATGTTGATCAAAATCAGACTTACGGTACGCCTTACACATCTTACAATAATGCCATTCGTAGTGGTTTAGTTTGGAAGATCTTCTTTTCAGGTTCATCAACAAATGACGACAACATATGGCATGAAAGGCATCTGGAAAGACATTTGAAATGCCAGCTGCAATTGAAGAAGCCCTATCAGAAACGATGTTCAAGTTCTCGATCTCACCCGCAGATTCGAGGGTGTCACGTAGGTTTCCCAAAAACCACGTCCAAACGTTGACAATCTCTGATGCCCCGATTCCGTATGCCAGTGGCAAGATGCCATTATTGCCGTCCATCGCCACAGCAATTAAATTGGTTCCTAAGTAACCACCCTTCAAATATGCCCCATCTATGATAATTAGTGGGTGCGTATGGTTGACAAATGTCCGTATCTGCAATCATTTATAGAGAAATATCAATTTTAGTATAATATAATGTCTAAACATAGGTGAAAATAAATTATTGTTGGGAAAAACAATGATCAAACCTAAGTTATAAATCTGAAGAGTCAAAATCTAACTCAGTTGTATTCAGGAAACTTAGTGAAATTCCTGAGTCTGTGTTTCTGAGTCTGTGCTACACAGACTGAAGAATTGTTTCTGAGTCTGTGCTGCACAGACTGAAGATCCTCACAGACTGAAAGCCATGCTCTTTCTGAAGACTTATAAATTCATCATCTGAAGAATGAAGATTGAATACAGAAGGCTTCACAGACTGAAGTTCACAGACTGAAGATCACAGACTGATGAGCACAGATTGAAGAATGAAAGTACAAATGTACAGAAGATATTCTTCTTTCCTTAGGCTAGATACAACTGATAAGATGTTTGAGAAAGGTCAAACATCATATAAAGGTTCTCTTCTCAGCAAAGAAACCTTTTACCTTTTTGCTTTTTCTATTTCCAAGAAAAGTAAAAAGGAAGGCGTGCAAAGTTGCCCAAGATGCATCTGTTATCCCTTGGACAACTATGTAAGTTGGATAATATAGAGTTACATCCAACTCTATAAATAGCAGTCCAAAAAGCACTGCTATTATCCAAGAAATTCAAGAGAATTAGTATACTAGACCTTTGAGCTTAGGCTAAAGCATTATCACACTTACTGTGAAGTTTGTAGTGATAACTGTATCTTTGTATACTACTTGGATCGTATTCAAACCATCTGTGTGGGTTTGAATACCTTGTCATCTTTGTGAGACAAACACTTTATTGTGAATAATACTTTGATTCATAATAAACTCTGTGTTAAAATTAATCTTGTTTACCGCCTAGATTAATTTAAACTTGTTTGATATAAAACTTGGATATAAACTAACACGTTGAGATAACTGTTATTTAATCTGTATCTAAGTTTTGGGAACTTTGTGACCCAACAACTGGTATCAGAGCAAATAAAGATTTAATCTTTAACGATCAAAGTAACCCAGTTTATCAAACAATCATCTAAATCCATTTTTCTCTACATTTTCTACTTTGAAAAATGACTTCCTCTATTGCTATGGCTGGGAAGAGAATTCCAATCTTCAATGGTGTAAATTTTACCCACTGGAAATTGAAAGCTGAATGGTTTCTTGCTAGCATTCATGATGAAATGCTTAGAGTCATTCAGGAAGGACCCATTATTCCTGGCAGAATAGTTCCTGCTACTTTAGATGCAAATGGCACTATTTTGACACCTGAAAAATTTGTTGAGGCTGCCAAAAGTACCTGGACTGATCTAGACAGGCAACTATATGCATTAGATTTTAAGGCCAAATCCATTCTGGGCAATGCAGTTACTGAGTCTATCTTTGCTAAGATATCTGACTGCAAAACTGCTAAAGCCATATGGGATATGCTAACTGACCAATATGATGGTGTAAGTTTAGTACAATCCCAAAAGAAGAAGAATCTCATAAGAAATTATGAGAACTTCTCTGCTGGTCAAGGAGAGTCATTAACTGATATTCATACCAGATTTCAGATCTTGATCAATGATCTTGAAAGGTATAATATCATCAAGGGACAGTTTGAAATCTGTGCAAAATTTGTTGATGTCATTCCAAACACTTTTTCTGAAGTTATCACTTCATTAATTGTAAGTGAAAAATTGGAGACATATGATCTCTCTGGCTTGTTTGGACTTCTACTAAATTTTGAAGAAACCAAAGCCAGAAAGGATCTAAATGCCAAAAGGATTGCAAAAGATCCATCTGCTGCCCTTGTTGCAACAACAAGGAAAAATAGAGAACTTTTCTCTAGAGCAGATTACCATCTTACTCTTACAGACTCAGAATCAGATGATGAAACTGAGTCTCTAGAAGCTGAAATGGCATTGCTAGCCCAAAGGTTAGAAAAAGCAAGATTCAAAGGTTCAAAAGGAAGGCCAACTTTTGATCCTAAGAAAGCTACTTGCTATAAATGTGGGCAAGTTGGTCATATTTCTTCTGACTGCAGAGTGAAGATTGCAGAATCTTCAAATTCTGATAAGTGGGAAGAAAAGGCCAAGAAGTACAAGAAAAAGTACTTCAACTCCAAGAAAATTGGAGAGAAACAACAACCAAAGAAACTAGAGAAAGCTTTGGTTGTTGAACAATGGATAGATGAAGAATCTTCATCATCTGAGGATGATGAAGATATGTGCTTAATGGCTATCACAGAGAGCTAGTTTGACAAAGATGTCAAATTTGCAGAAAAGGCATGTGTTCATCCAGATTGGGACAGAGGATCTGCTTACAATGTAAATCATTTTAAACTTTACTATAGTGATGCAGAAAAACAGAAAATGTTTGAACACATTTATGTAGATTTTTTGAAAAGACTTGAGGAAATACAAGATTTAAAAACCAAACTCAGTCAAGTTCAAAAAGATCTACAATCAAACGTGAATGAAATAAACCAAAATAAACAGTACAAACTTGAGCTTGATGCTCAATATGACCTTCTCAAAAAGATCAAGCTGGAAAAAGAAGCTTATAAAAACAAAGCTGATCATTATGAAAGGATCTGTAAATCTTGGTGTATTTCATCACTTAAAAATGTGGACTGTTTATCCAAACAGATTCCAGCTCAGATACAAGCGGTCATAGGTGACGAGTTTGATCTTAAAAGTCACATAAATTCAGAAATAAACTCAAAACCTACTATATTTGTACCTGAGATTTTACCTCATACTTTTAGTCATACTGTGGGAGACAAAGTTATATTGACAAATGCTTTTGTTAGACCAAAAATAGTTACTAAAGAACTAGTATATGAGACAGAGCCAGACTCTGAAGACACAGACTCAGAAATCTCAGTCTGTGAAACTTCTCAATCTGAACAGCCTGAACTTATAATCACTAATGAATCTTTAGAAACTATAGAACTTGAAAAGAAAAGATCTATAAAAGGCAAAGTTAATATTCCCACAGTACCATCTTTAAAAAGACAAAAAGAGGTAAAAGGAATCAAGAATAAACAGAAAGGTTACAATGTGTTTGAACCTTCCACATCTCAGTCTGTAACTGGTCCAGACAATAATATGCCAAATGATAAATCTAAAGGCATAAAACCAGTAACAAAGGAGTTAAATAGATCTCAGTCTGTGAGATCTAACTGTCAGTCTGGAAAAATAAATTTTCAGTCTGGCAAACTTAACTCCAAATCTGTTTGTGTTAACACTCAGTCTGACTCTCAAAAGTCAAATCTTGACAACCAGACTGAGACCATTAAGCTGCTTAGTGAAAACTTAATGAAGTTAACCACAGATTTTAAAACATTTGTTGAGTCAAAACAAGAGTTTAACAGAGGATCTAGTGCAAATAATAACCCAAAATCCAAAAGGACCATCATGTTGAACAGAAAATGTTACAACTGTGGAAATCTGGGACATGAAGGTATTAAATGCACAAAGTCCATTCTTAAACAGCCAAAGGCTGCTTTGATCAAACAAATGTCGTCTACAAACAACAAAATCAAAAATAGAGAGGTTAAAAGCCAACTTCACAGACTTAGCACCAAAACTACTAAAGAATTGACTTCAACCAACTCTAAAGAACCCATCAAAAGATGGGTTCCCAAAAGTAACTAATTGATTTTGTTTGTCCTGTGCAGGGTAACAGCAAATGGTACCTAGACAGTGGATGCTCAAGACACATGACAGGTTCCTTGAAGAATCTGTCAGAGTTTGTAGAAGAAGAAGGACCTTCTGTCAAATATGGTGACAACTCTGTTGCCAAGATAAAAGGTTATGGTGTGGTGAAGGCTGGCAACATCAGAATAACAAAGGTGGCCTATGTTGAGGGATTAAAGCATAACCTGCGTAGTGCTAGCCAGATTTGTGATGATGATGGTGAAATCAGAATCAGAAAGAAGGCTGCTGTTATCTATAATTCCAAAGGCAAACCTATATTAGTTGCCAAAAGAGAAAGAGATATCTATCTCTTGGATCTTTCTTCTGCAGACAACAATGTAGAGACCTGTCTCTATACTCAGTCTGTGCCAGAACTAAGCTGGCTATGGCATAGGAGGCTATCCCACCTGAACTTAAAAAATATTAACCTCCTGTCAAAGAAGAAACTGGTTAGAGGTCTGCCTGATGTTACATTTGCAAAAGACAAACTTTGTCCTGCATGTACACTAGGGAAACAGACCAAGAACCATTTTCCATCCAAATTGTTAGCTACAATTGAACAACCACTGCATATGCTCCATATGGATCTGTTTGGACCCATGAGCATTAGCAGTTTGGGTGGAAAGAAGTATACACTTGTGGTTGTGGATGAATACACAAGGTATACTTGGGTCATCTTTCTTAAAGCTAAAAATGATGCTCCTGAAGAGATTATCAATCTAATCAAGAGAGAAGAATTGCAGAAAGATGCACCTGTCAAGCAACTCAGGAGTGACCATGGTACTGAATTTAAGAATTCTACTCTCATTGAATTCTGTACTGACAAAGGCATTATTCAAAATTTTGCCTCTGTCAGAACTCCTCAACAAAACGGTGTTGCTGAGAGAAGAAATCGTACACTCATAGAAGCTGCATTTGACCATGTTATGCCATGGTCAAATGAAGGTTTATTTTTGGGCAGAAGCAGTTAACACAGCCTGTTATACCCAAAATAGATCTATTTTGGTCAAAAGGCATGGCAAAACTGCATATGAGTTGTATCGAAAGAAGGTTCCAACCATCCATTACTTCCAGACCTTTGGTAGTAAATGCTATATTCTCAATCAAAGAGATCAATTAGCTAAGATGGAACCTAAATCTGATGAAGGAATTTTTGTTGGCTATTCATCTATCTCAAAGACCTACAGAGTCTACAACAACAGAAGGAATAAAATTGAAGAAACCATCAATGTCACCTTTGATGCTTCCTCTGCTAATGATGAACATGTTTCTCAGTCTGATGTTCATTTGTTAGAAGATTTATCTGTTGTGGGATCTGAATCTCAAATCCCAGTTGTTGTTAACCAACAACAGGACTCTGAAAGTGATAATGAAGATGATCAACCTGCTCATTCTATGACAATACCTTCATCAACAGAAGATGAATCTGTGTCCAGAGATTCAAACTCTTCTGATACATGTGTTCAGTCTGATAGTTTTCAGTCTGTGAACTCTACAGACTCCGACTTGCCCTGTGTAGAAGATGATGCAGAACTCAGTCCTGCTATTCTTCCACCAAATGAGAATGACTTACCATCAAATGATGAATCACTTCTAGAAGTCAAAGAACACAAGTATCATCCAATTACAGAAATAATTGGAGATTATGTTTCTGGTGTACAAACAAGAGCTAAAGTGTCAAACTTATCTACTGCAAATTTCTGTTTCTACACAAACTTCCTGTCAATCATTGAACCAAAGAAAGCTGAAGAAGCCTTGAAAGATGATGATTGGGTTGAAGCAATGCATGAAGAGTTAACAGAATTTGACAGAAACAATGTTTGGACCCTAGTTCCTGCTCCAAAAGGGAAAACCATTATTGGAACAAAATGGGTTTACAGAAACAGAATGGACAAGGATGGAGTGATAATCAGAAACAAGGCAAGGCTAGTTGCTCAAGGCTACAAGCAGGAAGAAGGCATTGATTATGATGAAACATTTGCCCCTGTAGCCAGAATTGAAGCAATAAGGTTATTCTTGGCATATGCTGCATTCAAGGACTTCAAAGTCTATCAAATGGATGTCAAGAGTGCATTTCTGAATGGCAACTTACAGGAGGAAGTCTATGTGAAACAACCTCCAGGTTTTGTAAGTTCCACTTTTCCAAATCATGTCTATAAATTGCAGAAAGCACTATATGGGCTAAAACAAGCTCCAAGAGCTTGGTATGACACCTTATCATCCTATCTTCTTAGTAATGACTTTACTAGAGGATCAATTGATAAAACTTTGTTCTTCAAAAGGAACAAGGCAGATGTCATACAAGTCCAAATCTATGTTGATGATATTATATTTGGGTCTACTGATGAAAAATTGTGTAAATGGTTTTCAAACTTAATGTCAAAACAGTATCAAATGAGTATGATGGGTGAATTAACATACTTTCTTGGTCTACAAGTACATCAGAAACCTGATGGTATCTTCATCAACCAAGGTAAATATGTCAATGACCTACTTACTAAATATTCTTTAAAGGACTGTTCAATTATGAAAACACCAATGAGCACTGCAGATAAGTTGGATAAGGATCAGTCTGGCAAGTCAGTCTGTCAAACCACTTATAGAGGTATGATAGGATCTCTACTATACCTCACTGCAAGTAGACCAGATATCATGTTCTCAACATGTTTGTGTGCTAGATATCAATCTGAACCTAAAGAATCGCATCTAAAAGTTGTAAAAAGGATTTTTAGGTACTTAAAAGGTACTCCTAACCTGGGTCTTTGGTATCCCAAAGACTCTGGTTTTGATCTAATTGGATATACAGATGCAGATTATGCAGGTTGTAAATTAGACAGGAAAAGTATTCTGGTGGATGTCAACTGCTAGGTGGCAAACTAGTCAGTTGGTCAAGCAAGAAACAGAATTCTGTTGCTACATCCACTGCAGAAGCAGAATATGTGGCTGCTGGTAGTTGCTGTGCTCAACTGCTATGGATGCAACATCAACTAGCAGACTATGATTTGGTGTTTACAAAAACTCCAATCATGTGTGATAACCAAAGTGCCATTATCATCACTGAGAATGCTGTGTTTCACTCCAGGACAAAGCATATTGAGATCAGACATCACTTTATCAGAGATTGTGCTGAGAAATGTAAAGTGATTCTCAAATATGTGCCCACAAAGACCAATTAGCAGATATCTTTACTAAACCTTTAAATGAAGATAGATTTTTGTATCTGCTTGGTCAACTAGGAATGCTCAACCCCTAGTAAAATCTTGAATCTGTATGATTCAATTCTCAGTCTGTGTCTGCTTTTCAATCTGTATAACTGTATTCTCAGCTACATACAATCAAAAAGCACAGACAAAGAGATGTTTTTGTACATACTTTCTAAGAAAATACCAAAAAGATTTTATACCTTATGTTATTTTCTCTCAATCTGACTGATTATACGTTTCAGTCTGTGTGACTTCTTCCAGATTAGCTACACAGACTGACCATATTCATTCAGACTAGACCCTCTATTTTTGTGCTTTATTAATTCATAAGGTTAGTATTTTAGTACTATTAGTATTAATACTGCTAGTTACTTTTAGTACTGCTGGTTAATACTGATAAAACTTTTTAACACTGCCCCCATGAATTCGTATTTTAGCACTACTGGTAAAGATTGGTACAGTTAACACTGTTAATGTAGCAAGTTACTACTGTTAGTTAACTTTAGTACTGCTCACACCAGTTACCACCGTTAGCTAACTTTAGTACTGCCTTCGAAAGTTACTACTGTTAGTTAATTTTAGTACTGCTTTCACAAGTTAGTACTGTTAGCAATATCAATCTGTTACCACTGCTGGCACAAAAGTTTTTTTTTAAAATTCTGTTATTTTCTCTTAGTCTGTCTGCTATATGGCTCAGTCTGTGTGACGTCACCCAGACTCATTGCACAGACTGGTTTTATACACTCAGACTAAATTTTTTTTTAATTTTAATATATTTATTTATTTATTATATTTTTTTTTACATAAATAAACAACAATATCCTTGCATTTAATGCTTTAACCATTTTTATGGTAATAATCATTAAAAGTTTTGGCGCTTGTTGTCTATTTATCTGCTCAATACAAAAAGTGCACGTGCCTCAGCGCTACTGTTGCAGAAACAGGGATAAACCGTCCAAGTGGGTCCCATTTAACGGAAATTTAATTTCTACAAATACCCATTTATGTTTTCCCCCTTTCTTCTTCATTCGTACTTGCACATCAAAAACAAACAGAGTCTATAAACCCTAAATCGCTCAACCATTTTCAAAATCAATTTCTAAAATTTCTTCAATGGCTGATCAATGGGTTTACACGGCACCTGCCAACATCGCTGCGGCTAAACCCTTCAAACAAGGGAAACAGGTAAAACTCTGTATCAACAATCAAGTAGCTACCATTTCCATCCCTGATTCGAAAAAGAATAAAGGGTTTGAGGAACTAACTGCTTTTATGTCTGCTCATCCATTAAGGGGAGCATTCTTTAACACAGTTCCTCAAATATACCCACATTTTTTAATGGAATGGTGGTATACTTGCTCCTCAAATAGTACCAATACTGCAATTACTGGTACTATTGATCATGGTAAACGGGCAGTTACCATTGATCAGGAGTTAATTAGGAATGTCTTAGACCTGCCTTTGGGAAATAATTTTGAACCAATTCCAACCAAAGAAGCAGCAAGGGCTTCTCTTCCTTTGGTTAGATATACCAAAGAAAAAGGCACAATTTTGATGTCAGGATTCACCCCCAAATGGAAATTTTTAATTTCTGGCATCATTAGGAGTCTAGGAGGTAAATCTGGTAGCACAGGGGAGCTAAATGAGTTTGAAACTCAGCTGTTGAGCTCATTCATCACTGGTTTAAACATCAACTTTGCAGAGTTGTATTTTCAAGAAATTGTAAAACTGGTGAATAAGTCAAACAGAATTTTTAATCTACCTTTTATAAGGCTACTCTCCCTGTGCATCCAATCCAGGTTAACTGGGTCTGTATATATGTCCTTTAATAATAAAGTGGCAGATATACCTGTTCCCATGCTCACATATAAAGTGTTTAACCATCCGGTTCCACTTTCTGGAGCACCTATCACTGCTGCTATGCAGCACTGGATTGATCACCCATATGTTGCTTCTGCATCCAAGGAGGGTGATGATTCAAGTGATAGTATGGGTAATAAGACCCAGGCTGTTGAAGATCGTGTGGCTGAAGCAGAGCACACAGACTCCGGGGATACAGACTCAACTCAGTCTGTGCACTTGGAGTCAGACTCAAACATTCCTGAGTCTGTTCCATCTTCAACAGAAGATGCAGGTAGTACTTCTTCTTCTTCTGAGGACATGGATACAGATCAACCTTCTTATCCTAGCCCATCCTCACCCACAAAAGAGAGTCACAAACAAACCAACCCAGATGAGTCACCACTCACTCTGGAGGAATCACCAGACTCAACCCCCAAAAGTATAGCACAAATGGAATCATCATCCATGGAACTGGATGTCAACAGAACACCTTCCAGTGATGTAGACCATTCCATTACAGCTCTGCTAGAGTCTGTGGTGCCAATGGCTACCCAACTGACCCAACCTACACCTAGTTTAGTCAGCTTGGATACCCACATTGCTGCTGCTACACTGACCCCTGTAGTAAGCATTGAAGAAGATGCTCCAATCCTGAGCACTACCAACCCCCTCCTTACCCCACTCACAATGGCTGGACCCATATTGACCACTAGTCCTGCACTAGTTAACACTCCAGTGAGTCTTTTCTTACACCCTTTTGCACAGATTGCCAATGCCCCAGTCATGTCACAGACTGAGGTACAGATCTCCTCTTCTTTGCTCCATGATCTACCATCTTATCACCAGATGGTTAGTGAGGGCATACAAACTTCAACATCAGTTGCCAGTGATACTGCTCCATTACACCAGGAACTGTTTGAGGCAACAGGTGCAACACAATCATTTCCCCGTGATATCTTATCCTATCACCGGATTAGATCTGAGGGAACAACTACACCACTCAATGCCTATGATCGCTTTTCCATGCACAGGACACAGAGTGAGGCAAAAAGTGCAACACCAAAAGATTCCAGTGATCTTGCTCAGTTTCAACATGAGGCAAGTGAGGAACACATACCATCACCCAATTCTAACCCCTCCAACCAGACCCAGTCTGTGCCTTCTAGTACACTTAATGATGTGCTTTCTGCCATCACCAGGTTGTCTGAATGGGTACAGACTGAGTTCAATAATAATAATAAAGAGCTAGAGAAGATGCAGCATCTAGTCTCTACTATGGTGGATAAAGTGGATAAGCTGGAGGAAAAGGTATCCAATAGGTTAGATGAAATGCAGACCACCCTCTCAAACTTGGTAGATGATGTCAAAAAGGGGGAGAAGATGAAGCATGGGTCTGCAGAAGCTAAAACCTCAAAAGATAAAGATTTAAATAATAAATCCTTAGATTTAGGGGGAGATATCAGTGAGGGAGATGATGGAGATGATGGGCCCGAAGGTGCTAGGGTGAAGTCTCAGACTGAAGCTCAGTCTGTGCCACAGACTGAAGATATGCGTGCACAGACTGAGGGGGAGCAAGAGAGATTGCAGTTAGGTGAACATGCTGAGATGGTTGCACAGACTCAGGGGGAGTCATCCATTGTCTTACACATAGACTCAATTGCAACTATCTCAACCCAAGGTCAACTGGAGTTGAAAAGACCAAGGGAAGAAGAAGAAGAAGATGTTCAACCTCTGTTAATCAAGAAAGCCAGGAAAATGAAAAGAATGGCCAGGAGGATTCCTGAAAGGGATATCTTTGATTCCCAACCAAAAATGAAGGGGATCAAAACCTGGGACCAGTTCTTAAAGCTGGCAGAAGAACAGGACAATGATGGTGATGATGATGATGCCATTAATCCTGACTGCAGTTCTGAGTCTGATGTTTTCAGAAGATCAGATGATGATGAAGATGATGCTACTTTTGGAGGTATAGGTGAAGGAGCCTCAAAAGTCAAGACTGGAGAGTCTCAGTCTGTGCTTTCTGAACCTGCCCAGACTAACAGCATCAATCACAGACTCAGAGCTCAGAGCAACCAGCAGCAAGCACTGATGTTCTAATTATCAGTGCTGAAGCCATTCAAGCTGAAGCCTATCCTGCTAGACCAACCACATCAACCAGAACACTGCCTCCAGGTAGAAGTGAGATTGAAGACAGAATGCAATGGAGAAGTGCTCATTTGATAAGCACTTATCCTGGGTCAAGCTCTACCATGGAAGAAGTAATGGATAAGGGTAAGGGCAAGGAGATTGCCTTATCCAAGCAGGAAAGATTAAGCAAGATCAAGAAGATGGTGGATGATCATGCTGCTGGAACAAGAAATCCTGAACTGTCAAATCTACAGGATGAGCTCTTGCAACAAGAAGCTACTGCTCAAGGTATGACCTTAACCGAATACTTAAATGTATTATCAATTGAAGAGCAGAAGCTGAAGGAAGCAAGATTTGTTGACATGCTCTCCAAAGAGTTAGAAGATGAAAGTTGTTCACAGACTCAGATCAGAATGAGTCAAGTTGAGCAACAGATCAAAGAAGATGAAGAGCTGTCAATAAGATTACAGAAGATAGAGAGCCTGAAACCAAAGCTACAAGCCACTTTCCAAAAGTCAAAGCTCAAGCAGAAGATCAGAGAATGTCATCTGAACAAGATTGGACAGAAATTAAAGCTGGAGCTGACTTTGACCAAGAGCAAGAAGATGGTATGGGTGGATGAACTGTACACTCTAGGGCTTAAGGAATGGCAATCCATTGCCAATCTTTTGAAGAGTGCAACTGACAAGGATCTGAAGAAAGAAATTCTGGATGAGCTATCTTACCTGATTGAGCTAGTTCTCAGTCTGGGGCTCATCTCAGAAGAAGAGTACAAGTTGTTTTGCATAGCAAACAATTTTGTAATCAAGAAGAAGTCAGCTGGGTTATCCACAGAGAATGAGCAGAGAAGGGAGCATCCTCTACCCAAAGGTATTGTTTTCATAGATAGATCTTATGTACAGACTGACAACATTGAAGGTCTGTGCTATAGAGATATCAATGGGATAGAGTGCTTCCAGGATCAAAATGGACTATATAGAGAGTCTCTGCTGCACTGCATTGCCCTGCTGAAGGAATGCAAACATTCTCAGGCCAGACCATTCAAAAGAAGACTGATCAGCTGGTTATTCAACAACCTTTCCCAACTCAGGATGATGACTGGACTTGAAGATATCTGCAAGAAGATCATCCTAGAGTATCAAGAATTTGAAGACAAATCTGATAAGGAAATGGAAGAACTGTTGAAGAGGAAAGTGGAAAAGATGAAAGAGATCAGGGCTCAGAGAAAGGATTAAAGATTGTTAAATTTTTTACAATCTTATGTAATAATTGTAATATTTTTGTGAACTAACTGTGATTCCGACTTTATATATATAAGTCTTGATCCATATGTTATGATTCACCTTAGTATTTATTATTTCTCTATTATCTTTTGTAAATAGATTTTGACATCATCAGATAGGGGGAGATTGTTGGGAAAAACAATGATCAAACCTAAGTTATAAATCTGAAGAGTCAAAATCTAACTCAGTTGTATTCAGGAAACTTAGTGAAATTCCTGAGTCTGTGTTTCTGAGTCTGTGCTACACAGACTGAAGAATTGTTTATGAGTCTGTGCTGCACAGACTGAAGATCCTCACAGACTGAAAGCCATGCTCTTTCTGAAGACTTATGAATTCATCATCTGAAGAATGAAGATTGAATACAGAAGGCTTCACAGACTGAAGTTCACAGACTGAAGATCACAGACTGATGAGCACAGATTGAAGAATGAAAGTACAAATGTACAGAAGATATTCTTCTTTCCTTAGGCTAGATACAACTGATAAGATGTTTGAGAAAGGTCAAACATCATATAAAGGTTCTCTTCTCAGCAAAGAAACCTTTTACCTTTTTGCTTTTTCTATTTCCAAGAAAAGTAAAAAGGAAGGCGTGCAAAGTTGCCCAAGATGCATCTGTTATCCCTTGGACAACTATGTAAGTTGGATAATATAGAGTTACATCCAACTCTATAAATAGCAGTCCAAAAAGCACTGCTATTATCCAAGAAAATCAAGAGAATTAGTATACTAGACCTTTGAGCTTAGGCTAAAGCATTATCACACTTACTGTGAAGTTTGTAGTGATAACTGTATCTTTGTATACTACTTGGATCGTATTCAAACCATCTGTGTGGGTTTGAATACCTTGTCATCTTTGTGAGACAAACACTTTATTGTGAATAATACTTTGATTCATAATAAACTCTGTGTTAAAATTAATCTTGTTTTCCGCCTAGATTAATTTAAACTTGTTTGATATAAAACTTGGATATAAACTAACACGTTGAGATAACTGTTATTTAATCTGTATCTAAGTTTTGGGAACCTTGTGACCCAACAATTATAGATACTTACAGCTGCACCAATGGACATGTAACACATTAGAAATCGATCCTTCTCATCAGTGATCACATTAGTTTTGCTCCCCGGATTATGCAGCTTTAGGTTGTGTAGGTAGGTAGGAAGAATTTTAAAGGAATCTTCCGGACTACCTCTCAACAACTCTATAGCGTAACATTTGGCTCTCCATGCTTGGTTGTATGATAGACTGATTTTGAAACGTTTTGTCATATCGAGTTGTATTTCTTTGCCTCGATACACACGTCCCTCTAAAGTCATCAACTCTTTCAAGATGTGACCAAGCATCTTCTTGCTCGCATGTCGGTTATTCGACATGATTTGAGTCCAAGTGCATGTGTGAACGTCAACTAACTTTCTAACTTGAAAGTTGTTACTGTTGTTTATACGACGTGCACTCACCTTCCACTCAATCATGCAAGACACATGATGTTGTATACCTTGTCTTGTCCGACTTCTTCGGCTTGATCTGAAAACCCTCTTCAAGACACTTGGTATGAAGCTGAGAAGCAACTCCTCCTTGTTTTCAAATGTTTGTCCTACTTGAACCCGGTTAGAGGGTTCATACATTGTAACTGGATGTTTTGTACTTTCTAGATTGTTATCACTTAATAGTGGCGACATATTCTAGAATATATTCTGTGGTTATGGTTGTTGTATGAGATGTTGTGTTGTCATTTGGATCTCTTGGATCCAGCTCCTCCTCATCATCCTCATCATCATCATCCCCAACAATATGATTAACAAAGGGATGGTCAAAGGGTTTAGGGGGAATGACATTTTCTTCATCGTAATGATCATCATCGTGAGGATCGTCGATAATATACTGAACATCCTCGTGATGATGTGGTTGTTCAAATACGTTAAATTGTGTGTCTTGGTTGTTTTGTTCTGGTAACGTGGTATATGTTTGGTATTGAGAAGCAGCATGAAAATGAAATAGATATTGTGGTGGATAAGGTGCCAAAAATTGTGGGGGTACTTGATATTGAGGTGGTTGGTTATAATCATGACTTTGTAGTTGCAGAAGTTGTTGAAAACCACTACTACTACTGGTAGGTTGGTTGCTACCGGCACCAGAAACATTTGATACAATATCCACAACGTAAATTTCAATAGGAGCATTATTAATTGCATGAGTCAAAAAATCCCCAAAATCTTCAACATCATCAGTTATATCAACAACATACTGATCGACCTTATATTTCATTAAAATTGGTAAATCAAGTGGTAAACCTAATTTCCGTAAAACATTTTTCAACAAAATCTTGCAAGTCAATGGTTTTTCCGGTGCAACATGAAGTTTTAAAGGCACTCTATGGCATTCTATTGGTAAATACAGTGTTTGTCTCACAAAGATGACAAAGTATTCAAACCCACACAGATGGTTTGAATACGATCCAAGTAGTATACAAAGATACAGTTATCACTACAAACTTCACAGTAAGTGTGGTAATGCTTTAGCCTAAGCTCAAAGGTCTAGTATACTAATTCTCTTGAATTTCTTGGATAATAGCAGTGCTTTTTGAACTGCTATTTATAGAGTTGGATGTAACTCTATATTATCCAGCTTACATAGTTGTCCAAGGGATAACAGATGCATCTTGGGCAACTTTGCACGCCTTCCTTTTTGCTTTTCTTGGAAATAGAAAAAGCAAAAAGGTAAAAGGTTTCTTTGCTGAGAAGAGAACCTTTGTATGATGTTTGACCTTTCTCAAACATCTTATCAGTTGTATCTAGCCTAAGGAAAGAAGAATATCTCCTGTACATTTGTACTTTCATTCTTCAATCTGTGCTCTTCAGTCTGTGCTCATCAGTCTGTGATCTTCAGTCTGTGAACTTCAGTCTGTGAAGCCTTCTGTATTCAATCTTCATTCTTCAGATGATGAATTCATAAGTCTTCAGGAAGAGCATGGCTTTCAGTCTGTGAGAATCTTCAGTCTGTGCAGCACAGACTCAGAAACAATTCCTCAGTCTGTGTAGCACAGACTCAGGAACACAGACTCAGAAATTTCACTAAGTTTCCTGAATACAACTAAGTTAGATTTTGACTCTTCAGATTTATAACTTAGGTTTGATCATTGTTTTTCCCAACAATCTCCCCCTATCTGATGATGTCAAAATCTATTTACAAAAGATAATAGAGAAATAATAAATACTTAAAGTACAACATAACTTATGAATCTTTAGACTTATATATAGAGTCAAAGTCATAGTTAGTATACAAAAATATTACAATTATTACATAAGATTGTAAAAATTTTAAATATAACAATCTTCAGTCCTTTCTCCGAGCCTTGATCTCTTTCATCTTTTCCACTTTCCTCTTCTACAGTTCTTCCATTTCCTTATCAGATTTGTCTTCAAATTCTTGATACTCTAGGATGATCTTCTTGCAGATATCTTCAAGTCCAGTCATCATCCTGAGTTGGGAAAGGTTGTTGAATAATCAGCTGATCAGTCTTCTTCTGAATGGTCTGGCTTGAGAATGTTTGCATTCCTTCAACAGGGCAATACAGTGTAGCAGAGACTCTCTATATAGTCTATTTTGATCTTGGAAGCACTCTATCCCATTGATATCTCTATAGCACAGACCTTCAATGTTGTCAGTCTGTACATAAGATCTATCTATGAAAACAATACCTTTGGGTAGAGGATGCTCCCTTCTCTGCTCATTCTCTGTGGATAACCCAGCTGACTTCTTCTTTATTACAAAGTTGTTTGCTATGCAGAACAACTTGTATTCTTCTTCTGAGATAAGCCCCAGACTGAGAGCTAACTCAATCAGGTAAGATAGCTCATCCAGAACTTCTTTCTTCAATTCTTTGTCAGCTGCACTCTTCAAAAGATTAGCAATGGATTGCCATTCTTTAAGCCCTAGAGTGTACAGTTCATCCACCCATACCATCTTCTTGCTCTTGGTCAAAGTCAGCTCTAGCTTTAATTTCTGTCCAATCTTGTTCAGATGACATTCTCTAATCTTCTGCTTGAGCTTTGACTTTTGGAAAGTGGCTTGTAGCTTTGGTTTCAGGCTCTCTATCTTCTGTAACCTTGTTGACAGCTCCTCATCTTCTTTGATTTGTTGCTCAACTTGACTCCTTCTGATTTGGGTCAGTGAACAGCTTTCTTCTTGTAGTTCTTGAGTGAGCATGTCAACAACTCTTGCTTCCTTCAGCTTCTGCTCTTCAAGAGTTAATACATCTAAGTATTCAGATAAGGTCATACCTTGAGCAATAGCTTCTTGTTGCAAGAGTTCGTCCTGTAGATCTTTCAGTTCAGGACTTCTTGTTCCAGCAGCATGATCATCCACCATCTTCTTGATCTTGCTTAACCTTTCCTGCTTGGATAAGGAAATTTCCTTGCCCTTACCCTTATCCATAACTACTTCCATGGTAGAGCTTGACCCAGGATAAGTGCTTATCAGATGAGCACTTCTCCATTGCATTCTGTCTTCAATCTCACTTCTACCTGGAGGCAGTGTTCTGGTTGATGTGGTTGGTCTAGCAGGATAGGCTTCAGCTTGAATGGCTTCAGCACTGATAATTAGAACATCAGTGCTTGCTGCTGGTTGCTCTGAGCTCTGAGTCTGTGATTGATGCTGTTAGTCTGGGCAGGTTCAGAAAGCACAGACTGAGACTCTCCAGTCTTGACTTTTGAGGCTCCTTCACCTATACCTCCAAAAGTAGCATCATCTTCATCATCATCTGATCTTCTGAAAACATCAGACTCAGAACTGCAGTCAGGATTAATGGCATCATCATCATCACCATCATTGTCCTGTTCTTCTGCCAGCTTCATAAATTGATCCCAGGTCTTGATCCCCTTCATCTTTGGTTGGGAATCAAAGATATCCCTTTCAGGAATCCTCCTGGCCATTCTTTTCATCTTTCTGGCTCTCTTGATTTGCAGAGGTTGAACATCTTCTTCTTCTTCTTCTTCTTCCCTTGGTCTCTTCAACTCCATCTGACCTTGGGCTGAGATAGTTGCAATTGGGTCTATGTGTAAGACAATGGATGACTCCCCCTGAGTCTGTACAACCATCTCAGTATGTTCACCTGTCTGCAATCCTTCTTGCTCCCCCTCAGTCTGTGCACTCATATTTTCAGTCTGTGGCACAGACTGAGCTTCAGTCTGAGACTTCTCCCTAGCACCTTCGGGTCCATCATCTCCATCATCTCCCTCACTGCTATCTCCCCCTAAATCTAAGGATTTATTATTTGAATCTTTATCTTTTGAGGTTTTAGCTTCTGCAGACCCATATTTCATCTTCTCCCCCTTTTTGACATCATCTACTAAGTTTGAGAGGGTGGCCTGCATTTCATCTAACCTATTGGATACCTTCTCCTCCAGCATATCCACTTTATCCACCATAGTAGAGACTAAATGCTTCATCTTCTCTAGCTCTGTCTTATTATTATGGAACTCAGTCTGTACTTATTCAGACAACTTGTTGATGGCAGAAAGCACATCATTAAGTGTACTAGAAGGCACAGACTGGGTCTGGTTGGAAGGGTTACAATTGGGTGATGGTATGTGTTCCTCACTTGACTCATGTTGAGACTGAGCAAGATCACTGGAATCTTTTGGGGTTGCACTCTTTGCCTCACTCTGTGTCCTGTGCATGGAAAAGCGATCATAGGCATTGAGTGGTGTAGTTGTTCCCTCAGATCTAATCCG
Source organism: Gnaphalium uliginosum (assembly GCA_963930675.1). Classification (NCBI taxonomy): domain Eukaryota; kingdom Viridiplantae; phylum Streptophyta; class Magnoliopsida; order Asterales; family Asteraceae; genus Gnaphalium; species Gnaphalium uliginosum. Next base: position 17,099,797 of record OZ005686.1, on the reverse strand, counting down.
GTGATAGGATAGGATATCACTGGGAAATGATTGTGTTGCACCTGTTGCCTCAAACAGTCCCTGGTGTAATGGAACAGTATCACTGGCAACTGATGTTGAAGTTTGTATGCCCTCACTAACCATCTGGTGATAAGATGGTAGATCATGGAGCAAAGAAGTTGAGATCTGTACCTCAGTCTGTGACATGACTGGGGCATTGGCAATCTGTGCAGAGGGGTGTAAGAAAAGACTCACTGGAATGTGAACTAGTACAGGACTAGTGGTCAGTATGGGTTCAGCCATTGTGAGTGGGGTAAAGAGGGGGGGGTGGTAGTGCTCAGGATTGGAGCATCTTCTTCAATGCTTACTACAGGGGTCAGTGTAGTAGCAGTAATGTGGGTATCCAAGCTGACTAAACTAGTTGTAGGTTGGGTCAGTTGGGTAGCCATTGGCACCACAGACTCTAACAGAGCTGTAATGGAATGGTCTACAGCACTGGAAGGTGTTCTATTGACATCCAATTCCATGGATGATGATTCCACTTGTGCTATACTTTTTGGGGTTGAGTCTGGTGATTCCTCCAGAGTGAGTGGTGACTCATCTGGGTTGGTTCGTTTGTGACTCTCTTTTGTGGGTGAGGATGGGCTAGGATAAGAAGGTTGATCTATATCCATGTCCTCAGATGAAGAAGAAGTACTACATGCATCTTCTGTTGAAGATGGAACAGACTCAGGAATGTTTGAGTCTGACTCCAAGTGCACAGACTGAGTTGAGTCTGTATCCCCGGAGTCTGTGTGCTCTGCTTCAGCCACACGATCTTCAACAGCCTGGGTCTCTGTACCCTCACTATCACCTGAACTATCACCCTCCATAGATGCAGAAGCAACATATGGGTGATCAATCCATTGCTGCATAGCAGCAGTGATAGGTGCTCCAGAAAGTGGAACCGGATGGTTGAACACTTTATATGTGAGCACAGGTACGGGTATATCTGCAGTTTTGTTATTAAAGGACATATATACAGACCCAGTTAATCTGGATTGGATGCACAGGGAGAGTAACCTCATAAAAGGTACATTAAAAATTCGTTGTGACTCATTCACCAGTTTTAAAAGTTCTTGAAAATACAACTCTGCAAAGTTGATGTTTAAACCTGTGATAAATGAGCTCAACAGTTGAGTTTCAAACTCATTTAACTCCCCTGTGCTACCAGATTTTCCTCCTAGACTTCTAATGATGCCAGAGATTAAAAATTTCCATCTGGGGGTGAATCCTGACATCAAAATGGTGCCCTTTTCTTTGGTATATCCAACCGAAGTAAGAGAAGCCCTTGCTGCTTCTTTGGTTGGAATGGGTGCAAAATTATTTCCCAAAGGCAAGTCTAAGACATTCCTAATTAGCTCCTGATCAATGGTAACTGCCCGTTTACCATGATCAATAGTACCAGTAATTGCAGTATTGGTACTATTTGAGGAGCAAGTATACCACCATTCCATCAAAAAATTTGGGTATATTTGAGGAACTGAGTTGAAGAATGCTTCCCTTGATGGATGAGCCGACATAAAAGCAGTTAGTTCCTCAAACCCTTTATTCTTTTTAGAGTCGGGAATGGAAATGTTAGCAACTTGATTATTAATACAGAGTTTTACCTGTTTACCTTGTTTAAAAGGTTTAGCCGCAGCGATGTTGGCAGGTGCCGTGTAAACCCATTGATCAGCCATTTTGAATGAAGAAATTTTAGAAATTGATTTTGAAAATGGTTGAGCGATTTAGGGTTTATAAACTCTTTTTGTTTTTGGTGTGCAAGTACGAATGAAGAAGAAAGGGGGAAAACAGAAGTGGGTATTTGAAGAAATTAAATTTCCGTTAAATGGGATCCACTTGACGGTTTATCCCTTTCTCTGCAACAGTAACGCTAAAGCACGTGCACTTTTTGTATTGAGCAGATAAATAGACAACAAACGCCAAAACTTTTAATGATTATTACCATAAAAATGGTTTTAGCATTAAATGCAGAGATATTGTTGTTTATTTATTTTTATTAAAGAAAATAAAAATAAAAAATAAAAGAAGGTTGTGCCGGCAGTGGTAACAGATTGATATAGCTAACAGTACTAACTTGTGAAAGCAGTACTAAAATTAACTAACAGTAGTAACTTGCGAACGCAGTACTAAAGTTAACTAACAGTGGTAACTTGCCAAAGCAGTACTAAAATCAACTAACAGTGGTAACTGCGAAAGCAGTACTAACATCAACTAACAGTGGTAACTTGCGAAAGCAGTACTAAAGTTAACTAACAGTGGTAACTGGTGTGAGCAGTACTAAAGTTAACTAACAGTAGTAACTTGCTACATTAACAGTGTTAACTGTACCAATCTTTACCAGTAGTGCTAAAATACGAATTCATGGGGGCAGTGTTAAAAAGTTTTATCAGTATTAACCAGCAGTACTAAAAGTAACTAGCAGTATTAATACTAATAGTACTAAAATACTAACCTTATGAATTAATAAAGCACAAAAATAGAGGGTCTAGTCTGAATGAATATGGTCAGTCTGTGTAGCTAATCTGGAAGAAGTCACACAGACTGAAACGTATAATCAGTCAGACTGAGAGAAAATAACATAAGGTATAAAATCTTTTTGGTATTTTCTTAGAAAGTATGTACAAAAACATCTCTTTGTCTGTGCTTTTTGATTGTATGTAGCTGAGAATACAGTTATACAGATTGAAAAGCAGACACAGACTGAGAATTGAATCATACAGATTCAAGATTTTACTAGGGGTTGAGCATTCCTAGTTGACCAAGCAGATACAAAAATCTATCTTCATTTAAAGGTTTAGTAAAGATATCTGCTAATTGGTCATTTGTGGGCACATATTTGAGAATCACTTTACCTTTCTCAGCACAATCTCTGATAAAGTGATGTCTCATCTCAATATGCTTTGTCCTGGAGTGAAACACAGGATTCTCAGTGATGGCAATGGCACTTTGGTTATCACACATGATTGGGGTTTTTGTAAACACCAAATCATAGTCTGCTAGTTGATCTTGCATCCATAGCAATTGAGCACAGCAACTACCAGCAGCCACATATTCTGCTTCTGCAGTGGATGTAGCAATAGAATTCTGTTTCTTGCTTGACCAACTGACTAGTTTGCCACCTAGCAGTTGACATCCACCAGAAGTGCTTTTCCTGTCTAATTTACAACCTGCATAATCTGCATCTGTATATCCAATTAGATCAAAACCAGAGTCTTTGGGATACCAAAGACCCAGGTTGGGAGTACCTTTTAGGTACCTAAAAATCCTTTTTACAGCTTTTAGATGCGATTCTTTAGGTTCAGATTGATATCTAGCACACAAACATGTTGAGAACATGATATCTGGTCTACTTGCAGTGAGGTATAGTAGAGATCCTATCATACCTCTATAAGTAGTTTGACAGACTGACTTACCAGACTGATCCTTATCCAACTTATCTGCAGTGCTCATTGGTGTTTTCATAATTGAACAGTCCTTTAAAGAATATTTAGTAAGTAGGTCATTGACATATTTACCTTGGTTGATGAAGATACCATCAGGTTTCTGATGTACTTGTAGACCAAGAAAGTATGTTAATTCACCCATCATACTCATTTGATACTGTTTTGACATTAAGTTCGAAACCATTTACACAATTTTTCATCAGTAGACCCAAATATAATATCATCAACATAGATTTGGACTAGTATGACATCTGCCTTGTTCCTTTTGAAGAACAAAGTTTTATCAATTGATCCTCTAGTAAAGTCATTACTAAGAAGATAGGATGATAAGGTGTCATACCAAGCTCTTGGAGCTTGTTTTAGTCCATATAGTGCTTTCTGCAATTTATAGACATGATTTGGAAAAGTGGAACTTACAAAACCTGGAGGTTGTTTCACATAGACTTCCTCCTGTAAGTTGCCATTCAGAAATGCACTCTTGACATCCATCTGAAAGACTTTGAAGTCCTTGAATGCAGCATATGCCAAGAATAACCGTATTGCTTCAATTCTGGCTACAGGGGCAAAGGTTTCATCATAATCAATGCCTTCTTCCTGCTTGTAGCCTTGAGCAACTAGCCTTGCTTTGTTCCTTATTATCACTCTATCCTTGTCCATCTTGTTTCTGTAAACCCATTTAGTTCCAATAATGGTTTTCCCTTTTGGAGCAGGAACTAGGATCCAAACATTGTTTCTGTCAAATTCTGTTAACTCTTCCTGCATCGCTTCAACCCAATCATCATCTTTCAATGCTTCTTCAGCTTTCTTTGGTTCAATGATTGACAGGAAGTTTGTGTAGAAACAGAAATTTGCAGTAGATAAGTTTGACACTTTAGCTCTTGTTTGTACACCAGAAACATAATCTCCAATTATTTCTGTAATTGGATGATACTTGTGTTCTTTGACTCCTAGAAATGATTCATCATTGAATGGTAAATCATTCTCATTTGGTGGAAGAATAGCAGGACTGAGTTCTGCATCATCTTCTACACAGGGCAAGTTTGCGTCTGTAGAGTTCACAGACTGAAAACTATCAGACTGAACACATGTATCAGAAGAGTTTGAATCTCTGGACACAGATTCATCTTCTGTTGATGAAGGTATTGTCATAGTATGAGCAGGTTGAGCATCTTCATTATCACTTTCAGAGTCCTGTTGTTGGTTAACAACAACTGGGATTTGAGATTCAGATCTCACAACAGATAAATCTTCTAACAAATGAACATCAGACTGAGAAACATGTTCATCATTAGCAGAGGAAGCATCAAAGGTGACATTGATGGTTTCTTCAATTTTATTCCTTCTGTTGTTGTAGACTCTGTAGGCCTTTGAGATAGATGAATAGCCAACAAAAATTCCTTCATCAGACTTAGGTTCCATCTTAGCTAATTGATCTCTTTGATTGAGAATATGGCATTTATTACCAAAGGTCTGGAAGTAATGGATGGTTGGAACCTTCTTATGATACAACTCATATGCAGTTTTGCCATGTCTTTTGACCAAAATAGATCTATTTTGGGTATAACAGGCAGTGTTAACTGCTTCTGCCCAAAAATAAACCTTCATTTGACCATGGCATAACATGGTTCTTGCAGCTTCTATGAGTGTACGATTTCTTCTCTCAGCAACACCATTTTGTTGAGGAGTTCTGACAGAGGCAAAGTTTTGAATAATGCCTTTGTCAGTACAGAATTCAATGAGAGTAGAATTCTTAAATTTTGTACCATGGTCACTCCTGAGTTGCTTGACAGGTGCATCTTTTTGCAATTCTTCCCTCTTGATTAGATTAATAATCTCTTCAGGAGCATCACTTTTAGCCTTAAGAAAGATGACCCAAGTATACCTTGTGTATTCATCCACAACCACAAGTGTATACTTCTTTCCACCCAAACTGCTAATGCTCATGGGTCCAAACAGATCCATATGGAGCATATGCAGTGGTTGTTCAATTGTAGCTAACAATTTGGATGGAAAATGGTTCTTGGTCTGTTTTCCTAGTGTACATGCAGGACAAAGTTTGTCTTTTGCAAATGTAACATCAGGCAGACCTTTGAAGTTCAGGTGGGATAACCTCCTATGCCATAGCCAGCTTAGTTCTGGCACAAACTGAGTATAGAGACAAGTCTCTACATTGTTGTCAGCAGAAGAAAGATGCAAGAGATAGATATCTCTTTCTCTTTTGGCAACTAATATAGGTTTGCCTTTGGAATTATAGATAACAGCATCCTTCTTTCTGATTCTGATTTCACCATCATCATCACAAATCTGGCTAGCACTAAGCAGGTTATACTTTAATCCCTCAACATAGGCCACCTTTGTTATTCTGATGTTGCCAACCTTCACCACACCATAACCTTTTATCTTGGCAACAGAGTTGTCACCATATTTGACAGAAGGTCCTTCTTCTTCTACAAACTCTGACAGATTCTTCAAGGAACCTGTTATGTGTCTTGAGCATCCACTGTCTAGGTACCATTTGCTGTCACCCTGCACAGGACAAACAAAATCAATTAGTTACTTTTGGGAACCCATCTTTTGATGGGTTCTTTAGAGTTGGTTGAAGTCAATTCTTTAGCAGTTTTGGTGCTAAGTCTGTGAAGTTGACTTTTAACCTCTCTATTTTTGATTTTGTTGTTTGTAGAAGACATTTGTTTGATCAAAGCAGCCTTTGGCTGTTTAAGAATGGACTTTGTGCATTTAATACCTTTATGTCCCAGATTTCCACAGTTGTAACATATTCTGTTCAACATAATGGTCCTTTTGGATTTTGGGTTATTATTTGCACTAGATCCTCTGTTAAACTCTTGTTTTGACTCAACAAATGTTTTAAAATCTGTGGTTAACTTCATTAAGTTTTCACTAAGCAGCTTAATGGTCTCAGTCTGGTTGTTAAGATTTGACTTTTGAGAGTCAGACTGAGTGTTAACACAAACAGATTTAGAGTTAAGTTTGCCAGACTGAAAATTTATTTTTCCAGACTGACAGTTAGATCTCACAGACTGAGATCTTTTTAACTCCTTTGTTACTGGTTTTATGCCTTTAGATTTATCATTTGGCATATTATTGTCTGGACCAGTTACAGACTGAGATGTGGAAGGTTCAAACACATTGTAACCTTTCTGTTTATTCTTGATTCCTTTTACCTCTTTTTGTCTTTTTAAAGATGGTACTGTGGGAATATTAACTTTGCCTTTTATAAATCTTTTCTTTTCAAGTTCTATAGTTTCTAAAGATTCATCAGTGATTATAAGTTCAGGCTGTTCAGATTGAGAAGTTTCACAGACTGAGATTTCTGAGTCTGTGTCTTCAGAGTCTGGCTCTGTCTCATATACTAGTTCTTTAGTAACTATTTTTGGTCTAACAAAAGCATTTGTCAATATAACTTTGTCTCCCACAGTATGACTAAAAGTATGAGGTAAGATCTCAAGTACAAATATAGTAGGTTTTGAGTTTATTTCTGAATTTATGTGACTTTTAAGATCAAACTCATCACCTATGACCGCTTGTATCTGAGCTGGAATCTGTTTGGATAAACAGTCCACATTTTTAAGTGATGAAATACACCAAGATTTACAGATCCTTTCATAATGATCAGCTTTGTGTTTATAAGCTTCTTTTTCCAGCTTGATCTTTTTGAGAAGGTCATATTGAGCATCAAGCTCAAGTTTGTACTGTTTATTTTGGTTTATTTCATTCACGTTTGATTGTAGATCTTTTTGAACTTGACTGAGTTTGTTTTTTAAATCTTGTATTTCCTCCAGTCTTTTCAAAAAATCTACATAGATGTGTTCAAACATTTTCTGTTTTTCTGCATCACTATAGTAAAGTTTAAAATGATTTACATTGTAAGCAGATCCTCTGTCCCAGTCTGGATGAACACATGCCTTTTCTGCAAATTTGACATCTTTGTCAAACTGGCTCTCTGTGATAGCCATTAAGCACATATCTTCATCATCCTCAGATGATGAAGATTCTTCATCTATCCATTGTTCAACAACCAAAGCTTTCTCTAGTTTCTTTGGTTGTTGTTTCTCTCCAATTTTCTTGGAGTTGAAGTACTTTTTCTTGTACTTCTTGGCCTTTTCTTCCCACTTATCAGAACTTGAAGATTCTGCAATCTTCACTCTGCAGTCAGAAGAAATATGACCAACTTGCCCACATTTATAGCAAGTAGCTTTCTTAGGATCAAAAGTTGGCCTTCCTTTTGAACCTTTGAATCTTGCTTTTTCTAACCTTTGGGCTAGCAATGCCATTTCAGCTTCTAGAGACTCAGTTTCATCATCTGATTCTGAGTCTGTAAGAGTAAGATGGTAATCTGCTCTAGAGAAAAGTTCTCTATTTTTCCTTGTTGTTGCAACAAGGGCAGCAGATGGATCTTTTGCAATCCTTTTGGCATTTAGATCCTTTCTGGCTTGGGTTTCTTCAAAATTTAGTAGAAGTCCAAACAAGCCAAAGAGATCGTATGTCTCCAATTTTTCACTTACAATTAATGAAGTGATAACTTCAGAAAAAGTGTTTGGAATGACATCAACAAATTTTGTACAGATTTCAAACTGTCCCTTGATGATATTATACCTTTCAAGATCATTGATTAAGATCTGAAATCCGGTATGAATATCAGTTAATGACTCATTTTGGCCAGCAGAGAAGTTCTCATAATTTCTTATGAGATTCTTCTTCTTTTGGGATTGTACCAAACTTACACCATCATATTGGTCAGTTAGCATATCCCATATGGCTTTAGCAGTTTTGCAGCTAGATATCTTAGCAAAGATAGGCTCAGTAACTGCATTGCCCAGTATGGACTTGGCCTTAAAGTCTGAAGCATATAGTTGCCTGTCTAGATCAGTCCAGGTATTTTTGGCAGCCTCAACAAATTTTTCAGGTGTCAAAATAATACCATTTGCATCTAAAGTTGTAGGAACTATTCTGCCAGGAATAATGGGTCCTTCCTGAATGACTCTAAGCATTTCATCATGAATGCTAGCAAGAAACCATTCAGCTTTCAATTTCCAGTGGGTAAAATTTACACCATTGAAGATTGGAATTCCCTTCCCAGCCATAGCAATAGAAGAAGTCATTTTTAAGGAAGAAAAATGTAGAGAAAATGGATTTAGATGATTGTTTGATAAACTGGGTTCCTTTGATCGTTAAAGATTAAATCTTTATTTGCTCTGATACCAGTTGTTGGGTCACAAGGTTCCCAAAACTTAGATACAGATTAAATAACAGTTATCTCAACGTGTTAGTTTATATCCAAGTTTTATATCAAACAAGTTTAAATTAATCTAGGCGGAAAACAAGATTAATTTTGACACAGAGTTTATTATGAATCAAAGTATTATTCACAATAAAGTGTTTGTCTCACAAAGATGACAAAGTATTCAAACCCACACAGATGGTTTGAATACGATCCAAGTAGTATACAAAGATACAGTTATCACTACAAACTTCACAGTAAGTGTGGTAATGCTTTAGCCTAAGCTCAAAGGTCTAGTATACTAATTCTCTTGAATTTCTTGGATAATAGCAGTGCTTTTTGAAATGCTATTTATAGAGTTGGATGTAACTCTATATTATCCAGCTTACATAGTTGTCCAAGGGATAACAGATGCATCTTGGGCAACTTTGCACGCCTTCCTTTTTGCTTTTCTTGGAAATAGAAAAAGCAAAAAGGTAAAAGGTTTCTTTGCTGAGAAGAGAACCTTTGTATGATGTTTGACCTTTCTCAAACATCTTATCAGTTGTATCTAGCCTAAGGAAAGAAGAATATCTCCTGTACATTTGTACTTTCATTCTTCAATCTGTGCTCTTCAGTCTGTGCTCATCAGTCTGTGATCTTCAGTCTGTGAACTTCAGTCTGTGAAGCCTTCTGTATTCAATCTTCATTCTTCAGATGATGAATTCATAAGTCTTCAGGAAGAGCATGGCTTTCAGTCTGTGAGAATCTTCAGTCTGTGCAGCACAGACTCAGAAACAATTCCTCAGTCTGTGTAGCACAGACTCAGGAACACAGACTCAGAAATTTCACTAAGTTTCCTGAATACAACTAAGTTAGATTTTGACTCTTCAGATTTATAACTTAGGTTTGATCATTGTTTTTTCCAACAATTTCCCTAAATAAACATGTTTTTAGCAAGTTTTATACATCAAATAGGAAGTTAAGTATATACAAATAAATGTTTTTAGAATTTTATACATACGATAGACATTTTCAAAACTCGTCCCATGAAATAGTATAAGTGTATACTTTAATACATTTTGAACAATAAATCCATATTTATATGTTGTTGTTATTATTATTATTATTGTTATTATTATTATTTTATTATTATTATTGATGATATTTTTACATTTATATTAATAAATTAACAGTACTTCAAATTTACCTGCTTATCCATAAAAATATTTGTACTGTGTTAAGTTCTTTTTCATACCTTATACTTTTCTTTTTATTATTAATAGGGTTTATTGTTTCGTTATGTATTAAACTTTACACGTTTTACAATTGTATGAGACAGGCTTTCATTTGTTCTATTGTATGTATTGAACTTGTAAATATTATCTATTGTATGTAAATTTTCCTTTTCGGGTAAGGCCAAGAAAAGAAACTTTCCTATTTTGGCCATACCCAAAGGAAAGTTTACATACAATAGACGATATTTACAAGCTCAATACATACAATAGAAGTTTTCAAAGTTCGACTCATACAATAGTAAAACGTGTAAAGTTTAATACATAACGAAACAATAAACCCATAATTTTATTACCTTAAAATTTTATTTAAAACTATTAATGCGGTTAATTTTAGATAGTTGTTAGATTAATAGTTTTGTAATAAATGTTTGATATTTCTGAGAACATCCTAGATAAGTGTTATTATCATGCCAACATATTTTTATTTTAGATAATTGTTTTATGTTATAATGTATTTCATTATAACAATTAGCATGTTAATATAATTTCTAATTAACATATCCATGTCTTCTAAATAAAAAAATTTAATATTAATAATACATATTATATTATAAATACATAGAAGTTATAGAACGTCCAAAATATTTTATTATTGTATTTTGTATATATTTTTGTATTAGTTACAAATACAACACAATTTTTAAAAACCCTACAAATAACATCACATTTTCAATTTGTAATTTAATGGTAGTTAAGGGCATTATAGTCTTTTAGGCATCTTCTCCCTATAATTACGTTTTTCAAGAAATTGTTGCCGCTTCCTAATATCCTTTAGAAATATAATCGACGTCTGATACAAATAGGTGACAAAATTGATACACAAACAAAATTATTTGATGCACACAAATACTTGATTCACAAACCAAAAACAGGGGTAAAAGAACCTTAAGACAAATGATACACAATAACCTTTACATGAAAAAAAAAAAAAAAAAAAAACGGATGATAGCTCACAAAAATAACTTAAAATTCTAAATTTTTCGAAAAAGGAAATATCACTTTTATCTCCGACCATAAAGGACTCATAATTCAAATTTATCCTGAGAAATGAGTTTTTTTTTCAAAAAACATAAACTAAATGAAAAATGACCTGAAAATTTTTTTATTTTTAAATTGTGCAGGTTAATATCCCCTTTTTTGGAAAATTTAGAACATCGTATCCCTTTTTTAGGAAATTTGGAACTGTAAGTTACATTTTTGGGCGACTTGCCCTAATTTAAATGACATATAAAAGGCACTTCAGATATAATATTACCGGTTACCGGAGTAAATGGTAAATGTTCCCCCAATTTAAGCGATTTTGAATTACGAGTTCTTTCTGAACGGAGGTAAAAGTGATATTCCCATTTTCAGAAAATTTGAAAATTTAAGTTATCTTTACGAGCTATTACTGAAAAAATGATACACAATAATCTTTATCTTTATAGTGATATAGATGGTGGTCAACATTCAACGAACCTTAAAAAATTGTTGAGCATAAATCAATTTTAGAAAAGATGATAATCATTTTTAGAAAAAATTGTCAGAAAAGATGCCATTGAATCGATTTAAAAAACAAAAGGGTCGTCTTGTATGTAATCATTTTTTCTGGCGCTGACGATAGTTTAGTTCCGGCAGAAAATAACGGCGTCGAGTTTTTAGAGCATCCACAATGCTTCTGTCTGGATGGGTGCAAACATCTTTTAGACGATGAGGTGTCAAAGCAAAAGGCATTGCAGGTGTTGACCGCTTATTCTGCATCCAAGACTGCTTGGACGAGAATTTAACCGACATATTGGGCCCATCTTAATATAATACCATTTTCTTGCTTCCAATAAGTTATCTTTTATTTTTGACCAAACTCTTTTTCTTTGTTTATATTTGGAGCTTAATTCAATATATCACTTAATATATTATCCGATAAAAATTGGTAGTCACTGTTGATTAAATAAAAATATAAGTAATTCAATATTACTGGGATGAAAAAGATTATAAGTGAATAATATTATAATATAAGTAGTAAATGGATCTTGTTTATTATACAAGTTTGAAGTATCGTATAAAACATATATATATATATACATACTAACGTCAGTAAACACGTACATATAAGAGGAATTCAACATTTGTTTATTAATTATTATTATATTTGCTAAATTTTTCTCAAACAATTTTATATGATTTTTTTGTCAAACCCGTGTATTCACGGGTTAATAAACTGGTATAAATAATATATGATAGTACGCTTATGTGACAGTTTAAAAAAATCTTCAAAGTTCAATGCACTGTGAATGTTTTGTAAAAGAAAATGAAATGCCGATATGGTTGGATGGACATGTGTTAAGCCCATATGTCTTTTGTCCTTTTTACATTAAAATACTTTCTAGTTGATCCAAAACTTTTTATATTTATATATATACTAAAAGGGTATAAATAATTGTTCCACAATTTGCCACACAGACAAATATGTCACGTGACAATCTCTTAAAATTTACATATAATAAAAAATAAGATAATTTAATTATTTGTTTGATAACCATACAAACAACAAAAATAATTTTTTAATAATATATAGAAATACATATACGTACAATTTGAAGTATAATAATCATCTCACAACACATCCTAAATTTCTTAATTCAAAAAGATCTTTTAAAAAATTTGTTTTATATTTATTAAAATACAAACCACCATTTTTAATTTATAAGAAGTGGTGTTCTATATTTTATTTTATGCCAACTACATAATATAAATATAATAAATCAAAGGATTATCCTTAAATACTCCGTTATTAATATAGTTCATAAAAATTTAGTTTCTGACAGATTTTGTAGCTGTATATAGTTTCGAAGGATTAATCGAAGTGACGATTTATTATGATTTTAGCTATCTGGTGATGTTGGTAAAAGCATATTTGATCTTGCCGTGCATCGCACGGGTTTGTATCTAATGTATATATATATATACATATATATATATATATATATATATATATATATATATATATATATATATATATATATATATATATGTATATATCCAGAATTTACCACGTAAGCATGATTGTCACTTGTCAATCTCTTAACTCCAGTTAACAAATTATTTAATTAATATTATATTATTATTTTATAATAATTAATAAATAATAAATATAAATGCTACATATATTATAATAATATGGAAAGAAGAGTCACATACGATAACAAAGTCCTATAAATTATTTAATTAATATTATTTTATAAATTATTTTATAAAATATGTACTACAATTATCATTTAATCACGTAATATTTAAAATAATTTTAATAAATTTACCATGCATTGCACGGGTCTTCCACCTAGTATATATATATATAAGGTTGAATTCTGGTGAAAACAAGAATTTAAAATAAATACGGTGAAAATAAGTAAGAGCCGTCGATCTGAAATGCACGGACAAGATTTACCCAGTGGCAAGTTTGTAATTATAACTAACTTTGGTGGCAATTTCAGAACACGCCTTTTATTAAGTCATTAACGCGTGTAACAAAATTCAGATACGACAAGCGATTGATAAAGAACTCTAAAAGTTACGTAACATCAACAAACAAAATCAATTGATTGATCAAGACATTTTTGTTAATTCATCCTCAAACTCTACGTATCAGGGAGGTCGTCCGGCCGTATTGCTGGTATAAGATTGGTAATGGGAGGTCTGTGTCGGTGTGGTATGACACGTGGTGTCACCAATGTCCCATTGCCCGCATCTTTTCCAGCCTCCGTGATATTACTCGCTCGGGTTTCTCAATTTCTGATTCTGTTGCTGATCTCATTGACGGTGACTCTTGGAGATGGCCGGCCGAATGGCGTCAAAGGTACCCTTATCTTTCTCAGATTGAGGTCCCTACTCTTTCCTCTCTGCCTGATAAGCTTCTGTGGCGCGACTCGGCAGGAGAGTTTCTCGAGTTTCGGGCTGGTCAAGTTTGGGAATCCATTCGGCCTAGAGGTAGCGTGGTGGACTGGGCTCCTGTTGTGTGGTTTTCTTCTTGCATTCCTAGGCATGCGTTTCACCTGTGGCTCGTTTTAAGAGGCAGACTGAAGACCCAAGACCGTATGAGGCAATGGGATGTTGGCCCTTCGGTTGACTTAGCCCTGCTGCGTTGCCAGCTGTGTGGTTCTTGCCAGGACTCTCATGCTCACCTGTTCTTTGAATGCTCATTCTCCTCCCAGGTTTGGTTCAGGGTTATTAATCATGCGAAGTTGCAGGTTATGTCTGACTGTCTTGAAGTTCTTATGCCCTCCTTCCTATCTGCCACAAGCCCGAAAAACATTGACCATGTGGTCGCCCGTCTGGTGCTGGCGGCATCAACGTACTTCATTTGGCAAGAACGGAACTTTCGTCTTTTTGACAAAGGCAAAAGGTCTTTTAAGGAGGTGGCTGACGCAATCATCAATACGGTAAGGTTAAAGCTGGTTTCCTTTGCCTTCAAACCCTCGTTTCGTGCTCTCCGCACTATGGAGAGATGGAAGATCCCGAAAGGGGTGAGTCCTTCGATAAGTTAATCCTTTCTTCATGCGGACGCAGTGGTTTATTGCTTGGCTAGAGTCTTGTTGTTGTTGTCGTTGTTGTTGTTGCCTCATGGTTGTGTGGCCTCATAGTTGGGCTTTGCTGGTTGTCATACTCAAGGCCTGTCTTGTGTATGCACTTAGTCTTTCCGTATGTTAGATTAAGTCAATGTGGTTCTACCACATTCTTTGTACTTGTACTAATTATCATTTTATTCTAATAATATTTGCCGGGGTATTTTCCCCTTTATCAAAAAAAAAAAAAAAACTCTATGGGTTTTATCAGTTTCATCAACGAATTAGAAAGCCCCTCGTCGAGCTCGTCTATTGAAGAAGATACGAAACAAGAAAATTCAGACGGTAAGCAACAGAATTTAAATTATTCATCAGGTTGTAAAAATATAGAATTCACACTTGAATCTACTTTTTTTTTACTAAAAATTAAGAGTTGAATTCTTTATCAGGTGTAGTGCACCTGATAATTTTAGCTTCACATATATGTTTCTTGTGAATAATCTTTTTATTATTATAATTTGCTCTAAGGTTAAAAATGTATGTGTTTTGTGAATATTTTTATCAATTAATGTTGCATTCACGTAATTGAAAATTTTGTGTTAATACTATTTTAAATTAAGATTCACACATCATTAAAGATGTTAAGTTTTTTTGAATTAAGGTTAACATGTTTTTAAATGTGTGAACATTACTTTTTGAATTAAAATTCACAATTATTGTTACTGTTAATTTAGTATTAACATAATTGACTTATTTTTTTGTCATCTGTTAATACTAGTTTAAATAAAGATAAATTGGTAAATGTGTGACCTAAAAATTAAAGTGACGGTGCCACTGATGGCAGTGGTCCGTTAGTTTCAGTCGGTTTTGAAAAAAACTGACGTAGCGCTAACGTGGCCCGTCGATTTCTGTCAGTTTCTGTCACGGTTAGGAGGAGTCTAATAGTAAGTCTCAGTAATGATGAAATTAGAGAAAAATATGTTGAGAAATTCTTACTTTAATGCTTTGTAGATTTCAGATTCAAACCAGGGTATAAAATTTTTATTTGATTTATCTATTAATTTTATAGTTTTTAGATCATTATAATACTTTAAATGCAGGGATATTTTGTTCTTAGAAACAGAGCAGATCAGTGCTTCAAAGAAAGATTTGGATACTTTGTTTGTCGGAAAACAAGTATCGAAAAAGGTAATAGACTGTTGGAGTTCGGTTTTAAATTTCGAAGAAAAACGAGCAATGAAGGAAAACAAGTATCTAAAAAGGTAATATCCAGTTTTCAGGACTAAAGAATGCAGATTTGGTAACCAAGTACATTACAATGTTATTTTTGTTGATTTTGATATACTTATCAAGTTAATAATAATATTTTTTTGTCTTATTTTTACAGGTTGCTTTCCCAAATCTATATGAAGGATTATGATTTCTAGTATTCTTCAACATGAAGAATCCATCATTTGAGATCATTCTACGAAAGAACGATAGTGATATGATTATATCAAAGTATTTTAATTACATGATTACCTTTGTAAGTATGTTATTTAATTAATTAACTAACGTTAGCTTTATATTGTTTCAGTGAATCTTTGTAAATTATAAAATTCACTTAAAAAGCTAACGAAACTAACTTTTTGTTATTACAACATAAGTTCTTTTGTGCATATTTGTATCAAATCAAGCATCCAAAACTTAACGAAGTTGTCGCAACTAGGAATTCGCTTGTTAAAAATTTTGTGGAATGGGAGGATGATGAAGAAAACACAGTAGATACTGGGCGGAAATATTTGATAATGAGAGCATGAATTCAAAGAAATTCAAAATCTCAAGTATAAAAAACAAGAAGTTAATTCAATGAAGCATAATATTCTTGAGTATATGCAAAACTTGAAAGAATATTATGATGCATAAATGCTATAAAATGTTTGGTTCACATGGAAAATATATGTGAAGTTTACCTTAAAGAAGATTCACATTATATATAACCAAATATGAAGTTTTATGTACATAAAACAACATTTAAAAAAGAGTAGTTAAGAAAAACCAACAGCATATTTTACAAAAAAAATAAAATTACACGAATAAAAAATTTACACAAATTTAAAAATAAACTTCATATTATCGAAGTATATTTAAAAAAAATTACAACAGAGTATGTTCGTCACATTCAATTACATGAATCAAACCTTTCATTCAGTTCTTCGACTGATTTTAACCAAATAGACTTATGTAATTCCTTATGTATAACTCCAAAAGATATAGCTTCTTCAATTATTTCTTGTTTCTTGATATTCTAATCCGAAAGAAGAATATTGGCAGCGTAAAGACATCTAAGGGCGTGTTTAGTTACGAAAAAGTATCTCCATTTTTCCTTTTCTATTTTTATAGAGTTTTTTGTCCCTTGAAAATCATAAGGGGTTTAGAGAACGCGTTCAAATGTGAATGATGGAGTTTTCATTTTTCCAATTAGGAAAGCTAGAAAATCTTAAATCATATATTTCGTTTTCTTATAAAACTCATCCGGAAAACTCCAACTTGAATGTGTTTTCTAATTTTTCAGTAATCTTAGAAAATTTTCTAGAAAAGTGGAGGAGTTTTTCGTAACTAAACGCGCCCTAAGTGTCTTTTGTCGTTTTTTATCTTCAGAAAAATCACAATTCCAATCATTCAGACTCTCACCATTAAAAGTTTCCATATGTCTCGTTATAAAAGCTCTAGAATTTACAATATTTGTATTACTTCTCCATGTGATTTCAAGTCTAGTTGGTGTAGTACTCTTCATCAATATAAAAACTGGATGACCAATCTCAGATATATAATCACAGAAAAATTCTTGCTGCAAAAAACTAAAAATAAAAAATCTTCTTTTTATCATATTAAATAAAACTTAATACACTTATTAGAAATAATCAAATCGATTAAATCAATACAATAACAAACAGCTTACCAAAATAAAAGGCAAATCCCCATATTTTTCTTGTATTGATTTAATATCTTTGATGTTGTCAACAATATCATAAGATTCACATATCATATACATTGTGAATCTTTAAACAAACTTTGATTCACATGCGTATTATTGTAATTCTTCTTAAAATTTATGATTCACATCTTATATTTCTTATGAATCTTCACATAAATTACATATCGTGAATCTTCTTATAAGTTACCATTCACAAGATATATAAATGGTGAATCTTCTAATATGTTATTATTAACATTACATATATATTGTGAATGGTAATAAATTACGATTCACAACTTACATATCTTGTGAATCTTTTCGAAAGCTTCTATTCACAACTTAGTTATCCTGTGAATCTTCTAATACTTTAAAGTTCACATGTTTTTTGTTTTGTGAATGTTAATAAACATTTATATTAACATCAAAAATTTACTGTTTAACAAACACTAACTTATTAAATTTTCATGTGAACATATTAAGAAGTATAACATTTAAAAAAATTAACAGTTACAAAACAAGTGTGAAGTTTAAAATTTAACAAATATAACAGTGGAAAAATTAAAAAATACAAACAAATAAATGAGTAATCGAAAAATTTATAGCCATTTTTAGATGGAAGAAACAAACCTCTTTGATTCCCAATAGACAAATCGTTACCGGTAGATCACATCTTGAATTATATATCTTTCGAGTTCAAAATCGTACAAAAAATACGTCAGATACTAATATGTGACGTATCTGATGAATCCCGAAAAGGATGTTCAATAAAGAGGCTGAACCATGAAGCACATTACTGTAGAATCGAATTTGTAGCGAGAGTGAATGACGAAAGTTAACGAGAGAATATACGTGAAATCTTGAGAGGAATACGAATAATGGAAACCAAATATATTTGAATGACGAAACTACCCTGCAGCTATTAAAGCTGGAGCCCTGTAACTACAAATTTGCCACCGGCTGATCTTGTCCGTGCATTTTAGATCGACGCCCTTACTTGTTTTCACCGTTTTTATTTTATCACCTTGCTTTTACCCGATCTCATTCCTATATA
Organism: Gnaphalium uliginosum; assembly: GCA_963930675.1. Lineage (NCBI taxonomy): Eukaryota > Viridiplantae > Streptophyta > Magnoliopsida > Asterales > Asteraceae > Gnaphalium > Gnaphalium uliginosum. Next base: position 17,081,266 of record OZ005686.1, on the reverse strand, counting down.
TATATATATATATATATATATATATATATATATATATATATATACCATTCAGAATGAACCGTGAAAAGACCGGATTGTTAGAGCAACAACACATCTCAACAATCTCGCGCAAAATAAAATTAATTATGAATACTTAGAAACCGCAAATTAAAAAATCAATCCCATAGTAAAAATGGGCCTCAACACATCTCAACAATCTCGCGGAAAATAAAATTAATTATGAATACTTAGAAATCGAAAATAAGAAAATCAGTCCCATAATAAAAATGGGCCGACCAAAAGTATACATTACGCAAAAACAATAATTGTTATTAAACCTTTCATTTGATATTGTGTGGCTGAGAACATTAAACTCGCACCGTCTAATAGCACTACTTGATTATTGCTTTGGGCTGATATTGGCTATATCAACCGAGCTGATAATTACTTCCACATATGAACACGACGAACAAAACTATAGTTATTTGATTCCTCCTATCTAAGAATGTGTTATAAAAAGTTTTCTAGCACTATGTAATTTCATCCTATCTAAATTTAAGATTAAACACAAACACCACGAACAAAACCGTAATTATTTGAGTCGAACAGAACCGCAATTATTTGAGTTGATAATTTTAACAGTCCGAATACAAGATAGTTCTCATTTTAAAAGTTTATTAAAAAAAATGTGATGTTTAATTAATGTTTTGGGATATTTACAAAAGAGTTATTAGCTCACTCAATCTCTCACGAACTTAAATATCATGTAGAATTTTTTAATAGCCTGTTATTATTAGGTTATATACATTTTAAAGGCCAAACTGACAGTCGCAAGTTTAAAAAATGGTTATAATAGTATATGAAAACATCTGAATACTTAACTTATCAACCCTCCTAATTATTAACTAATCTAAACAAATAAAAGAAAGTTTGAATCCTCTGAGGAGGTATAGGTGGCTGCAGATTCATTAGTCTGCTTGCTTTGAAATTCGAGATCTTCTTCAGATTGCGTATGAGAGTTCCTTCGATGTCTTCTAGATCGCAAAGTCGAGGGCAAGTTAGTGGTCTTGCTGGATCCAGGAAAGGATTAAGCATTCCATCGAGGGTACATGCAAAAGCATCATCGGCAAGAGGCTTCTCTTCGTCTTTCATTTCTTCTTCTTTCTTAGCTCCTAGTTCAGAGGTCTCATCATCTAAAGTGACTTGGCTAATAGAGACAGTATATAGATCGAAGAACACTCCGTCTAATCGATCGTGAATGTGAAGCTTCCTCCGTGAGCCCGTAAGCTGATAGTCTGAGAGTAGCCATCGATGACTACTCTGGCTGTGTTCATAAACGGTCTACCTAGTCAAGTACCTCTCATCTTAGGTAGACGTTTCTTGAACACAGCTAGAGCCATCATAGATATGTTTAATGGAAAACTGACTCTAAGCATAGAGGATGAGAGCATTAGTTTTTCTTTGGACTGATCCATGCAATATTCAAATTCTATGAATGATACTTGTTATTATATACAAACTATAGACATACGTTTGGAGTTGTTGCAGGAGTTTTCAGAATTGCAGGTTACGGATACTTGTCCACTTGGAGAACAAGATGAGGATTCATTGGAGAATGGTGTGCGGGAGCTAGCCGCTCTTATGGCTAATGGCTATGACTCACATCTGAAGAGTTTTAAGAGTTGAAGAAAGAGGATCGATATCGCTACAAGTCTTCAATTGAGGAACCACTAGTCTTGAAGCTAAAGCCACTTCCAAGTCATTTGGAGTATACTTACCTACAAGGCGAGTCTCAATTGCCATTTATAATCTCCTCTTCTCTCACTGTAAGTGAAAAATCTCAACTCATTTCCGTGCTAAAATCCCAAAAACTGGCTATAACATGGAAGATAAACGACATGAAGGGTATAAATCCTTCGTATTGCACTCACAAAATTTTAATGGAATATAACTTTAAACCAGTAGTGCAAAGACAAAGGAGATTAAACCCTAACATGAAAGATGTCGTTAAGAAAGAGGTAATCAAATTGCTTGATGCGAGTTTGATTTACCCCATTTATGATAGTCCTTGGGTGGTCCGGTTCAAGTGGTACCCAAAAAGGGGGGTATCACCGTGATAACCAATGTAAATAACGAGCTCATCCCACTAGGACCGTCACGGGTTGGAGTGTATGTATCAACTATAGGAAGTTGAACAATGCCACTAGGAAGGACCACTTTCCCCTACGTTTCATTGACCAAATGTTGGAAAGATTGGCGGGAAATAGTTTCTATTGTTTTCTTGACGGTTTTTCAAGCTATTTCCAAATTCCAATCGCGCCCGAAGACCAAGAGAAAACCACCTTCACGTGTCCTTACGACACTTTCTCATAAAAACGCATGTCATTTAGGCTTTGCAACGCCCCCAATACTTGGGTGATTTTTCTGAAAGCTAAGAGTCATCAGACTGATTAAAAGATAACAAGTTAAAAAAAGCCTACAAGTGAAACAACTAAGAAGTACAGAGTTTAAAAATTGGGATTATGCAAAAAATTTCTTCTGTAAGAACCCCTCAACAAAATGGATTTGCATTAAGAAGAAACATAACACTTATTGAAGCTGACATGTTAAGAAACCACATTTCATCTTCCGACAAGTTGTCCGTTGACATCTTCAATACCCCCTTAAACGCCCGGATTTTGATTTTTTTTATATATAGTACGCGATCCTGGCATGGGGTACGCGATCACGTAGAAGACTCAAGGAGGGAGTACGCGATCCTACCAAAGGGTACGCTATCGCGTACTCACTATATGGAAATTCTATGTTCAAATTTTAGTACAAGGTACGTGATCGCGTACTAGACACAAACAGGGAGTACACGATCCTACCAAAGGGTACGCGGTCGCGTACTTACAACGTGAAAGTTTTCTGATCAAGTTTTAGAACAATGTTGCGATCCCGGTGAGGATACGCGATCGCATACCTATGCTAAAATCCTGAAAAGTGCAGCAAGCTCAATATTTGAACCAAACAACACTTGACAAACATTTAGATCACTAACATCCAAATTACCAAAATTTGTAAACTTCATTTAAACAACATTATGAGCACAATTCATTTGACGCAATTCCAAACTTACAACCAATAATAATTCCAGACTTAGAGACCAAAACTACAATATCAAAACATTAAGTTTCATTCCCTCAATACTTGGACATTTCCAAGTTACACATGCAACTTTCAACATCTTTATACACAACAACTTGTATCAATACAACTTCGACAAGTTTCTTACATGACGCTACATTACCCATTTTGACGCTACCATTTGGGACGATGTTTTCATCAAAAGACACAATAGCGCAATTCATACAGCCGCATTCATAACGATAATTTAAAAGAAAGAGGGACTTGCTAAACCCACATATAGCAAGCGCAATCCACGTCAATTCCTCATAATTGCATTACCCTAACGTGATCCTTCGAACCACTTGAACCTACAATATTAAACAATTTAAAGAATAAACAATAAGCTTAGTGAGCATATACGCAATCAAATTGGGCATCAAACAACAAGAAACTAAAAACTAACAACTCGGGCATTGTAGAGATTATAAACCACTTAGGCGGATCCACAATCAACTTACAACTCGCAATGACTTGCACAACTTGCAACAACTTAGGCTAACTTAAAGTTAGTTAATCTTTACAATGCATCAACAACAATAGCAATCAAGTATAAATATAAAAACAAACAACTCCACTTGGTCATGTGAAACCTCTTGCACGTTATTCAATCCGGAATTCACACGACCTATTACCCAAATAACCCTCATATCACTCACCTTTGTGATTTAGGCAAATATGATTAGAAGAACCTCCAATTTTCTTAGCACCTATCAAACATCACGTATACAATTTAACAACATATTCCACGTCTATTAACATCCTATTCAACTTATTTCACCACCATTTGTTCTTCCCTCTAGGTTGACCAGTTTGACTTTTTTTTTGTCAAACCAACCACAATTTCTATAATACATGGCATAACTAGTCATATGGCTTAATTACATCTAATACTACTTTAATCATTATCAAAAACATCATAACAACTCTTTTAAATTGATAATTGAGTGAGTTATCTCTTGTTTACAAGAAGGTTAGGATAACCCACCATTACTATTATGAACAATAACCACAATCTCAATCTTTGGTTTGAATTGAGGTTAACAATAACAATTTCTAAGCTAAACTAACATAATTAGATGAAATCTGCCCCTAATTTCATTCAACTCATAACCCCAACTCTCAAACTCCTATATCATCCAATATTTAGGACAAATTAACAAGAATTCATAAATACCTTGGATTGAATATAATTAATAAGCTATGAATTTGATTTCTCCAAGTTCAATTTTGTAATTAAAATTGATTTCTCTCCCTCTCTTTCTCTCCCCCGTGTTCTCCCTTCTTTCTTGTTGTTGTCTCTGGAAGTGTGTTTTGATATGTATGTATGTGTATGTCGATATGTATGTGTATGTATGTATAAAATTTATTTTAATTTCAATTAAACCCATATTATTAATTGACATATATTTCCAGTCCCTCAAGTCTCCTTATCTTTTAATATAACACTTAACTAACTATTCTCAACTTATTAATTAAACAACTTTACATATTTTACAACTACTAATATATTATACCACAATTTATAATTAGTATTTTATACCTATTGATGCGTGGTAAGTTGTAGTTAAAAATAACAAGTTTTAATTTATTGGAAATACTAAAGTTAACTTAAACACAACCAGGCAAGAATACCTGTTCGTATTATAGTATAGCTTTGGTAAGACGGAGTCGAACCACAGGGAATCGGTGTAAATTAAAATAATTAATTAAACCTAAAATTACAAATTACAAATAGATAAGGGGTGCGTTTTAGTTCCGTACGAACAATTTTTAATAAGAAAACTAATTAAAATATAAACAATTAAAAAGATAGAAAGTAACTTGAAAGTAATCAGATAGATAAGCATGTATTTACTTAGAATCGTGATTCTTCGATTCAGGTTTCAGATTTGTTTATTGAATTGTTGATTGTTTATTATGGTGATTTCAACATATATGGACAACCTCCTGTTAAGGTTAACTAATCCCTAATAAACCTTACCTTAATACTAGATTCTCTTGAATACACTGAAGCGTGTTATTAACATAAACTTTATTCTATTAATCCTATCAACAGATCATTAAGATTCATTCAGCGACCTCGTTTTAACGCAAGTCTATAATTATTGGGTAAATAATTATCATATCAATTAGGTTATATTAATTGCTAGTCTCTTAACCTATTACCGGTTATAGTCTCAAGTCACAATTAACTAATAAATTACTTAATTGCAAATAATCAATCGACTTATACAAATGTTAGTTATAGCATAAATCTTTTGACCACGTTAAGTAACAATTAATCAACACACAATTAATATGGATCTTTCGAATAAACTTAATAACCATTCATAATTTGAATCAACATAAACATATCATAAAACCTTCATCTAATAATTATTCATCTAAGTAAATACAATTAAAGAACTAGCTCATGTTTATAGTAAACAAAACCAAATCTAAAAACATGTTGTTATACATAGTAAAAAGAAAAGATTAAGAATCAAACCTAAGAAACCGAACTAACTCTTCGTTAGGGTTGAAAAGCTTCAAACCCTAGCTTCCTAGCCTCCAAATACCTCCTTAAGTCGACCTTTAAACCCTAGAACCGAATTAAGGTTTACTTAATTCGTATGTAATTGTAAATGGTTAAGGGTTGATAATAGCCTCTATTTATAGATTTCAGAATCGCGAATCCAACCGCCGGTTGGGTTGGATTTTTACCCGAAAACCCGACTTTTGACCCGCGCGTTCGACCGACTTCCATATTTAGGTTCAACCGCCGGTTGGATATTCCAACCGCCAGCTAAATGTGGTTCCAGAAATCTTATTTTCTTTTGTTGGGCCTCCATTCGATTTTTATCCTTTATTTTGGCCCGATTTCTTATTTTCTTTGGGTTCTTCTTCCTTCAAAGCCCAATATTCTTGGTCTTTGTTCTTCTCTTTGTTTTCTTCAGTTTTCAGCTCGTTTTCGTTCCTTTTCTTTATTTCTTCAATTTAAACATCTTTTTGCAAATATAAACTGTTGGTATATATTTGTATGTCTGTCAGTTGGTCTTAGCTTGTAATAGTCAGATATGTAATTATGAAGTTTTATGTATGTTACAAGTTTGTTTTAGGCGACACAGAGCTCGTCGCTTATGCGACACAAGGCCTGTGTCGCATGAGCTGACTGTGCGACACAAAGCTTGTGTCGCAAAGTCAGTTTCGGTTTAGTATAAATAGGTCATTTCGGCCTCAGCTTTGAGGTTGACGAATCTGTGAGTATAGAGGGCATTTGTAAGGCATTTCAGTGTATTCAAGCTATTCGGTTATTATATCTATATACATTCGATTTGCGTTTGATTCGTTTGTGTTTTTACGTACTTTATACGATCGTTTGAATTCCGCCTCTCGATTGTGTGTGTTGATCCGGTTAGGTCCAAGACAAGGGAACCTACAAGTGGTATCAGAGCCATAATCTACGGATTTGGTGTTATTGGATCGTGTTTGTACGTGTTTTCGGCTAAAATCGACTAGTTTTTGGAATTATATCTTTACATTTCGTGTTAAAGGTTCATATTCTACATTTTCTGGAAGATTTTGGTGTTAAGATTCGTCTGTTGTTCGTGGTTTTTTGTTACGGTTTCGGAAGTTTGCGAATTTTAGGGTTTTCTGCCGCAGCTCTCCTCGTTTCTGCGACACAAGCTGCGACACAGCTTTTCTGTCGCATTTAGGGTTTTAGCGACACAATCTTCTGTCGCGAGTAGGTTTTAAGCGACACAAGTTAAATTTGCGACATAGAATTTTTGCGACATAACCCTTGTGTCGCCTGTTTAACTGATACTTAAGTTCTAGCGACACATCTGTAGTGTCGCCATTTGATTCTGTGACACAATCCTTGTGTCGCATAACAGTTTAGTTTGTTCTTTGTGTGTTTGTTTTGCAGGTTACTCAATATGGCATCTTCTTCATTGCAACGTGTTGGAGATCTACTAAAGCAAAACTCTGAAGTCGGAAGTACGAATAAACCACCTATATATACTATAGGGATGGATTATGCCTACTGGCGTCAACGCTTTGAAGCGTTTGTTTCGTTTAATGATCCCGAAATGTGGGTTGCTTTAACAGAAAGATATGAACGTTCGGTCAGTCCGGGAGTGTATACTGGTACTGCACCCCTAAAGTCAATTAAATCAATGACGTCTGAGGAACGCAAAGCCTTTGAGAATGATAAAAAGGCTCATTCTGCAATCACCATGGCATTACCACCGTCAATTCTCAAACAATTTAGACATTTGGAAGTTGCTTATGACTTATGGAAGGCATTTGAGAAAAGATGTGGAGGTAGTGAACAATATAAGCAGAACAAATTGCGTTTAGTCAAGAAGCAATACGACGTGTTTGATATTCTTCCAAATGAGTCTCTTTCTGACTTATTTTCTAGATACTCACAGTTAGTAAGTGAGCTAACGGAAGGGGGAATAACTCTGGATAAGTCTGAAACTAATAAAAAACTTCTTGAATCCCTACCTGACAAGTGGGATACTCGAGTTTTAATGATGGAAAAGGATCCAGACATTCTAAACATGTCTCTTGATGATCTTATTGGTCTGCTAGAAGCTGATCTTCTGGACATGCAAAGAAAAGAAACAAAGGCGACTGCAAATGTCCAGAATCCTAAGATCTACGGAGTAGATGTTTCATTAACTGGAACATCTGGCTCAACATTCTTGGCTGGTGGAACCAGTGGCTCGTCAAGTCATCAACCTAGTACTTCTTCTGGTGGTTCTTATTTTCAACCACCAAGTCATCAAGGACCTATTCCTGCAGCTTCACAAGATCATGCTGCACTTTTCTCGGCATTGTTATCAGCCTATGATGACTTTCTATGCAAGAAAGCTGGTTCCATGGACCTAACAGAGGAAGATTTTCGTCAAATAGATGATGACGAACTGGAACGAATGGACTTAAGGTGGAACTTGGCTATGCTTACTCGTAGAGCCAAGACCTATTTTAAGAAAACTGGCAAAAGGTCACTGGAGGACCCTAGTGATAAGGGTCTTGGATTTAACAAGAGCAAGGTTAAGTGCTATAAGTGTCACAACTATGGACACTTTGCTCGTGAATGTGAAACACGACAGCCCTCCTCTGGTTTCACAAGGCCTTCTCAGAACAACCCTACAGAGAAGGCTAAAGCTGAAGAAAAGGCAATGGTGTCAGCCGCCTTAATGTTATCAGATGAAGCGTTTGACTGGTCAGAACAAGCTGATGATGACCAACAGAACAAAGCTTTCATGGCCAACATTCATGAGGTTGATAATGAACCTTTGTCTTGTATTTCATGCATTCATTTGACAGGACAAGTGAACAGGTTAAGAGAAGTAAATGAACGTCTTATCACTAGCATAGAACAATTAACTGCTTCGAATAATATGTTAAAAGATAATGATAAGATTTGTGATAAAAAGCTAAAAGCTATCTTTGAAGAAAAGAAAGAGCTGAAAGCCAAAATTTTTGAACAGCAAGATGAAATAGGAAGCTATGTTAATATGCTTTCTTTCGTAAAGAAACAACTTGCTGATTCTCAGGCTGAAGTTCTTGAGTTGAACAGAAAATTATCTAACTTTTCAACTTCCTCTCTAGTCTTTGATGAGATCCTTCAGGCACAAAGAAGTGATACGAAAAGCAAGGCTGGACTTGGTTTTCATCAAGTTCCGCCTCCTAAAAATTATTTTCCCATGCCTGTTAAGGATGACATCACTGAATTTATGCCAAACTTTTCAAAGACGGCAATAAATCCTGTGAAATTTGCTCCTGTCAAAATAAGTAAGCCTGTGAAAATTCAGGCTGAAAAAGTTAAAGTAACTGACGATCAACCGAGCACTAGTGAGCCTGAACATGTTAAGGCAAAACCTAGTGAGCCTGAGATTGTTAAGGCTCAAGAGGTTAAATCTGTTGAATCAGTTACTGTTTGTGTCAAGGCTGAGTCAGTTAAGCCTTCTGATGTTTGTGAGCCTGTTGTAAACAAGGCTTCGAGCGATTCTCCTGTTATTTTAAAGGAGATTGTTAAAATTGAGGATATAACCGAAGAGGAGTACTCAAAGGTTGAAAAGAAAAGTATAAAGCCAACAAATGTAATTATAACTAATGAATTTTCAGTCATGGCTTTAAGTGGAAAAGGCAAAGCTAAGGCTGAGCCTGAAAAGAAGATTTTGAAAATCAAAGAAAATATTAAAAAAACATCAAACTTCTTCTAAATCCACTGTTTCATCTAAACAAGCGTCAAATTTAACATGCTCACATAAGTGTGCCTGTGCCTTTGATATTTCTTTCAACCATCCTCATAGGTTTGTTCCAAAATTTCAACAACCTATTGAGAAAAGATCTTGTTTCTACTGCAAGAAACAAGGTCATTTAATAAATGATTGTCCGTTGCTTGCTAAAAAGCGGTCTGGGAAAGGTGTATCTAAAAGTTCTAAAATTAAAAATTCTTCAGTTAAAGGTTCACGTTCTCCCTCACCTGCTAAGAAAACCAGCAAGGTTGAGCCAACCAAATCATCAATTACTAAGCTCAATGTTGTTGACAAGCAATCTACCAAACCTAAAAAGGTTTGGAAAGTGAAAGAATCATCAAATGATTCTACATCCAACAGTGTCACATCAATCAATTCTTCTGATATGTTTAAAAACAAAATTTTGACTGATGTGATCATTGTGGATGATGCGTCTGGAGTACCCAAGTCTGTAAAGGCTTGGGTCTCTGTTACTAATTAACCTCCTTGTTTTTGGTGTTGCAGCAACCTGAAGCAGTACTTAATAGCAAATGGTATATCGATAGTGGTTGCTCGCGGCACATGACCGGCAATATATCCTTGCTCTCCGATGTTCATGCATATAATGGGGGATATGTTGCTTTTGCTGGTGACAAAGGAGGGGTTATTTCTGGTCAAGGCACACTCTCAAACAGCCGAGTGAGCTTTGAAAAGGTTAATTTTGTAGAACAGCTGCAACACAACCTTCTTAGTGTATCGCAAGTTTGTGATAAATCATACACTACTGTTTTCACGAAAAGTGAGTGTTGCATTCTGAAGCCGGAATTTGTTATTCACGAGGAGTGGGTGCTACTGAGGGCACCTCGAGACAGAGACACGTACATTCTAGATATGCGTACTGTTGAAACAAAGCAACAAACGTGTTTCTTGTCTAAGGCTAATGAAAAAGAATCCTTGTTGTGGCACAGACGGATGGGTCATCTACATTTTTGTAAGATGAATTATCTGGTTAAAAATGATCTTGTGCGTGGTGTACCGAAGCAATCTTTCGGGCTTAATGATCATTGCGTCCCCTGCCAAAAGGGAAAACAGCACAAGAAGTCCCATAATTCAAAACTGGTCAACTCAGTTGAAAAGCCATTGGAATTATTGCACATGGACTTATTTGGACCAGTGAGCAAGAAAAGTATAGGTGGAGCATGGTATTGTTTGGTGGTCACTGATGATTACTCGAGGTTCTCTTGGGTTTATTTTTTGGCCTCCAAGGATGAAACTGCTGAAATTCTTATCTACTTGTTCGACAAACTGGAAAATTTGTGCAATTTGAAGATCAAGAAACTAAGAAGTGATAACGGTACGGAATTTAAGAACTCTACACTAGGTCTTTTCTGTTTAAAGAAAGGCATTGATCATCAATTCAGTGCTGCTAGAACTCCTAAACAGAATGGAGTTGCTGAGCGTAAGAATAGGACTCTCATTGAAGCTGCAAGGACTATGTTAGCTGATTCAAAACTGCCTATCACGTTCTGGGCAGAGGCGGTCAACACAGCTTGCTACATTCTTAATCGAGTGTCCATGGTTAAGAAACGCAATAAGACCTCCTATGAGCTCTTCAACAACCGTAAACCAAATTTACAGTTTCTTGAGCCTTTCGGGTGTCCATGTATGATTATGCACACAAAAGAAAGAGTGGCTAAATTTGGTGAAAAATCAAGTGAAGGCTATTTTTTGGGTTTCTCAAATAATTCACCAAATAAACGTGTGTATAACAAAGCTACAAAGAGAATGGAGGAACATTTTGAAGTAACTTGTTTGCGTTAGACTCAACCTTCACAAGGAACGGGACCCGACTTCTTGTTCGATTATGACAGTATGTTTAATTCATTCAATCTTCCTGCTGAAGATGAAATTGAACAGGTGGTGACAATGCTTCATGGTCTTGATATATACTCTGATGTATCCAAGTCTCCTACAAAAACACCACCACCTCCTCCACAAACTACTGAACCAGTTCAAGATCCTGATACAGATCCAGATATGCCGGCATTATCCGATGGTGAAGTAGAATCTGTCACAGAGGTACTTGAAGAGACTTTAGTATCTGGGGGAGATGATACAAATTTGGAAACTGTCATTGAACCTGAAGAGATTCCAAGTAGCCGTGTAAATGTGAATCACCCGGTCGATAATATAATTGGTGATTTACACGATGGAGTTAGAACCAGAGGACAAACCGAGTGCCTATTAGCTCAATTGGAGTCATGCTTTCTTTCTCAAATTGAACCGAAAAATATCAAGGAAGCATTGACTGACTCTCACTGGGTAAAAGCCATGCAAGAAGAGCTCCAACAGTTCAAAAAGTTAGAAGTTTGGGAACTGGTTAAACTACCTCAAGGATTCTATCCGATTGGTACTCGCTGGGTTTATCGAGTCAAGAAAGATGACCGTGGCGTAGTTGTGAAGAACAAAGCTCGTCTGGTGGTTCAAGGTTTTACACAGATCGAAGGATTGGATTATGACGAGGTTTTTGCACCAGTTGCGCGTTTGGAGTCAATACGGATATTTCTTGCTTACGCTTCATTCAAGAAATTTCGTGTCTATCAACTGGATGTAAAGAGTGCGTTTTTGTATGGGAAGGTCAACGAAGAGGTTTATGTGAAACAACCTCCTGGTTTCGAAGACTCAGTGCATCCTGATTTCGTATACAAACTCGATAAAGCATTGTATGGTCTTCATCAAGCTCCAAGGGCTTAGTATGAAACGTTGTCTCAACACCTGCTCACAAATGGTTACACTCGTGGGCAGATTGATTCAACTCTTTTTATCAAAAAGACAGGAAACGATTTGTTGCTTGTGCAGGTATACGTGGATGATATTATTTTTGGATCGACCAATGAGATGCTGTGCAGAGATTTCGAAAAAGTCATGAAGTCTAAGTTTGAGATGAGTGCCATGGGAGAACTAAAATTTTTTCTTGGTGTTCAAGTCGAGCAGTCTGATAAGGGTATTTATATTCATCAGACAAAATATGTCAAGGATATCTTGACAAAATATCAGATGCTTGATGCCAGACACTATGGAACTCCTATTGACATCAGTCACAAACTTGGACCTGCTGACGACGAAGATGATGTTAATCAGCGTGACTATCGTTCAATGATAGGATCGCTTATGTACCTTACAGCATCTAGGCCGGACATTTTATTTGCTGTATCCATCTGTTCAAGATATCAAGCAAAGCCCAAAGCTTCTCATGAAAAGGCTGTCAGACGCATATTAGGTTATCTTAAGTGGAGACCCTCCTTGGGTCTCTGGTATTCTAATGAAAACGATTTTGCTCTAACTGCTTTTTCAGATTCGGATTATGGTGGCTGCTCAGTGGACGCGAAGTCCACAACTGGAGGATGTCAGTTTCTAGGAAGCCGATTAGTCTCGTGGCAGTGCAAGAAGCAGACAACTGTCTCTACATCCACTGCTGAAGCAGAATACATTGCTGCTGCCAGTTGCTGTTCCCAGGTTCTCTGGATTCAGCATCAAATGCGTGACTATGGGTTACTTTTAACTTTTACTCCTATTCATATTGATAATTCTGCTGCTGTATCTATCATACGCAATCCCGTACAGCATTCAAAAACAAAGCATATTGAAATTCGTTATCATTTTATACGGGATTGCTATGAGAAGCACCTAATTGACCTTGTCCAAATCCCTACTCTTAAACAAAACGCAGATCTTTTCACAAAAGCTTTCTCTCGTAGTCGATTTGATGAGCTTGTCTCTATGATTGGAATGGTGAGTTTAAGCAATGCCTAACTCTCCATTTCTGGTCAGAATTATCTTTTAGACTTGCGTTTAAAAAAAAAAAAAAAAAAAAAAAAATCCGCAACTGCCACTCTTTATACTTGTTAGTATTAAAGAAATGCAAAAGTTGCAACATTGTTAAACTAGACGTTGAATTGTGTCTGTAAACAATTGGGGAAATGGAATTTTAAGATTTATGTTTGATGTGTCAGTAGATTTCTCTAGCATACTTGAAATACCTTTTATAAATATTAGCTTCATCAAATGATGTATTGGTAGGCATTTGTTCTAAAGTTACTAAGAAGCTTAACTTTCAAATATGCATATTATTTTATATAAAGCCATATTAATATGTATGACATTAAGTTAAAATAAGGGCAAAAATGTCCGAAATATTTTAACGCTTCGTCTTAATATTTGGATAATAAACATGTTATGATCTAAGATATAGGGTCTTTGTATGGTGTTATCTGGGGGAACATATTAGTTGTCTCCTCTGTTGTATGAAAATACAGACCTGGTTTCATCTAATATCTTCTTGAAAAGAACTTAGGTACGTAGTCTATGTTAAGTTATAGACAACTATTGCGTACCCGTGGTATATCTAAACTCTAAAATATAATGTACAAATGTACTAGAAAAGTTATAAATAGATTGCCTCGTACTGGTTGTGTTAAACTATGGTACTCTGTTGTACGAAAGTACAGACCTGTACCCTCTAGTTTAAAGTGTTCAGACTGGTGTTTGTTCAACCCGAACTATTGTTTATGTGACTCTGTTGTACGAAAGTACAGACCTGTCACCGCTAACTTGGTTCTAAAAATACGTCCATACCTTCACCTACTATATAGAAAATAATAACATGTTTTGATTTCAAATGTATATTTTAATGTGTTTTATACACTATAATATGCATGCTAATAATAACACAAGTGGTTCATCTCATTATGAGTTGAAATCATATACTTAAGTACAAATGTTTATATGGTTAAAATATCAATAGTCGTCTTGAACTAATCTTTATAACAGGTGATTTAACTATGCTAAGTAAATTTAAAGAGGACAAACATACTGATAATCGAAATAACACTTACTATTCCTAATAAGTGCATGTTATCCTGATATGATTCCTAAAGCAGACTTAACCAATCCCGTCACCAAAAAGATGTTATGATTCTGTCGTTGAGTGTCAAATAGATTCAACGGTTTTTAATTTTTAAATTGTTTTTTATTTTTTATTTTTTATTTATTTATTTATTACTTTATTGTTCTTAATTATACCAAGTCTCTAAGTAAATATCAAATCGGCTTCGACTGTAAAACTTGAAATCAAAATTTCCAAACAGTCCCAGTTGCGACACAAGCGCTGTGTCGCATATGCGACACAAATTTTGTGTCGCTACCCATGTCGCATCTTGTGTCGCTATACAGGGTTGAGGTATAAAAGCCGGACCCTACCTCTCAGTCGCTACACGTTTTTGCGACACAAACAGCGACACAAGCCTCTCTCTTGCGACACAAGGACTGCGACGTAATTTTCTTTCGATTTTCTATCTTCGGCCGTGTTTCTTTGCAATCCAATCAGTGTTTCGTGTTCATCTAAATTTTCTCGACTTATAGGTACCATTTTCACTCACTTTTACCGTATACTTTTGGTTTAAATGTCAAATGAAACATACGGTTTTGAGGGTTTTTGGTTTGGGGTAAAATTGGACACGGGAGACGTTGCTATCATGTTAAAAATCATGGTTTCATGCTCTACAAACGTTGGCGCATCATTTGGTGTCCTAAATTTCGAAAACCCCCAAATTTGATTATAGGGTTTTTCTGGGTTTGCAACTGTTCGTCATTGCGACACAAGTTGCGACACAAACACTTGTGTCGCACTTGTGTCTGTCGTTTTTGTTTCTATGCGACACAAATGTTGTGTCGCCTTAGCTTGCGACACATAGTTTGCGCCATAAGGGTTCTGTCGCTAAATTCAATTAAATTCAATTTTATTGCAAAATGCGACACAACCCATGCAGTTGCTTAATTTGTTAGCGACACAAGCGTTTGTGTCGCATAGTTTTTTAAAATTGATTTTTGCGACACCATCCTTTGTGTCGCATATGGGTTTAGCGACACAATTATAATGTCGCATTCTTACTGCGACACAATCCTCTGTGTCGCATAAGACATTTTTATTCAAATTAATTGTCTTCACGTTTGTATGCTAACGCTTTTCGAGCTATGTTTTCTTTTGTGTTAATAGCAATGACAGATATAAATGTGAATGATTGGGAGCCGAGGCACAATATTGTGGCTTTTCTTGAGGACGATCGGGATTCGGCTGCGCCTTTTAGGCCAATGATTGCTTTCTTGCGCCGTTCCCGCATTTTTACAGCCATATCCGCCAATGCACCAATATACAAAGATCAAGTTGGCTCCTTCTGGAATTCAGCTGTGATCAACTCTGATCTGCCTAAAACCCGCATTATCGCACGGGTAGAAGACAAAGAGGTGGTTATCTCCGAGCGGCTTATTAGAGAATTCTTCCAATTTGCTGACCATCCGGACATGCCGATTCAATTTGCAAACTCATTTATAAATGGAGGCATGATCCGTCTTGGGTATCCGGGCATTCCGAAGGATCAACACCGCAAGGCCAACCTAACTAGGGTCTGGCGGTATTTGATGCACATTATGATCGTCTGCCTATCCAGCAGAAAGGCTGGTTTTGACGGCATGAGCCATTCTACGGCTTCTGCTATGCTGGCTCTAGTGTACAACAAGCCCTTCAACTTTTCTGGTTATATATTTCGGGCTATGGTTGACAATGTACACACCGGGGACAACCGATGGAACATGTACCCGCGGTTTATCCAGCTATTGCTCAACCATCTTCTTCCGGGGCTTCCGGTGAATGCTGTTCACCGTTTTCGACAAACCCCTATGAATGTTCGCATCTTTGCCATCTGTGGGCAATATGCTAAAGGAGTTCCGGCGCCGGCGGATGTGCCACTGTTTGGCCACATTGTAAATGAGGATTATGTTCCTCCGGCGGCCGATGAATTTTTGGATGCAGCTGCTCCTCCACAGCCAGAGGATCTTTTTGTCAATGTGCCTGTACAAGCAGAAAATCCTCAGCTTGAGGCAATTTTGGACGACATTGAGACCTTTGGTCATGTTGACCATCTTGAAGGAGAAAACGTCCAGGCACAAGAGCCGCATATTGTCGAAGACATGGCTGCCAGCTCTTCTGATGGTGGCTCAACTCCACCAACTTCCCCTCGGATAGTCCCTTCCGACACTTCGTTGGAAAATATTCGTCGTTTTGATTTAAGACGCTTTAAGCGTATTCAACGACGCAAAAGGGCATGGACAGGTTATGTGCGACCCGATGTGGGCAAAAGGCCTCGTCAATCAGAACCTACGGATGAAGATTGGGTGCCTCCGATGGTTCGTCAACGTCACTCGGCTCCAACTTCTTCTTCCACGCCACGGGTTGACATTCCCCGTGTGGAGGTTCCTGTCCAACCTCTCCCGTCTGTCATTCAAGAATTAATGAGGCGGTTGGACACGATGCAGCAAACGATGACATCCCAAGCTGCATTAATTCAGTCACAATCTGCGGTTCTAGAAGCTCAAGCTGCACAAATTAAAGATTTGGAGCTGCAAACTGTCAGAGTTCCTATTTTGGAGACTAGGGTCTTAGAATTAGAAGCCCTAGCTGTCGTTTCGGGGGAGTCAGGCCTGCGTGCCATTGAAACAACAACTACGACTTCCGCCGGAACACAGACTGTAGATGTAAATAATTCAGACATCAATGAAAATTTACTTTTAGATTATTTTGCATCGTCTGAAAACATTCCAGGTCAACCGATTCCTATAGCTGTAGATTACTCTGAAGCAAATATCACGTATCTACAAAGCTTAATAAATCCGGTGAATAATGATGATATATCTTATGACTTTGAGGATGTTGAGGTTGAACCGGAGATTCCCTCAGATGAAGATGTGTATGAAGAGTCAAATCATCCGGAATCTCCTATTGAAAGACAAGGTGAGCCTACTCATGCTCAACCAGAAGAACCGTATGATCCTGATGCACCTATCATTGAATCGGATTCTTCTGATGATGAAAATGAATTGGCCTCCGAACCGTGGCCATCAGTACAGTCCAAGCCTGTTGTGAAATATCGAACTGTGGCTGTGGCGTCTTCTATTTGTAAGTCTTACAAAGTTCGAGGAGATTTCACTGGTCTAATTTATAGCTGGAAATTCGATGCTGAAAGCTCTCTCATTTTAATAAAAAGAAAGGATGGCGTTCAATACTTCAGGCCGAGATTCAATTGCATCAGCACTTTGCCAAAGGTTGAACTTAATCGTCTTGCGCAATTAGAATTGGTAAATAATTCAAATGATTGTCGAGGCGCTTTTATTCAAAAGGTTCTTAGAAAAGAGATCTACAGCAGACACTATGTATGGATAAAACCTGAGCTGGGAGTTCGCTATCGTTTCAAGAAGAAGTTAGATCCAAGAACTCAAGAGCCTATTGTGAAGTATAAATATCCGCCAGCTGCAAGTCTGAAATCGATTCCACTTGAGAAACTACCACTAAATTTGTTAAAGAAATTTAGATATTGGTGGTACGACCCGAAGACTGGTGAAGCTGTTATTGAATATCTAACTGAGAGAGACCAGGAACAGGGTCCGGGAGAGTGGATCTATTCTCAACAATTAAGAGGTTCAATTATTCGTGTTTTTGATCCTATAAGCCTCATCAATTTAACGAAATATGACTTAAGAGTCCTTCATGCCAACAAGATTCAACATTATGTTCTTGATCAAGAAGAGGCTCTGAAGTTTCAAAAGATTGTTGAGATTTGTTTGAAAATGGGAATACATGCCGGTGGCACATTCTCAGCAGGCTGGAGTTGAGTGAAGATTTTTGAAGACCAAGCTGAAGACACGGGGGAGTTTGTTGGTACATATTTGTATGTCTGTCAGTTGGTCTTAGCTTGTAATAGTCAGATATGTAATTATGAAGTTTTATGTATGTTACAAGTTTGTTTTAGGCGACACAAAGCCTGTGTCGCTTATGCGACACAAGGCCTGTGTCGCATGAGCTGACTGTGCGACACTAAGCTTGTGTCGCAAAGTCAGTTTCGGTTTAGTATAAATAGGTCATTTCGGCCTCAGCTTTGAGGTTGACGAATCTGTGAGTATAGAGGGCATTTGTAAGGCATTTCAGTGTATTCAAGCTATTCGGTTATTATATCTATATACATTCGATTTGCGTTTGATTCGTTTGTGTTTTTACGTACTTTATACAATCGTTTGAATTCCGCCTCTCGATTGTGTGTGTTGATCCGGTTAGGTCCAAGACAAAGGAACCTACATAAACGAAATCAGTAATATATATAAATAATTTGCAATAAAAATACTTAGAAATGAGGGAATATTATAATATAAATAAGACATTATTTGATGCTATCACCTATAAAATAATACCTCGAATTTCGGGGTATTACATCTCTCCCCCCTTATTTCGTTCGTGTCCTCACGAACCATTCTTGGTGTACTGCTGGATAATACGTCATCATCCACTCTTCGGGCACCCACGTGAACTCACAACCCTTACTATGACGCCATTGAACTTCAAGTATTGAAACCAACTTATTTCTTAGTTACTTGATCTTCTAGTCAAGTATCTTGACCGGTTCCTTAATGTAGCTCAATTTTTCATTTATTTCTATTTCTGGCAATGGTACATAAGTTGCTTCATCAACAAGACATTTTCTTAGTTGTGATACATGTAACGTATAATGAATGGCACTAAGCTCTTCGATGTAACGTAAAAAGTCATGTTTTTACGTACATTATTCCTCGTTATTTGAGCTATTAATTAGTGAAAACATCTTAAATCATGTTTATTTACTAAAAATCACTAAAGTGGTTCAAATATAGACATTGCAACAAAAATCAATAAAAACGTCCAAATAACATGCAAAACGAGGCAAATAAACTTCACCTGATTCCTACACTTTTATTTACCCTATGAGATACACTTCCTAAGTAATATTATATAACTCCATAGGTGATTACGAGATCGGAAAATCAAGAATCAAGCAAAACGGATAAGGGACGGAGAAGATACGACATTTGAGATCCACCGAACGCATTCCTAGCACGTATGAGCTACACACATCCAAAATACATTATTTTAGTATCATTAGAAGCGTAACGTAAGTACGAGATCATAGGCGAAAGAATCAAGCCAAACGGACAAGAAGCAAAGAAGATACACGCGAAACAAGCAACGAACGAAGTACCGAACAACGGGCAAAACACCAAACGACATCTATCGTATACGGCCCTAGAGGTGCCGTATACGGCCCTTAGGACCCCGTATATGGCCTATAGGGTGCCATATACGGCCCCCTTTGCCTTCCGGTGATGCCGTTTTTCAGTTATTTTGAGGTTCTGTGCTGTTCCGGGCTTGTATATTGTGTGCTTTGGAGCTTGTACGAGGTTCTTGGGCCTTTGCCTATAAATAGGGGGGGCCGCTCCTCATTTCACACACTTCTTCACCTCATTTCATTCTTCACACTCTCACTCACACACTCTTTCTCTCTCAAGGTTCTCTCTCTAGAGTTAGCTAGTTAGATTAGTAGTCAGTTAGTTCTTGGTTAATATTTAACCAAGACTAACGGAGGGGCTTTACTGTAATATTGTTGAAGATACTTGGAGGGGGTATTATTGTAATATTGTCAAAGATATTCGGAAGTTCCGCCCGTTGTAATCTTTCAGCATATATTCAAACTACACGCTATTTACGGTTATATCTTTCCTTATCTATTTTAATGCATGTTATTATTGTTATTATGCTAGATTTAGGATTACTTGCCATGATTAGTGGGTAGTTATATTGTGTGTAGGTTGTGATGTAGTTAGTCGTATTATTTGGGATGATGTCATTATAAAGCAACGGAAGTAACGTAAAATGACTTATCATTAGTATAGCGCTGGAAACACCAATGTGTGTAATACAGAATGTGGATGCTATGAAAAGCCGTGGGCTCTTTTTTTTTTGTGGAATTGTAAGTCCGGTTGTAGCGGATCGATAACGAGGTTATCTACGGTATTAAGGTGGGAATTCCTCAATACTAGTTATAGGGTCTATAACGAATTCTTTCGCAATATATTAGCGAATCAATTGTCTAATAGCTTTGTATCGATTATAACGAATGTTAACGATCATTACCTAGCCTTTAGAAATGGTGGAAAACTCTCTGGAATCGCAGGTCGTCTAGATGTGCAAAGTGGCAAAAGTCCTGAATATGAAGAACCTAATTTTCATATATAACCGTCTCAGTTCGCAGGTACATGGGCTCTGCGAACTGACTCGGTTCGCAGCCTATGTCGGCCCAGCGAACTCACTCGGTTCGCAGCACAAACTTGTCCTGCGAACTGACTCGGTTCGCAGTCCAATTTTGTCCTGCGAACTGACTCGGTTCGCGGTCAACCTTGGTCAACATTTTTCAGCACTCTGATATTTATCTCTAAAATGTTTACTAAGCAATATATTTCATTTATAATTCAAAACCAATGTACAAGCTTGATTACAATTACTAAAAGTACTATTTCTCGCTATTACAAGCTAGATCTGTTCTCACAAAACATGTCTCAATAGACTCCCCCTTGACAATAGCTCTAGCGTCGTTAAGTCTTTGTCTTCAAGTTGTCTTTGGTAATCACTTGTAAATTTTACTACCTGCATATATCTTCAGCTTAATGCATGTCTTCACCATTGACTGATAATCTCGAGCAACATCTTCCCATCCTTCAATTGC
Organism: Gnaphalium uliginosum; assembly: GCA_963930675.1. Taxonomy (NCBI): domain Eukaryota; kingdom Viridiplantae; phylum Streptophyta; class Magnoliopsida; order Asterales; family Asteraceae; genus Gnaphalium; species Gnaphalium uliginosum. Next base: position 17,060,244 of record OZ005686.1, on the reverse strand, counting down.
CGTGATCCTATTCTTGTGTAATATTAATAGGTCAGCCCTTGATAAGTTCATTAGATGTCGTCGATCATAAATCTTTAAGATCTCTCTCTCTTCGTCTTCAACTTCATCATCATGTTCAAACATGAGAGCTTCACCAGTCACTGAATCTACAGACCATCTCTTCAGCTTGCCTAAGATATCTTGAGGCATAGCTTTCAAAGGAATCTGTTGAATGCATTTTGCCGCTGGATATATCTTTTTCCTACGACGCCTTCCAGTTCTATTGCTTCTTTCATTGTCCTACCCTCAGTCCTAATAATCTTTTTAACATATCTGCCAAACGGATCATTACTAGGGTTATTCAGCTCCAATCTAGCCAAGTCTCGGATTTCAAACCTAGGCAGAGAACTGAAGACTACAAGCTTTTTCTCAAAGTATTCAACTCCGTCAAATCTCTTTATAGCAAAAAGCTGCAAATCTGCGTCGAAGTACCATCCAATAATACCTCTTCTAGGTATACGCTTTCCAAAGATATACACTTCACTAATCCTAGTTTTCTCCTTTTTCTTCTTCTCCAAAGGCCTAAACATCGGATTATTTTGGAGTCTATCAGGAAGATCATCTTCTGAATCAGTCGAATCATCTAGATTTTCATCTAGATCAATCACTCTTTCTCCGTCTTCATCCTGAATAACGAATTTAGTCTTTGAAGGGCTCACGATGTGTTCATCGATATTAGCATCTGGATCCACACCTTCGTCTAACCCAACATTAGAAATAGATGTCCAATCTTCAGGAGGTACAAACTCTCCCTCCTCTAGATCGTAATCTACTTCTTCTTCGACTTCAATGTCGGTATCACTTTCATCTACAAGTGATAAACATGTCATGAATCAAATCTAAATAATATAAATTCTTTTATTGAAATAGATAATCAATCTAAGAATTTCTTTATTATTTCATTCATGAAATAACAATCAATTACTAATCTTATATAATTTTAACTTGTCATGATGAATCTCAAGTCTAAATCTTATATAATTAGTCTTATATTATATGAACATAAAACAAATAACTTTTAATGTAAGTCTTTCATTGATTATAAATATTATTACAATCAATCTAAGAGTACACATCTAAAATTATTCCTTTATGAGTTTCTCACCAACGTTGGTAGCACCATCAGTAGTACCACCACCATCACCACCATCACCACTTGCCCCAGCAGGCTCAGACTCCCCCTGAATTATAGGAAGCTCACCAGTCGTTGAAGGACCAGTCGGCTCTCTATCTTTCTGTGCATTGGGATCATCATCTGTGTCATCACGTCTTTTCCTTCTCAATTCATCTTCTCTGCAAGCCTCATTAAATAGCAAGATCTCCCCCTGAGGCGACTTGCCCTTCAATAAATTGGTGACAAGGCCTTGCAGTCGATCAAGCTGTCTCTGCTGATCTTCAGACTCTCTGATTGAAAGCATATGAGACTTCAAGAGATGAGTATAGGCTTCGCCTTGAGTTGCAAGCTCCTTTGCAAGAGTAGCAATCTGAGTCTCTAATATCCGAACTCGAAGTTCCAAACTAGAAATTCGCTCAGAAGCTCTCACAGAAGTAGTAGTCGGGGGTGAAGGTGTGGTCACAGATTGAACACGATGTTGGTCAATCTTGGTTGCAGCGTCTGTCGAAAGTAAGCGAGCTGTGATTCTACTAGCCTTTGTGGTCTGAATCGTGATAGGAACATCAACAGCAGGCTCCTTCTCTGAGGTTTCAGATACCGGAGCACTCGGACATTGCACCGTAGGTCTAGCCTGCGGTTGTGTATCTTGAGCGATTGTTATAGAAATATCTATCTCAGTTTCTCATATGTAGAACTCACAACATGCAGTAGATAATAAGTAGGTTAAAAAGTAACCTAGAGTAGCCAAATCGCCAATCGTCAGCTGAGAAGTAGCAGAACGAATGCGCTTTCGGCTTTGCGTCTGAAGAGGTTGATCCTCTTCATCATCTGTGTCCTTGTCAAGCAAGCAAAAATCAGGATCCAGATCATCAACTTTGCGCTTGCCCTTTAAGGCAGGATCCATGATCAGCTTGGAACCCCTCCGGATCATTCCCGCAGGAATACCCGAAAAAGTAGGAGGACGAGGAAGATCATCATCAGTTTCCTCACTATCGGAATCAGATGTAGTGGCGCCATCCTTGCGTAAAGCACTAGAAGGCCCAACATCCAAACTCAGCTGATCCCGTTCACCCTCAGGTCGAATGACCTTTGGGTCGACAGCTTCAGAAGCCTAGTCATGAGGATTGATAATAGATGATAAATAAATAGATAGAATACACACAATTTGAATAAGAATGATACCAAAAATACCTGAAATTGATCAATCTCATTTAAGAGAGGATCAGTAGCATCATCATTATGTATCAAAACCTCATGTAAAACCTGAGCAGCAATGTCAGGTCGAGCAGCCTGATGTAGAACATCTTCTATAAGCTCTTGCGGCTCAGGGTTTTGAACCACAACTGCTGGCTGAGGTTGTACTTGCGGTTGAGTTCTATCATCCATCCAACCATTATTTGGTGGAGCTATATAGGCAGCATCAAGGAGATGCCCAAAAAGATCACATGCTTCAGGCTTGACCTGATCTGGATGTCGAGAAGAATGGAGAAAACATGCGTTGTATCCTCTAAGTCCAATCTGGTCAACATGTAAATCTGGTTGAATGTTCGTCAAACCAGGAATGCAGTGACGAATGATAAGCATGCAAAAACGCGGATAAAGCATAAACTTCGATCTCACCGCGCCAGTGATCTGGCCAACAAAAGAATTGAAGATATATGACGAAAAATTGTATGGTTTATTATAAACCAGGGACAGTAGGCCAGATAATAGCTCAGGGCTCAGCTCATCGTATCCACCCTTCTTGTTACCGATGATGGTAACAATAATGTGGAATAAGAATCTTCACTGTCCAAGCACAAACGCCTTCACAAACTGGCGGCCTCTCTTGGGTCCAGAATAACCCATTCTACCAAGTGCACCCTCAATTAAGTCAGAGGAATACACAGAGGGACCAGCTTCCAGATCAACTGTACCTAGATGTAAAATCTGTCTCAGATCATCAGCAGAGAAGACAACGTGATGATCATTAACCCTCGTACGGATAACGGGAGGGTTTGCAGCACCACGCTCATTTACATCCAAGTTCACATGGATGTTGTGGGCAGGAGTGAAAGATCGAGCAGCCATATCTGTCATCATAAGATGTACACAAATGGCAGTTAGCGCAGATAATAGGACATCTTATCTAACATTAATTAATTTTAAACGTTTATGTATTGTGAACAAAAATGATCACCAAACATCGACGTTTACTATTAATTAATAACTTAATTTACTGAACTTAATTGAACGATTAAGCATACGAGACTTAATTTTTCAATTATATTCTCTAAATTATATACAGTTCGTAAGTCCTAGTAGATAATCTGAAAAATCATACCGCCGATAAAAATCGGGACACGCTGCACGACTACATATGAGTCGGAAGTCTTTCGATATAATAGAACAGAATTCGTATATTATATGCATTTCACTTATAACATTAAGTCCTTAAGTCGAAACATATAACAGATAACTAACAATTGCAATTTGTATTTTATTTGTAATCATAAAGATCTCAAATCGAAAACAAATGTAACACGTTGAATTTATACGTTTTTAACTTATAAAGATAAGTTCTTAAGTCGAAACGTATATCTGATAGTTAAAAGTCATTACTTGTACTTCATTTGTAAACATAAAGTTCTCAAATCGAATACAAGTCTAGAAAAATTAACCTATAACCATAAGTTTGTAAGTCGAAACGTATAACAACCAAATAACAAGTCCCAACGTGTAATTTATTCGTAAACCTAGAGTTTGCAAATCGAGTACACATCGAAAATGTTAAATTTGGTCAAACAAAGTCAACCCTGTTGGGTTCGCTTCGCAGGTCAAATGAAGTCAACCAAATTAGGTTCGCTTCGCAGGCCAACGATAGTCAACCTTTTGGTTTCGTTTCGGTCAATGCGAGTCAACCATTTGGGTTCGCTTCGCAGTCAACGGAAGTCAATCTATTGGTTTCGCTTCGGTCAATGCGAGTCAACCATTTGGGTTCGCTTCGCAGTCAACAAAGTCAACATAATAAGTTCGCTTCGCAGTCAACTTAGTCAACATAATAAGTTCGCTTCGCAGTCAACTTAGTCAACCCAATTGGGTTCGCTTCGCAGTCAACGCGAGTCAACCTATTGGGTTTGCTACGCAGTCAAGGAAGTCAACCCGATGGGTTCGCTTCGCAGTCAACGAAGTCAAGGACTGGGTTCGCTGCGAACTGAGATTGATCTCGGTTCGCAGGAGCGTCGGGTTTCAACAAGAAATTCTAACCCGATGATCGAACAATTTTAATCGCGATTGAATGGTATAAACACGTTTATTATAGATCGATTAACAAGTTCTAAGAGTTTTAGATTTTAATTTTCACTTATTTGCACAAAATATGTGAAACTCTAAACCAAAACCTTCTGTAGGATCGCAACAAAGACTGATCTTAAACAATGAATCAATAAACAATAACTAATGCGCGGAATTCAATAGCTATTGATTGTACGTTTAACAACAAAAATCACAAACACATATATTGAATTAATCATATAAAGCAATGTGAATTACAATGACTGGACCACTGAGAATGACAGAGAAAATTCGTATATGCCAAAATGCAAAGTGTCAAAACTCATCAAACTGAAACCCTAAACGAGTATTTATATGTAACTAATCTGGACTAAAGGGCGATATTGGTGATATCGCCTGTGCGATATTAGTGATATCGCCCAAGCGATATTAGTGATATCGCCTAAGACAAAATTAATCTAATTAATTACAACTCGAAACTTAGACCAAGTGACAGACACTCTAAATGTATCAACAAACTCCCCCGTGTCTTCAGCTTGGTCTTCAAAAAGTCTTCAGTCTAAACCCATCCAGTAGGAAATTTGCCACCCGCATGGATTTCATGGGTTACACAGATATCTACAATTTTCTGGAATTGTTGAGCAAGCTTTTCATTTGTTGGATTACCTCGGTAATATCTTATTCTATTATCAAACAACTTCCTCATATCCTCCTTTGATAAATTTATCAAGCTCATAGGATCAAAAATCCGATATTGTGCTTTCTTCAACCCATAGAGAGAAGTCTTCTCAGGTTCAACATTCTCTGGCACAAAAACCAATACAGCTTCTCCAGTCTGGCTATGAAATTCCCAGTAGTGAAATCTTCTAAGAAAGTTCAGGGGAACAGTTTCCAAAATAATCCTCTTCACACAATCAGCCGGAGGATAGCGCATTTTGGTTAATGGCTGATTTGTAGCAGGATCTAGCAGTTTCTTGTAGATAATTATTTTTCCCAATGTCGGCTTAATAAAACTGTACCTCTTTGTACGAATTTCTCTTTGAAGAGTAGTCTGAATGAAGTCTGCACGGGTATTTCTCTCAGGATTTATCAGTTGTAACTGAGCAAGCCTATTTAATTCTCCTTTAGGCAACGTGCTCAGTTTATGGAATGAAAGTTTGAAGTATTGAACTCCATCGGTTCTTTTGATCATAAACCTTGCATTCACAACTTTCCAGCTTTTGATCAATCCTTTGTAATCTCCCTTGACCTTGTAAGATTTGCAAGTGACAGGCACAATCTTTTCTTTACCTTGAGGCCACCAGGATGCCAGACGAGCCGCTCTTTCTTCCACGGTTTCCGGAACCTTAGGAGATTCAGGCATTTCAGCTTGAGGTTCGGTTGAGTCATCAGGTGATTCATCTTCTTCTTCTTCAGATGAATCAGACTCAATAATAGGAGCACCATAATAAAATTCGTCCTCATCAAATGTTTCATCTTCAGCTTCGAGGTCAGAATCTTCATCCGGTGTATCCTCCCTCACATTATCAGATCTGTTAACCATTCTCGCCAGATATGTCAAATCAGCACACGAATAGTCAACAGCCAGTGGTCTTGGTTGTCCAGGTATTTCCTCAAACGAGAAGTAATCCAAACGAGCACTTTCATTGCCTGGTTCAATGTTTACATTTTCAGTTTCAGTTTCAGGGGGAGTTACATTTGGTCTTTCACTATCATCTATCTCCCCCGAAACGACCAACTGGGACTCCAAAGCTACAACCCTAGACCTAAGCTCTTCATTCTCTTTTTCCACAGCTTCAACTCGAGTAGCTTGAACTTGGATGACCCCAGCTTGAGCATCCAGGGTGTGTTGCATCGAATCCAGCCTCTTTATTAGTTCCTGGATAACCGAGGGATGTGGTTGAACAGGAATCTCGACCTGCGGTGTATCCAGAGGCGTGGCCGAAGTTGAAACTAAACGAGCTGCCTTTGATTTCTTCGGTGGTGGAGGCACGTACTCGTCAGATTCTTTTGAGGATTCCCGTACCCGCTTATTCTTTTGCGGTACGTGCTGCTTGCCGGCCGCAATCCTCCTCTGAATCCTCAAGTAACGCTGAGGATTGATACGCCTTACAAGTTCGATCTCTCGACGATCCGGAACCAGCCCTTCAGATTCCGTATCAGTGTCACCTCCGGCTGGCCCCGAGGAGTCGGAATCAGTGGATCCCTCAGAGGTATCATGGTGAACATGTAGAGTATGCAAGTCACCTTGAGAGGAAACACTCACAAATATATCTGCCAAGGGATCTTCCGTAGCTTGTACGGGAATGTCAGCAAGGTTTGCTTCAAAAACAGGAGGAGGATCCAGATAACCCTCATTTGCCGGCGGCTGGTAGTTCGGGTCAATGATATGACCGAAGAGAGGAGTATCTGGGGGAATCGGAACCCCCTTGCCATTTGAGCTCATTACCCCAAAAATCCGATTGGACATTGGAGTTTGGCGGTAAACACGGGTGGCATCAGTCGCCAGACCCGGTAGCTCCCTATTAATCAAAAGCTGAATAAAGCGGGGATACATGAACCATCTGTTATCCCCTAGTTGAGCGTTGTCGACCATAGCCCTGAAGATATAACCAGAGTAGTTATAGGGCTTATTGTAGACAAGAGCCAACATTGCTGAAACCGTCCGATGACTGGTACCATCGTACCCAGCTTTGCGGTTGGAGAGGCACAAGATGAAAATGTGCATAAGCCACCTCCAAACCCGAGTCAAGTTGCCCTTCCGGTACTGATCCGAATGCGTACCAGAATATCCCATTCGATTCATTGCTCCAACAATAAAGGTGATTTGTTCATTTCACTTATGTTTCTTGATGAAAAGCTACCTTTTTACTTGATCTTGAAACACCCACCTCAGAAATGCATAGTTTCATTCTGATTGTTTTAGCGACTTCACATGTAGTTCTTGATTTGACACATAAAAAAGCAACCTTTTTTCTTGACCTTCTTTAAAATCCCAACTCATAAATGCACCGTTTCATTCTGGGTACTTTAGTAATCTAAACTTTTTTGTGTTTTGTTAATGACACAGATATGGAAGTGTGTTCAAATCTCATATCTTGGGTTGTCCAACAATCGTATCAATGGATCCAGAACTCAATAGATACATCCTCATGAATGAAAACAAAGGAATCCTTCCTGGTTACCCACAATCCATGCTTGATATTTTGGGTAAATCAAACATTGCTGCTGTTCATGGGCCTGCTCACAAAAACATGAGAGGTGCATTGTTATCACTAGTTAGTCCCACAATCATCAGAGAACAGATTCTACCAAAAATTGATGATTTCATGAGATCCCATCTCTCTAATTGGACTAATCAAATCATTGACATCCAAGAAAGTTATTAAGAACCTTAACTTTCAAATATGCATATTACTTTATATAAAGACATATTAATATGTATGACATTAAGTTAAAATAAGGGCAAAAATGTCCAAAATATTTTGACGCTTCGTCTTAATATTTGGATGATGAACATGTTATGATCTAAAAAATATAGGGTCTTTGTATGGTGTTATCTTGGGGAATATATTAGGTGTCTCCTCTGTTGTATGAAAATACAGACCTGGTTTCATCTAATATATTCTTCAAAAGAACTTAGGTGCGTAGTCTATGTTAACCTATAGACAACCATTACGTACCCGTGGCATTCCTCAAATTCTCAAAATAAAATGTACAAAAGTGCAGAAAAGTTATAAAAAGCTTGCCTCGTACTGGTTTGTGTTAAACTATGGTACTCTGTTGTACGAAAGTACAAACCTGTATCCTCTAGTTTAATTGTTCAACCATTACTCTGTTTGTTCAACCCGAACTATTGCTTATGTGACTCTGTTGTACGAAAGTACAGACCTGTCACCGCTATCTTAGTTCTAAAGATACGTTCATACCCTCACCTTCTATATAGAAAATACTAACATGTTTTTGATTTCAAATGTATATTTTAATGTGATTTATATACTATAATATGCATGCTAATAATAACACAATGGTTCATCTCATTATGAGTTGAAATCATATACTTAAGTACAAATGTTTAGATGGATAAAATATCAATAATCGTCTTGAACTAATCTTTATAACAGATGATTTAAATATGCTAAGTAAATTTAAAGTGGACAAATATACTGATAATCGGAATAACACTTACTATTTCCTAATAATTGCATGTTATCCTGATATGATCCCTAACCAGACCAAAACAATTCCGTCCCCAAAAAGATTGTTTATTTATTGCTTTCAGTATTTTAATTCTGTCTTATAAAGAAAATTACAAAAATATTTTATTTCTGAGTTATTTTATTTATTTCGTCCCCGAAGTTAATTGTTATTGAATTAGTTTATTTATTTATGTTTTAATTATATTTTATTTTAATTTTTTAGAATTATGTCACAATTAACTGTTTAATTTTGAAATCACGGCGACATTGTCAAAGTCGCTGCCAATATCGCATACAAGGACATCTATAAATAGAAGAATTTGAGCCCTAATTTGGTACGTTTTCAAAACATTCAAGCGATATTGATAGCGATATTGGAGTGCGATTTTGCGACATCGCCTGTTCGAACCATTTTCTTCCTATTTTTCGACCCTCACTTCAATCCAACCACTCCTTAGTGTGCGCCAGTGTTTACCTCATCATTAGGTATGCTTCTCTTGCTTTATAACTTGCTTTTTATGAGTGTTTGGATAACTTTTAATTTGAAATAGAAAAACCTAGGGTTTTGTGATAAAAACTGCTTAAAACATGATCAAATCTAGTGTAATAATGCTCTGAACGTTGCTCATTGTTTGTGACATCAGTTTTACGCTTTAGATCATATATTTGGTTGGTTTTTCGATTAAACACTGCTTAAAGCATGTGCGATATTACCACTATCGCATAAATTGGATTAATTTCCAATATCGCTAATTTCAAACAGAGCGATATCATATACGATATCACAATATCACAACACTTCAAGCTGACCTGATAATATCGCCTTTATGCGACATTGCATTAACTAATATCGCTTAAATTGGATTAATTTCCTATAATTGCAAAACCTAAGCGATATTATTCAAATTGTTTTAATTTAAGCGATATTGCAGTAATATCGCCAAAAATAAATTTCAATTTAAGCGACATTATCTTCAATATCGCCTAAATTAAATTTCAATTTAAGCAACATTATCTTCAATATCGCCTAAATAAGAAATCAGTAATTGGGCCAGGCCCAAACCAGTGACAAACAGGCCCACTTTACATTGTCTAACTTGTTCTTGGCCTGTTGCAAAATATTTCACTAACTGCTTTCGAGCTTTGTGTCGTGTATTGATATTCTGCAGAAATGGAAGATTTCGCGCAATTCGATTCCAAGTGTGACACCCGTCACAATATCACTGCTTTCTTGGATGATACTAAGGACTCTTCTGAGCCCTTTAGGCCTCTGATTGCCTTCCTGCGCCGTTCGCGAATTCTCACAACGATTACTGCCTCCGTCACCATATACAGAGATCATGTAGGGTAGTTTTGGAGGAACGCGTCCGTTAACTCTGCACTCGAGCACACACGTCTTATCTCAACAGTGCATGGAAAAGAAATTATTATCTCTGAACAGCTGATAAGAGAGGTTCTTCGGTTCGAGGACAATTCTGATATGCCGATCCTCTTCTCCAACGATAGAACAAATGCCTACCAATACATCATTTGATGAAGCTAATATTTATAAAAGGTATTTCAAGTATGCTAGATAAATCTACTGCCACATCAAACATAAATCTTAAAATTCCATTTTATGCATTTTCCTGATGTACTATCATTTCCCCAATTGTTTACAGACACAATTCAACGTCTATTTTAACAATGTTGCAACTATTGCATTTCTTTAATACTAACAAGTAAAAAGAATGGCAGTTGCACTTTTTTTTTTTTTTTTTTTAAATTAAACTAAGAAACAAAAGAATTAAATGTCACAACTTACTGTTTTACTTGAAAGAAGCGCAACCCTATCATGTCGATAAGTTGGTCAAACCTAGTTCTAGAGAAGGCCTTGGTAAACAGATCAGCATTTTGCTTATCAGTTTCTATTTGGACAAGGTCTATCAAATGCTTCTCATAGCAATCCCGTATAAAATGAAACCTAATCTCTATGTGTTTGGTTTTAGAGTGTTGTACGGGATTTTTAGTGATACAGATAGCAGCAGTATTATCAATAAATAAAGGAGTCATGGTTAAGAGTAAACCGTAGTCACGAAGTTGGTGCTGAATCCACAAGATTTGTGAACAGCAATTGGCAGCAGCAATATATTCAGCTTCCGCAGTTGAAGTAGAAACCGTTGTTTGCTTTTTGCATTGACAAGAAACTAAACGTGAACAAAGAAACTGGCATCCTCCTGACGTTGACTTTTTATCAATGCTACATCCGCCATAGTCAGAATCCGAAAATGCTGTGAGAGCAAATGACTTCTCAGTTGGATACCATAGACCTAGAGTAGGTCTATGTTTGAGATACCCAAATATCCGTTTAACCGCCTTTAAATGAGAGACCTTGGGTTGAGATTGATATCTTGAACAAAGTGAGACAGCAAATACTATATCAGGTCGGGAAGCAGTAAGGTACATTAAAGATCCAATCATCGACCGATATAGCTTTTCTTCACAATTCTCCTCATCTTCGTCTAGTCCAAGATTGTGGTTTGTAGGGATGGGAGTTCCATACACTCTACAATCATGCAATTTGTAGCGTGTTAACATGTCGTTAACATACTTGGATTGATGAATGTAGGTGCCCTTTGATGATTGATCAACTTGAACACCCAGAAAGAATTTTAGCTCCCCCATCGCACTCATCTCAAATTCAGATTTCATTATCTCTTCAAAATGTCGACACAGAGATTCATCAGTTGAACCGAAAATAATGTCGTCTACATAAACTTGAACTAGTAGTTGACTATTTCCAGTTCTCTTGATGAAAAGAGTGCTGTCGATGTGACCACGTTCAAACCCATTTTTGATCAAGTGCGTTGCCAACCGTTCATACCACGCACGCGGAGCTTGATGAAGACCATAAAGTGCCTTATCCAGCTTGCACACATAGTCCGGGTTGACCGAATCTTCAAAGCCAGGAGGTTGCCTGACATAGATCTCTTCAGCAACTTTAAAAGTTGCATAGGCTAAGAAGATGCGAATAGATTCCATTCTTGCAACAGGTGCAAAAACTTCATCATAATCTAGACCTTCTTGTTGTGTATATCCTTGGACAACGAGCCTAGCCTTATTGCGAATCACCACTCCCCTATCATCACGTTTAACACAAAACACCCAACGAGTTCTAATTGGGTGTACACCTTTAGGAAGTGGAACTAGAGTCCAGACTTTCAACTTCACGAATTGCTGCAACTCTTCTTGCATAGCCGATACCCAATGAGAATCCTTTAGAGCCGCATCAATCTTTGTTGGCTCAACTTGGGATAAGAAGCATTCTTCAATATCAGCATCAATTTCAGTATTAAGACCAGCTGATTTGCTTCTTGTTTGAATACCTGCATCCAAATCTCCAATGATATTTTCAATCGGATGATTCGAGTGAATACGGGAGACGGGTATTGGATCAGGTGTGAGGTTTGTTTCCATATTATTTAGCTCAACCTCTTGAGCGGTAGGGTCATCTTCAGTTTCAACAAGAATGTCTTCAACACTATCAACATTAGCAGAATAATCTTCAGAATGTTGATCAGAAGAAACACTTTCGGGAACAGCAGTAGATAAAGATGGTTGAGGATTAGTAGCAGAAGGAGACAAAGTAGAAGACAAGTGTAATGAAGAATTATCCGGATAAAGATGTAATCCATGAAGAAGAGTAACAACTTGATCCACTTCATCAAGCTTTGGGAGATTGAATGAGTTAAGAAGATTGTCATACTCAAACAACCAATCCGGACCTTTTCCTTTTGGAGTCTCCGTGTACTTTAAGCATTGAACCTCAAAATGTTCTTCAATCCTTCCAGTTTCTTTGTTGAAGACCCGTTTGTTAGGAGAGTTAACCGAATAGCCAAGAAATAATCCATCGACTGCCTTTTCACCAAATTTAGAAACTTTATCTTTGGTTATCAAAATGGTGCAAGGACATCCGAATGGTTCCAAAAATTTTAGGTTTGGCTTTCGGTTATTGAACAACTCATAACACGTCTTATTCTTCTTCTTGTTCATCAGAACACGGTTTAAAACATAACACGCCGTGTTGACTGCCTCTGCCCAAAAAGTAATTGGCAAATGTGAATCTGACAGCATAGTGCGAGCAGTTTCAATGATGGTTCTATTCTTTCTCTCTGCCACCCCGTTCTGTTGCGGAGTTCTTGCAGCACTAAACTGATGAACAATTCCCTTACGAAGACAGTATAATTCAAGAATTTTGTTCTTGAATTCCGTTCCATTATCACTTCGTATTTTCTTGATCTTGGAGTTGCACAGATTTTCAAGACGATCAAATAGATAGGTCAAATTATCTGGTACTTCATCTTTGGTGCGCAAGAAGTAGACCCATGAGAAACGAGAGTAGTCATCAGTTACAACCAAACAGTAGGATTTACCTCCAATACTCTTCGTGCTTACAGGTCCAAACAAGTCCATATGAAGCAATTCCAAAGGAGATTCAATGGTGTTTACTTCCTTAGACTTGTGAAATTTCTTGTGCTGTTTCCCTTTTAAGCAGGAAACACAATGATCTTCCAAAGCAAATACTTGTTTAGGAATGCCATCCACCAAATCATGTTTAACCAAATGATTCATTTTACGGAAATGAATATGACCCATTCGTCTGTGCCACAACAATGAATCCTTGCTAGATGCTTTGGAAAGAAGACATGTATGTTCTTGAGTTTCCACAGTCCTCATATCCAGGATATACGAGTTCTTCACCCTTGGTGCTCGTATAAGAATCCATTCTTCGGGAATTACAAATCCCGGCCTCAATATTAAACACTCTAAATCTGTAAATGCAGCAGTGAACTTCTTGTCGCAAACTTGAGAGACGCTTATCAAGTTGTGTTTCAGCTCCTCGACAAAGTTGACGTTTTCAAAGCTCACTTGACCATTTGTGAGTGTTCCAAGTCCAGTTATTGTACCTCCAGTATCACCAGCAAAGGCAACATGTCCCCCATTATATGGTTTAACATCTGAGAGCAGGGAGATATTGCCTGTCATGTGTCGCGAACAGCCACTGTCAACATACCACTTGCTATTCTGCACCTTTGACTGTCACAACACAAGGAAAAAGAATGTTAGTTTGAAATGGAGACCCAAGCCTTGACAGACTTGGGTACTCCTGAGACTTCATCTATTATTATCACATCAGTTAAAACCTTGTTTTTTAGTACATCATTATCTTTTATTGATGTGATAACTTCAGATGACATAACATTTTTTGTACTTTTCTTTATCCAAACTTTCTGAGATAAAGTCGGTTGCTTATTAATAACATTAACCTTTCGATCAATTGATTTAGTAGGTGTAATGTTGTTAACTTTAGAAATTTGAACATGTCGAGATAATCCAGGTTGTTTTGACTTTTGAAAATTTCTTCTTTTATTATAACCTGTACTATATCGTGATGCCCATTTTCTAGCAAGCACATGACACTGATTAATGAGATGACCCTGCTTCTGACAGTAGAAGCATGATCGTCTTTCTCGGAAAGTTTGATCAGAACTTGATAGTGGTTTAGGTGAAATAGGAACCCTACGAGGTTTAATTTCAGGTACGTTTACTGCACAAGAACACTTATGTGAAGATGATGGAGTAAACGTATTCATAGTTGAAGTAATCTTTGGAGAAGGATTTTTAATTGAAACTTTATTATTTTTAAACTTCTCCTGGATGACTTGTTTCTTTTCAGGTTTGAGGTTATTCTTTTTAACATTCTGTGTAACCTCGTGAGTTACATCCTCCACTTCTACCACTTCTTCAACATTTGTTGAAAGGACAAACTTGATTGGTTCAATTTTAGGCTTAATAAGCTCAGCCTTCTTTTTATTTGAACTCAAAACTTTAAGCAACTCAGGTTGCTTGTTATCAGCAGCCTTAACAAGCTTAGGCTGTTCAACATCATCACCCTTGACAGTTTCAGGCTGATTGGGAATTTCAACACTAACTGGTTCTGCCACAGGATTTGTATCCTTCTTAAGAACAGAAGGTACAAAATCTTTAATTTCTTCCTGCGAAAGAATAGGCTGATTCAAGTTTGAGGGAGGAGGTTGGTTGTGATAACCAATTCCTGCCTTACTCTTTGTATCAGTCCGTTGATTTTGCAGAATATCAGAAAAGACATTAGTAGATGTGGAAATATTTGCAAGTCTTCGTTTTAAATCAACATTATCCGATTGAGTTTCAGCAAGTTCCCTTTTAAGATGAGAGATGAGTTTTAAATAACTGTCAATCGCATCTTGTTTGTTAAAAATCATTGCTTTTAACTCTTTCTTTTCTTCCATAATAGTTTTCTGATTTATAACATAGACTTTTTCATTTTCTTTTAAAACTTTGTTTGCTTCAATAAGATTGGTCAGATCTGTATTTAAGCGATCATTATCTACCATGTACCTGTTGATTTTACCAGTTAGTGTGATACAGGTTTGGCAATTAAAAGAATCACATTCTACCTCATTTTGAACATCTGCCATAAGGGCAACATTTTCTTGATCATCCATAGCCGAAAAATCATATGCTTCTTCTTCTTCTTCTAACAGAATGGCTGCCTTGGCTACTTCATTATCCTTTTTGTAGATAGAAGGTTTTGTAAAACCCGTAGATGGTTGTCTACCCTTCTCACATTCTCGTGCAAAGTGACCCAGATTTTGACATTTGTAGCATCTGATCTTGGATTTGTCAAATCCCATGTTGGTTTTATCAGTGACGTCTTCAAGAGATCTCTTTCCAGTTCTCCTTAAATACGTCTTAGTCCTTCTTGTCAGCATGGCCATGTTCCAACGAAGATCCACTCTCTCTAACTCATCAGGATCAACTTGCGCAAAATCTTCGTCGGTAAGATCTACCGAGTTAATCCTCTTTGAAAGAAAATCATCG
This sequence comes from Gnaphalium uliginosum, assembly GCA_963930675.1. NCBI lineage: Eukaryota > Viridiplantae > Streptophyta > Magnoliopsida > Asterales > Asteraceae > Gnaphalium > Gnaphalium uliginosum. Next base: position 17,044,719 of record OZ005686.1, on the reverse strand, counting down.
TATGATGATAGAAAGGCATTAAAGATTACTGCATGCTCATTGTGAGATGCAGTAGCAGAAGAGGATGATTGAGATGGAAAAGAAGAGAATGTCCCAACTGAGTTATTTCCCGAAGAGTAATTTGGTTTAGAGGAAGATGTAGACGGCCCAGATAGAAGTGCTGTACTTCCATATCCAAAATTGCTATTATCAGGAAGCAAAGAGCTAGATCTTGTGCTTTTCTTCTGAATGTCCAAGGCACATGTTTCAAGCTTCCCAATAAGTTGATCCAGAGACATAGCTAGTATGTCTGGATCATTCTCCATCATCAGCACTCTAGTTTCCCAGTGAGGAGGCAGAGCATTCAGTAGCTTCTTGTTGACTTCAATAGAGCTAAATTTGTAGCCTCCTTCAGTCAGCTCATTTACAAGACGCGAATATCTACAGAATAAATCTTTCACCGTCTCGTTCTTCTGGATGTCAAACAGATCATACTGTTTCTTCACTAACTCCAGTGTACTTTGCTTGTACTCAGTAGTACCTCCACATCGTTCAGCTATGCCATTCCACAGATCATAAGCGATGTCGTGTTGTTTAAACATTTTCATGGCATCTGCAGGTAAAGACATGGTTATAGCAGAGTGAGCTTTCCTCTCACATTCCCATGCTTTGCGTTCTTCAACAGACATGGAACGAATAGGCTTTGGTGGAGGAATACCAACATGCTCTCCACTTGAAACAGGACTAACGTATCGTTCTAGTAAAGGTATCTCCATTTCAGGGTCGGTAACACGACAAACGATAAAAATCTACCTCTCCATTCAGAATACTCCATTCCTGGAGCAAAGAATGGAGGTTTGTTTGCACTACCCACTTCAGCATTGTGTTTTAACATTGCATTAACAGCTTGTAAAGTAGACATTTTAATTTATATTAATTAAAATTAACTTTTGAAAAAGGTTTAAAATCTGTCTAACACCCTATAGCGATATTGCTAATATCGCTAACAATTTGATGATTGAGCGATATTGGTGATATCACTATCAATATCGCTAATTAAAGCGCAAATCAAAATCAGACAAAACAGGCGATATCACAGACGATATTTCGAGTAATATCGCTAAACTTAATCAGGCGATATTGAATCAATATCGCAAAAATTAACTAGGCGATACCAGGTTATATCTCTAGTAATATCGCTAGAGATATCGCTCAAATTAATGAGCACAGAACACGTAATATCGCTGTAACCCTAAAGGCGATATTATGATAATATCGCTAAAACGGCTGTAAACCCTAAAATTTCAAAGACAACGAAATTTTCCAAGTTTAGAGTAGCAAACAACGAACACAATTCCAGAAAACACTAAAAATACTGATTAAATAGCCTTTTAAGAATAAAAACAATTTGTTTATACGAAAAAACTAGTTAATATGACGTTTAAACGTACGAATAATGATTCAATAACCACTAATCCAATGATTAAATGGCTCTGATACCAATTGTAGGATCGCAACAAAGACTGATCTTAAACAATGAATCAATAAACAATAACTAATGCGCGGAATTCAATAGCTATCGATTGTACGTTTAACAACAAAAATCACAAACACATATATTGAATTAATCATATAAAGCAATGTGAATTACAATGACTGGACCACTGAGAATGACAGAGAAAATTCGTATATGCCAAAATGCAAAGTGTCAAAACTCAGCGAACTGAAACCCTAAACGAGTATTTATATGTAACTAATCTGGACTAAAGGGCGATATTGGTGATATCGCCTGTGCGATATTAGTGATATCGCCCAAGCGATATTAGTGATATCGCCTAAGACAAAATTAATCTAATTAATTGCAACTCGAAACTTAGACCAAGTGACAGACACTCTAAATGTATCAACAACTTCCCCCCTTCTTTGCAAACCAAGCTCAAAAATGATATCATCAATTTCCGTCAAGGAATAGATGAATCATTAAGCTCGGCATGGGAACGATTTAAGAATTTGCTCCTAAGATGCCCCAACCATCAGTTGGCCGAAACAAATTTAGTCTGCACATTCTACAATAGCCTTAACCCTCATCATAAACAAACCCTCGATGCTACTTCATTCGGAAATTTCATGCTACACACTTTAGAAGAAGCCTGGAGGCTGATCGAGACGATGACGATGCATCAAAATGACTGGGAGACAGATGAAAAACCTCCGAAAGAAAGCAATACTATCAATCAAACCTTGAACACTTTAGAAACTCAACTCAAATCACTCACTAAAGATGTCAAGGAGATACAAGAATCTTCTAAAACACGACAAAGAAAAGGACCTCAAAACCCTTTCCCGAGCAAGAATCCCAATGAAGAAATTCTTGTCACAACTGGTGAAACCCCTGATAAAACTATCATTGCAAAACCTTTCACTCAGCGGTTGACCATCCCTCAATTCGTAGTTTCATCTTCTTCCTCTACGCCTCCCAACATGTCACCTCATCAAAATACTGAACTTTTCAAAATCTTCATGGTTGTACAGAACAATATAAACAAACAAATAATAAATTTTCAAAATAAAATCGATGGGTTAATCAGAATCTCTGACGACCTGATCAGAAACATGGAGAATAATGTCAAAAGATTATTGTTAGAAATTGATGAGGCACAAATGATGAGAGATTACTCCAAGTATCTACCATCAAACGATATTTTGGTAGTCACTTAGGGAGGAAAAGAAACTAGGAATGCGAAATCTATAAATATTCCTTCAAATGAACCTTCTACCATGCCATTCCCTGATTCAATACAAGTCGACATACCAATCACTTCTACTGAACCAGAATCTTCTAAAACCCCAGAAATCAATAAACCAACACGAATACCTTTCCCTGGTAGGTTTAAGAAGGAGAAGCAGGATGCTCAGTTTGGAAAATATTTAGAAATATTCAAAGGCTTACACTTAAACGTCAAATTATTAGATGCTTTAGTAGAAATGCCGAGTTGCACCAAATTCATTAAAGAACTCGTCTCTAATAAAGAGAAATTAAGGCAAATATTTAAACTACCTCTGGATGCAAAATGTTCTCTGATTATGCAACAAGGACTTCCACCCACATTAGGAGACACTGGCCGTTTCACTATCCCCTACCTTCTAGATGTTCAAATTAGCAATGCTTTAGCAGACTTAGGAGCTAGTGTAAACCTCATGCCATACTCACTATATAGGAAGTTAGGATTAAATGACTTATTACCAACCCGAATGACCATCCAATTAGCTGACAGATCAGTCAAACTCCCTCGTGGAATTGCTGAAGATTTTATGGTCCGAGTAGGTAAATTCATTTTCCCAGTAGATTTTGTCATTATGGATATTGAAGAAGACACCCAAGTTCCTCTCATCCTTTGCAGACCTTTCCTAAACACTGCCAAGGCTGTCATTGACGTAAACGAAAAATCTTTAAAATTAAGAGTTGGAACAGAGGAGGTTACCTTTAATGTTGATAAGTTGATGAAACAACCTATGGGAGAAAAATCTTGGTCTTGTAGATTCTATGCAGGAAATAATCGACGAACATTTGGAAGAGATTCTTGCAGTCAGTAGCACTGATCCCATCACAGTCATCACTACACGAAGACTTTGCAAATGAGACAACGGTCTATGCTCAGCTATCTCGGATCCTCCAACAGCATCAGGAGAGTTACTATTTTCACTGGAGAAATCTAGCGTACAGGCTAACAACCCTATCACTGGAACATCTCTTATGGCTGTCCCGCTTGGATATGGCACTCCAGTCACCCTCTAAAAAAAGGAACAACCAACTACGACACTTGATTCATCTTCTGCGCTAGCCGAAATTCTAAGATCTTTCGAAAAGATGGAATCAGAAGTGTTACCAGTTTACCCACAACTATTCGAAAACGGTGGAAATTCAAATCCAGAAATCACCATCAACACATCTTCATCAGCTCAATTTCGGGAGTTTTCTTTTACCGATGATAACAAAATCATATTCACTAAAGATGAAGAAATCTCCTCTTCTTCCACCGCAAAATACGAGCTGAAGAAAGACGTGTCTTCTAACAAAGAAGAATGGGTTGAAATAGCATCAGTTAACATCCCAGAAACACCTGCAATTAAGTCAGAATACCAAACGAAGTTTGACGAACTTAAAAGAGACGAAATTGCTAGGATGAAACCTTCCACTGAAGAACCACCCAAATTGGAGCTAAAGGAACTTCCCGCACACCTTGAATATGCTTTTCTCGAAGGAACTTCGCACTTACCCGTCATCATTTCGAAAGAACTAAAACCCGAAGAGAAAGCAAAACTCATAGAGGTTTTGAAGTCACACAAGAAGGCAATTGCTTGGAAGATCTCTGACATACAAGGGATTACTCCAAACTACTGCACACACAAGATCTTAATGGAAAACGACTTCAAGCCAAGTTTTCAGAGACAAAGGAGAGTAAACTTGAAGATCCAAGACGTAGTCAAAAAGGAGGTTATCAAACTCTTGGATGCTGGTCTGATTTATCCTATTTCAGATTCCCCATGGGTCAGCCCAGTTCAGGTTGTCCTAAAGAAAGGAGGTATGACGGTCATCACAAACGAAGAGAATGAACTTATTCCAACACGAACCGTCACCGGTTGGAGGGTATGCATCGATTACCGCAAACTAAATGAAGCCACACGCAAAGATCATTTCCCTCTGCCGTTCATTGATCAAATGCTAGAAAGATTGTCCGGAAACGAATTCTACTGTTTCCTCGATGGTTTCTCCGGCTATTTTCAAATACCCCTCGCTCCGAGGGACCAAGAAAAGACCACGTTCACATGTCCATACGGAACCTTTGCTTACCGATGTATGCCATTTGGGCTATGTAATGCACCTGCAACATTTCAAAGGTGCATGGTAGCAATTTTTCATGACATGATTGAACAGTGCATGGAAGTCTTCATGGACGACTTTTCCGTCTTTGGAGATTCTTTCACTACTTGTCTTTCTAACTTGGAGAAAATGCTTACCCGATGTGAAGAATCAAACCTAGTCCTAAACTGGGAAAAATGCCATTTTATGGTAAAAGAAGGAATAGTGTTAGGACACCGGATATCAAAATCTGAAATCGATGTTGACAAAGCTAAAGTCGAAACAATCTCAAAACTTCCGCCACCAGCCATTTGGAGTTTTCTAGGTCACGCCGGTTTTTATCGACGCTATATAAAAGATTTTTCTAAAATCTTTCGACCTATGACTCATCTTTTAGAAAAAGATACTCCATTTAACTTTACAGGTGATTGTCTTAAAGCTTTTAACTTTTTGAAAGAACAGCTCGTGCATGCACCGATAATGGTAGCTCCAGATTGGAGTCTGCCATTTGAAATCATGTGCGACGCTAGCGATTTTGCAGTTGGAGCTGTACTAGGACAGCGGAAGGAGAAACACTTTCAGCCAATATACTACGCCAGCAAGACACTCACCGATGCTCAAGAGAATTACACAACCACGGATGAAAAGTTGCTAGCGGTAGTATTTGCTTTTGACAAATTTCGTTCTTATCTAATATTATCCAAAACTATTGTCTACATAGATCACTCCGCTTTAAAATATCTTTTCAAAAAGCAAGATGCGAAACCACGCCTTTTACAATGGATTCTACTCCTCCAAGAATTCGATATCGAGATCAAAGATAAAAAGGGAGCAGAAAACGTCGCGGCATACCATCTTAGCCGATTAGAAAATCCAACTATGGAAAAGTTGCACGAAAAAGATATTCAAGACCAGTTCCCTGAAGAACAGCTAATGATAATTGGAAGATACCAACAGGAGAATAAATCTTCACATGATCCTTGGTATGCTGACTTTGCCAATTATCTGATAGGAAAAATGATACGAAAAGGAATGCCGACCTCATAGAGACAAAAATTCTTCCGCGATGTAAAGAATTATTTCTGGAACGACCCTTTCCTGTTTAAAGTTTGTCCCGATCAAATTATTAGAAGATGCGTTGACGGGAAAGAGGCAGAACACATCCTTCACCAGAGCTATCATGGACCTACAGGAGGACATCACGGTCTAACATGACTGCACGAAAGGTATACGATGCCGGCTTTTATTGGCCCACCATATTCCGAGAAGCCCACGACCAGGTAAAACGCTGCGATATCTGCCAAAGACAAGGCAATATATCGGCACGCAACAAAATGCCACTTACCAATATCCAGGCTTGTGAAATTTTCGATATTTGGGGATTAGATTTTATGGGCCCTTCCGTAAATCTAATGGCAAAGAATTAATTTTAGTTGCAGTTGATTACGTCTCCAGATGGGCCGAAGCTCAAGCTCTCCCTACTAACGACGCCAGAGTAGTAACCAAATTCCTCAAAACGCTATTCAGTCGATTCGGAACTCCTAGAGCCATAATCAGTGATCGTGGTACTCATTTCTGCAATACCCAGTTCATGAAAGTGCTGCAGCAATACGGTGTCACTCACAAGACCTCTACGGCTTATCACCCACAAACCAATGGGCAAGCCGAAGTGACGAATCGAGCTTTGAAAAGGATACTGGAACGAACAGTCGGAAATCACAAGGAGAAGTGGGCAGAAAAATTAGACGATGCGTTGTGGGCATTCCGAACCGCCTACAAAACACCATTAGGAACCACACCTAGTCGTCTAGATTATGGCAAGGCATGTCATCTTCCAATAGATTTCGAGTATAGGGCATACTAGGCCTTGAAGAACTACAATTTGGATATAGCTACAGCAGGAGCACACCGAAAAATACAATTGAACAAGTTAGCAGAATTAAGGGATCAAGCATAGGACAGTTCACTAAGCTTTAAGGAAAGAACTAAAAAGATCCACAACGCCAAACTGAAACCCTCCAGATTCAAAGCAGCAGACAAAGTGCTACTCTTCAATTCACGATTCAAGAAATTTTCTGGTAAGTTCAAAATAAGGTGGAGCGGACCATACACGATATCAAAAGTATTCCCCTATGGTGCAGTCGAACTCGAAGCACCAGAAGGTAATTTTAAAGTAAACGGTCATCGCTTAAAACATTACTTTGAGGATTTCCCCGTCACCGAGGAACTCCATATCTTCGAACCACCATGAACTCGGGCCAGGTATAAAGAGTCAAGCTAGAGACTCTTTAAAAACAAGCGCTCTTGGGAGGCACCCCAAGCCTATCTTAAATTACGGTCAATTTTTGTCTTAGTTATTTTTTTATCTAGTACAGTTATCCCTGAACTAATGAAATGCAGGATTGCTATTTATCCGACCACAAAACCACTTTTTCAAAATCAGATATAAGCTTTCACCTACTTACATAGAAATGCAGGAAATGATGATAACCTATTTTTCTTAAAAATCTTTCTAAAAACTATCATCATCTTTTCGCATTTGTATAATCTATCATAAAGCATTACATGTTTCTTTTATCATGTTTCAGGATGGATACTCTGATTGAGACTATGGACCAGGTAGCCAGGAGACGACCTAGGCGCCCCAGACACCACAAACACAGGAGAGCGATGCCTACCTTCACTGAGGAGGATTTAGTGGATGCCCCGATAAGTCACGAGGAGCTGCCCATTGAGAGCCACCCATCACCAGCTCTTATGTCACCACAGCCAGCTCCACCACTCAGACAGCCACCCACTTTTGAGTATGGAGTCACGCTGTCTGACACGGTAGTTGTGTGGGCTCTTCGGCGGAGCTTCACCATTCAGCATGAGACACTCACCGCCCTCAACGAGAGAGCAGGTTTGCCAAGACCCTTTGATCAGCCATACAGACTTGGTCAAGATCCGGGGCCACTTGGACCACCCTGGTCTTTCTTCCCATCCGCTCCTGCCACTGCCACACCTGAGTCTACCACCTCTCCTATACCACCACCATCACCACATCCACCGCTTGAGGAGGAGTTATTCTCCATGTTCACGGTTTCGAGCCCCTCTCCTGCGCCATCACCGACTTCTGTCCTAGACAGAATTGTAGATGCTGAGTTCGACCTGGACAGCGATGACTTACTAGATGATTTTTAGTTTTTACTTATCATGTTTTATGTTTACTTTATTATGAACCAGACAATGGGATGTTATGACTTATCTTTTATTTACAGAATCTAGCTTTGTGCGGAATGGATGACCTTAAACGAGACTGGTCCACAAAACCAGCAAATCACTTACACCACTCCAACACAAATCTGGTCTTTTCCAGTAAAAGAAATGGGGAGTCTCTATATCTTTTCCTCCGTTATTCTGATTCTAAATTGCTTAGTTACGTTGTTAAAATATTAATTAATCTATACTCTATCCTAAACTTATCACTGAGTGTGGAATTCCAACCCAAAACATAACATTTGAGAAAACATTTTCTAATATATTCAAACTCTAAGTGTGGGATTTTACTTCTAGTAAAATCTCTACTAAAGAGAACATTAGGGGCAATGTTCTTCTAAGTGTGGGATAGCAGGTATAGAATACATAAGATAAGATTTTTAGGTCCAAATAGCAAGCTCAGAAAATGTCTCTCAAAAATTTTCGAAATTTTTAAGAAAAATCGAGCATAATCACTTGATTAGCTCTAATCTTTTTGAGTCTTTAACATTTCTACAATAAACCATTTTCAAATATAAGTAAATTATTTCGGAATCTAGGGAAAATAAAGTAAAATTTCTTAAAATAATAAATGATAATCTGAGAGGGGCATCGCATGACTAGGTACGTACAACCCAATCTTATTTGCAGCGAGGTATTTTGAGCGTAAATGAAAAGCATTCATTTTAAATGCTTCACTATTTCATTTGTTGTGTGTGCCGATGCATGTATCTCTAAATTAGAACTTGCTCCTGACATACGTTTGGAGATCACATTGGTGAGTGCCGTACGCGGTACAGGTGCAATTAGAGGACCTTGACATTCCCTAGGATTTAAACCTCATTCTAGCCTACTTTTCAAGCCTAAAAACCGACCGATACTCATTTTTAGTATCGAAGATACGATTAGTAAAACCTTTTGAGCCTAAACCGATTTATCTTTCTAAAACCCCCATCTATCAAGCTACTTCCTCTTCATTTTCGTGATCCCCAAAAGACAATCCTCTCAAAAAGCCTGGGTGCGTAAAATTGGCACCCTAACAAAGGCGAGAGAACAATGGTGCGTAAAATTGGCACCTGGTGCTTAAAATTGGAACCCTGAAAAGGCGCGAAAATGATCAAAAGAACATAGTTCTGAAAGGATTTTCTAAAAGAGATAAAAATATCCTTGAAAATTCACTAGCAAAGAAATGCTGAAGAAAAAAAGAAAAAAGAAGAAAGAAAAGAAAAAGAAAAATCCAAACCAATAAAGCTGAAGTGCTTCAAAAGTATCACCCCCTCAAGAAAAATCTGATAGAAGACAAAATAGCTATCATAATCTCCGTTCCATTCTGAATAAAGTTTTTCATGATCTTAGAAGTTTTAAGATAAGCAAGAACCCTTGCAACTGAAACTCGCCACTTTCCATACCCTTTAACCCTCACCTATCATTACAACCCTCTCGAATGTCTTGGGATAATTAGCACCATCCTCACCTAAGTGATGGAGATCCGATTCTCGATCAAGCCTATTACAATAAGTGCTGCATGACTGGCTATTGAGCGATTTCAATTGTTCTAGAAATAATAGGTAACCCGATACACATTGAGTGAATTGAGTGACCACCTTTTGTGAGATCGCCTAGTCATGTATACTCCAAGATCACGAGAGTTGGAAGTATGCCTAAGAAAGTCATTGCTTGTCTCTAAAAGGAAACTTTATCTCTCCTTATGTTCTTAAAATAAGTTGTTAATATAAGGAAATGGTGATCCTTTAAAAATGTTTTAACTCAACCAATCTTAAAATGTTTTCACGAGATATAAAATGAGTGATTGCTTGAGGACAAGCAACATCTAAGTGTGGGATATTTGATGTAACGTAAAAAGTTGTATTTTTACGTACATTATTCCTCATTATTTGAGCTATTAATTAGTGAAAACATATTAAATCAACAAGTATTCACTAAAATTCACTAAAGTAGCTCAAATATAGACGTCACAACAAAAATCACTATAAACGTCCAAATAACATACAAAACCAAGCAAATACACTTCACCATATTCCTCCACCTTTATTTACCTTATGAAATACATCCCCTAACTACTATTCTAGGATTCATAGGTAATTACAAGATTGAAGAATCAAGAATCAAGGAAAACGAAGCACCGAACAACGGATAGAGGCCAAACGGTATGGCAGATACCGGATAAGGCATCTCCCATACCGTATACGGCCCCTATGATGCCGTATACGGCCTCTAAGGTGCCGTATACAGCCCCCGGTGCCTTCCGGTGATGCCGTTTTTTGGTTATTTGCGATTTCGTGCTATTCCGGGCTTGTATTTCGTGCTTCGGGACTTGTACGGGGTTCCTTGGTGATTTGCCTATAAATAGGGAGCCTCCCCTCCTCATTTCTCATCAATCAATTCATTTATCATCAACCATCAAACATTCTCTCTCACACACTCACTCTCTCTCTAGTTTCTCTCTCTAGACTCTCTCTAGATTAAGAGAACTAGTGAGTGATTAGGTTAGCATTTTAGCGTAGTATTTGTACGGAGTTACTCCGAGACTTCAAGATTCGTGAAGATTTGTCTGTATTACCTTTTATTCAGGTTCTAATATAATCTCTCGTATATATTTCTTAAACATGTTGTGTTATTATCGTTTAGGAATGAATGCTAGATTTATTATGCTAGGCTAGACAAATTTGTGTTTGCTATGACGTAAGTTATGCTATGGTAGTTATATATTAATATCATGTCGTTACTCTGCCTGTATGAATTCAAATTGTTTCCGAATTTATAAACTGAATCTCTATTGATTATCTATCGAACTTATGTTGTGGTTTGAAAACTATCACTAGGATCTGGCTAATTGCTAGTTATAGAACTTCCAACTATTCTATGTATGATGATCAATGAACTCGACATGGCGGCTGTTCTCTCGATTGAAACATATCAGAATGAGACACGGAGCATAGGATTAGAGATAGATTAGGTTCGTGTTTATCTGTTAGATATCTTTGAGAGAACTTTCGGGATACCTATGATTTGATTAATAGGTTAATTGATATGTATGATCTGAGCCTGTCACTAGTATGCTATCTTATTGCATGTTCTTGTTTGATTGTTGCTTTAGGAATCTGTATGCTAGAAACAAACTCCGTAAGTACTATCATTAATCAATTAATTAGGTTTTCAAGAATAAATTGAATTAAATACAGAAAGTTTAACGTGCATGCAATAGTTATAATGACCTGTATGAATAATGATGAGCAGTTCAGTTAACCGCGAGACAGGTCATCCCAACTTATTCCGCAGGGTAATTCCTGTTCATGTTATTGTTTATTCAACATATCATGCCATGATTCAGATATTTCAGATGTCTGAGATTGGGGAATGAGATTCGAGGATGACTGTTAGTTGAATTGGTTAGTACATTTGGGAGAACTTCCGGTGTATCTGCCGCTCTATATCTATTATCCCCGTGACATATTACCTATCTAATTGCGGACAACTCTACGTTAGATATTTGGTAGGATAGGAGATATAGCTCATTAGGAAATATAAAATAATCCAGGAAAGTAATATGGAACCCAAGAATAATACAACTGAAACACCGTAAAACGTCCAAGTACTCAGTATAGCGCTGGAAAGACCGAAGGGTCTAGTACAAATGCGTGGAAGCTGGGTAAAGGTTGTGGGTTCAATACTTTGTATTATTCAAGTTTCCGAGATACTCGATCCCACTGGATTGGTCGTCATAACTAGAGGCTTTACCCAAATATAAACTACCACTCCATAGCATTAGCTGAAATCATAGTAAAAACTCGCGTTATTCTGATTCTCTTAGTCTCCGTACAAATTCCCCTTTATCTTTATTTACTTTTAATTTTAATTAAATATAAAACATAACCTCTCCAAAACTTTTGAATCCCCCGCTAAATTATGGTAGATAGTTAGTCCTCTTAAAATCTCATACCCGTTGTAGTTTAAAGAACGACACCTGAGTCATACGTACCACTTATTTACGACCAAAATCATTCTCTGGACGTTTTTAGTTTTGTTTACGATTGAAAACTTCAGTTTTAATCGTAAAAATAACTAACATTTTCGTTTTTGGTGTTTTTCAGCCGTTTCGCGAACTGAGATTAGGGTTTCAGCAGTTACGGCGAAGTGAAAGCTGCAAACCGAACTGAGTCCTTGCGAACCGAACCAAGTTTGCGAACCGAACTGAGAGTTGCGAACTGAGATTTGCGAACTGAGTTGAGTTTCTGCGAACTAAGATCACTTGCGAACCGAACTGAGATTGCGAACTGAACTGACTTCTTGCGAACTGAGTTGAGTCTTGCGAACTGAGTTCCTGCGAAGTTAGTTCCTACGAACTGAGTTTCTGTGAACCGAGATTCTGCGAACTGAGTTTCCTGCGAACTGAAATTTTTTTAGTGACTATTTAACTTCTGAGATTGACAAAAATGTCTGACTTAAGTAAAATGATTGAGATGGACCACGAGATTGGAAAATCTAATGTTCCACCTAAATTGCTTCGACTTGAGGATTAATATGGATGGAAAGACAGGTTTGAATCATACTGTAGATTCCATGATTTGTCAATCTGGATGTGTATCAAGAATGGATACACTGCACCTACAACTGTTATTGAAAATGCAACAGTAATTGTACCCTACAATCGGATGAATGATAACCAGAAGAAAGACTTTGAGATTGAAAACAAAGCTCATTCTTCAATTAAAATGAGCTTACCTAAGGAGATCAATCATCAATTGAAATCTTTTCACACTTCTAGAGCACTCTGGATTGCTCTTGAGAAAAGATGTGAGGGTAGTCCACAAGTTAAGGCGGGCAAGAAGAATCTCCTTAAGAAGCAGTTTATTGTGTTTAAAGCTTTTAAAGGAGAAGATCTTGATGCTTACACCACGAGATTCTACCATCTATTGAGTGAGCTAGATGACCATGAGATTTTCTATTCTGATACGGAAAAAACCGACAAGTTTATTGAGGGTTTACCATCCAAATGGGAAATGCATGGGGTTATGCTCAAAGATAATGAGGAGTGGTATGCCACAATGATTCTGGAGCAGGCTATTGACAAGCTCAGAGGTTATGATTTCACTAATAAAACGAGAGAAACGGATTCTGATCAATTACAGAATCCTGGGCTATATCATGGAAAATCAACTCTCTCGAATGCATCATCCAGTTCGACCACTGCCTTACTAGTCGGTGATACTGGAGAAAAAGGTGAATTGATAACTGAGGATTTGTGTTTTATCGCTTCATCTGGAAGTGAAACAAAAGAAAAATCTACTGAGAAGTCACCTCAAGGGCATCATAAAATGCCGATGAGTGTGAAATCTGCTGAACAGCAACTATATGTTCTTGCCTCTTTTGTTGCTTCCTATGAGAACTACATTTAGGGGAAAATCAATGATCCAGCTGTGTTTGATGAAGACTATGATCAGATAGACCCTGATGACCTTGAAGAAATGGATCTCCAGTGGCAACTAGCTATGGTGTCAAGGAGAGTTAAAAGTTTCTTGAAGCGTACTGGTAGGAAGGTGGTAGGTAATCGACCAGGGTTTGACAAATCCAAAGTTAAGTGCTGTAACTGTCAAGGTTACGGACACTTTGCTCGGGAATGTCAACGACCAAAGGTTGACGTCAGCAATGGAAGACAAGGCTCGGGAAGTTCTTTAGCTTCCAAAGTCTTGGTGGTTCAGCAGCTTGATGGTTCTTATGATTGGTCTGCTCAGCCTGAGCAAGCTTTTATGGCTGAAATAGAAAATCAAGAGAATGTTGCTGAGTCTACATCCTATATGCCGACTGATGTGGATTATCAAGTAAGGGTGCCAGAAGTCACATCAAAAGCAAGTGATGATGATGTGCTATACATGGATTCAACTGAGGATATGAGTCTAGATGATTTCGTAGCACATATGGCTGAACTTCAAACAGACAAGAAAAGGGTATGTATTGATATGCTTGCTCTTGTTGATGTCTGTGATTTAGTTACTAATTTGAAATCACAAGTTAGCGTATTTGCTGATTCATATAATACTTTGAAATCTGAATTAGAAATAGCTAAATGTGATGCCCAAAGGTTTAGTGAAGATAAACTAGCTTTAAAAGAAAAGATTAAGTCTGATGCTGCTGATAAGAACACTCTAAGAGACACTATAAATGAACAATGTGTTAAAATAGATGGTCTGTATTTAAATCTAAGAGACTTAAATTAAAATATTGCCAATAAAGATAAGGAGCTAGCTGAGTCAAAACTGAAATTAGTTGAGCTTAATCGTAAGTTTGAAAGTTATAGAACCTCATCTTTAACTATGGACTCTATAATTGATGCTCAACGTAGTGTTATGGATAAGACTGGACTAGGATACACTGATGTACCTCCTCCTTTTAATTCAAACTACACTACTTCTATTGACTTAGAAATGATGGATATGGATACTAAACCTGAGGATAATGTAACTAAAAAATCTGAAATGTTTGAGACACAGAAGGTTGTTTATAAGGATCCATCATCTGATGTCAGTAAGAACACATCATTCACTAAAGTACATTTTGTCTCGATTGGAATGATGGTTGATACTGATATGAATGATGAGATTATTAAGAAACAAGAAAATACATCTTTAGTGTCTAAAACTGAGGCTGAAAACGAAAAGGCAAATGTGGTTAAGTCACGTAAGCAGATATCGTGCTTCAAATGTCACCAAAAAGGGCATGTGGCTTCTTGTTGTCCTAACAAGAAGTTGGAAGCATCACATAAGCTCGTGAATAACCATGAGACACCGAAGGTCTCTAGTTCAAATGTAGACAGGTTAGGTAACAAACAGGGATTAGGTACTAAACCTGTGAACATTTTGAAAAGAGATGTTACTCACAGTGTCTCTCCGCCTAAACCTAAACGGCCTTATACTCTAAATGACAATAAGTCTAGAGATAAGACACCGTCGAGATTTAGGACTCCAAGTAGAAACCACAGTCAATTTGAAAGTGGTTCTACTTCACGTACACATAGAGTTGATCATGTGCCTAAGAGGTTTTCTACTCACTCTCCTCAGAGGCATAAGACTTCAGATCATCAACAACCTCCAACTTCTTTACCATTTACCAAGATTATTGACGATAATAGTTATGGTTACTTTAAAGAGGTTCAAATTGTTGATGATAAGGGACAAACCAAGACCGTAATGGCTTGGGTCCCTCTTGAGAACTAATTGTGTGCAACTTGTTATGTGCAGGAGCAGACTGTGAACAAGGACAGTTGGTGGTATGTAGACAGTGGATGCTCTAGGCACATGACCGGTGAAAGAAGTCTACTGAAGGACCTCAAAGGTGGAATGAAACAGCGAGTTCATTTCGCTGGTGATAAGGAGGAGTAATAACTGGGAAAGGAAAAGTTTCAAATGGAACTTTGACTCTAGAGGATGTGAATTACGTTGAAGAACTAACTCACAACCTAGTGAGTGTATCCCAAGTCTGTGATAAAAGTCATTCTGTACATTTCAATGAGACAGAAGCCTTAGTCCTGAAGCCGGGTTTCACCATCCCCGAAAAATGGATATTAATGAGGGCTCCAAGGAAGAAGGACATCTATGCCATCAACATGGGTGTTCCTAATACTTCAATGGAATCTACATGTCTTTTATCCAAGGCTTCTGAAGCAGACGTACTCTTATGGCACAGGAGAATGGCTCACCTGAACTTTCGTAAAATGAAGTATATAACCAAGAATGGTTTAGTTCTGGGTGTACCACAAAAACGTTTCGAGTCTAAAGATAAGTGTGTTCCTTGCATGAAAGGAAAGCAACATAAAAAACCACACAGATCTAAGACTGAAAACTCAATTTCCTCGCCATTTGACTTGCTACACATGGATCTTTTTGGCCCAATAAGCAAAAGAAGCATAAGTGGCAAATGGTACTGTTTAGTTGTCACAGATGACTTCTCTAGATTCTCTTGGGTATTCTTTTTGGGATCTAAGGATGAAACTCCTGGTATTCTTATGGAGTTCTTAGATCTAATAGAGAATGTCTATAGAACACGAGTTAAGAGAATTCGTAGTGACAATGGAACAGAGTTCAAGAATTCGACGTTTAATGTCTATTGCTTAAGCAAAGGGATACAACATCAATTCAGTGCACCGTATGAACCTCAACAGAACGGTGTTGCTGAAAGGAAAAATAGAACGTTGATTGAAGGGGCTAGAACAATGCTTGCAGATTCAAGGCTTCCGGTCATTTTCTGGGCAGAAGCGGTGAATACAGCATGTCATGTTCTAAACAGAGTTCTTACGGTTAAAAAGCAGAACAAGACTTGTTATGTGCTTTTGAACAATAAGAAACCTAACTTAAAAGAGTTTGAACCCTTTGGAGTTTCATGCACTTTACCGAAGACTAGTAATCAACAGAAATTTGGTGAGAAGGCTGACGAAGGATATTTCCTAGGTTATGTGCCTAATTCTCCAAACAAACGTGTCTTCAATAAAGCTACGGGACGTGTGGAAATAGTTTATAACATTGAAGTTACGAGCTACACACATGACGTACATAAGGGATTAGATTGGCAATTCGACTATTCAGATCTCTTTAAGTCTTTTAATGTCCCAATCAGTTACTACAAAGTTGACTCAGAAATCTCTGAACATTTATTGTCGGGTGGTGGGGATATTGGCCCTGCATCAACATCGAATGTTCCTAGAGATACAACTTTTGTGGATCCTAATCGTGCATCAACGAGTGCCACACAACAATCTTCTGATGAGGTGTACAGTTCTGATGAAGATATGCCACCATTGGAAGAACTTGGCACTAATCTAGAAGATGAAATACAGTTTGAACCGGTGACAACAACAAGAGTTAACAAAAATCACCTAACTGAGAATATCATTGGGGATCCAAATGCATATGTTCAAACTAGGGCTAGTATATCTGAGTACACTAGCCTGTATATGTTCAACAGAAATTTGGTGAGAAGGCTGACGAAGGATATTTCCTAGGTTATGTGCCTAATTCTCCAAACAAACGTGTCTTCAATAAAGCTACGGGACGTGTGGAAATAGTTTATAACATTGAAGTTACGAGCTACACACATGACGTACATAAGGGATTAGATTGGCAATTCGACTATTCAGATCTCTTTAAGTCTTTTAATGTCCCAATCAGTTACTACAAAGTTGACTCAGAAATCTCTGAACATTTATTGTCGGGTGGTGGGGATATTGGCCCTGCATCAACATCGAATGTTCCTAGAGATACAACTTTTGTGGATCCTAATTGTGCATCAACGAGTGCCACACAACAATCTTCTGATGAGGTGTACAGTTCTGATGAAGATATGCCACCATTGGAAGAACTTGGCACTAATCTAGAAGATGAAATACAGTTTGAACCGGTGACAACAACAAGAGTTAACAAAAATCACCCAACTGAGAATATCATTGGGGATCCAAATGCATATGTTCAAACTAGGGCTAGTATATCTGAGTACACTAGCCTGTATGCTGAAATGAAAGAGACAGGGGTTTCAAATCTATGTCTATATTCATGCTTTATCTCACAAGTTGAGCCTAAGAATGTCCAAATGGCGTTGAAGGACAACTCGTGGGTAGAAGCAATGCAGGAAGAACTTTCTCAGTTCTCAAAACTGCAAGTTTGGGAGTTGGTTGATTTACCTAGTGGTGAATATCCAATTGGCACTAGATGGGTCTTTACGTGTAAGAAAGACGATCGGGGAATCGTGATTCGCAATAAAGCTCGTCTAATCGTTCAAGGTTTCAATCAACAAGAAGGGAATGATTACAATGAAGTGTTTGCACCTGTGGCTAGGCTTGAAGCAATTAGGTTGTTCTTAGCATTTGCAGCTTCAAAGAAAATGAAAGTTTATCAGCTGGATGTTAAGAGCGCCTTCTTGTATGGCAAGGTCAAGGAAACGGTGTATGTTTCTCAACCACCAGGATTTACTGATCCAAAGTATCCAAATAGAGTATATCATCTTGATAAGGCTCTGTATGGATTACATCAAGCTCCAAGAGCGTGGTATGAGACACTATCAACTTATCTTCTTGAGAATGGTTTTACAAGAGGAAGAATTGATAGTACACTCTTTGTGAAGTGGAAGAAAAAGGACTTTCTACTTGTTCAAGTATATGTTGATGACATTATCTTTGGGTCATCTGACGAAAAGATGTGTCAAGAATTTGAGCAAGTTATGAAAGGCAAGTTCGAGATGTCTGCTATGGGAGAGTTGAACTTCTTGTTAGGGTTACAAGTTGACCAAAAGAAAGATGGATTCTTTATTCATCAATCTAAATATACACATGAGCTGTTAGAACGTTTCAAGATGGATGAATCTCGTATCTACAAAACTCCTATTCCAGAAAATCACGGACTCGGTCCTGATACATCGAGTGATCAGAATGTAGATCCTACTTTATATAGGGCCATGATTGGATCACTAATGTATTTGACTGCATCTAGGCCTGACATTATGTTTGTTGTTTGTATTTGCGCAAGATATCAGGCTAATCCGAAAGAGTCACATATGCAAGCTGTAAAAAGAATCTTTCGTTACCTCAAAGGGAAGCCGAAGCTGGGACTTTGGTATCCGATTGAAGGAGACTTAGATTTTGTTGCCTATACTGATTCGGATTATGGTGGATGTAATCAAAATAGAAAGTCTACGACTGGAGGATGTCAATTCCTAGGAGGTAGACTTGTGTCTTGGTAGTGCAAGAAGCAAAGCTCAGTAGCCATTTCTACATGTGAAGCTGAGTATGTTGCAGCTGGCAGCTGTTGTTCCCAAGTATTGTGGATACAACAGCAACTGCGAGATTATGGGCTAAACTTTACCGACACTCCTATGATGATCGATAATGAATCGACGATCTCTATAACAAATAATCCGGTAAAGTAGCAAGACGAAGCACATTGATATTCGTCATCATTTTATTAGGGATTGTGCCGAGAAGAAGCTTATTAGATTAGTCAAAGTTGCCTCTACTGACAACTTGGCAGACTTATACACTAAACTTTCGACAGGGCGCGTTTTGAGACATTAGTTCAACTTAACGGAATGAGGAATCTAGAATAACTAGTCTTCCAAAGGAGTATGTAATAGTTAGTGAGTTTGATTTTTATGTCTCATTAAAATAAAATAAAAAAAGGGAGGGCGTATGGCATTCATTTGCTTGTTACCTGAAGGGAATCGCCTCCTATAAAATAAAAAAGGAATATAAACCATAAAAAGTTTAAGCTCTTATCTGCTGGGAAATGATAGTACATTAGGAGAATAAGCTTAACAATAATAAGTAGAAGTCTTAAGTTAGATATGTTAGTAGATTCTGGTAAGTCACATTAACGTTACATCTTTACAACCAGGACACTACTTATATTTATTTCATTATACACCTTTCTCCACACGTTATAATTGGATAAGAATAAAATTAAGTCTAGACAGCTTCATTATATGATGTACTAGTAGGCAAATTATGCTATGATTTCTGAGCATTTAATAAGCATTAATTTTCATGTGTGTTATCTAGTGTGAACTAGTATATGATGTATGGCATAAGTCTTAATTTGTGAATGATAGTATAACCATACACTGTTATCAAGATTATATGAAAATATGAATAGACAAATAGTTAGGAATATGGCTATTAGCAAAACTACTGGTGACTTTGTTGTACTAAGTATAGAACTGAAACCTTTAGTTTCGCCAATGGTCTCAAACTTATTTTGCTCATACTAAGGGATCTTCTGTTGTACTACGTACAGATCTAGAACCACTAGTATCTTCAAAATATGTTTGATGTTTGTCAAACCTTAAAATAACTCAAGGGTATGTTATATGTTACGAAAAGTACATCATTTAGTAGCCTCTACCTTGAATGACAATGATACAGTGTTATGCGTTCTACTTGATTTCTCAGTATGTCATCTATTGGACCACACTAGTTAATATTCACACTAACTATAAAGGTTTGCTTGGAAATCATTGTATAATTTGTTTATATGGATCATAATATCGGTAATCATCTTGAACTGTCGATGACAAATGAACGTTCACTTTGGTGAATAAGTCGTTCTCATTAATATAAATGTATGTTCAAAGAATGTGTTAATTCATGTGGATAAAGGTAACCAAGTTATAATCTTATAAATATAAGTTGATAATTGGTTAAGTTGTAATTTTTCTGTCACTTATTTTGAATTTCATGAGGTATGGATACTAACAATCTTCTTAGACTTGTTTGATAAATAATAATGTACAGCTTATTCTTCCTAATATGATCCCTAAGCAGATAAAATCTTAACGCCAAAAATATGTAGTGTTTATCCTTTTTGTTTCAATAATAAAATGGTACTTGATACCACTCATTAGTTTGATTATTTATTATTTATTTTTATTTTATTTTTGTTTGTGTTTATCCTTTGGAAAATTAAGTTAAATTGAAATTTATCGTTCCGTGTTGAATAAATGTCACAAAAACGCATTGGAAAGTTCAAAATGATTAACTTGCACAAGTTCAATTTATATTTACAACTCAATTTGCATGACAAGTCAAAATTGCGAAGTTGACTAGTCAAAGTTGCGAAGTTGACTAGTCAAAGTTGCGAATTAAGTTTAGAGTATAAAAGGAACAGGTCCTGCGAGCCCACTTCTCACTTTCCAAATTCCCCTGCGAACTGAGTGTCTTCTCCTGCGAGCCGAATATTAGCGAACCCAAACATGCCAACTTTTCCTAAAATTTTCGAAATTCAAGAACAAGGATCGCTTTTTCACTCCGAGGATATTATACTTCTTTCGATTTCACATCATTTGAAGTAAGTTTCACTCGATTTCACCGT
Source organism: Gnaphalium uliginosum (assembly GCA_963930675.1). Lineage (NCBI taxonomy): Eukaryota > Viridiplantae > Streptophyta > Magnoliopsida > Asterales > Asteraceae > Gnaphalium > Gnaphalium uliginosum. The sequence continues at coordinate 17,023,776 of OZ005686.1, read as the reverse complement.
ATAACTTGTGCTTAATCGATCGGGTTATCTTTCGAAGGTGTTGATACATTTAGAGTGTCTGTCACTTGGTCTAAGTTTCGAGTTGTAATTAATTAGATTAATTTTGTCTTAGGCGATATCACTAATATCGCTTGGGCGATATCACTAATATCGCACAGGCGATATCACCAATATCGCCCTTTAGTCCAGATTAGTTACATATAAATACTCGTTTAGGGTTTCAGTTTGATGAGTTTTGACACTTTGCATTTTGGCATATACGAATTTTCTCTGTCATTCTCAGTGGTCCAGTCATTGTAATTCACATTGCTTTATATGATTAATTCAATATATGTGTTTGTGATTTTTGTTGTTAAACGTACAATCAATAGCTATTGAATTCCGCGCATTAGTTATTGTTTATTGATTCATTGTTTAAGATCAGTCTTTGTTGCGATCCTACAATTGGTATCAGAGCCATTTAATCAATGGATTAGTGGTTATTGAATCATTATTCGTACGTTTAAACGTCGTATTAACTAGTTTTTTCGTATAAACAAATTGTTTTTATTCTTAAAAGGCTATTTAATCAGTATTTTTAGTGTTTTCTGGAATTGTGTTCGTTGTTTGCTACTCTAAACTTGGAAAATTTCGTTGTCTTTGAAATTTTAGGGTTTACAGCCGTTTTAGCGATATTAAAAGCGATATTATCATAATATCGCCTTTAGGGTTACAGCGATATTACGTGTTCTGTGCTCATTAATTTGAGCGATATCTCTAGCGATATTACTAGAGATATAACCTGGTATCGCCTAGTTAATTTTTGCGATATTGATTCAATATCGCCTGATTAAGTTTAGCGATATTACTCGAAATATCGTCTGTGATATCGCCTGTTTTGTCTGATTTTGATTTGCGCTTTAATTAGCGATATTGATAGTGATATCACCAATATCGCTCAATCATCAAATTGTTAGCGATATTAGCAATATCGCTATAGGGTGTTAGACAGATTTTAAACCTTTTTCAAAAGTTAATTTTAATTAATATAAATTAAAATGTCTACTTTACAAGCTGTTAATGCAATGTTAAAACACAATGCTGAAGTGGGTAGTGCAAACAAACCTCCATTCTTTGCTCCAGGAATGGAGTATTCTGAATGGAGAGGTAGATTTTTATCGTTTGTCGTGTTACCGACCCTGAAATGGAGATACCTTTACTAGAACGATACGTTAGTCCTGTTTCAAGTGGAGAGCATGTTGGTATTCCTCCACCAAAGCCTATTCGTTCCATGTCTGTTGAAGAACGCAAAGCATGGGAATGTGAGAGGAAAGCTCACTCTGCTATAACCATGTCTTTACCTGCAGATGCCATGAAAATGTTTAAACAACACGACATCGCTTATGATCTGTGGAATGGCATAGCTGAACGATGTGGAGGTACTACTGAGTACAAGCAAAGTACACTGGAGTTAGTGAAGAAACAGTATGATCTGTTTGACATCCAGAAGAACGAGACGGTGAAAGATTTATTCTGTAGATATTCGCGTCTTGTAAATGAGCTGACTGAAGGAGGCTACAAATTTAGCTCTATTGAAGTCAACAAGAAGCTACTGAATGCTCTGCCTCCTCACTGGGAAACTAGAGTGCTGATGATGGAGAATGATCCAGACATACTAGCTATGTCTCTGGATCAACTTATTGGGAAGCTTGAAACATGTGCCTTGGACATTCAGAAGAAAAGCACAAGATCTAGCTCTTTGCTTCCTGATAATAGCAATTTTGGATATGGAAGTACAGCACTTCTATCTGGGCCGTCTACATCTTCCTCTAAACCAAATTACTCTTCGGGAAATAACTCAGTTGGGACATTCTCTTCTTTTCCATCTCAATCATCCTCTTCTGCTACTGCATCTCACAATGAGCATGCAGTAATCTTTAATGCCTTTCTATCATCATACGATGATTTTCTTTCAAAGAGGATTAACTCGGTAGATCTTACCGACGAAGATTTTGCGCAAGTTGATCCTGATGAGTTAGAGAGAGTGGATCTTCGTTGGAACATGGCCATGCTGACAAGAAGGACTAAGACGTATTTAAGGAGAACTGGAAAGAGATCTCTTGAAGACGTCACTGATAAAACCAACATGGGATTTGACAAATCCAAGATCAGATGCTACAAATGTCAAAATCTGGGTCACTTTGCACGAGAATGTGAGAAGGGTAGACAACCATCTACGGGTTTTACAAAACCTTCTATCTACAAAAAGGATAATGAAGTAGCCAAGGCAGCCATTCTGTTAGAAGAAGAAGAAGAAGCATATGATTTTTCGGCTATGGATGATCAAGAAAATGTTGCCCTTATGGCAGATGTTCAAAATGAGGTAGAATGTGATTCTTTTAATTGCCAAACCTGTATCACACTAACTGGTAAAATCAACAGGTACATGGTAGATAATGATCGCTTAAATACAGATCTGACCAATCTTATTGAAGCAAACAAAGTTTTAAAAGAAAATGAAAAAGTCTATGTTATAAATCAGAAAACTATTATGGAAGAAAAGAAAGAGTTAAAAGCAATGATTTTTAACAAACAAGATGCGATTGACAGTTATTTAAAACTCATCTCTCATCTTAAAAGGGAACTTGCTGAAACTCAATCGGATAATGTTGATTTAAAACGAAGACTTGCAAATATTTCCACATCTACTAATGTCTTTTCTGATATTCTGCAAAATCAACGGACTGATACAAAGAGTAAGGCAGGAATTGGTTATCACAACCAACCTCCTCCCTCAAACTTGAATCAGCCTATTCTTTCGCAGGAAGAAATTAAAGATTTTGTACCTTCTGTTCTTAAGAAGGATACAAATCCTGTGGCAGAACCAGTTAGTGTTGAAATTCCCAATCAGCCTGAAACTGTCAAGGGTGATGATGTTGAACAGCCTAAGCTTGTTAAGGCTGCTGATAACAAGCAACCTGAGTTGCTTAAAGTTTTGAGTTCAAATAAAAAGAAGGCTGAGCTTATTAAGCCTAAAATTGAACCAATCAAGTTTGTCCTTTCAACAAATGTTGAAGAAGTGGTAGAAGTGGAGGATGTAACTCACGAGGTTACACAGAATGTTAAAAAGAATAACTTCAAACCTGAAAAGAAACAAGTCATCCAGGAGAAGTTTAAAAATAATAAAGTTTCAATTAAAAATCCTTCTCCAAAGATTACTTCAACTGTGAATAAGTTTACTCCATCATGTTCACATAAATGTTCATGTGCAGTAAACGTACCTGAAATTAAACCTCGTAGGATTCCTATTTCACCTAAACCACTATCAAAAACTGATCAAACTTTCCGAGAAAGACGATCATGCTTCTACTGTCAGAAGCAGGGTCATCTCATTAATCAGTGTCCTGTGCTTGCTAGAAAATGGGCATCACGATATAGTACAGGTTATAATAAAAGAAGAAATTTTCAAAAGTCAAAACAACATGGATTATCTCGACATGTTCCAATTTCTAAAGTTAACAACATTACACCTACTCAATCAATTGATCGAAAGGTTAATGTTATTAATAAGCAACCGACTTTATCTCAGAAAGTTTGGATAAAGAAAAGTACAAAAAATGTTATGTCATCTGAAGTTATCACATCAATAAAAGATAATGATGTACTAAAAAACAAGGTTTTAACTTATGTGATAATAATAGATGAAGTCTCAGGAGTACCCAAGTCTGTCAAGGCTTGGGTCTCCATTTCAAACTAACATTCTTTTTCCTTGTGTTGTGACAGTCAAAGGTGCAGAATAGCAAGTGGTATGTTGACAGTGGCTGTTCGCGACACATGACAGGCAATATCTCCCTGCTCTCAGATGTTAAACCATATAATGGGGGATATGTTGCCTTTGCTGGTGATACTGGAGGTACAATAACTGGACTTGGAACACTCACAAATGGTCAAGTGAGCTTTGAAAACGTCAACTTTGTCGAGGAGCTAAAACACAACTTGATAAGCGTCTCTCAAGTTTGCGACAAGATAGGTTTGGTAGAGGGATGCCAAGAACTTCATTGTTTAGAAATTCTTTTCAAAAATCCTTTTCAAGGCGTGGTTCATTTTCGCCTATATCTAGTTGTGCATCCAACTCTCCAAAACCTATGGCTAGAGTAAACAAAGTTGGGCCTAGTAGACCTGCTGTTCAAAAGCCCAACATTGTTGAAAACAACTCATCTGAACCTAAACGGGTTTGGAAACCTAAATCCACAAACAACACATCAATGAAATCAACTGAGTTTTTAAAATCATAAACTCATTGATGTGATGGTTATGGACGATAGTGGACAACCCAAGTCTATCAAGGCTTGGGTGTCTCATAAGTACTAATGTTTGTTTGTGGTGATGCAGTCCGATTTTTTATAGCTAATACCTTTAGTGACTGCAAGGATGTGATCATGTGTGGTGATAATGTTTGAGCGAATGGATGATATTTTTGAAGTGAAACAAGGTGGTTAAAAAGTGCTAAAAGAATTTGAATTTGACTTGATATGTGACTTGAAACCCTTCGGTTTTGTTTAAATGATTATTTAGTTGTTATTTTTGTGTAAAGAATTTGCTGTTTAGGGGGAGAAATTTTAAAATTTCTAATTTAAAAAGTCAGAAAAATATGAACAGGCAAATTCTTGATAAGTGCAACTGCCATTCTTTTTACTTGTTAGTATTAAAGAAATGCAATAGTTGCAACATTGTTAAAATAGACGTTGAATTGTGTCTGTAAACAATTGGGGAAATGATAGTACATCAGGAAACATGCATAAAATGGAATTTTAAGATTTATGTTTGATGTGTCAGTAGATTTATCTAGCATACTTGAAATACCTTTTATAAATATTAGCTTCATCAAATGATGTATTGGTAGGCATTTGTTCTAAAGTTACTAAGAAGCTTAACTTTCAAATATGCATATTACTTTATATAAAGACATATTAATATGTATGACATTAAGTTAAAATAAGGGCAAAAATGTCCAAAATATTTTGACGCTTCGTCTTAATATTTGGATGATGAACATGTTATGATCTAAAAAAAATATAGGGTCTTTGTATGGTGTTATCTGGGGGAATATATTAGGTGTCTCCTCTGTTGTATGAAAATGCAGACCTGGTTTCATCTAATATATTCTTCAAAAGAACTTAGGTGCGTAGTCTATGTTAACCTATAGACAACCATTACGTACCCGTGGCATTCCTCAAATTCTCAAAATAAAATGTACAAAAGTGCAGAAAAGTCATAAAAAACTTGCCTCGTACTGGTTTGTGTTAAACTATGGTACTCTGTTGTACGAAAGTACAGACCTGTATCCTCTAGTTTAATTGTTCAGACTGGTGTTTGTTCAACCCGAACTATTGCTTATGTGACTCTGTTGTACGAAAGTACAGATCTGTCACCGCTATCTTAGTTCTAAAGATACGTTTATACCCTCACCTTCTATATAGAAAATACTAACATTTTTTGATTTCAAATGTATATTTTAATGTGATTTATACACTATAATGCTAATAATAACACAATGGTTCATCTCATTATGAGTTGAAATCATATACTTAAGTACAAATGTTTAGATGGATAAAATATCAATAATCGTCTTGAACTAATCTTTATAACAGATGATTTAAATATGCTAAGTAAATTTAAAGTGGACAAATATACTGATAATCGGAATAACACTTATTATTTTCTAATAATTGCATGTTATCCTGATATGATCCCTAACCAGACCAAAATAATTCCGTCCCCAAAAAGATTGTTTATTTATTGCTTTCAGTATTTTAATTCTGTCTTATAAAGAAAATTACAAAAATATTTTATTTCTGAGTTATTTTATTCAAGTTACATATCATGCTCATATTCAAAAGACAAGAATTGATGAGAGTTCTCCAAAGACTTTGAAGATAAATACTATTGGAGAAGCTATTTATGAAAGAGATGATGGTCACTGAAGTTGAAGACTTTTGAAGACCAAGCTATCTCAATGGGGGAGTTTGTTGGTGAAGAAAATTGTAGATATCTGTGTAACCCATGGAATCCATGCGGGTGGCGAATTTCCTACTGGATGGGTTTAGACTAAAGACTTTTTGAAGACCAAGCTGAAGACACGGGGGAGTTTGTTGATACATTTAGAGTGTCTGTCACTTGGTCTAAGTTTCGAGTTGCAATTAATTAGATTAATTTTGTCTTAGGCGATATCACTAATATCACTTGGGCGATATCACTAATATCGCACAGGCGATATCACCAATATCGCCCTTTAGTCCAGATTAGTTACATATAAATACTCGTTTTGGGTTTCAGTTCGCTGAGTTTTAACACTTTGCATTTTGGCATATACGAATTTTCTCTGTCATTCTCAGTGGTCCAGTCATTGTAATTCACATTGCTTTATATGATTAATTCAATATATGTTTTGTGATTTTTGTTGTTAAACGTACAATCGATAGCTATTGAATTCCGCGCATTACTTATTGTTTATTGATTCATTGTTTAAGATCAGTCTTTGTTGCGATCCTACAGAAGTACTTAGCTATAAACTTAGATGCCATTTCTTTCCAAGTATGAATCGAATTGGGTTCGAGTTCATAAAACCATGTCTGAGCATGTGAGGATAGGGAATAACGAAATAAACAAAGTCGAGTGACGTCTCTGTTAGTTCCTGTCTTCTCGAGAGAGTCGGAAAGGTTTATGAATTTGTTAAGATGTGAGTTCGGGTTTTCGAGTGAAAGACCGTGAAATTGACATTGAGATTTTATCATTTTTATGAAAAGTGGCCTAATTTCAACGGCTTCGTCAGTTGGTAAAATGATTGGTCCTCCTCGTCCTTCTAGTGGTGGCTTGATCGTTGAGGCGAGAGTGATACGATTCGTCATGACTAGTTGATAGAATTTTTAGGGTTTTTGGTGAAAGTAGGGAAAACTAAACTAAACTAATAAATTACTTAATTGCAAATAATCAATCGACTTATACAAAAGTTAGTTATAGCATAAATCTTTTGACCACGTTAAGTAACAATTAATCAACACACAATTAATATGGATCTTTCGAATAAACTTAATAACCATTCATTATTTGAATCAACATAAACATATCATAAAACCTTCATCTAATAATCATTCATCTAAGTAAATACAATAAAAGAATTAGCTCATGTTTATAGTAAACAAAACCAAATCTAAAAACATGTTGTTACACATAGTAAATAGAAAAGATTAAGAATCAAACCCAAGAAACCGAACTAACTCTTCGTAAAGGTTGAAAAGCTTCAAACCCTAGCTTCCTAGCCTCCAAATACCTTCTTAAGTCAACCTTTAAACCCTAGAACCGAATTAAGGTTTACTTAATTTGTATGTAATTGTATATGGTTAAGGGTTGATAATGGCCTCTATTTATAGATTTCGGAATTGCGAATCCAACCGCCGGTTGGATTTTTCAAACGCCGGTTGGGTTGGATTTTTACCCGAAAACTCAGCTTTTGACCCACGCGTTCGACCGACTTCCATATTTAGGTTCAACCGCCGATTGGATATTCCAATCGCCGGCTGAATGTGGTTCCAGAATGTTCTGCTCACGGGTTGGGCTCTCTTCTTTGTTGGGCCTCCATCCGATTTTTATCCTTTATTTTGGCCCAATATCTTATTTTCTTTGAGTTCTTCTTCCTTCAAAGCCCAATCTTCTTGGTCTTTAGTCTTCTCTTTATTTTCTTGAGTTTTCAGCTCGTTTTCGTTCCTTTTCTTTATTTCTTCAATTTAAACATCTTTTTGCAAATATAAACGAAATCAGTAATATATATAAATAATTTGCAATAAAAATGCTTAGAAATGAGGGAATATTATAATATAAATAAGACATTATTTGATGCTATCACCTATAAAATAATACCTCAGATTTCGAGGTATTACAACTCTCCCCCCTTATTTCGTTCGTGTCCTCACGAACCATTCTTGGTGTACTGCTGGATAATACGTCATCATCCACTCTTCGAGCACCCACGTGAACTCACAACCCTTACTATGACGCCATTGAACTTTAAGTATTGAAACCAACTTATTTCTTAGTTACTTGATCTTCTAGTCAAGTATCTTGACCGGTTCCTTAATGTAGCTCAATTTTTCATTTATTTCTATTTCTGGCAATGGTACATAAGTTGCTTCATCAACAAGACATTTTCTTAGTTGTGATACATGAAACGTATAATGAATGGCACTAAGCTCTTTGATGTAACGTAAAAAGTCATTTTTTTACGTACATTATTCCTCGCTATTTGAGCTATTAATTAGTGAAAACATCTTAAATCAATGTTTATTTACTAAAAATCACTAAAGTGGTTCAAATATAGACGTTGCAACAAAAATCAATAAAAACGTCCAAATAACATGCAAAACGAAGCAAATAAACTTCACCTGATTCCTACACGTTTATTTACACTATGAGATACACTTCCTAACTAATATTATATGACTCCATAGGTGATTACGAGATCAGAGAATCAAGGATCAAGCAAAACGGATAAGGGACGGAGAAGATATGCCATTTGAGATCAACCGAACGCATTCCGAGCACGTATGAGCTACACACATCCAAAATACATTATTTTGGTATCATTAGAAGCGTAACGTAAGTACGAGATCATAGGCGAAAGAATCAAGCCAAACTGACAAGAAGCAAAGAAGATACACGCGAAACAAGCAACGAAGGAAGTACCGAACAACGGGCAAAACACCAAACGGCATCTACCATATACGGCCCTAGAGGTTCCGTATACGGCCCTTAGGACCCCGTATACGGCCTATAGGGTGCCATGTACGGCCCCCTTTGCCTTCCGGTGATGCCGTTTTTCAGTTATTTTGAGGTTCTGTGCTGTTCCGGGCTTGTATTTTGTGCTTTGGAGCTTGTACGGTGTTCTTGGGTCGTATACTGACTACGGAAGAAATGTTAGCTATGGATGATGCCGGATTTTTCGATTGTCTGGAAAGAGAATTAGAGGCAGACCTCTATTATTCCTCATCTTCTGACATCGATGTTGGTGCATATTTGTATGTCTGTCAGTTGGTCTTAGCTTGTAATAGTTTGTTATGTAATTACGACGTTTTGTCTATTATTAATATATAACAAGTTTTGTTTTAGGCGACACAGAGCCTGTGTCGCTTATGCGACACAAGGCTTGTGTCGCATGGGTCGACTGTGCGACACAGAGCTTGTGTCGCAGGTCAGTTTCGTTTTGGCTATAAATAGAGAAGTTCGGCCTCATTTGTGAAAGGGACGAGTCCAGGGTTTCAGAGAGCATTTGTAAAGCATTTCAGTGTATTAAGCTAATTGGCAAATATATCTATATACAAGTTGATTTGCATTTGATTCGTTTGTGTTTTACGTACTTTATACAATCGTTTGAATTCCGCCTCTCGATTGTTTGTATTGATCCGGTTAGGTCCAAGACAAGGGAACCTACAAGTGGTATCAGAGCCATAATCTACGGATTTGGTGTTATCGGATTGTGTTAGTACGTGTTTTCGGTTAAAATCGACTAGTTTTTGGAATTAAATCTTTGCATTTCGGGTTAAGGATCAATATTCTAAATTTTCTGGAAGTTTTTGGTGATTACATTCGTCCATTGTTCGTGGTTTTTCGTTAGGGTTATGGAAGTTTGCGAATTTTAGGGTTTTCTGCAGCAGCTCTCCTCGACATTGCGACACAAGCAGCGACACAGCCTCTGTCGCATTTAGGGTTTCTGCGACACAAAACCTCTGTCGCTTTTAGGGTTTCTGCGACACAATCTTCTGTCGCGTGTAGGTTTTAAGCGACACTAGATAGCGACACAAAATTAAAATTTGCGACACAAAGAAAGCGACACAAGTTTGAAAGTTGCGACACAAAGACTGCGACACAAGTTAAAATTGCGACATAAAAGTTTGCGACACAAACCTTGTGTCGCCTGTTTAACTGTTACAAATCTCTTTGCGACACATCCTTTGTGTCGCCAGTTGACTTAGCGACACAACCCTTGTGTTTTGTTTTGCAGGTTATCAAAATGGCATCTTCTTCATTACAACGAGTTGGAGATCTACTCAAGCAAAACTCTGAAGTTGGAAGTACGAATAAACCACCTATGTATACTGTAGGGATGGATTATGCTTATTGGCGTCAACGCTTTGAAGCGTTTGTTTCTTTTAATGATCCCGAAATGTGGGTTGCTTTGACTGAAAGATACGAACGTTCTGTCAGTCCGGGAGTGTATACTGGTTCTGCACCATTAAAACCAATTAAATCAATGACTCCTGAGGAACGCAAAGCCTTTGAAAATGATAAAAAGGCTCATTCTGCAATTACAATGGCATTACCACCGTCAATCCTCAAGCAATTTCGACATCTGGAAATTGCGTATGATTTATGGAAGGCATTTGAGAAAAGATGTGGCAGTAGTGAACAATATAAAGAGAATAAGTTGCGTTTAGTCAAGAAGCAGTATGACGTATTCGATATTCTTCCAAACGAGTCTCTTTCTGACTTGTTTTCTAGATACTCACAGTTGGTTAGTGAGTTAATAGAAGGGGGAATAACTCTGGACAAAACCGAAATAAATAAAAAACTTCTTGAATCTCTACCTGATAAATGGGATACAAGAGTTTTAATGATGGAAAAGGATCCAGACATTTTGAATATGTCTCTTGATGATCTTATTGGTCAGCTAGAAGCTGATCTTTTGGACATGCAAAGGAAGGAAACAAAAGCTACTGCAAATGTCCAAAATCCTAAGATCTACGGAGTGGATGTTTCATCAACCGGAACATCTGGCTCAGCATTCTTGGCTGGTGGAACTGGTGGCTCTTCAAGTCATCAACCAAGTGCTTCTTCTGGTGGTTCTTACTTTCAACCACCAACTCATCAAGGGCCTATTCCTGCAGCTACACAAGATCATGCTGCACTTTTCTCGGCGTTGTTATCCGCCTATGATGACTTTCTCTGCAAGAAAGCTGGTTCCATGGACTTGACAGAGGAAGATTTTCGTCAAATAGATGATGACGAACTGGAACGAATGGACTTAAGGTGGAACTTGGCTATGCTTACTCGTAGAGCCAAGACCTATTTTAAGAAAACAGGAAAGAGATCGCTGGAGGACCCGAATGATAAGGGTCTGGGATTCAACAAGAGCAAGGTTAAGTGCTATAAGTGTCACAACTATGGACACTTTGCTCGTGAATGTGAAACACGACAGCCCTCCTCTGGTTTCACAAGGCCTTCTCAGAACAACCCTACAGAGAAGGCTAAAGCTGAAGAAAAGGCAATGGTATCGGCTACCTTAATGTTGTCAGATGAAGCGTTTGACTGGTCAGAACAAGCTGATGATGACCAACAGAACAAAGCTTTCATGGCCAACATTCATGAGGTTGATAATGAACCTTTGTCTTGTATTTCATGCATTCATTTGACAGGACAAGTGAACAGGTTAAGAGAGGAAAATGAATGTCTTATCGCTAACATAGAACAATTAACTGCTTCAAATAATATGTTAAAAGATAATGATAAGGTTTGTGATAAAAAGCTAAAAGCTATTTTTGAAGAAAAGAAAGAGCTGAAAGCCAAAATTTTTGAACAGCAAGATGAAATAGGAAGCTATGTTAATATGCTTTCCTTCGTAAAGAAACAACTTGCTGATTCTCAGGCTGAAGTTCTTGATTTGAACAGAAAATTATCTAACTTTTCAACTTCCTCTCTAGTCTTTGATGAGATCCTTCAGGCACAAAGAAGTGATACGAAAAGCAAGGCTGGACTTGGCTTTCATCAAGTTCCGCCTCCTAAAAATTATTTTCCCATGCCTGTTAAGGATGACATCACTGAATTTATGCCAAATTTTTCAAAGACGGCAATAAATCCTGTGAAATTTGCTCCTGTCAAAATAAGTAAGCCTGTGAAAATTCAGGCTGAAAAAGTTAAAGTAACTGCCGATCAACCCAGCACTAGTGAGCCTGAACCTGTTAAGGCAAAACCTAGTGAGCCTGAGATTGTTAAGGCTCAAGAGGTTAAATCTGTTGAATCAGTTACTGTTTTTGTCAAGGCTGAGTCAGTTAAGCCTTCTGATGTTTGTGAGCCTGTTGTAAACAAGGCTTCGAATGATTCTCCTGTTATTTTAAAGGAGATTGTTAAAATTGAGGATATAACCGAAGAGGAGTACTCAAAGGTTGAAAAGAAAAACGTAAAGCCACACAATGTAATTATAACTAATGAATCTTCAGTCATGGCTTTAAGTGGAAAAGACAAAGCTAAGGCTGAGCCTGAAAAGAAGATTTTGAAAATCAAAGAAAATATTAAAAAACATCAAACTTCTTCTAAATCCACTGTTTTCTCTAAACAAGTGTCAAATTCAACATGCTCACATAAGTGTGCATGTGCCTTTGATACTTCTTTCAACCATCCTCATAGGATTGTTCTAAAATTTCAACAACCTGTTGAGAAAAGATCTTGTTTCTACTGCAAGAAACAAGGTCATTTAATAAATGATTGTCCGTTGCTTGCTAAAAAGCGGTCTGGGAAAGGTGTACCTAAAAGTTCTAAAATTAAAAATTCTTCAGTTAAAGGTTCACGTTCTCCCTCACCCGCTAAGAATTTCAGCGAGGTTGAGCCAACCAAATCATCAATTGCTAAGCTCAATGTTGTTGACAAGCAACCTTCCAAACCTAAAAAGGTTTGGAAAGTGAAAGAATCATCAAATGATTCTACATCCAACAGTGTCACATCAATCAATAATTCTGATATGTTTAAAAATAAAATTTTGACTGATGTGATCATTGTGGATGATGCGTCTGGAGTGCCCAAGTCTGTAAAGGCTTGGGTCTCCGTTACTAATTAATTTCTTTGTTTTTGGTGTTGCAGCAACCTGAAGCCGTCCTAAATAGCAAATGGTATATCGATAGTGGTTTCTCGCGGCACATGACCGACAATATATCCCTGCTTTCCGATGTTCATGCGTATAATGGGGGATATGTTGCTTTTGCTGGTGACAAAGGAGGCGTAATTTCTGGCCAAGGCACACTCTCAAACGGCAGAGTGAGCTTTGAAAAAGTTAACTTTGTAGAACAGCTGCAACACAACCTTCTTAGTGTATCGCAAGTTTGTGATAAGTCATACACTACTGTTTTCACGAAAAGTGAGTGTTGCATTCTGTAGCCTGGGTTTGTTATTCCCGAGGAGTGGGTGCTTCTGAGGGGACCTCGAGACAGAGACACATACATTCTGGATATGTGTACTGTTGAAACAAAGCAGCAAACGTGTTTTCTGTCTAAGGCCAATGAAAAAGAATCCTTGTTGTGGCACAGACGAATGGGTCATCTGCACTTTCGTAAGATGAATTATTTGGTTAAAAATGATCTTGTGCGTGGTGTACCGAAGCAATCATTCGGGCTTAATGACCATTGTGTTCCCTACCAAAAAGGGAAACAGCACAAGAAGACCCATAAGTCAAAACTGGTGAACTCTGTTGAAAAGCCATTGGAATTACTGCACATGGACTTATTTGGACCAGTGAGCAAGAAAAGTATAGGTGGAGCATGGTACTGTTTGGTGGTCACTGATGATTACTCGAGGTTCTCTTGGGTTTATTTTTTGGCCTCCAAGGATGAGACTGCTGAAATCCTTATCTACTTGTTCGACAAGCTGGAAAATTTGTGCAATTTGAAGATCAAGAAACTGAGAAGTGATAACGGTACGGAATTTAAGAACTCTACACTAGGTCTGTTCTGTTTAAAGAAAGGCATTGATCATCAATTCAGTGCTGCTAGAACTCCTCAACAAAATGGAGTTGCTGAACGTAAAAACAGGACGCTCATTGAAGCTGCTCGGACTATGTTAGCTGATTCAAAACTGCCTATCACATTCAGGGCAGAAGCGGTCAACACCGCTTGCTACATACTAAATCGAGTGTCTATGGTTAAGAAACATAATAAGACCTGTTATGAGCTCTTAAACAACCGTAAACCAAATTTACAGTTTCTTGAGCCGTTCGGGTGTCCCTGTATGATTATGCACACAAAAGAACGAGTGGCTAAATTCGGTAGCAAATCGAGTGAAGGCTATTTCTTGGGTTTTTCAAATAATTCACCTTATAACAAAGTCACAAAGAGAGTGGAGGAACATTTTGAGGTAACATGTCTTCGTTATACTCAACCTTCACAAGGTTCAGGGCCCGAATTTTTGTTCGACTATGACAGTATGTTCGACTCTTTCAAACTTCCTGCTGAAGATGAAGTTGAACAGGTGGTGACAATGCTTCATGGACTTGATATATATTCTGATGTATCCAAGTCTCCTACAAAAACACCACCACCTCCTCCTCAAACTACTGAACCAGTTCAAGATCCTGATAGAGATCCAGATATGCCAGCTTTATCAGATGGTGAAGTAGAACCTGTCACAGAGGTACTTGAAGAGACTTTAGTCTCTGGGGGAGACGATACAAATTTGGAAACTGTCATTGAACCTGAAGAGATTCCAAGTAGCCGTGTCAATGTGAATCACCCGGTAGATAATATTATTGGTGATTTACACGGTGGAGTTAGAACCAGAGGGCAAACAGAGTGCCAGTTAGCTCAAATGGAGTCATGCTTTCTTTCTCAAATTGAACCGAAAAACATTAAGGAAGCATTGACTGACTCTCACTGGGTAGAAGCCATGCAAGAGGAGCTCCGACAGTTCAAAAAGTTAGAAGTTTGGGAGCTGGCTAAACTACCTCAGGGATTCTATCCGATTGGTATTCGCTGGGTTTATCGAGTCAAGAAAGATGACCGTGGTGTAGTTGTGAAGAATAAAGCTCGTCTGGTGGTTCAAGGTTTTACTAAGATCGAAGGTTTAGATTATGACGAGGTTTTTGCTCCGGTTGCGCGTTTAGAGTCAATACGGATATTTCTTGCTTACGCTTCATTCAAGAAATTTCGTGTTTATCAACTGGATGTAAAGAGTGCGTTCTTATATGGAAAGGTCAATGAAGAGGTTTATGTGAAACAACCTCCTAGTTTCGAAGACTCAGTGCATCCTGATTACGTCTACAAACTAGATAAAGCATTGTATGGTCTTCATCAAGCTCCAAGGGCTTGGTATGAAACGTTGTCTCAACACCTGTTCACAAATGGTTACACTCGTGGGCAGATTGATTCAACTTTTTTCATCAAAAAGACAGGAAACGATTTGTTACTTGTGCAGGTATACGTGGACGATATTATTTTTGGATCGACCAATGAGGTGCTGTGCAGAGATTTCGAAAAAGTGATGAAGTCTAAGTTTGAGATGAGGGCAATGGGAAAACTCAAATTCTTCCTAGGTGTTCAAGTAGAGCAGTCTGATAAGGAAATTTATATTCATCAGACAAAATATCTCAAGGACATCTTGACAAAATATCAGATGCTCGATGCTAGACACTATGGAACTCCCATTGACATCAGTCACAAACTTAGACCTGCTGATGATGAAGACGATGTTAATCAGCGTGACTATCGTTCAATGATAGGATCGCTTATGTACCTCACAGCATCTAGGCCAGACATATTATTCGCCGTGTCCATCTGTTCTAGATATCAAGCAAAGCCCAAAGCTTCTCATGAAAAGGCTGTCAGACGCATCTTAGGTTACCTTAAGTGGAGACCCTCCTTGGGTCTCTAGTACTCTAACGAAAACGATTTTGCTCTAACTGCTTTTTCAGATTCGGATTATGGTGGCTGCTCAGTGGACGCGAAGTCAACAACTGGAGGATGTCAGTTTCTAGGAAGCCGATTAGTCTCGTGGCAGTGCAAGAAGCAGACAACTGTCTCTACTTCAACCGCTGAAGCAGAATACATTGCTGCTACCAGTTGCTGTTCCCAGGTTCTCTGGATTCAGCATCAAATGCGTGACTATGGGTTACTTCTAACTCTTACTCCTATTCATATTGATAATTCAGCTGCTGTATCCATCATACGCAATCCCGTAGAACATTCAAAAACAAAGCATATTGAAATTCGTTATCATTTTATACGGGATTGCTATGAGAAGCACCTAATTGACCTTGTCTAAATCCCTACTCTTAAGCAAAACGCAGATCTTTTCACAAAAGCTTTCTCTGATTGGAATGGTGAGTCTAGGCAACGCTTAACTCTCCATTTCTGGTCAGAATTATCCTTGGACTTGGTAATAAAAAAAAAAAAAAAAAAACGCAACTGCCACTCTTTTTACTTGTTACTATTAGAGAAAAGCAAAAGTTGCTACATTTCTAAAATAGACGTTGAATTGTATCTGTAAACAATTGGGGAAATGATAGTACATCAGGAAACATGCATAAAATGGAATTTTAAGATTTATGTTTGATGTGTTAGTAGATTTATCTAGCATAATTGAAATACCTTTTATAAATATTAGCTTCATCAAATGATGTATTGATAGGCATTTGTTCTAAAGTTACTAAGAAGCTTAACTTTCAAATATGCATATTATGTTATATAAAGACATATTAATATGTATGATATTAAGTTGGAATAAGGCATAATTGTCCAAAATATTTTGACACCTAGTCTTAATATTTGGATGATAAACATGTTATGATCTAAAATATAGGGTCTTTGTATGGAGGTATCTGGGGAAATATATTAGTTGTCTCCTCTGTTGTATGAAAATACAGACCTGGTTTCATCTAATATATTCTTGAAAAGAACTTAGGTACGTAGTCTATGTTAAGTTATAGACAATTATTGCATACCCGTGGCATATCTAAATTCTAAAATATAATGTACAAATGTACAAGAAAAATTATAAAAAGATTGCCTAGTACTGGTTTGTGTTAAACTATAATACTCTGTTGTACGAAAGTACAGAACTGTACCCTCTAGTTTAAAGTGTTCAGACTGGTGTTAGTTCAACCAGAACTACTGTTTATGTGACTTTGTTGTACGAAAGTACAGACCTGTCACCGCTAGCTTGGTTCTAAAGATATGTCCATACCTTCACCCTCTATATAGAAAATACTAACATGTTTTTGAGTTCAAATGTATATTTTAATATAATTTATATACTATAATATGCATGCTAATAATAACACAAGTGGTTCATCTCATTATGAGTTGAAATCATATATACTTAAGTTCAAATGTCTAGATGGATAAAATATCAATAATCGTCCTGAACTAATCTTTATAACAGGTGATTTAAATATGCTAAGTAAATTTAAAGTGGACAAACATACTAATAATCAAAATAACACTTACTATTCCTAATAATTGCATGTTATCCTGATATGATTCCTAAAGCAGACCTAAACAATTTCGTCACCAAAATCATTTTACGTTTTGTTTTCGTTTATTTCTTGTATAATTTTAGTCTATTGTTTTAGATTTAGCTTATCCAAGTCTCTGAGATAATAACAAATCGTCTCTTGAGTCAAACACTTGACATCAAATCAAAGTTCTCAAATTGTCCATAGTGCGACACAAAGATTGTGTTGCAATGCGACACAACCCTTGTGTCGCTATCCATGTCGCATCTTGTGTCGCTATACCGGATTGAGGTATAAAAGCCGGACCCTACCTCTCAGTCGCTACACATTCTTGCGACACAAATAGCGACACAGCTCAAACACTGCGACACAACGTCTGCGACGCCACTTTGATTTGATCTTCAACTTTCTGCCGTTTTTCTTCGCAATCCATTCCGTGCTTCTTGTTCTCCTCATCTTTCTCGACTTATAGCTATGGCAGGTATCAACGTTAATGTAAACGATTGGGAACCGAGGCACAACATAGTTGCTTTTCTCGAGGATGATCGGGATTCGGCCGCGCCTTTTAGGCCGATGATTGCTTTCTTGCGCCGTTCCCGCATTTTTACTGCCATCTCCGCCAATGCCCCTATTTACAAGGATCAAGTTGGTTCCTTCTGGGACTCAGCTGTGATCAACTCTGATCTGCCAGTCACACGTAATATTTCCAGGGTAGATGACAGAGAAATGGTTATTACGGAGCAACTGCTACGTGAATTTTTTGGTTTTGCTGATCACCCGGATTTGCCAATTCGGTTCTCCAACACGTTTATCAACGGTGGCATGCTCCGTCTAGGTTATCCGGGTATCCCTCGAGATCAATACCGGAAGGCCAACCTCACAAAGGTCTGGAGGTACCTCATGCATATTATGATCGTATTCCTCTCCAGCAGGAAGGCAGGATTTGACGGCATGAGCCATTCTACGGCTTCTGCCATGTTGGCTCTGGTATACAACAAGCCCTTCAACTTCTCGGGCTATCTTTTTAAAGCAATGGTGGAAAATGTCCATGCGGGGGACAACCGATGGAACTTATACCCCCGTTTCATCCAGCTGCTTCTCAATCATCTTCTTCCAGGGGTGCCGTTGATTGCTGCTCATCGTTTCCGTCAGACTCCGATGAACACACGGATTTTTGCCATTTGTGCTCAAAACGCCAAAGGTGTCCCTGTACCAGAAGATGTTCCTTTATTTGGACATATCATCAATGAAGGATATCTCCCTCCAGCTGACGACAATTTTTTGGATACTCCTGCTGCTCCTCCACAACATGAGGATGTTTTTGTAAATATCCCGGTTCAAACCGAGTATACACATATAGATGACACATTACATAGTGTTTTGCAGGATATTGATAATTTCCAAACAGTTGACGAGACTGCTGCTGATGCGGCCTCGGATGATACTGTATCCGGGGATCCCAATGACACCCCAACGGATTCGGATGGTGATGTCCCTTCACCGAAAACCATTGAACGCCTCCGAGTCCAGAATTCTCTACAATTCGAGCATGTTCTTCGCCGAATTAGGGCAGGACGGGTGCATGTGCCGCCTAACCAGGGAAAACGGTCCCGGAACGTACAGGACTCTGATGATGATATCTCCGAGCCCCGTCCTCGTCCACGAACTCAAGATAACTTGGTTCGTTCTGCTGCTATATCAACTCCTCAGCCACAACCACCAACGCTAGATCATATAATGGCTCTTCTAGACAGAATGAACAAGCAGTTGGCTGATCAAGCTGCTGTTATTGAAGTTCAAGCTGCTAGAATTTCTGAATTGGACACTTCAGCTGCTAGGGTTCCGGAATTAGAAAGTAGACTTTTAGAATTAGAAGCCCTTGCAGTTGTTTCGGGGGAGTTAGGCCTTCGTGCCATAGAAACAAAAGAAAGGACTTTCGCCGGAACACAAACAGATGATGTAAATAATGATTCTATGAATGAAAATATCCTTTTAGATTACTTTGCATCCTCTGCAAATATTCCAGGTCAACCGGTTCCACTAGCTGTAGATTACTCTGAAGCGAATATCACATATCTACAAAGCTTAATAAATCCGGTGAATAATGATGATATATCGTATGATTTTGAGGATGTTGAGGCTGAACCGGAGATCCCTTCAGATGAAGACGTATATGAAGAGTCAATTCGTCAAGATTCTCCTATTGAAAGACAACATGAGCTTGATCAAGCGCAACCAGAAGAACCATATGATCCAGATGCACCCATCATTGAATCAGATTCTTCTGAAGATGAACAATCATTGCCAACAACACAGTCCAAGCCTGTCGTACATTATCATACTGTGACTGTGGCGCCTAATACTTGCAAATCTTACAAAATACGAGGAGATTTCACTAGTTTGATTTACAGTTGGAAATTCGATGCTGAGACTCTCTCATTCTAATTAAAAGAAGGGACGGTGTTCAATACTTCCGGCCGAGATTCAATTGCATAAGCACCTTGCCGAAGATTGAACTTAATCGTCTTGCGCAATTAGAATTGGTCAATAATACAAATGATCCTCGAGGCGCTTTCATTCAAAAGGTTCTTAGAAGAGAGATCTATAGCAGACACTATGCATGGATAAGACCTGAGCTGGGTGTTCGTTATCGTTTCAAGAAAAAGTTAGATCCAAGAACTCAAGAGCCTATAGTGAAATATAAATATCCACCAGCTGCAAGTCTGAAATCGGTTCCTCTTGAAAAATTACCACTAAATTTGTTAAAGAGATTTAGACATTGGTGGTACGACCCGAAGACTAGTGAAGCTGTGATTGAGTATCTGACCGAGAGAGATCAGGAACGGAGTCCGGGAGAGTGGATCTATTCTCAACAGTTAAGAGGTTCAACCGTTCGTGTATTCGATCCTATTAGCCTCATCAACTTGACAAAATATGATTTAAGAGTTCTTCATGTCAACAAGATTATGCATTATGACATTGATCAAGAAGAAGCTCTAAAATTTCAGAAGATTGTTGAGATTTGTTTGAAGATGGGAATACATGCCGGTGGAACATTCCCTGCAGGCTGGAAGTGTTAAAAGACTGAAGCTGAATAAAGAAATCTTACAGACCAAGCTGAAGACACGGGGAAGTTTGTTGGTGCATATTTGTATGTCTGTCAGTTGGTCTTAGCTTGCAATAGTTTGTTATGTAATTACGACGTTTTGTCTATTATTAGTATATTACAAGTTTTGTTTTAGGCGACACAGAGCCTGTGTCGCTTATGCGACACAAGGCTTGTGTCGCATGGGTCGACTGTGCGACACAGAGCTTGTGTCGCAAGTCAGTTTCGTTTTGGCTATAAATAGAGAAGTTCGGCCTCATTTGTGAAGGGGAAGAATCCAGGGTTTCAGAGAGCATTTGTAAAGCATTTCAGTGTATTAAGCTAATTGGCAAATATATCTATATACAAGTTGATTTGCATTTGATTCGTTTGTGTTTTACGTACTTTATACAATCGTTTGAATTCCGCCTCTCCAATGTTTGTGTTGATCCGGTTAGGTCCAAGACAAGGGAACCTACAATCGAAGAAATCCCGATTATCCAGGAAGTAGAGGTTAGAAAACTATCTGACTTAGATCGAGAAATCGATAAATCTCAACAGAAGATTCCACCTTCTGTTACTCTCGAATTGAGTGGTCAACCCGCACTTGACCCTGAGATTCTATCGCTTCTAGCTAAGTATCCTCATTATGTCCGACCACCAGACTTACCCGAAAACATACTATTCGGCATTGAAGTATTCTTTTATCCGCCTGTCCCATGGTTGGATTTAAATGAACGCTTGCATTGCCTGGATGAGTACTTTGAGTACGACCTTCCCGATATTCTGCGAACCTATCCCACTACTCTTGTTTCTAGAGTAGTCAAGGATAAGAGTCTCCAATATCCAGGAGAAAGTCACTCAAATATGCCTACCCCTAATACAATCGAAATTACGGATATCCCAATAGAAACAGAAACAGAACGTCACGTAGGAAATTCTTTTAAACCTGATAGGAGAATAGATATCTGTGCAGACTTTCTAAGAAATCTTAAGATATCCGACTTCCCCTTTTCAAGTAACCAAAGAAAACCTTTGTAGAAATAGATAAAAAGATAAGAGGACTTCGTACAAAATATAGCAAGAAGGACGAGCTTTCGTTAAAATCAGAATTAGATCTACTGATGGATCTGTTAGCCAATACAAATTTTTTTTTTTTTTTTTGTGAGTGAATCCTACATCTCAGCCCGTTACATTGGCGATAAAGACTACATAACTGGGACACAACCACTAACCAACATTGACTCACACAAGAAGACAAACAAAAAGATGACTAAACTCAACGCTGCCTACGACCACGACCCTGGCTACCTTTCAAACGCATGTAAGAAGCCATGTCGTCATCATCAGAATCGTCAGAGAGCAAGTCTTCTTCTTTATCCTCATATGGGTTATCCGCCTCAGGACCATAAGCCTCTCTCTAACGCTCATACAGGACGGATTTGTTCCAAGTAACATCACTATTGATAGGTTCCTTCCCTCGATCTTCCTTTTGGTTAACCAGTTTCTTACTCGAAGAAACATTACTATCCACTTTAGATTCTAACTTGTTAAGAGCTGCAAAGGAGTTAGAAGTAGTAACCTTCGTCTTCGTCGAAGCCACAAACACCTGCTTAGATTTAGCCATAGCCACTTTTTTCGGATTACCAACAACCAGACCATGAAACGGCTTCCTCGGAGCTAGAGTATCCTCTTTCCTCTTCATATCAGCCCCGACAATCGGGGCACCTTGTTTCTCCAAAGAATCAGGAGCACGTTTCGGACATTGGTCAACCACATGTCCAAACACCAGACAATTACCACACTGTGGCGGTTTCATTCGTACTCCAGTCTAACCTCATGTAGAGTAGAACCTGTCCATCCACACAAGGAATAGCAATAACTAACGTATTCTTAAGAGCAAAATAAGCCCTTATGTAAATCAGCGCCCGAGCAAAATCCAAACGACCCCAAGAGTTCATACACATAGAGCTGGTATGAGAATTAAGCATGAGGGGTGTGCCCAATTTTGTGGCAATAGCACTTAAACCGTCTTCAGTAAAAGCAGCAATCGGCACATCATGAAATTTAACCCAAATAGGGACTGAGGCTAAGTCTTCTTTCAGCAAGCAAGCATTAGGAGACCACTTCTTAAGAACAATTGGGACATTTCGAATGAACCAAGGACCGTTTTCCAACACCTCATCTCTACCGGTAGCAGAATTGAACTTGAAGAAGAAAAAACCCTTCACATTCATCATAGCTTTACTAATTCCGTATTTCTTCCAAGCATTCAGAACATAATGCTCAACAACTGAAAAGGCAACTCTCTTACCAATGAAATAGCCATACAGAGTGTTTTCAAATCTGGAGTTAGCCTCCAAAACCGAAGACATGGGGATCTGAACATCAGCACTATCAAGTCTAGGCTGACCCGTCTCAAGAACCCGAATGTTTACCTTCCTCTTACTTGCAAGATTATTTACCACATTAGCGTACGATTGAAGGGCATGAAGTTTTGGGCCCTGCGCTTGAACAACAACCGTAGCCGCAGAAAGTCTATCCAGACCATGGGAACCGAGTTGGGAATTACTAGCCAGTACAGGCTCGGGAGCCGTACCATTACCAGTGACATCAAAGAAATCAGGGATTTCAGAGGGATATTTAATCCCCAGCTGGTTTACTACATTACTAAATTGACTGGCAACACTCGCACCAGGAGTTTCATGACCAGAAGTAGTGTCGCAAACTATAGTACCCGAGGACAGCTTGTTGCGACACTGAGAACCAGTGTGGCAAGACAGGTTAGTGTCGTAGGGAGTAGGAAAAGAAGAAGTGTCGCAGACCTTACGGGAAGTGACGCAAACCCCAGTGTCACACTTAGTGTCGCTAAGCATCTCAAGATTAGGGGTAAGCAAAGTGTCGCACGGAGTGTCGTATGAAGTGTCGCGGCTAGGGTTAGACCCATCTTCAACCTCCGCCGCCAACAAGGTAGCAGCAGAAACAGAATCTGGAGGGGCGGGAGAACTAGACCCACCACGAACACCCAAACTCCTCGAGACCCTAGCCGAATGCTTTTTCTGTTTCTTGTTGCTGTTTGGCATCACGACGGCGCAACAGGGGTGCCGCACAGCACCGGGAAGAAGGAGAAGATGATAAGCTCCAACCCCCAAAAACCGAACAGGGAAGAAGGAACAGAAAAGCAGGGAACAGAAAAGCAGGGAACAGAAGATAAGCTCCAACCCCCAATACCGATTATTTACCTGTCTCATCGACACTTATTAATCGTTATATTGATACTCTGATAAACAAATTCGAATTCTGGATAGAAAGAGATCCTATTATACCAATTCCGATTCCTAGTAAAATCCCATTTTTCGTTGATCCTGCTGTCTATCTCATAAACAAATTAACTGAAATTTTTCCTGGATCAACTAACGAAGCTATTGAAGCAGCTTTCTTTGCAAAAAGAAAGGAGACTCACATAAAGCTAACTCAGTTGTTCCAACAAACAAAATTCCCTTTTACTTCTCAGTAAAAACTTCATATAACGGAGATTTCGGAAGTGGTTCACACTACTTACGGAAACCCCGATTCTGAAGAAGAAAAAGAATTTGTAAACGTTTTGGGAAAATTAATCTATGATCTTACTTGTTTAGACACTGGACCAAGGGATGGTATCTCTAACCCTAAAAAGGTGAAACGGGAAATAAATCGATTAGCTGATGAGTTATCAGATTTAGGAAAAGAGGAAAGAAAATTCTTAAGTGAATTTGAAAGATTTTACTTAAATTCTTCAGATCTAGTTTTTAACGTTAATCAATCGCTTCATTATTCGTTTATCCCCAGTTACACATTTCCACAACCTAGGGCATCTAACCCATCTGAGAACATCATCTCAGACACTCACGCGTAAAAATCTCTGAAAGTCGAGCTCTCGTCTTTAACTGAGCGCTTTTGGGAGGCACCCTAAGTTTAACTAGGTTTATTTAAATAAATTAGTTAGGATAATTAGTTAATTTTAGTAGTTAAATTCTAGTTTTTAAAACAAAAGAAAACGTTCTTAAAAATTTAATTCACGCAATTTAATAACGAATTTCGCGTTTCTCCGAACCTGTTCAGAAAATTAAAAATTTTAATTTTAAAATTTTGATAAGTTTAGTTCGGATTTGTCTTAAATTTTAAAGAACACAAAAAGATTGTTTGTTTTTCAATAAAACGCGTCTTAAACTTTACAGTTTTCGCATGCGCAAAAGCACAATACATTTTTAAATTAAAATGTTGAAAGATACATACATACCTGTGGTTAACTTATTAAAAATTAAAAACGCTTAGAAAATCAATCGTACCTATTGTATCTTTCGCATTTTAAATTAAATTGTATTTAGGTTGGAAAAAGGGACCCACCTTTAAGCAAATAAACACAAAATCAAAATTCAAAAATTTTCTCCTCTCCCTTCTTCCCCATGGCCGCTGCCTCCACACCCCCCACCCCCATCTTCTCAATTTTTCACCATTTTTTGTTAATTTCAAGCTTCAAGTTCTTCATTTACTAACCTCTTTTGCATTCATAGCATCATTACATCAAGTTTAAGGTAATTCTCAACCTATTTTGCATAATTTTGATGGGTTTCTTTAAAGTTAGGGTTTACACTTTAATTCTTGAAATCCATGGTTTAGATTCGTGTATTATAGTTTAAACTCATACTTATCTTGATGCTTAACATGATTATGAACATAATTCAATGATTTGATGGATGCATTTCAACTTTGAAATTTCAAGTGTTGACTTTTTCACTAGTTAGACTTTTTGTTGAATTTTTGGTGACTAATTGCTTATGTTGACTTTTGATGATTGAATTATGCTTAGAATTGCTAGTTTAACATGAGTAGATTAGTTGCTAATGTTCAAAGATAGATTAGGATAGTTTTCAATAATTAAAGTAAGCGAATTATGATTATCCTTTGATAATCACCAAATATAAAAGTCTTACATTTAAATGATTTTACTTAGTTTAAACTTAGTAAGTTTATGGCAATTATTGAAAGAAGCATTGGATAATATTCGTTTAAAAATGGCATCACTTTAATAAATAAATTGTATGAAATTTCAAAAACATTCCAAGCACCTATCTTTGATAGTTTTCAAAATAGTTTACACCATGAAAAATCAACGCATGTATAAAATGTTTAAGAGATAGGATTACATTATCTCATGTTTCTTTGCTTGTATATTGGTATTAAATTGAGGTAATTACATGACTTGAATTTTTCAAATCATATGCTCGTTAATATAAAATATGCATTTTGTTAGTTACTTAGGACATTTGATCACACTTGGGTGATTTTAATTACCTTATGTAATCTTTAGAAACTTTAAAAACTTATTATCTCATTCTATTAAGAAGTTTATACAATGTAGGAAAATTGAAGAATGATTGAGAATTAGTCATATAAATTTGGGATATGCTCATTTCTAAAGCCTACATTTCCAATTTTTGTTAGAAAAATGGAAAATACTTTAGCAAATATTTATGATTTAACTCTCTTTCATTTTTTAGATGGCACAGTTACATCCCTCGCTTATCAGTTTGGCTACCACTTCTAAAATGAAAGCAGAAATCAATCAGTGGATGAGCCAATTTCTAAGGAGTAATCGGGTTGTGATTTGGCAAGATATGAGACGGCTGAGGATAAAAGAGGAATTAGAAGATTTGATTAGATATGAGGTAGACGGTCAAGAACACTCTACATTCTTTCATCTTTTTAGTATCGACGAGAGTGTATATCGAGAGCCCATCACAGAGTTTATGATGACTTATGAGTTTCACGAGAATTTGGACATCAACGATAAAAAGAAGATTTCATTTAAATTCCGAGGGAAAACGCATAGGTTATCAGTGGAAGATCTTGCGGTACATCTCGGCTTATACACCCAAGCCCAGGTGCAGTCCGATTGGTTTACAGAGAGCGTCCAGACCATATCCAGTCTCCAGCATAGGGATCATAAGGAGATTTGGATGGATTTAGCAGCGTGAAGTCTACGACATTGACTAGACCGATACATCAGATTATTCACAAACTACGATGTTGCTCGGTGTGACAATCACCAAAAATAGATCAGGTTGATACCAGACTTAAATTCATTTATATCGGAATTTCAAGCTAATACCGTTAGAAAAAGTTTCTACTGTTAAAAATGTTTCCACTGCTAAGATCATTTCTCAGTTAACACTGCTTGTAATAAGTTTCTATTGCCCGCATTGATTAATACTGCTTGTGACATTCAGCTACCACTGCTAAGTAGTTAACACTACTAGCACAAATCACCATTTCCACTATTAGTACAAATTAGTACTGTTGTCACCGTTTCCACTGTTAGCACAAGTTTCAACTGCTAGCTCAATTACCACTGTTTCCACTGTTAGCACAAGTTTCAACTGCTAGCTCAATTACCACTGTTTCCACTGTTAGCACAAGTTTCAACTGTTAGCTCAATTACCACTGTTTGAGTTTCTACTGGTGGTCGAGTTACTACTGCTTTCATTATTACAGCTGTTTATTTTACCACTGCTAGTATAAATACCTCAGTTTCCACTGCTAGTATAAGTGCCTCAGTTTCCACTGCTAGTTCAAATTACTACTGTTGACATTGTTAATACTGCTAGCACACTTCCTATTGTTAATACTGCTAGCACACTTTCTATTGTTAATACTGCTAGCACACTTTCTATTGTTAATACTGCTAACACAAATTCCACAGTTAATACTGCTAGCACGAATTACCTCCGTTTCTACTGTTGGCTCAACTACTACTGTTTCTATTGTTAAGCACCATTATTATTGTTTCAACTGTTATGTTACTACTGAGAGTCTAGTTGCTACTGCTAGTCAGTTTCTACTGGTAGGCCAAAGTTTATACGGTTAGCGCACTCATGTCACGAACAAATCGTGAATTCCTTGGTGTCAATCTACTGTTAGTGATATGCTTAAACGATTTTAAAACCAACCAAGTGTTACCCACACACCCAACAAATCATCCTGCCCGATTTAAAAGTTTTCTAAGTAGTTTAATATGAAAAGTAATCGTGCATATTCTGTAAAAAAATAAAAAATAAAAAAAAACAAAAAAAAAAACATTAATATTTGAAATAAAGATACCTGTGCACGCAAAAAGGGTTATGATTACCTCTTTCCTCTCAAAAAGTGGCCAGCAACCCTATTTCCCATAAAACCCAATCAATTAACTTACACTCCCCAAAAATCACCTCCACCTTCACCCAATCACATTCCAGGATAATAAACTTATATACTCCACCTCTTATTTTTTTGTTAACACCAGCAGAGAATTATACATTCACACTCAAAACACTCTCATCTATTCTCTCTCAAACACTCTCAACACTTGCACGGTTTTAACAAAAATACTCAGTTCACTTATCATCTTCATCCAGTATCAATCGCTCCAGAAAACCTGCTCATACTCAACTTAGAACTTCACCACCCAAAACAATACACTCCTGGTCGAAGAGGTAATCATAAAGTGCAAGAATGTTTACATTCTATTCTCCCCAACCCATTTATTTTATTTCTTACTACTGTTATATTTCTTTATACTATGCGTCCATTAGGGTTTATGTATCTGAAATGTTAATATGTTTTACCAATAAAAACACACTTAAGGTTTGTTCAAATCATTTTACATACGGATTTTATCTCATGTTATGCACTTTTGGTAAAGTAAGAGAGTTGGACAACTTTCTGTCCAGATTTTTAAACCAACTTTGGAAGGCTGTAACTCCATGAATACTTCACCAAAAGTGATGGTTCTTCTTCTAAAACTTACCTCTATATGTTATCTTCCAAACTCAATCGATTTCATACAAAAACGGTAAGAATGGGATCGTCAAATACTAGTTGAATGACAAAGAAGTGAGGCTGCCGTGCAGTGGCAGTTTTCCCCACCGGACTTGGACAACCGGATCTTCATTTATTCTTCGTAAAAATTAAGTGACTTTAAACTGGGAATAACTTGCTTTTTAACCTTTCACACAAACCAAAATCATGCACCAATGACCTAGTATTTTGAGGTGTATCAAGAGATGCCCAGAACTGTTTTAAGCTTTGCTAAAAAGAGTCACAAAACCAACAACAAAACCTGGGCAGATTCATCATTTAAAATAGTGGGTAACCAATCTGTATGAACTACTATATTAAAGCATATCACTAGACATTAATGGACACCTTGTTACTGGACTAGGTTTCGGTTAGAGAACCACTTCAGTTTACAGCTTTCTCACAGCTTTACTCGTCATACTCAGCTCACAAAGGTGAGTTCACTGTCCCCCTTTTTTTTAATTTCTGTTTTGGGGCTGAAAAGCATGAATTTACATTAAACTTTTGGTTGCACTTTTACATGTTATCAACTGTTTTTGAACTGTTTTACGCAAACTGTGGTATGTCATTATGTTAAGCTTGAGTATTCTTGTATAAAGTCCCCAGCAACTTATTCACTACTAACTAACTCGTAGCGACGAGCCGTAGATATTATGGGTAGCATGTTATTTAGGGTAAGACCATCTCTCACTCACACTTCAACGTGGGTGCATAATATCGCCTTTTACTCATGTTTGTTGAAGAACATGGAGCATTTTATTATGGGGCAAGTTCGGTCAGATAACCGGATTAGTAGTGGTCTCAAGGCTTATACATTTCTCTCTTTATTACCACATGTTTATTTACAGCAACTTTATCAACCAAATGCTTGTTATAACTGTCCCGATTGGACAAACACAGGGATGATAGCGTTCCCGAATCGGACGGCTACACCCATACTTATGTCCCCTATTGGACACCCTTTTGGTTCAATTGTTTCAAACTTTAAACTTACCAACTATGGCCATAGTTGACCCTTTTGTTTTGACATGCTTTTCAGGAGAACGTCGGTAAGTTGGATCATGTTGTGGGCACGTGCATGGAGGTTTTTGAATTCTCAAATTCTTTTTATAAATGTCGAAATTTGGGTTAAACTATGTTGAACATGTATTCGAACTTCTTATGTAATGGATAATGGATTTGATGAATTGTTTTAATGCCTTTAAGGCCAAGCATATAATTACAGTATTATCCTATATCGTTTGTGTTGTGAATCCCTTGTCTATTACACCTCGTGTTTCCGCTTCAGCGGGGTGTGACAGTTTTGGTATCAGAGCCAAAGGTTATAGTGAATACCGATTTTTCTTAAAATAAAACCAAACTATAACCAAAAAAAAAAAAAAAAATTTTTTTTTTGAAACCACAACTTCATAGAACCCTAAACATAATACAAGTTTGACTAGTCCAAGCATCCCATTATTTAGCCTCAATTAGGCATAGCCTGATCACCTATGTCTAGTTCAGGAAAAGTCATGAGAGACGTGGAATAGTTACCCTCGAATTATGTTTATGTTAATCTTTCACCATGTACGTGCACTGCATAGCATATGATCCACATTAATATTATCAGTAACCTCGTATACTTTAATTTTCAGTCTCGTCTCCAACCCTATTTGTAACTAGGATACGTAGTCTTCAAATAAGGTATAGGATCGATAGGCTAGTATGAAGCAGGATTCTCTTAGTATCTAGCTGATAGTAGATTTAATAGTGCAAAAGTAGCAACACTCGATCTTGTGAAGTAGGATGAAGTTGGTTCTTATAGGAACAAACTGCATCGTCAGTATCAAAGGTGACGAGGTCAATTTAACAGGGAATATTACTGGTAGTTTTGTTGTTAAAACTGGAGATAGTTACAATTACTTTCGCATGCTAGGAATTTATATACCTTTAGGGGTTACACCCTCTTTTATAGATTTACTGTTTTGATAGAACGAATACGTTGTAGAAGATGGCAAGTCCCACCATAGACAATTACGAGTCAGATAACGACCTATTCTGTGAGGAAACGGCGACATTCCCTTACCTACGTACGTTGGACGACGATACGAAGTTATTGGAGGATGAACCAAAGGAGACAATAACACTTGAAGAGGAACCAGACGAATTGCCACCAAACTCTGTGACAGCACGGGCATTGTATACCCCCAAACAAACTATTGGGTTACCGCAAACCAACCCACCACTACCTTTACTGCTATTAGCCCTACTGCTGCTACCGCAAGTAAGGAGAGTGCCTATCCCACAGATGAAACCCATGGCACGATTCATACCCAGCTAGCTGATGCCCAAGCAGAAATCACCGGCCTACTTCATCGTGTTGAGCAGAGTGACATGCGCATCCTTGAGTACGAACAGCGCATGATAGTTATGGAAGACACTTTGAAACAATTGGTACTTCTTTGCTCAACGAAGGTAGACCCTGTATACCCAGGGATGGAACGACACGAGTGGGGATTTCCTGAACAAGTACAGGAAGTCGTGACCTCATCCAACCCTTGTACAATTCAAAACACAATTCACATATCTCGTAACTCGATGACACAAGTAGTTCAACATGGTACTCTTGCTGAAAAGGATACTGGAGCGAAGGTGTCGGACAAAAAGAGGAAACGGGAAGAAAATTCCAACAACGACTCTACTCAACAACCGACTAAAAGGTCGGAAATAGGCAAGCCATGTGCCACTGGATCCAAGGAAAAGCTAGGTTATGTAGGAAACAAACCTTACTGTTCCAAGTGTAATCGTCACCACAAGGATTCCTGTGGTGCATGTCGCACCCCCAAATTATGATGCAGCGGAAGTCGGATTGGGGCGCGACTAATTAGGAAATCATTACACAAAGTTACATCGAACGATCACTATATGCGTCGTTTTGAAAATAGTACAAATTATTACATTGGAAATCAAGTCGTTTACATCATTTTCTGAGTTCGCGAATAATCGTAGAGATTTTAATACATAACTAATGATACAAAATAATAATGCAATGAAATCTCCAATGTTTGTAAATCATGCGACTCGAGTTATGGTGTCCTGGAGTAATCCTACTCCTGTTGTGAACCTGAGAATACATACTAAAATGGTCAACAATAATGTTGGTGAGTTCATAGGTTTAGATATCAAAATATAAATGTGAACCACGAGATTTCATATGAGTTGCACGCATGCAAAATAATGTATACTACTGCCATGAGCTCATAGTCCGAAGCTTAACCAAATGAGTTTGCCTCCTGCAGATGCCTAATCCAGAACATCCGTATGAACAAATAATAAAGCGCCCGTTTGACCAGTTAGTGCTACTAACCCGGACGGGGATGGTCAATCCCAAATAGTACTATTCTTTAATACTCGCGCTAAGATCCATACTAACGAAACTATGATGTGTAGAGGACTTTTGTATGGATTATGAAAGTGAAACTCATGCAATCCGTATATATGTAAATCTGTACTCGTGTTCATGAAAATAGTGCATGTATTCTCACCCCAATAGTTAAAACAGTAAAAGTGGGGCTATGAGACTCACCTGAGTCTTGAAAGCGTGCGTTTAAATTAATAACGTATGTCCAAGGATGTAACCTTCTGGCGCCCTAAACGCACAAGGTTATATATGAGTGAATGTCTCAAAAGATCATTCACGCTAGTTGTCCACTCAACTAGTTATGTTCGATGTTATTTGTCCCATGATTACGTTTAGAAAAACATGTACGACCCGTTGGTGAAGAGTTTGAAAATGATATTAATTCTCAAATTAATGTTATCATGATTGTTTTGTGTTTTAAGTTGATAAGGTTAATATACCTTAGGTGTCTTCAAGTTGTCCCTGTAAGTATTTAACTTTGATTGTTACGGATAATAAAATAAAGTAGTGAGTTGGTTGATCATTCGGGTTCCAAGTTAATACTGTTTGGTCTTTGTGTCGCTAGTTAATACTGTTGGTTTTTGTGTCGCTAGTTAATACTGTTGGTCTTTGTGTCGCTAGTTAATACTGTTGGTCTTTGTGTCGCTAGTTAATACTGTTGGTTATAATTGTTGCGACACAAGTTAGTACTGCTGGTTATAATTGTTGTGACGCAAGGGTTATGTCACAGGTTAATACTGTTGAGTTAATACTGCTAGTTTCAAAGGTAGCGACATAAGGATTGTGTCGCTTATTCCACAGACTGAAGGTTTCACATAGTTTCTACTGCTCGTTTTGTTTCTACTGTTCTCTTAGTTTCTATTGCTTGCTTAGTTTCTACTGTTCTCTTAGTTTCTACTGCTCTCTTAGTTTCTACTGCTTGCTTAGTTTCTACTGTTCTCTTAGTTTCTACTGCTCTCTTAGTTTCTACTGCTCGCGTGATTTCTACTGCTGGTTCTTTTCTTTTATTACTACTGCTAGTTCATTTCCATTATTGGTACTGCTAGTTCATTTACATTATTAGTACTGTTAATTCATTTTACTCGGTTACTACTGTTAGTGTATTTCCTTAGTTTTCACTGTTAGTTATTTTACTTTATTACTACTGCTAGCGTATTTACTAGTT
This sequence comes from Gnaphalium uliginosum, assembly GCA_963930675.1. NCBI lineage: Eukaryota > Viridiplantae > Streptophyta > Magnoliopsida > Asterales > Asteraceae > Gnaphalium > Gnaphalium uliginosum. Next base: position 16,991,009 of record OZ005686.1, on the reverse strand, counting down.
TCCACTGCCAGTTCGTTTACATAGTTTCTACTGTTAGTGTATTTTACTTAGTTTCCACTGTTAGTGCATTTTACCTAGTTTCCACTGTTAGTGCATTTTACGTAGTTTCTACTGCTAGCACGTTTTCCTTTATTACTACTGTTAGCACATTCCCTCGGTTACCACTGTTAGCGTATATCCTTAGTTTCTACTGTTAGTTCATTTTACTCACCACTGCTAGTGTATTTCTACTGTTTGTTTCTGAGAAATCATTTTTGTTCACGGGTTTAGATTTAGAAATTTTACCTTGGACCCGAGGCTTTTACACGTTAAATCTTACTATTTTTACACACGTAAAAGTAGGCCGGTTTTCGGTAAGAAATTATAATGGTTTTCTGGTAAGTTTCTTTAAGAAGTTTGTTTTAAGATTCTTTCAAATGGGTTTTCAGTTTATACTTCGTGAGTGAACTTACTAGCATGTTAAACCCAGAAAATCTTACGAATAACAAGATAAGTTGAGAAAAGTGTGTTCTTACCCGAAAAATGTGTGACGAACAAGTTGTGAATGAAAAATCGTGAAGCTTGACTCCTAGTTCCCCGTTAATCTTCTTGTGATTTTTGGTGAGATATGAGAGTAAAAGTGAAAGAAAATGCTTTCTGTTTGTGTTTGCTGTGGGGAGGGAAATGAGGGAAAGTTTTTGGTAAAGTCTTCTAAGATTTTGATCAATGAAAAGTTGGATTGTGTGTGTAAGTAACTAAAATAATGATATTCTCTAGGGGAGTGTATGGAGCCGGTCTAGGGGTCCTAGACTTTGCAGACTTTTATCTTGTGTGGGCTCCCACCTTATTTCTCATTTGACTATTAATTTAATTGATTGTTTGTTTAATTAAAATTGTTACATTTTAATTTGTGTTTCTCTTGTGTTTTCGAGTGGGTTTGCGTTACGTATTGTACGTTTTGTATAAAACGTAAAGTGTTTGTATATTATTATATAGTAATAATATAATGTAAATAACTACTATTTAATTATAAAATAGATTCACGTTATTTATGAAAAGGTTTTTCCCACCAACGTCCGTATTTACTGAGTCGGGTTCCATCCGATTGAAATTGCGTAATTAAAATTTAATTACGTATGAGTGTATAATACAATATACAAAATGTTCCGTAATTAGTCCTATTTCACACTAATTACAAGTAGTAATAACCAACGATTAATTACTAATGACGGCCTAATTCGCCGGGTGTCACATTCTCCCCTTGTTAGAAGAATTTCGTCCCGAAATTAGCTTGTTGCCGTGGGTTGTGTGGCACCTAAGAATAGATGTGGGTATTTCTGTCGCATTTGGTCTTCCCGTTCCCAAGTGAATTCAGGACCACGCCGGGAATTCCACCGGACTTTAACGATGGGAATACGACTCTGTTTTAAGCTTTTGACCTCTCGGTCCATGATTTCCACAGGTTCTTCGACGAAATGAAATTTTTCATCGATTTGAATTTCGTCAAGAGGAATGATAAGTGTCTCATCAGACAGACATTTCTTCAAGTTAGAAATGTGAAAAGTGTTGTGCACGCCACTAAGTTCTTGAGGTAGCTGCAATCGATATGCCACCGGACCAATTCTTTCAAGAATTTCAAACGGTCCGATGTATCTAGGATTTAACTTTCCGCGTTTACCAAAACGAATGACACCTTTCCAAGGTGACACTTTCAAAAGAACGTGGTCCCCGACTTGAAATTCGAGGTGTTTGCTTCTCATGTCAGCATAACTCTTCTGACGATCACGTGCGGCTTTCAACCGGTTTTGGATGCTTACGATTTTCTCAGTTGTTTCGTGAATGATCTCAGGACCGGTGAGTTGGCTATCTCCCACCTCAGTCCAACAGATGGGTGAACGGCATTTTCGTCCGTAGAGTGCCTCGAAAGGTGCAGCCTTTATGCTGGTGTGATAACTGTTGTTGTACGAAAATTCGCACAGAGGCAAGTGATTTTCCCAAGAGTTACCGAAGTCAACTACGCAGGCTCGTAGCATATCCTCAAGTGTTTGAATAGTTCGTTCGCTTTTGCCGTCAGTTTGCGGGTGATAGGCTGTACTCATATCTAAACGAGTGCCTAGAGATTTTTGTAATGTTTGCCAAAAGCGTGAAGTGAATCGACTATCTCTATCGGAGATGATTGAGATGGGCACGCCGTGTCTTGACACAACCTCTTTTAGATAGAGTCGTGTCAAACGTTCCATCTTGTCAGTTTCCTTGATGGCCAGAAAGTGAGCGGATTTGGTAAGCCGGTCGACGATCACCCAAATGGTATCACAACCGCTTGGTGTTTTTGGGAGTTTAGTGATGAAATCCATGGAAATCTGTTCCCATTTCCATTGAGGGATTTCAGGCTGTTGTAGCAATCCGGATGGTTTCTGGTATTCGGCCTTAACCTTTGAACAGGTGAGGCATTTACTGACGTACGTAGCTATGTCAGCTTTCATGTTGGGCCACCAATACGTCTCTTTGATGCCATGAAACATCTTGTCAGATCTAGGATGTATAGAGTACCGAGATTTGTGAGCTTCATCCATCACCAATTGTCGTAGGTTCCCAAAGTTCGGTAACCAAATTCTGTTAGAGAAGTATCGGACTCCATCGGGGTTGATTTCGAATTGTTTATCCATGCCTCTTAACGCTTCGTTTTTCACGTTCTCTTCCCTGAGTGCCTCAAGTTGCGCGGTGTGGATGTGAGTGGTGAGGTTGTTATGTATGGTCATACCGAGGGCTCGAACTCGAAGTGGTTTCGTTCGTTCTTTTCGACTCAAGGCGTCGGCAACAACGTTCGCCTTGCCTGGGTGATAGCGGATTTCACTGTCGTAATCGGTAAGTAGTTCGACCCATCGACGTTGTCTCATGTTCAGATCCTTTTGATCGAAGATGTGTTGGAGACTTTTGTGATCGGTGAAGATTGTACACTTGGTACCGTATAGGTAGTGTCTCCAGATCTTAAGCGCGAAGACTACAGCTCCTAATTCCAAATCGTGAGTCGTGTAATTCTTTTTGTGAATTTTTAGTTGTCGAGAGGCGTAGGCAATGACTTTTTCTCGTTGCATTAACACACAACCAAGTCCTTGGTGTGAGGCGTCGCAGTAAACTACGAAGTCATCGTTGCCTTCGGGTAGGGACAAGATTGGTGCACTGCAAAGTTTTTGTTTCAGTAGTTGAAATGCTGATTCTTGTTTGTCAGTCCAATCGAACTTCTTTTCCTTCTGAGTCAGGGTAGTTAAAGGTTGAGCTATTTTTGAGAAATTTTCAATGAATCGCCGATAGTATCCAGCGAGTCCTAAGAATTGACGTACTTCAGTTTGGGTTGTAGGTGCTTGCCAGCAATTGATAGCCTCAATCTTGGATGGATCGACATGTATTCCTTGACTGTCGATGACGTGACCTAGGAATTGTACGGTTCGAATCCAAAATTCGCACTTGAGAATTTGGCATACAACTCTTCGTGTTTGAGTAGTTCAAGAATGGTTTTCAGATGTTGTGCGTGTTCTTGTTCGTTACGCGAGTAGATCAAAATATCATCGATGAATACGATAACAAATTTGTCTAGATATGGTTTGCACACCCGATTCATAAGGTCCATGAATACAGCCGGTGCGTTGGTTAAGCCAAAGGGCATGACTTGGAATTCGTAGTGACCGTACAGAGTTCGGAAAGCGGTTTTCGGGATGTCGTCGTTATGAACACGCAATTGATGATAACCGGACCGTAGGTCGATTTTCGAGTAAACGCTCGACCCTTGAAGTTGGTCGAATAGATCATCGATTCGGGGAAGTGGGTACCGATTCTTGACAGTTAGTTTGTTCAGTTCGCGGTAATCGATACACATTCGGAAAGATCCATCTTTCTTCTTGACGAAGAGGACCGGAGCTCCCCAAGGCGAGGAACTTGGTCGGATGAATCCCTTGCCTAGGAGTTCCTGTAATTGGGTAGATAACTCCTGAAGTTCGGAAGGGGCTAAGCGGTAAGGTGCTCGTGCCACGGGTGTTGCGCCAGGCACGAGATCGATTTGAAATTCGACTTGTCGAGGCGGAGGTAGGCCAGGCAAATCTTCAGGGAAGACTTCAGGAAAATCCCGTACTACAGGCACGTCTTCAAGTCGCTTCTCCTCCGACTTCTTCTCGGTTATGTGGGCCAAAATTACCTGATATCCTTTCCTCAGATACTTTCGAGTTTTCATGCATGAGATGATATTTACACTCGATCCCCCGGTCTCCCCTTGTATGATTAAGGTCCCACCGGTAACGAGGGGAATACGGACGATTTTATCTAAGCAAATGATTTCGGCACGATGTTTGAACAGCCAGTCCATGCCTATGATAATATCAAAACTCCCGATTTCAATAGGGATCAAGTCTATGGAGAAGAGTTCGTTTGCTAGATTTAAAGTGCAGCTTTGGAATACTGTACTGGTTTCGATCAGTTTGCCATTTGCTAATTCTACAATGTACTTAACATCCAAAACAGTGGGTGTAATTTCGAGCAATTGACTAAACTCATTTGATATAAAACTCTTGTCAGCACCAGTATCAAATAAGATAGTTGCAGTTAATTCGTTGAGTAGGAACGTACCCGTGACCACATTAGGGTCTTGGCGGGCTTCCCCGGAATTCATCACGAAGGCTCTGCCGCGAGCGTTGTTCTTGTTTCTGTTGTTGTTGTTGTTGTTCTTCAGTTTCGGGCATTCGTTCCAAAAATGTCCCGGGTTACCACACTCGAAACAGGCTTTCGATGTGTTTGTGTTGGCGTGAGGGTTGGGGGCTCTGCAATCCCTGGTTAAGTGTCCGTAGCGCTTGCATTTGTTGCAAGGAGTGCCACAAGGACCCTCATGATGTCGGTTGCATTTCGAATAGAAGGGTTTGCTTCCAGTGTACCCTTTCTTTTCTTCAGACCCTGAGGTATAGGCCATGGCTGTATTGGGCCTTTTGTTCTGTTGATTGTTGTTATTGAAGTTTCATTCCCATCTTCTTTTGTTGTCACTAGCTCGTGACCCTGTATCCTTTATTGCAGGTGTCCCACGACGGACCACCTGTGCCATTAAACTGTGTGCCATACGGACGGCACTTTGAATCGTTCCAGGGCTCGAGGCGGTGACCATTCCCTGGATCTTGGCCGGGAGTCCCCAGATGTACCTTTCAATTCTTTTGTACTCGGGGTCTACCATGGTCGGGCAGAGAAGTGCCAATTGGTGAAATCGAGTGGTGTAGCTGGCGATGTCATCGCCCCTAACTGTGAGGTTCCAGAATTCTACCTCCAGCTGTTGTAATTCTTCTCTGGGGCAGTACTCTTCAGTCATCATCTTCTTCAGTTCTTCCCAAGGGAGTTGGTAGGCAACATCAATACCCATGGTTTGGGCATAGGTGTTCCACCAGGTGAGGTGTTGGTACATATTTGTCTGTCTGTCAGTTGGTCTTAGCTTGTAATAGTCAGATATGTAATTATGAAGTTTTATGTATGTTACAAGTTTGTTTTAGGCGACACAGAGCCTGTGTCGCTTATGCGACACAAGGCCTGTGTCGCATGAGCTGCGACACAAAGCTTGTGTCGCAGAGTCAGTTTCGGTTTAGTATAAATAGGTCATTTCGGCCTCAGCTTTGAGGTTGACGAATCTGTGAGTATAGAGGGCATTTGTAAGGCATTTCAGTGTATTCAAGCTATTCGGTTATTATATCTATATACATTCGATTTGCGTTTGATTCGTTTGTGTTTTTACGTACTTTATACAATCGTTTGAATTCCGCCTCTCGATTGTGTGTGTTGATCCGGTTAGGTCCAAGGCAAGGGAACCTACAAGTGGTATCAGAGCCATAATCTACGGATTTGGTGTTATTGGATCGTGTTTGTACGTGTTTTCGGCTAAAATCGACTAGTTTTTGGAATTATATCTTTACATTTCGTGTTAAAGGTTCATATTCTACATTTTCTGGAAGATTTTGGTGTTAAGATTCGTCTGTTGTTCGTGGTTTTTTTGTTACGGTTTCGGAAGTTTGCGAATTTTAGGGTTTTCTGCTGCAGCTCTCCTCGTTTCTGCGACACAAGCTGCGACACAGCTTTTCTGTCGCATTTAGGGTTTTAGCGACACAATCTTCTGTCGCTAGTAGGTTTTAAGCGACACAACGTTTGGTTTTAAGCAACACAACTTCGTCTCGTATATAAGAGTTCTGCGACACCAGCAAGCGACACAAGTTTAAAATTTGAGACACAAGCTAAATTTGCGACATAGAATTTTTGCGACATAACCCTTGTGTCGCCTGTTTAACTGATACTTAAGTTCTAGCAACACATCTGTAGTGTCGCCATTTGATTCTGCGACACAATCCTTGTGTCGCATAACAGTTTAGTTTGTTCTTTGTGTGTTTGTTTTGCAGGTTACTCAATATGGCATCTTCTTCATTGCAACGTGTTGGAGATCTACTAAAGCAAAACTCTGAAGTCGGAAGTACGAATAAACCACCTATGTATACTATAGGGATGGATTATGCCTACTGGCGTCAACGCTTTGAAGCGTTTGTTTCGTTTAATGATCCCGAAATGTGGGTTGCTTTAACAGAAAGATATGAACGTCCGGTCAGTCCGGGAGTGTATACTGGTACTGCACCCCTAAAGTCAATTAAATCAATGACGCCTTAGGAACGCAAAGCCTTTGAGAATGATAAAAAGGCTCATTCTGCAATCACCATGGCATTACCACCGTCAATTCTCAAACAATTTAGACATTTGGAAGTTGCTTATGACTTATGGAAGGCATTTGAGAAAAGATGTGGAGGTAGTGAACAATATAAGTAGAACAAATTGCGTTTAGTCAAGAAGCAATACGACGTGTTTGATATTCTTCCAAATGAGTCTCTTTCTGACTTATTTTCTAGATACTCACAGTTAGTAAGTGAGCTAACGGAAGGGGGAATAACTCTGGATAAGTCTGAAACTAATAAAAAACTTCTTGAATCCCTACCTGACAAGTGGGATACTCGAGTTTTAATGATGGAAAAGGATCCAGACATTCTAAACATGTCTCTTGATGATCTTATTGGTCAGCTAGAAGCTGATCTTCTGGACATGCAAAGAAAAGAAACAAAGGCGACTGCAAATGTCCAGAATCCTAAGATCTACGGAGTAGATGTTTCATAAACTGGAACATCTGGCTCAGCATTCTTGGCTGGTGGAACCAGTGGCTCGTCAAGTCATCAACCTAGTACTTCTTCTGGTGGTTCTTATTTTCAACCACCAAGTCATCAAGGACCTATTCCTGCAGCTTCACAAGATCATGCTGCACTTTTCTCGGCATTGTTATCAGCCTATGATGACTTTCTATGCAAGAAAGCTGGTTCCATAGACCTAACAGAGGAAGATTTTCGTCAAATAGATGATGACGAACTGGAACGAATGGACTTAAGGTGGAACTTGGCTATGCTTACTCGTAGAGCCAAGACCTATTTTAAGAAAACTGGCAAAAGGTCACTGGAGGACCCTAGTGATAAGGGTCTTGGATTTAACAAGAGCAAGGTTAAGTGCTATAAGTGTCACAACTATGGACACTTTGCTCGTGAATGTGAAACACGACAGCCCTCCTCTGTTTCACAAGGCCTTCTCAGAACAACCCTACAGAGAAGGCTAAAGCTGAAGAAAAGGCAATGGTGTCAGCCGCCTTAATGTTATCAGATGAAGCGTTTGACTGGTCAGAACTAGCTGATGATGACCAACAGAACAAAGCTTTCATGGCCAACATTCATGAGGTTGATAATGAACCTTTGTCTTGTATTTCATGCATTCATTTGACAGGACAAGTGAACAGGTTAAGAGAGGAAAATGAATGTCTTATCGCTAACATAGAACAATTAACTGCTTCAAATAATATGTTAAAAGATAATGATAAGGTTTGTGATAAAAAGCTAAAAGCTATTTTTGAAGAAAAGAAAGAGCTGAAAGCCAAAATTTTTGAACAGCAAGATGAAATAGGAAGCTATGTTAATATGCTTTCTTTCGTAAAGAAACAACTTGCTGATTCTCAGGCTGAAGTTCTTGAGTTGAACAGAAAATTATCTAACTTTTCAACTTCCTCTCTAGTCTTTGATGAGATCCTTCAAGCACAAAGAAGTGATACGAAAAGCAAGGCTGGACTTGGTTTTCATCAAGTTCCGCCTCCTAAAAATTATTTTCCCATGCCTGTTAAGGATGACATCACTGAATTTATGCCAAATTTTTCAAAGACGGCAATAAATCCTGTGAAATTTGCTCCTGTCAAAATAAGTAAGCCTGTGAAAATTCAGGCTGAAAAAGTTAAAGTAACTGACGATCAACCCAGCACTAGTGAGCCTGAACCTGTTAAGGCAAAACCTAGTGAGCCTGAGATTGTTAAGGCTCAAGAGGTTAAATCTGTTGAATCAGTTACTGTTTGTGTCAAGGCTGAGTCAGTTAAGCCTTCTGATGTTTGTGAGCCTGTTGTAAACAAGGCTTCGAGCGATTCTCTTGTTATTTTAAAGGAGATTGTTAAAATTGAGGATATAACCGAAGAGGAGTACTCAAAGGTTGAAAAGAAAAGTATAAAGCCAACAAATGTAATTATAACTAATGAATCTTCAGTCATGGCTTAAAGTGGAAAAGGCAAAGCTAAGGCTGAGCCTGAAAAGAAGATTTTGAAAATCAAAGAAAATATTAAAAACATCAAACTTCTTCTAAATCCACTGTTTTCTCTAAACAAGCGTCAAATTCAACATGCTCACATAAGTGTGCAAGTGCCTTTGATATTTCTTTCAACCATCCTCATAGGTTTGTTCCAAAATTTCAACAACCTGTTGAGAAAAGATCTTGTTTCTACTGCAAGAAACAAGGTCATTTAATAAATGATTGTCCGTTGCTTGCTAAAAAGCGGTCTGGGAAAGGTGTACCTAAAAGTTCTAAAATTAAAAATTCTTCAGTTAAAGGTTCACGTTCTCCCTCACCCGCTAAGAATTTCAGCGAGGTTGAGCCAACCAAATCATCAATTGCTAAGCTCAATGTTGTTGACAAGCAACCTTCCAAACCTAAAAAGGTTTGGAAAGTGAAAGAATCATCAAATGATTCTACATCCAACAGTGTCACATCAATCAATAATTCTGATATGTTTAAAAATAAAATTTTGACTGATGTGATCATTGTGGATGATGCGTCTGGAGTGCCCAAGTCTGTAAAGGCTTGGGTCTCCGTTACTAATTAATTTCTTTGTTTTTGGTGTTGCAGCAACCTGAAGCCGTCCTAAATAGCAAATGGTATATCGATAGTGGTTTCTCGCGGCACATGACCGACAATATATCCCTGCTTTCCGATGTTCATGCGTATAATGGGGGATATGTTGCTTTTGCTGGTGACAAAGGAGGCGTAATTTCTGGCCAAGGCACACTCTCAAACGGCAGAGTGAGCTTTGAAAAGGTTAATTTTGTAGAACAGCTGCAACACAACCTTCTTAGTGTATCGCAAGTTTGTGATAAATCATACACTACTGTTTTCACGAAAAGTGAGTGTTGCATTCTGAAGCTGGGATTTGTTATTCCCGAGGAGTGGGTGCTACTGAGGGCACCTCGAGACAGAGACACGTACATTCTAGATATGCGTACTGTTGAAACAAAGCAGCAAACGTGTTTCTTGTCTAAGGCTAATGAAAAAGAATCCTTGTTGTGGCACAGACGGATGGGTCATCTACATTTTCGTAAGATGAATTATCTGGTTAAAAATGATCTTGTGCGTGGTGTACCGAAGCAATCTTTCGGGCTTAATGATCATTGCGTCCCCTGCCAAAAGGGAAAACAGCACAAGAAGTCCCATAAGTCAAAACTGGTCAACTCAGTTGAAAAGCCATTGGAATTATTGCACATGGACTTATTTGGACCAGTGAGCAAGAAAAGTATAGGTGGAGCATGGTATTGTTTGGTGGTCACTGATGATTACTCGAGGTTCTCTTGGGTTTACTTTTTGGCCTCCAAGGATGAAACTGCTGAAATTCTTATCTACTTGTTCGACAAACTGGAAAATTTGTGCAATTTGAAGATCAAGAAACTAAGAAGTGATAACGGTACGGAATTTAAGAACTCTACACTAGGTCTTTTCTGTTTAAAGAAAGGCATTGATCATCAATTCAGTGCTGCTAGAACTCCTCAACAGAATGGAGTTGCTGAGCGTAAGAATAGGACTCTCATTGAAGCTGCAAGGACTATGTTAGCTGATTCAAAACTGCCTATCACGTTCTAGGCAGAGGCGGTCAACACAGCTTGCTACATTCTTAATCGAGTGTCCATGGTTAAGAAACGCAATAAGACCTCCTATGAGCTCTTCAACAACCGTAAACCAAATTTACAGTTTCTTGAGCCTTTCGGGTGTCCATGTATGATTATGCACACAAAAGAAAGAGTGGCTAAATTTGGTGAAAAATCAAGTGAAGGCTATTTTTTGGGTTTCTCAAATAATTCACCAAATAAACGTGTGTATAACAAAGCTACAAAGAGAGTGGAGGAACATTTTGAAGTAACTTGTTTGCGTTACACTCAACCTTCACAAGGAACGGGACCCGACTTCTTGTTCGATTATGACAGTATGTTTAATTCATTCAATCTTCCTACTGAAGATGAAATTGAACAGGTGGTGACAATGCTTCATGGTCTTGATATATACTCTGATGTATCCAAGTCTCCTACAAAAACACCACCACCTCCTCCACAAACTACTGAACCAGTTCAAGATCCTGATACAGATCCAGATATGCCGGCATTATCCGATGGTGAAGTAGAATCTGTCACAGAGGTACTTGAAGAGACTTTAGTATCTGGGGGAGATGATACAAATTTGGAAACTGTCATTGAACCTGAAGAGATTCCAAGTAGCCGTGTAAATGTGAATCACCCGGTCGATAATATAATTGGTGATTTACACGATGGAGTTAGAACCAGAGGACAAACCGAGTGCCTATTAGCTCAATTGGAGTCATGCTTTCTTTCTCATATTGAACCGAAAAATATCAAGGAAGCATTGACTGACTCTCACTGGGTAGAAGCCATGCAAGAAGAGCTCCAACAGTTCAAAAAGTTAGAAGTTTGGGAGCTGGTTAAACTACCTCAAGGATTCTATCCGATTGGTACTCGCTGGGTTTATCGAGTCAAGAAAGATGACCGTGGCGTAGTTTTGAAGAACAAAGCTCGTCTGGTGGTTCAAGGTTTTACACAGATCGAAGGATTGGATTATGACGAGGTTTTTGCACCAGTTGCGCGTTTGGAGTCAATACGGATATTTCTTGCTTACGCTTCATTCAAGAAATTTCGTGTCTATCAACTGGATGTAAAGAGTGCGTTTTTGTATGGGAAGGTCAACGAAGAGGTTTATGTGAAACAACCTCCTGGTTTCGAAGACTCAGTGCATCCTGATTTCGTATACAAACTCGATAAAGCATTGTATGGTCTTCATCAAGCTCCAAGGGCTTGGTATGAAACGTTGTCTCAACACCTGCTCACAAATGGTTACACTCGTGGGCAGATTGATTCAACTCTTTTTATCAAAAAGACAGGAAACGATTTGTTGCTTGTGCAGGTATACGTGGACGATATTATTTTTGGATCGACCAATGAGATGCTGTGCAGAGATTTCGAAAAAGTCATGAAGTCTAAGTTTGAGATGAGTGCCATGGGAGAACTAAAATTTTTTCTTGGTGTTCAAGTCGAGCAGTCTGATAAGGGTATTTATATTCATCAGACAAAATATGTCAAGGATATCTTGACAAAATATCAGATGCTTGATGCCAGACACTATGGAACTCCTATTGACATCAGTCACAAACTTGGACCTGCTGACGACGAAGATGATGTTAATCAGCGTGACTATCGTTCAATGATAGGATCGCTTATGTACCTTACAGCATCTAGGCCGGACATTTTATTTGCTGTATCCATCTGTTCAAGATATCAAGCAAAGCCCAAAGCTTCTCATGAAAAGGCTGTCAGACGCATATTAGGTTATCTTAAGTGGAGACCCTCCTTGGGTCTCTGGTATTCTAATGAAAACGATTTTGCTCTAACTGCTTTTTCAGATTCGGATTATGGTGGCTGCTCAGTGGACGCGAAGTCCACAACTGGAGGATGTCAGTTTCTAGGAAGCCGATTAGTCTCGTGGCAGTGCAAGAAGCAGACAACTGTCTCTACAACCACTGCTGAAGCAGAATACATTGCTGCTGCCAGTTGCTGTTCCCAGGTTCTCTGGATTCAGCATCAAATGCGTGACTATGGGTTACTTTTAACTCTTACTCCTATTCATATTGATAATTTAGCTGCTGTATCTATCATACGCAATCCCGTACAGCATTCAAAAACAAAGCATATTGAAATTCGTTATCATTTTATACGGGATTGCTATGAGAAGCACCTAATTGATCTTGTCCAAATCCCTACTCTGAAACAAAACGCAGATCTTTTCACAAAAGCTTTCTCTCGTACTCGATTTGATGAGCTTGTCTCTATGATTGGAATGGTGAGTTTAAGCAATGCCTAACTCTCCATTTCTGGTCAGAATTATCTTTTAGACTTGGTTAGATTAAAAAAAAAAAAAAAAAAAAAAAAAAAAAAAAATACGCAACTGCCACTCTTTATACTTGTTAGTATTAAAGAAATGCAATAGTTGCAACATTGTTAAACTAGACGTTGAATTGTGTCTGTAAACAATTGGGGAAATGATAGTACATCAGGAAACATGCATAAAATGGAATTTTAAGATTTATGTTTGATGTGTCAGTAGATTTATCTAGCGTACTTGAAATACCTTTTATAAATATTAGCTTCATCAAATGATGTATTGGTAGGCATTTGTTCTAAAGTTACTAAGAAGCTTAACTTTCAAATATGCATATTATTTTATATAAAGCCATATTAATATGTATGACATTAAGTTAAAATAAGGGCAAAAATGTCCGAAATATTTTAACGCTTCGTCTTAATATTTGGATAATAAACATGTTATGATCTAAGATATAGGGTCTTTGTATGGTGTTATCTGGGGGAATATATTAGTTGTCTCCTCTGTTGTATGAAAATACAGACCTGGTTTCATCTAATATCTTCTTGAAAAGAACTTAGGTACGTAGTCTATGTTAAGTTATAGACAACTATTGCGTACCCGTGGCATATCTAAACTCTAAAATATAATGTACAAATGTACTAGAAAAGTTATAAATAGATTGCCTCGTACTGGTTGTGTTAAACAATGGTACTCTGTTGTACGAAAGTACAGACCTGTACCCTCTAGTTTAAAGTGTTCAGACTGGTGTTTGTTCAACCCGAACTATTGTTTATGTGACTCTGTTGTACGAAAGTACAGACCTGTCACCGCTAACTTGGTTCTAAAAATACGTCCATACCTTCACCTACTATATAGAAAATAATAACATGTTTTGATTTCAAATGTATATTTTAATGTGTTTTATACACTATAATATGCATGCTAATAATAACACAAGTGGTTCATCTCATTATGAGTTGAAATCATATACGTAATTACAAATGTTTATATGGTTAAAATATCAATAGTCGTCTTGAACTAATTTTTATAACAAGTGATTTAACTATGCTAAGTAAATTTAAAGAGGACAAACATACTGATAATCGAAATAACACTTACTATTCCTAATAAGTGCATGTTATCCTGATATGATTCCTAAAGCAGACTTAACCAATCCCGTCACCAAAAAGATGTTATGATTCTGTCGTTGAGTGTAAAATAGATTCAACGGTTTTTAATTTTTAAATTGTTTTTTATTTTTTATTTATTTATTTATTACTTTATTGTTCTTAATTATACCAAGTCTCTAAGTAAATATCAAATCGGCTTCGACTGTAAAACTTGAAATCAAAATTTCCAAACAGTCCCAGTTGCGACACAAGCGCTGTGTCGCATATGCGACACAAATTTTGTGTCGCTACCCATGTCGCATCTTGTGTCGCTATACAGGGTTGAGGTATAAAAGCCGGACCCTACCTCTCAGTCGCTACAAGTTTTTGCGACACAAAAAGCGACACAAGCCTCTCTCTTGCGACACAAGGACTGCGACGTAAATTTTCTTTCGATATTCTATCTTCGGCCGTGTTTCTCTGCAATCCAATCAGTGTTTCGTGTTCATCTAAATTTTCTCGACTTATAGGTACCATTTTCACTCACTTTTACCGTATACTTTTGGTTTAAATGTCAAATGAAACATACGGTTTTTAGGGTTTTTGGTTTGGGGTAAAATTGGACACGGGAGACGTTGCTATCATGTTAAAAATCATGGTTTCATGCTCTACAAACGTTGGCGCATCATTTGGTGTCCTCAATTTCGAAAACCCCCAAATTTGATTATAGGGTTTTTCTGGGTTTGCAACTGTTCGTCATTGCGACACAAGTTGCGACACAAACACTTGTGTCGCACTTGTGTCTGTCGTTTTTGTTTCTATGCGACACAAATGTTGTGTCGCCTTAGCTTGCGACACATAGTTTGCGACATAAGGGTTCTGTCGCTAAATTCAATTAAATTCAATTTTATTGCAAAATGCGACACAACCCATGCAGTTGCTTAATTTGTTAGCGACACAAGCGTTTGTGTCGCACAGTTTTTAAAATTGATTTTTGCGACACCATCCTTTGTGTCGCATATGGGTTTAGCGAAACAATTATAATGTCGCATTCTTACTGCGACACAATCCTCTGTGTCGCATAAGACATTTTATTCAAATTAATTGTCTTCACGTTTGTATGTTAACGCTTTTCGAGCTATGTTTTCTTTTGTGTTAATAGCAATGGCAGATATAAATGTGAATGATTGGGAGCCGAGGCACAATATTGTGGCTTTTCTTGAGGACGATCGGGATTCGGCTGCGCCTTTTAGGCCAATGATTGCTTTCTTGCGCCGTTCCCGCATTTTTACAGCCATATCCGCCAATGCACCAATATACAAAGATCAAGTTGGCTCCTTCTGGAATTCAGCTGTGATCAACTCTGATCTGCCTGAAACCCGCATTCTCGCACGGGTAGAAGACAAAGAGGTGGTTATCTCCGAGCGGCTTATTAGAGAATTCTTCCAATTTGCTGACCATCCGGACATGCCGATTCAATTTGCAAACTCATTTATAAATGGAGGCATGATCCGTCTTGGGTATCCGGGCATTCCGAAGGATCAATACCGCAAGGCCAACCTAACTAGGGTCTGGCGGTATTTGATGCACATTATGATCGTCTGCCTATCCAGCAGAAAGGCTGGTTTTGACGGCATGAGCCATTCTACGGCTTCTGCTATGCTGGCTCTAGTGTACAACAAGCCCTTCAACTTTTCTGGTTATATATTTCGGGCTATGGTTGACAATGTACACACCGGGGACAACCGATGGAACATGTACCCGCGGTTTATCCAGCTATTGCTCAACCATCTTCTTCCGGGGCTTCCGGTGAATGCTGTTTACCGTTTTCGACAAACCCCTATGAATGTTCGCATCTTTGCCATCTGTGGGCAATATGCTAAAGGAGTTCCGGCGCCGGCGGATGTGCCACTGTTTGGCCACATTGTAAATGAGGATTATGTTCCTCCGGCGGCCGATGAATTTTTGGATGCAGCTGCTCCTCCACAGCCAGAGGATCTTTTTGTCAATGTGCCTGTACAAGCAGAAAATCCTCAGCTTGAGGCAATTTTGGACGACATTGAGAGCTTTGGTCATGTTGACCATCTTGAAGGAGAAAACGTCCAGGCACAAGAGCCGCATATTGTCGAAGACATGGCTGCCAGCTCTTCTGATGGTGGCTCAACTCCACCAACTTCCCCTCGGATAGTCCCTTCCGACACTTCGTTGGAAAATATTCTTCGTTTTGATTTAAGACGCTTTAAGCGTATTCAACGACGCAAAAGGGCAGGGACAGGTTATGTGCGACCCGATGTGGGCAAAAGGCCTCGTCAATCAGAACCTACGGATGAAGATTGGATGCCTCCGATGGTTCGTCAACGTCACTCGGCTCCAACTTCTTCTTCCACGCCACGGGTTGACATTCCCCGTGTGGAGGTTCCTGTCCAACCTCTCCCGTCTGTCATTCAAGAATTAATGAGGCGGTTGGACACGATGCAGCAAACGATGACATCCCAAGCTGCATTAATTCAGTCACAATCTGCGGTTCTAGAAGCTCAAGCTGCACAAATTAAAGATTTGGAGCTGCAGACTGTCAGAGTTCCTATTTTGGAGACTAGGGTCTTAGAATTAGAAGCCCTAGCTGTAGTTTCGGGGGAGTCAGGCCTGCGTGCCATTGAAACAACAACTACGACTTCCGCCGGAACACAGACTGTAGATGTAAATAATTCAGACATTAATGAAAATTTACTTTTAGATTATTTTGCATCGTCTGAAAACATTCCAGGTCAACCGATTCCTATAGCTGTAGATTACTCTGAAGCAAATATCACGTATCTACAAAGCTTAATAAATCCGGTGAATAATGATGATATATCTTATGACTTTGAGGATGTTGAGGTTGAACCGGAGATTCCCTCAGATGAAGATGTGTATGAAGAGTCAAATCATCCGGAATCTCCTATTGAAAGACAAGGTGAGCCTACTCATGCTCAACCAGAAGAACCGTATGATCCTGATGCACCTATCATTGAATCGGATTCTTCTGATGATGAAAATGAATTGGCCTCCGAACCGTGGCCATCAGTACAGTCCAAGCCTGTTGTGAAATATCGAACTGTGGCTGTGGCGTCTTCTATTTGTAAGTCTTACAAAGTTCGAGGAGATTTCACTGGTCTAATTTATAGCTGGAAATTCGATGCTGAAAGCTCTCTCATTTTAATAAAAAGAAAGGATGGCGTTCAATACTTCAGGCCGAGATTCAATTGCATCAGCACTTTGCCAAAGGTTGAACTTAATCGTCTTGCTCAATTAGAATTGGTAAATAATTCAAATGATTGTCGAGGCGCTTTTATTCAAAAGGTTCTTAGAAAAGAGATCTACAGCAGACACTATGTATGGATAAAACCTGAGCTGGGAGTTCGCTATCGTTTCAAGAAGAAGTTAGATCCAAGAACTCAAGAGCCTATTGTGAAGTATAAATATCCACCAGCTGCAAGTCTGAAATCGATTCCACTTGAGAAACTACCACTAAATTTGTTAAAGAAATTTAGATATTGGTGGTACGACCCGAAGACTGGTGAAGCTGTTATTGAATATCTAACTTAGAGAGACCAGGAACAGGGTCCGGGAGAGTGGATCTATTCTCAACAATTAAGAGGTTCAATTATTCGTGTTTTTGATCCTATAAGCCTCATCAATTTAACGAAATATGACTTAAGAGTCCTTCATGCCAACAAGATTCAACATTATGTTCTTGATCAAGAAGAGGCTCTGAAGTTTCAAAAGATTGTTGAGATTTGTTTGAAAATGGGAATACATGCCGGTGGCACATTCCCAGCAGGCTGGAGTTGAGTGAAGATTTTTGAAGACCAAGCTGAAGACACGGGGGAGTTTGTTGGTACATATTTGTCTGTCTGTCAGTTGGTCTTAGCTTGTAATAGTCAGATATGTAATTATGAAGTTTTATGTATGTTACAAGTTTGTTTTAGGCGACACAGAGCCTGTGTCGCTTATGCGACACAAGGCCTGTGTCGCATGAGCTGCGACACAAAGCTTGTGTCGCAGAGTCAGTTTCGGTTTAGTATAAATAGGTCATTTCGGCCTCAGCTTTGAGGTTGACGAATCTGTGAGTATAGAGGGCATTTGTAAGGCATTTCAGTGTATTCAAGCTATTCGGTTATTATATCTATATACATTCGATTTGCGTTTGATTCGTTTGTGTTTTTACGTACTTTATACAATCGTTTGAATTCCGCCTCTCGATTGTGTGTGTTGATCCGGTTAGGTCCAAGGCAAGGGAACCTACATGAGGGCACCTTCCAGAAGGGTGCAGGTGGAGTACTTTACTTTGCACTCTTCAGTGCAGTTGCAGATGCGGAAGACAGATTCCATCTTCTCGAACCATCTTATTAATCCGATGGCTCCTTCCGTGCCTTTGAAATTTAAGGGGTTGCATCTCAAAAATTCCTTATAGGAACAAGGTTTCGTTGCCGGAGTTGCGTTTGAGGTATTTTCACTGCCAGTCTGTGGTATCGATCCAATATTTTGGTTTGCTCCCTGAGCAGCCAAAGCTTCGGCTACTCCTTGAGCGAGTTCTGCAGCATTGAAGGTTTGTCTTCTTGGTGTTGGTGCATATTTGTATGTCTGTCAGTTGGTCTTAGCTTGTAATAGTTTGTTATGTTATTATGACGTTTTGTCTACTATTAGTATATTACAAGTTTTGCTTTAGGCAACACAGAGCCTGTGTCGCTTATGCGACACAAGGCTTGTGTCGCATGAAATGGCTGTGCGACACAGAGCTTGTGTCGCAGGTCAGTTTCGGTTTCTCTATAAATAGAGCATTTCGGCCTCATTGTTGGGGTTGATGAATCCAGGGTTTCTCAGAGATATAGTAAAGCAATTCAAGTGTATCTAAGCTAATCAGTGATCATATCAATATACATTCGATTTGTGTTTGATTCGTTTGTGTTTTACGTACTTTATACAATCGTTTGAATTCCGCCTCTCGATTGTTTGTGTTGATCCGGTTAGGTCCAAGACAAAGGAACCTACAAGTGGTATCAGAGCCATAATCTACGGATTTGGTGTTATCGGATCGTGTTAGTACGTGTTTTCGGTTAAAATCGACTAGTTTTTGGAATTAATTCTTTGCATTTCGGGTTAAGGATCAATATTCTAAACTTTCTGGAAGTTTTTGGTGATTACTTTCGTCCATTGTTCGTGGTTTTTCGTTAGGGTTACGGAGGTTTGCGAATTTTAGGGTTTTCTGCCGCAGCTCTCCTCGACATTGCGACACAAGCAGCGACACAACCTCTGTCGCATTTAGGGTTTCTGCGACACAAAACCTCTGTCGCTTTTAGGGTTTCTGCGACACAATCTTCTGTCGCGTGTAGATTTTAAGCGACACTAGATAGCGACACAAGATTAAAATTTGCGACACAAAGACTGCGACACAAGTTAAAATTGCGACATAAAAGTTTGCGACACAAACCTTGTGTCGCCTGTTTAACTGTTACTAATCTCTTTGCGACACATCCTTTGTGTCGCCATTTGACTTAGCGACACAATCCTTGTGTCGCATAACTGTTTTGTTTGTTCTTTGTGTGTTTTGTTTTGCAGGTTATCAAAATGGCATCTTCTTCATTACAACGAGTTGGAGATCTACTCAAGCAAAACTCTGAAGTTGGAAGTACGAATAAACCACCTATGTATACTGTAGGGATGGATTATGCTTATTGGCGTCAACGCTTTGAAGCGTTTGTTTCTTTTAATGATCCCGAAATGTGGGTGGCTTTGACTGAAAGATACGAACGTCCTGTCAGTCCGGGAGTGTATACTGGTTCTGCACCATTAAAACCAATTAAATCAATGACTCCTGAGGAACACAAAGCCTTTGAAAATGATAAAAAGGCTCATTCTGCAATTACCATGGCATTACCACCGTCAATCCTCAAGGAATTTCGACATCTGGAAATTGCGTATGATTTATGGAAGGCATTTGAGAAAAGATGTGGCGGTAGTGAACAATATAAACAGAATAAGTTGCGTTTAGTCAAGAAGCAGTATGACGTATTCGATATTCTTCCAAACGAGTCTCTTTCTGACTTGTTTTCTAGATACTCACAGTTGGTTAGTGAGTTAATAGAAGGGGGAATAACTCTGGACAAAACCGAAATAAATAAAAAACTTCTTGAATCTCTACCTGATAAATGGGATACAAGAGTTTTAACTATGGAAAAGGATCCAGACATTTTGAATATGTCTCTTGATGATTTTATTGGTCAGCTAGAAGCTGATCTTTTGGACATCCAAAGGAAGGAAACAAAAGCTACTGCAAATGTTCAAAATCCTAAGATCTACAGAGTGGATGTTTCATCAACCGGAACATCTGGTTCAGCATTCTTAGCTGGTGGAACTGGTGGCTCTTCAAGTCATCAACCAAGTGCTTCTTCTGGTGGTTCTTACTTTCAACCACCAAGTCATCAAGGGCCTATTCCTGCAGCTACACAAGATCATGCTGCACTTTTTTCGGCGTTGCTATCCGCCTATGATGACTTTCTCTGCAAGAAAGCTGGTTCCATGGACCTGACAGAGGAAGATTTTCGTCAAATAGATGATGACGAACTGGAACGAATGGACTTAAGGTGGAACTTGGCTATGCTTACTCGTAGAGCCAAGACCTATTTTAAGAAAACAGGAAAGAGATCGCTGGAGGACCCGAATGATAAGGGTCTGGGATTCAACAAGAGCAAGGTTAAGTGCTATAAGTGTCACAACTATGGACACTTTGCTCGTGAATGTGAAACACGACAGCCCTCCTCTGGTTTCACAAGGCCTTCTCAGAACAACCCTACAGAGAAGGCTAAAGCTGAAGAAAAGGCAATGGTATCGGCTGCCTTAATGTTGTCAGATGAAGCGTTTGACTGGTCAGAACAAGCTGATGATGACCAACAGAACAAAGCTTTCATGGCCAACATTCATGAGGTTGATAATGAACCTTTGTCTTGTATTTCATGCATTCATTTGACAGGACAAGTGAACAGGTTAAGAGAGGAAAATGAACGTCTTATCGCTAACATAGAACAATTAACTGCTTCAAATAATATATTAAAAGATAGTTTGTGATAAAAAGCTAAAATCTATTTTTGAAGAAAAGAAAGAGCTGAAAGCCAAAATTTTTGAACAGCAAGATGAAATAGGAAACTATGTTAATATGCTTTCCTTCGTAAAGAAACAACTTGCTGATTCTCAGGCTGAAGTTCTTGATTTGAACAGAAAATTATCTAACTTTTCAACTTCCTCTCTAGTCTTTGATGAGATCCTTCAGGCACAAAGAAGTGATACGAAAAGCAAGGCTGGACTTGGCTTTCATCAAGTTCCGCCTCCTAAAAATTATTTTCCCATGCCTGTTAAGGATGACATCACTGAATTTATGCCAAATTTTTCAAAGACGGCAATAAATCCTGTGAAATTTGCTCCTGTCAAAATAAGTAAGCCTGTGAAAATTCAGGCTGAAAAAGTTAAAGTAACTGACGATCAACCCAGCACTAGTGAGCCTGAACCTGTTAAGGCAAAACCTAGTGAGCCTGAGATTGTTAAGGCTCAAGAGGTTAAATCTGTTGAATCAGTTACTGTTTGTGTCAAGGCTGAGTCAGTTAAGCCTTCTGATGTTTGTGAGCCTGTTGTAAACAAGGCTTCGAGCGATTCTCCTGTTATTTTAAAGGAGATTGTTAAGGCTGAGCTGAAAAGAAGATTTTGAAAATCAAAGAAAATATTAAAAAACATCAAACTTCTTCTAAATCCACTGTTTTCTCTAAACAAGTGTCAAATTCAACATGCTCACATAAGTGTGCATGTGCCTTTGATACTTCTTTCAACCATCCTCATAGGTTTGTTCCAAAATTTCAACAACCTGTTGAGAAAAGATCTTGTTTCTACTGCAAGAAACAAGGTCATTTAATAAATGATTGTCCGTTGCTTGCTAAAAAGCGGTCTGGGAAAGGTGTACCTAAAAGTTCTAAAATTAAAAATTCTTCAGTTAAAGGTTCACGTTCTCCCTCACCCGTTAAGAATTTCAGCAAGGTTGAGCCAACCAAATCATCAATTGCTAAGCTCAATGTTGTTGACAAGCAACCTTCCAAACCTAAAAAGGTTTGGAAAGTGAAAGAATCATCAAATGATTCTACATCCAACAGTGTCACAGCAATCAATACCTCGGATATGTTTAAAAACAAAATTTGTAAAATCTATAAATATTGACTGTGCTGACTGTAAATGTAAAACCAAAATTTCTCAATTACCACTTTCTCACAAATTAAAACCCAGAGGAAATCAAAGAAATTGGAACCAAATGGTTTCACAAAAGTTGGGAAAGAATTTTACAGTGGTAAAGGAGAAATCTTGCTTTACATGTGGCAGAAACAATCATCTTCAACATGATTGTTATTATAATCCTAAGAATCTTCAAAGGATTAGAAAACAACCATGGACAGGAACTGATATGATCAATAAGCAAAATTTTAAATCAAAAATTGATCGCATTACTACTGCCAAGAAGAAAATTGTTAAGGCTAATAAGTTGACTGCTACAGCTATTTCTACTGCATCAGTATTAACTAGAAAATTAGCCGATAGTAACAAGGCAAAAATAGTGGTAAAAACTAAAACTGTCAGTGTTAACAATATTAACACTGTTAGTAAGATTGATAAAACAGTTAACACTGTTAGATAAATTTCCACTGTTAAGCCTAAAATAAGTTGGATTTGGACACCAATTAAAACTGATAAATCAAAAGGTCCAAATACCAACTGTGCATCACAATCAATAATCTTCAAGAAAGTTGACTTTGTGAATGCACATGGGAAACCCAAAGCCAAATTGGTTTGGGTTCCCAAGAGAAACTAATTATAGTTTCAATTTGATGTGCAGGGCAAGCCAGCAAACTTATGGCACATGGATAGTGGCTGCTCTAGGCACATGACAGGGGATAGGAAAATGCTGCAGGACTTCAAATCATTTAATGGAGGATATGTAGCTTTTGGAAGCAATCCCAAAGGAGGAAAAATCACAGGCAAAGGAACAGTGCACAGCAATAAGATAAGTTTTGAGGATGTGTATTTTGTTGAACAACTGAGGTACAATTTGCTAAGTGTGAGTCAAATCACAGATAAAAAGAACCCAGTTCATTTTACTGACACTGAATGCCTTATACTTTCCAAGGAATTTAAAATACCTGAAAATATGATTTTAATGAGAATTCCTAGAATGCATAATGTATATAAGTGTGACTTGGCAAATATGGAACCTCAACCTGAACTAAACTGTTTTATAAGCAAAGCAACTATAAATGAATCTGAACTATGGCATAGAAGGATGTGTCACATGAATTATAAGACCATTAATAAGCTTGTCAAAAGCAAACTTGTTAGAGGTTTACCTGAAAAGGTATATTCATTTGATGATCATTGTGTTGGCTGCCAAAAATGCAAGCAACACAAGTCTTCTTTTAAGTCCAAAATTGTGAACACAAACTTTTCACCATTACACTTACTACATATGGACTTATTTGGACCAACACACATAAGCAGTATAGGGAAGAAATTATACTGTTTGGTAGTAATTGATGATTTTACTAGATTTAGCTGGGTATTCTTCCTTAGGACAAAAGATGAAACAGGTGAAACACTTAGATCATTTATAACTAAGATTGAAAACCAAATGAATCTCAAAGTAAAAATCATTAGGAGTGATAATGGTACAAAATTTAAAAATTATGAGATGAATAAATTCTGTGAAAACAAAGGTATTAAGAGAGAATTTAGTGCACCTAGGACTCCACAACAAAATGGGGTAGCTGAGAGGAGAAATAGGACACTAATTGAGGCTGCAAGAACTATGTTAGCTGAGTCTAAATTACCTATGTCTTTTTGGGCAGAAGCAGTTAGCACTGCTTGTTATGTCCAAAACAGGGTATTAGTTGTCAAGCCTCACAACAAGACACCATATGAACTGTTTTTTAAGAGAAAACCATTGGTTAGTTTCTTAAAACCATTTGGGTGTCCTTGTACCATCTTAAATACCAAAAGTCATTTAGGAAAGTTTGAAAGTAAGGCTGATGAAGGTCTCTTTGTTGGTTACTCTATTCAAAGTAAGGCTTATAGAGTCTTCAACCAAAAGACCAGAATCATAGAGGAGTCAATGGATGTCACATTTAATGAATATACTGAAAATACTGTAGGAAAAGGACCAAAAACTTTGTTTGATATTGATGCACTAACCCATGCTTTCAGATATACAAATGTGCAATCAAGTGCAGGTATACATGCAGGTACAAGTACTTCATCAACAGATATACCAACTGCACAGCAAAACAAACCACAGGAATATATTGTATTTCCTGTTTGGTCACCTGATCCACCAGCAGTATTTGACTCCACTTCACAGCAGTCCACACAGAGTTCAGAAACATCACCAGACTTGCCTGATGATCCTAATATGCCAGCTTTAGAAGAAGATGGAGAAGAAAGTGAGAGTGAAAATGTGGATAAGACATCTGCAGATTCAACTGATCTATCAGCTGTATAACAGAGAATCATGGATAACATTTTCACTCCCTCAAGGCAGATTAGGGAAAGTATCACATCAAATACACAACAACAAGATCTGGGTGTGAATATAACAAACTTAGAATCTGAAATGTCAGTATCACCAACATCATACTATCATGTTCATAGAGACCATCCTCTAGAAAATGTGATTGGTGATATTGGCACACCTGTACAAACAAGGCAGCAACTCAGAATATCAGAAGAAGGACTCCACACTTCTTTATATGCCTGTTTATATCTCAGATGGAGCCAAAGAAGGTAACAGAGGCTCTAAAGGATCCAAGCTGGATTGAAGCTATGCAAGAGGAGCTGCTTCAATTCAAAGTACAGGAAGTATGGACCTTGATGGATCTACCCAAAGGCAAAAGAGCAATTGGCACAAAATGGGTGTTCAGGAACAAGAAAGATGAAAGGGGAATAGTGATCAGGAACAAGGCTAGATTAGTAGCCCAGGGGTATTCACAGGAAGAAGGGATTGACTATGATGAGGTGTTTGCTCCTGTGGCTAGGATTGAAGCTATCAGACTGTTCCTGGCATATGCCTCTTTCAAAGGGTTCAAGGTCTATCAAATGGATGTGAAAAGTGCCTTTCTGTATGGCACTATTCAAGAGGAAGTTTACGTATGCCAGCCTCCAGGCTTTGAGGATTCAAAGTATCCTGATAAAGTGCTCAGACTGGATAAAGCTCTTTATGGCTTACATCAAGCACCAAGAGCCTGGTACGACACTTTATCAGAATATCTACTGAAGAATGAATTCACAAGGGGCGCAATAGACAAGACCTTGTTCACCAAAAGAATTAAAAATGATATCCTACTAGTGCAAATCTATGTAGATGATATTATTTTTGGTTCTACAAGGGACAGTCTTTGCAAGGAATTTGAAGTTTTGATGCATGATAAATTCAAGATGAGTTCAATGGGAGAACTAACTTTCTTTCTGGGATTACAAGTCAAACAGCAGAAGGATGGGATTTTTATTCATCAAAGCAAATATGTGAATGACATTTTGGAGAGATTTGGCTACAAAGATGCAAAGGTTGCAAGCACACCTGTGGAGACACACAAATCATTACATGCAGATTTTGAGGGGGAGGATGTTGATGTTCATCTTTATCGATCAATGATTGGCTCCCTCATGTATCTGACATCATCCAGACCAGACATCATGTTTGCAGTGTGTGTGTGTGCAAGATTCCAATCCAATCCGAAGATGTCACATCTGCATGCAGTGAAAAGAATCTTTAAGTATTTAAAAGGACAACCAAAACTAGGCCTTTGGTACCCAAAGAACAGTTCTTTTGATCTGCTGGCTTACACAGATAGTGACTATGGAGGTGCGAATTTGGATAGGAAATCTACTTCAGGAGGTTGTCAATTTTTAGGAGAAAGGTTAGTCTCCTGGCAATGCAAGAAGCAATCCACTATGTCTACATCAACCGCAGAGGCTGAGTATGTTGCTGCTGCTAGCTGTTGTGCTCAAGTGCTATGGATTCAGAATCAGATGTTAGACTATGGTTTGATTTTTCTTAAAACTCCTATATTTATTGACAATAACTCTGCTATCAGTATCATAAACAATCCTGTTAAACATTCAAAAACTAAGCACATAGAAATACGATATCATTTTATCAGAGATTGTAATGAGAAAAGGCTTATACAAATTTTTAAAGTTCATACTGATAATCAATATGCAGATCTGTTTACCAAAGCATTTGATGTGGGCAGATTTACATTTTTGATTACCAGCATTGGATTGATGAATCTATCTTAAATTTTTAAGTGCTTAAACTTGGGATTGATACTGATATTTTAATTACCACTGTTCGTGTTAACACTGCTGGCGTATTTTAACACTGCCAAGTATGGTTAGTACTGTTAGTTATGTTTAACACTGACAGTGTTAACATTGAAACAAGTTACCACTGCCTTTGGTAACTTAGTACTATGTATTTGTATGTTTGCTCTACTTAACACTGTGCAGGTATAATTTCCACTGCTTGGCGAATTTACAAAAAAAAAAAAAAAAAAAAAAAAAAAAAAACCGAGTTACCACTGCTTTCTTTACTCAATAATGCTAGATTCTTAGTACTGCCTGTATTAAGTTGTGACTGCCTTGGTCGGTTAGTACTGCTTATACAAGTTCACACTGCTAGCGCTATTAAGTATAAGATAGGCAAGCATAAGAAAACCGTGTTTGGACAGTTATCACTGTTAGTGCAATTTCTCCGTTACCACTGTTTGTCATACTTCACTTGTTAACACTGTTAGCGTTAAAATTGGGGATTTTTCCACTGACCTAAATTGAACAGTATATAAACCCAAACACTTGTCGTTTTTCAATACGCTCTCAATTCCTACCTACACTCTTGCGATTAAGCATTCAATCACCATCTGAACCTCAAATTCCACTTGATTGTACATCAATGGCTTCCACTTCCTCTTCCACAACACTTGCAATAAGGCAGAATCATAACATGATCGCCTATCTGATGAAACCCAAAGAGGCACAGGACTTCATCCAAATTATTGATTTCCTTCGTGCCACTCACATCTATCATGCTCTTACAGTATCACCCAGAGTCTCCAAAGATCACATTAATGACTTCTGGGTAAATGCAACCATCGAAGACGAACAGGGGACTAAAAGCATAGTCTCCATGGTGGCCAACACCAGGGTAGTTATCACTGAAGCCTCTGTTCGTGCTTCTTTACAACTCGATGATGAGACAGGTATTACTTCTTTATCTACTCAAACATTGTATGAAAATTTTCGATTGATGGGTTATGAAGGTCCTTTAGATACTTTTACGTTTCAAAAGACTCTTTTCTCCTATCAATGGAGGTTTTTAATACATACTCTTTTACACTGTCTCTCATCCAAAAGATCAGCCTTTGAACAGTTTGGCAGCAACATTGCATATGCAACTGTGTGTCTTGCCACTGGACAAAGGTTTAATTTTTCAAATCTGATATTTTCTGGTATGCTCAGAAACATTGAGCAACCAAAATTAAAATTTCTGATGTATCCTAGGTTTGTGCAGTTAATTTTAAATGCTCAAATCCAAAACCTGCCAGACCTGGATACTGTAATTGGTGTTCTCTCTCACAAACCTAAAGTTTTTTCAAATATGAAGAGAGACTCCAAATTTTCTGGGAGGGTTACAGCATTGTTTCCAACAATGCTTCATGCACCCTCCACCACAGCTGCAGCTACACCCACTGCTGCTGAACCATCTGCTGAGAGGGATGACACACCCATCATCTCTCAACCCACAGCAGTTGGGGGTACCAAAAGACAACAAGGGACCCACAAACCAACCACTACTAAAGCCAAAAGGGCTAAAACACAGGCATCTGAGGCTCTTGCTGCTCAGGTGTCTCAGTCAAATGAATCAACACAGCATGTGGTCGATAAGGAGTGGGATGACCATTCTGGGAGGGCTGCTTCTACTGCTTCTGGCCAAATAGCAGAGCAGGACAGAAGTAACATCAATAAGACCCAAACAGAGGCAACACCAGAACATGATCCTTTGCAAAAAGGTGATTTTGGTGGACCCAGTACCAAGAACAGAGGGCTATCTGATGCTCATGCTAGGCATGAATCAGATGGAAATTCTGTCAATGATTCACCAAAGGAGTCACATCCCAAAGGTGATGAGGCTAGCATGAACTATGAGAAATTGACGGATATGCTGGAGTATATGTGGGCTGAGGTGGTGAGGCAGAAAAGGATCATCAAGAAGCAACAAGCTGAGATAGATGCCTTGAAAACAGTGGTGCTGAAGTGCTTGAAGCAGGGTAAGAAGTACTATATCATTGATGATCAATACAAACGATCTATCCCTGTGCAACAAGCCAGAGTTGTTCTCTCTTCCCCTGAACCTTCCGAAGATGCATTCAAAAAGGGGGAGAATGAACAAGGTGGAGATGATAGGTCTGAGGAGGTGGATGAGGAGATAATGATGGAGAATGATGAAGAAGTTGAGGAAATACGAGAGCAGGCATCCAAGACTGCCAGTGCAAACTTAAGTGAACAACCTGCTGGAGTAAACTTCGATGATGAAACAGAAGAGATAAAGGTGGCAGAAAATGAAGAAGAAGAGGTGGAGAGTCCTGAAACCAAAAAGACTAAAGAGGTTGCTGCAGACAGATCTGCTCAGAAGTTTAGCAGGAAAATAAGTGAACCATCCTTGCCTGGTTTCACAATCAGAGAATCTGCTGCAGCACCTACATTCCAAAAGGCAGACTTACCCAAGATTGATCCAACAGACAAAGGGAAAGGAAAATTAGTTGAGGAGCCTAAACAAAAGAAATCAAAGCAAGTGCCTGCTGCTGCTACTGCTAATGATGAAGAATATGCACAGAGGCTACAAGCTGAATTAAATGCAGAGATGGGTGAGGATTTGATAAGAGTTGAGGTTGAACCTGGTAAATTCGTAATGATGACCAAGGAAGAGGTTAACCAATTCGATGAGTGGATGCTCAGAAAAGAGACAGAGGAATCTGTGGAATACTTGGTAGATCAGCTGAAGAGGAAGAAAGCTGAACAAGCAAGAATCAAGAAAGCAAATAAGCCAATGACCATTGCACAGAAAAGAAGAGACTTATATAACAAGTTGAAGTGCACAATTCCTGCTGAGGTATTAAAGAAAATGACATATCAAGAGATGGCCAGGGCTCATGAAAGAGATATATTTGTGCCGTTTCAAGAGAGTCAGAGAAAAGAAAAGGAAGAAAAGAAAAAGAAAGAAGAGGTGGTTAATGACTTGGAAAAAGATGAAGGGCAGTTGAATGAGTTGATGATTATACATCCAGTTGAAGCAGAGCCAATAAATCAGGATTTGCCTGAGATTGTTGACTGGATGGTAGTCAAATTGCTTATACCTAAGAAGGAGGAGAAAATAAGAATTGTTAGAGTTGATGGAAGTGAATCCTTCTGGAAGTCATTTAAGGATATTTTAAGAAAGATGAGTAGAGTTGATCTGAATAAAATGTATGAGATTGGGAAGATGAAATTGGATGGACAAAGAATTGATAATATCATTGAGAAAGTCACATGGGACTCGATTCAAATGATGTATGAGCCAGAAAAGTTTCCTTTTCGATTTGGTACATTCAAGGTGGTCAAGATGTGGATCTATTTTGAGGTGCCTGGAGTACATCAGGTTATCTTAGAAGATGGTGAGATCTTACACATGCTCACAGATAGAGAATATGACATGAATCTGAGTTTATTAAGGAGCTTGAAGTTAGCCAAATTACATTCTTCTGTATGTAATGAGGTTGCTCAGAGATTAGTATACATGATTTTGAACCAGATTCACAGAAAAGAACAGTTGGGGAAGAAATCCAAGAATTGGTTTTGAAAGCATCTTCAAAGAAGCTAAAATGGAGAATTTGAGGAAACTTAATGCTGTAGATGAAAGATTAAGTTTAGGGGGAGATTGTTGGGATAAACTGATTTGGGTTTGAATTACCACTGTTAAGTCTGAAGAGATCAAAAGATTACCACTGATAGTGAAGAATTACCACTGGTCGAAGATTACAACTGTTTAAAGAACTGAAGGTTAACACTGCTACGAAGATTACAACTGTTAGTTGATTTTGTAAGTAGTTTCCACTGTTTATGTAATTAAGACTGTTAGTGTATATAAGTGGTTAACACTGTTAGTTGGTTATACTTGGACTTTCACAAATGAAGCAGTTACCACTGATGGAAGTTTGTTTCCACTGAATGTTTGAATGTGGCAGTTAACACTGTTTATGACTTTGTGATAAGAATGAGTTTGTTATGGAAGTTATTTAATTCCATAATAATAGGAGATTGTACAGGACTCTATGTGTTATAAATAGAGATCCTTAGAACCTAGATAAACATATGAGTGAATAGAATAGCGCAGCTTCAAGGTGTAAACCCTAATACAAAAGTGTATTCGTCTTATTCATATTAATAAGATTGAGGCTTTGATTTAATATTTGTGTTTCGTTATTTATTGTTCTAAATATTTATCTTTGATCTTTCTAATATTATTGAGTGTTATTCCGCAACTTCTCAGTAATAATTCAAAGCTTGTTTAAGTTATATTTGAATAGAAGGAAATCGGGACTGTCATCAATCAATAATTCTGATATGTTTAAAAATAAAATTTTGACTGATGTGATCATTGTGGATGATGTGTCTGGAGTGCCCAAGTCTGTAAAGGCTTGGGTCTCCGTCACTAATTAACTTCCTTGTTTTTGGTGTTGCAGCAACCTGAAGCCGTCCTAAATAGCAAATGGTATATCGATAGTGGTTGCTCGCGGCACATGACCGGCAATATATCCTTGCTTTCCGATGTTCATGCGTATAATGGGGGATATGTTGCTTTTGCTGGTGACAAAGGAGGTGTAATTTCTGGCCAAGGCACACTCTCAAACGGCAGAGTGAGCTTTGAAAAAGTTAATTTTGTAGAACAGCTGCAACACAACCTTCTTAGTGTATCGCAAGTTTGTGATAAATCATACATTCTGGGCAGAAGCGGTCAACACCGCTTGCTACATACTAAATCGAGTGTCTATGGTTAAGAAACGTAATAAGACCTGTTATGAGCTCTTCAACAACCGTAAACCAAATTTACAGTTTCTTGAGCCGTTCGGGTGTCCCTGTATGATTATGCACACAAAAGAACGAGTGGCTAACTTCGGTAGCAAATCGAGTGAAGGCTATTTCTTGGGTTTTTCAAATAATTCACCTTATAACAAAGTCACAAAGAGAGTGGAGGAACATTTTGAGGTAACATGTCTTCGTTATACTCAACCTTCACAAGGTTCAGGGCCCGAATTTTTGTTCGACTATGACAGTATGTTCGACTCTTTCAAACTTCCTGCTGAAGATGAAGTTGAACAGGTGGTGACAATGCTTCATGGACTTGATATATATTCTGATGTATCCAAGTCTCCTACAAAAACACCACCACCTCCTCCTCAAACTACTGAACCAGTTCAAGATCCTGATAGAGATCCAGATATGCCAGCTTTATCAGATGGTGAAGTAGAACCTGTCACAGAGGTACTTGAAGAGACTTTAGTCTCTGGGGGAGACGATACAAATTTGGAAACTGTCATTGAACCTGAAGAGATTCCAAGTAGCCGTGTCAATGTGAATCACCCGGTAGATAATATTATTGGTGATTTACACGGTGGAGTTAGAACCAGAGGGCAAACAGAGTGCCAGTTAGCTCAAATGGAGTCATGCTTTCTTTCTCAAATTGAACCGAAAAACATTAAGGAAGCATTGACTGACTCTCACTGGGTAGAAGCCATGCAAGAGGAGCTCCAACAGTTCAAAAAGTTAGAAGTTTGGGAGCTGGTTAAACTACCTCAGGGATTCTATCCGATTGGTACTCGCTGGGTTTATCGAGTCAAGAAAGATGACCGTGGTGTAGTTGTGAAGAATAAAGCTCGTCTGGTGGTTCAAGGTTTTACTCAGATCGAAGGTTTAGATTATGACGAGGTTTTTGCTCCGGTTGCGCGTTTAGAGTCAATACGGATATTTCTTGCTTACGCTTCATTCAAGAAATTTCGTGTCTATCAACTGGATGTAAAGAGTGCGTTTTTGTATGGAAAGGTCAACGAAGAGGTTTATGTGAAACAGCCTCCTGGTTTCGAAGACTCAGTGCATCCTGATTACGTCTACAAACTAGATAAAGCATTGTATGGCCTTCATCAAGCTCCAAGGGCTTGGTATGAAACGTTGTCTCAACACCTGCTCACCAACGGTTACACTCGTGGGCAGATTGATTCAACTCTTTTTATCAAAAAGACAGGAAACGATTTGTTGCTTGTGCAGGTATACGTGGACGATATTATTTTTGGATCGACCAATGAGGTGCTGTGCAGAGATTTCGAAAAAGTGATGAACTCTAAGTTTGAGATGAGTGCAATGGGAGAACTCAAATTCTTCCTTGGTGTTCAAGTCGAGCAGTCTGATAAGGGAATTTATATTCATCAAACAAAATATGTCAAGGACATCTTGACAAAATATCAGATGCTCGATGCTAGACACTATGGAACTCCCATTGACATCAGTCACAAACTTGGACCTGCTGATGATGAAGACGATGTTAATCTGCGTGACTATCGTTCAATGATAGGATCGCTTATGTACCTCACAGCATCTAGGCCGGACATATTATTCGTCGTGTCTATCTGTTCTAGATATCAAGCAAAGCCCAAAGCTTCTCATGAAAAGGCTGTCAGACGCATATTAGGTTACCTTAAGTGGAGACCCTCCTTGGGTCTCTGGTATTCTAACGAAAACGATTTTGCTCTAACTGCTTTTTCAGATTCGGATTATGGTGGCTGCTCAGTGGACGCGAAGTCCACAACTGGAGGATGTCAGTTTCTAGGAAGCCGATTAGTCTCGTGGCAGTGCAAGAAGCAGACAACTGTCTCTACATCAACTGCTGAAGCAGAATACATTGTTGCTGCTAGTTGCTGTTCCCAGGTTCTCTGGATTCAGCATCAAATGCGTGACTATGGGTTACTTCTAACTCTTACTCCTATTCATATTGATAATTCAGCTGCTGTATCCATCATACGCAATCCCGCACAGCATTCAAAAACAAAGCATACTGAAATTCGTTATCATTTTATACGAGATTGCTATGAGAAGCACCTAATTGACCTTGTTCAAATCCCTACTCTTAAGCAAAACGCAGATCTTTTCACAAAAGCTTTCTCTCGTAGTCGATTTGATGAGCTAGTCTCTATGATTGGAATGGTGAGTCTGGGCAACGCTTAACTCTCCATTTCTGGTCAGAATTATCCTTAGACTTGGAAATTAAAAAAAAAAAAAAAAAAAAAAACACGCACCTGTCACTCTTTTTACTTTTTAGTATTAAAGAAATGCAATAGTTGCAACATTGTTAAAATATACGTTGAATTGTGTCTGTAAACAATTGGGGAAATGATAGTACATCAGGAAACATGCATAAAATAGAATTTTAAGATTTATGTTTGATGTGTCAGTAGATTTATCTAGCATACTTGAAATACCTTTTATAAATATTAGCTTCATCAAATGATATATTGGTAGGCATTTGTTCTGAAGTTACTAAGAAGCTTAACTTTCAAAAATGCATATTATTTTATATAAAGACATATTAATATGTATGACATTAAGTTAAAATAAGGGCAAAAATGTCCAAAATATTTTAACGCTTCGTCTTAATATTTGTATAATAAACATGTTATGATCTAAAATATAGAGTCTTTGTATGGTGTTATCTGGGGGAATATGTTAGTTGTCTCCTCTGTTGTATGAAAATACAGACCTGGTTTCATCTAATATATTCTTGAAAAGAACTTAGGTACGTAGTCTATGTTAAGTTATAGACAATTATTGCGTACCCGTGGCATATCTAAATTCTAAAATATAATGTACAAATGTACAAGAAAAATTATAAAAAGATTGCCTAGTACTGGTTTGTGTTAAACTATGGTACTCTGTTGTACAAAAGTACAGATCTGTACCCTCTAGTTTAAATTGTTCAGATTGGTGTTTGTTCAACCCGAACTATTGCTTATGTGACTCTGTTGTACGAAAGTACAGATCTATCACCGCTATCTTAGTTCTAAAGATACGTTCATACCCTCACCTTCTATATAGAAACTACTAACATGTTTTGATTTCAAATGTATATTTTAATGTGAGTTATATAATATAATATGCATGCTAATAATAACACAAGTGGTTCATCTCATTATGAGGTTAAATCATCTATACTTAAGTTCAAATGTTTAGATGGATAACATATCAATAATCGTCCTGAACTAATCTTTATAACAGGTGATTTAAATATGCTAAGAAAATTTAAAGTGGACAAACATACTGATAATCGAAATAACAGTTACTATTCCTAATAATTGCATGTTATCCTGATATGATTCCTAAAGCAGACTTAAACAATTTCGTCACCAAAAAGATTTTACGTTTTGTTTTCGTTGATTGCAAAATCGAATCAATGGTTTGTATTTTATTGTTTTACCTTTAGTTTATCCAAGTCTCTGAGATAATATCAAATTGACTCTCGAGTGTAAACTTTAAAATAAAATCAATCTACAAAAACTGTCCCTGGTGCGACACAAGCCATGTCGCATCTTGTGTCGCTATTCAGGGTTGAGGTATAAAAGCCGGACCCTACCTCTCAGTCGCTACACGATTTTGCGACACAAAGAGCGACACAAGACAAATTCTGCGACACAACCACTGCGACGTTATTTTGATTCGATTTTCAACCTTCGGCCGTTTTTCTTCGCAATTCATTCCGTGTTTTGTGTTCATCTCATTTTTCTCGACTTATAGGTACCATTTTTACCCTCTTTCACCGTCTAATTTTGGTCTAATCGTTGTATGAAACATACGGTTTTTAGGGTTTTGTTTATGGTGCAAATTAACGAGGTGTTTGGTTATGTTATGGGTTAAAACACATGATTTCTTGCTCTACATACATAGTTGCATCATTTGGTGTGATCAATTTCGAAAACCCCCAAATTTGGTCATTGGATTTTTCTGGGCTGGGCACCTGTTCGTCAATGCGACACAAGCTGCGACACAAGCGCTTGTGTCGCACTTGATTAAAGTCAGTTCGTCAATGCGACACTAATTTTGTTTGCGACACATGATGTGCGACACAAGGCTTCTGTCGCCTAGATTAAAATAAATCAATTTATTGCAAAATGCGACACAACCCTTGATGTCGCTTAATTCTTTAGCGACACAAGCGCTTGTGTCGCACAGTTTTTGAAATTGATTTATGCGACACCTCTATCTGTGTCGCTTACCTTTATAGCGACACAAAAGTTTATGTCGCATACCTTCTGCGACACAATCCTCTGTGTCGCATAAGACAAATTTTGTGAAATTAATCGTTTTCAATTTTTAATGCTAACGCTATTCGGGCTATGTTTCTTTGGTGATTAATAGCAATGGCAGATATCAATGTGAATGATTGGGAGCCGAGGCACAATATCGTGGCTTTTCTAGAGGATGATCGGGAGATGGCTGTGCCGTTCAGGCAGATGATCGCGTTTCTTCGTCGTTCCCGCATTTTTACTGCCATCACAGCCACTACTCCTATATATAAGGACCTCGTTGGTTCCTTCTGGAGTTCGGCAGTCATAAACTCAGACTTTCCATACACGCGTTTAATCTCCAACGTTGCTGACAACGAGATTATTATTTCGGAGCAGCTTATTCGTGATCTGTTCCAATTCAATGACCATCCAGACATGCCCGTTCTCTTTCCGAACTTGTTCATAAATGGTGGCATGAATCGTATGGGATATCCGGGCGTTCCCCGTGATCAATACCGAAAGGCCAATCTTACAAGGGTCTGGAGGTATCTAATGCACATAATGATTGTGTGCTTGTCAAGCAGGAAGGCTGGCTTCGACGGAATGAGCCACTCAACAGCTTCTGCTATGCTCGCGTTGGTCTACAATAAGCCCTTCAATTTTTCAGGCTACATCTTTCGGGCTATGGTGGATAATGTACATGCCGGGGCCAATCGCTGGAACATGTACCCGTGCTTTGTACAATTATTGCTCAATCATCTGGTTCCGGGGCTTCCGGTGAATGTTGCTCACCGGTTCCGCCAAACCCCAATGAATATCCGCATTTTTGCCATCTGCGGCCAATATGCAAAAGGGGTCCCGGCACCGGCTGATGTCCCACTTTTTGGGCACATCGTGCATGAGGGCTATGTCCCTCCGGCTGAAAATGGTTTTATGGATACTCGTGCTGCTCCTCCTCTGCAAGAGGATACTTTTGTTAATGTGCCTGTTCAAGATGAAAATCCTCAGCTGGAAGCAATTTTGGAGGATATTGAGTCTTTTGGTCGTGTTGAAGATCTTCAAGGAGAAAACACTCAGGCACCTGAGCCTCATATTGACGAAGAAATGGCTGCCAGCTCTTCTGATGGTGGCTCCACTCCACCAACTTCTCCTCGGATAGTTCCTTCCGACAATTCGTTGGAAAATATTCGTCGTTTCGATATAAGACGCTTTAAGCGCATTCAACGACGCAAAAGGGCGGGAATGGTTTATGTGCGACCCGATGTGGGTAAAAGGACTCGCCAATCAGAATCTACAGATAAAGATTGGGTGCCTACGTTGGTTCGTCAACGTCAATCGGCTCCAACTTCTTCTTCCACGCCACGGGGTGACATTCCCCGTGTTGAGGTTCCTGTCCAACCTCTCCCGTCTGTCATTCAAGAATTAATGAGGCGGTTGGACACGATGCAGCAAACGATGACATCTCAAGCTGCATTAATTCAATTACAATCTGCGGTTTTGGAAGCTCAAGCTGCACAGATTAAAGACTTGGAGCTGCAGACCGCCAGAGTTCCTGTTTTGGAGACTAGGGTCTTAGAGTTAGAAGCCCTAGCTGTGGTTTCGGGGGAGTCAGGCCTGCGTGCCATTGAAACAACACCTAAGACTTCTTCCGGAACTCAAACCAATGATGTAAATAATTCGGACATTAATGAAAATTTACTTTTAGATTATTTTGCATCGTCTGAAAACATTCCAGGTCAACCGATGCCTATAGCTGTAGATTACTCTGAAGCAAATATCACGTATCTACAAAGCTTAATAAATCCGGTGAATAATGATGATATATCTTATGACTTTGAGGATGTTGAGGCTGAACTGGAGATACCCTCAGATGAAGACGTGTATGAAGAGTCAACTCGTCCGGAATCTCCTATTGAAAGACAAAGTTTGGTTGCCGGAGTTGCGTTTGAGGTATTTTCACTGCCAGTCTGTGGTATCGATCCAATTTTTTGGTTTGCTCCCTGAGCAGCCAAAGCTTCGGCCACTCCTTGAGCAATGAATTGAGCGAGTTCTGCAGCATTGAAGGTTTGTCTTCTTGGTGTTGGTGCATATTTGTATGTCTGTCAGTTGGTCTTAGCTTGTAATAGTTTGTTATGTAATTATGACGTTTTGTCTACTATTAGTATATTACAAGTTTTGCTTTAGGCGACACAGAGCCTGTGTCGCTTATGCGACACAAGGCTTGTGTCGCATGAACTGGTTGTGCGACACAGAGCTTGTGTCGCAGGTCAGTTTCGGTTTCTCTATAAATAGGGCATTTCGGCCTCATTGTTGGGGTTGACGAATCCAGGGTTTCTCAGAGATATAGTAAAGCAATTCAAGTGTATCTAAGCTAATCAGTGATCATATCAATATACATTCGATTTGTGTTTGATTCGTTTGTGTTTTACGTACTTTATACAATCGTTTGAATTCCGCCTCTCGATTGTTTGTGTTGATCCGGTTAGGTCCAAGACAAGGGAACCTACACTTGGCGGCATGATTCTTAAATAAGGATTTGAAAGAAATGTGGGTTAGTTCATACGAGAGTTATGATTTTCGCAAATGTATTTTTATGAAGAGGTAATATACGACAGTACAAGTGACAATCACAAATTAAGACAACAAGGTTTGATATCATTCAAATTACGAGTTCGAATGATTTTAGAGTTTAAAGTTTACAAAAGATGCCGGGAAATTTTACGTCCGGTCGAGATACAAGTAGCTAATCAGTTCGTTACATGACAATTATTACACTAATCCTGGCGTCCATTTGTTTGTGGCAGTATAGTGATAATCCGTTCGACAGCCTCCGCAAGTCTGCCAGCCTGACGTGCATTCTCTTCGGCCAGTGTTAATCGTTGTTCCAGCATGCTTGAGTGTTGTTCAGCCTCCTGTGATCGCTGTTCACATTGTTGTATTCTCGTTCGCAATTCCATGAGTTCGTCCCTCGTGTCGGTTGACAGATCATTTGTGAGGTTCACCACTTCAGCAATATCTTCATGGTTTTGGTAGAATTGTGCCATACGTTCCCGTGTCTCGTTTTGCTCCACTTCCATTGCCTCGAGTCTCCTCTCGTGGCGGTGAAGTCTTGCAGCTAGTACTGGAACAGTGTGGCGCGTCGGCTCCTGAGTGTATGGAGAAATATCCATGGGTTCGGTAGTGGACCGTATCCCTTCCTCGTGTCTCCAGGTCTCTAGTGCGTTTGATAGCCAATTCCACTCGTGTGCTTCCGCTCGGCGGCGATTCATGTCTGAGGTGCCTTCGGTGCCAGTGTTCCTCACTCGAGGTCTAGCTTGGTTGGCTCTAGTGTTACTCCTGGTACGCGCGCGTCGAGATCCCGAAGGAGCACGGTTGGGTGAGTTCTGTGTATTGTTTCCCTCGTTTGTCGACATTCTGTTTGAGAAATCTGTCATTCTGTGGTTAGAGTTTATGCACGCGAGGTCTATACATATATATGTACAACGTATAATAACCTACTAAGTATTGCACGTATAAATCTGGTTCAGTCTCTATCGTGATCAAAGTCTGCTAATGTATTCCTATTCGCCATACCCATTTCAGATCCTGCATCGATCCTCCTTTAATTGAGCATAGTTGATCAGGCTATACTAAATTAAAGCTGAATGATGAATTTTCTGAGCTAGTTATGCCAATGAGGAATACTACTTAAAGAGTTATAGTCTAGGTCCACTAATGTAACCTAGTTCGCTATAACTATGGCTCTGATACCAATCTGTCGTACCCCCAAATTATGATGCAGCGGAAGTCGGATTGGGTCGCGACTAATTAGGAAATCATTACACAAAGTTACATCGAGCGACCGCTATATGCGTCGTTTTGAAAATAGTACAAATTATTACATTGGAAATCAAGTCGTTTACATCATTTTCTGACTTCGCGAATAATCGTAGAGATTTTAATACATAACTAATGACACAAAATAATAATGCAATGAAATCTCCAATGTTCGTAAATCATGCGACTCAAGCTATGGTGTCCTGGAGTAATCCTACTCCTGTTGTGAACCTGAGAATACATACTAAAATGGTCAACAATAATGTTGGTGAGTTCATAGGTTTAGATATCAAAATATAAATGTGAACCACGAGATTTCATATGAGTTGCACGCATGCAAAATAATGTATACTACTGCCATGAGCTCATAGTCCGAAGCTTAACCAAATGAGTTTGCCTCCTGCAGATGCCTAATCCAGAACATCCGTATGAACAAATAATAAAGCGCCCGTTTGACCAGTTAGAGCTACTAACCCGGACGGGGATGGTCAATCCCAAATAGTACTATTCTTTAATACTCGCGCTAAGATCCATACTAACGAAACTATGATGTGTAGAGGACTTTTGTATGGATTATGAAAGTGAAACTCATGCAATCCGTATATATGTAAATCTGTACTCGTGTTCATGAAAATAGTGCATGTATTCTCACCCCAATAGTTAAAACAGTAAAAGTGGGGCTATGAGACTCACCTGAGTCTTGAAAGCGTGCGTTTAAATTAATAACGTATGTCCAAGGATGTAACCTTCTGGCGCCCTAAACGCACAAGGTTATATATGAGTGAATGTCTCAAAAGATCATTCATGCTAGTTGTCCACTCAACTAGTTATGTTCGATGTTATTTGTCCCATGATTACGTTTAGAAAAACATGTACGGCCCGTTGGTGAAGAGTTTGAAAATGATATTAATTCTCAAATTAATATTATCATGATTGTTTTGTGTTTTAAGTTGATAAGGTTAATATACCTTAGGTGTCTTCAAGTTGTCCCTGTAAGTATTTAACTTTGATTGTTACGGATAATAAAATAAAGTAGTGAGTTGGTTGATCATTCGGGTTCCAAGTTAATACTGTTTGGTCTTTGTGTCGCTAGTTAATACTGTTGGTCTTTGTGTCGCTAGTTAATACTGTTGGTCTTTGTGTCGCTAGTTAATACTGTTGGTTATAATTGTTGCGACACAAGTTAGTACTGCTGGTTATAATTGTTGTGACGCAAGGGTTATGTCACAGGTTAATACTGTTGAGTTAATACTGCTAGTTTCAAAGGTAGCGACATAAGGATTGTGTCGCTAATTCCACAGACTGAAGGTTTCACATAGTTTCTACTGCTCGTTTTGTTTCTACTGTTCTCTTAGTTTCTATTGCTTGCTTAGTTTCTACTGTTCTCTTAGTTTCTACTGCTCTTTTAGTTTCTACTGCTTGCTTAGTTTCTACTGTTCTCTTAGTTTCTACTGCTCTCTTAGTTTCTACTGCTCGCGTGGTTTCTACTGCTGGTTCTTTTCTTTTATTACTACTGCTAGTTCATTTCCATTATTGGTACTACTAGTTCATTTACATTATTAGTACTGTTAATTCATTTTACTCGGTTACTACTGTTAGTGTATTTCCTTAGTTTCCACTGTTAGTTATTTTACTTTATTACTACTGCTAGCGTATTTACTAGTTTCCACTGCCAGTTCGTTTACATAGTTTCTAGTGTTAGTGTATTTTACTTAGTTTCCACTGTTAGTGCATTTTACCTAGTTTCCACTGTTAGTGCATTTTACCTAGTTTCTACTGCTAGCACGTTTTCCTTTATTACTACTGTTAGCACATTCTCTCGGTTACCACTGTTAGCGTATATCCTTAGTTTCTACTGTTAGTTCATTTTACTCACCACTGCTAGTGTATTTCTACTGTTTGTTTCTGGGAAATCATTTCCGTTCACGGGTTTAGATTTAGAAATTTTGCCTTGGACCCGAGGCTTTTACACGTTAAATCTTACTATTTTTACACACGTAAAAGTAGGCCGGTTTTCGGTAAGAAATTATAATGGTTTTCTGGTAAGTTTCTTTAAGAAGTTTGTTTTAAGATTCTTTCAAGTGGGTTTTCAGTTTATACTTCGTGAGTGAACTTACTAGCATGTTAAACCCAGAAAATCTTACGAATAACAAGATAAGTTGAGAAAAGTGTGTTCTTACCCGAAAAATGTTTGACGAACAAGTTGTGAATGAAAAATCGTGAAACTTGACTCCTAGTTCCCCATTAATCTTCTTGTGATTTTTGGTGAGATATGAGAGTAAAAGTGAAAGAAAATGCTTTCTGTTTGTGTTTGTTGTGGGGAGGGAAATGAGGGAAAGTTTTTGGTAAAGTCTTCTAAGATTTTGATCAATGAAAAGTTGGATTGTGTGTATAAGTAACTAAAATGATGATATTCTCTGGGGGAGTGTATGGAGCTGGTCTAGGGGTCCTAGACTTTGCAGACTTTTATCTTGTGTGGGCTCCCACCTTATTTCTCATTTGACTATTAATTTAATTGATTGTTTGTTTAATTAAAATTGTTACATTTTAATTTGTGTTTCCCTTGTGTTTTCGAGTGGGTTTGCGTTACGTATTGTACGTTTTGTATAAAACGTAAAGTGTTCGTATATTATTATATAGTAATAATATAATGTAAATAACTACTATTTAATTATAAAATAGATTCACGTTATTTATGAAAAGGTTTTTCCCACCAACGTCCGTATTTACTGAGTCGGGTTCCATCCGATTGAAATTGCGTAATTAAAATTTAATTACGTATGAGTGTATAATACAATATACAAAATGTTCCGTAATTAGTCCTATTTCACACTAATTACAAGTAGTAATAACCAACGATTAATTACTAATGACGGCCTAATTCGCCGGGTGTCACAGTGCACCTTGTGGAAGGTGCAACCTATTTGGACACCGGGCTAAGAACTGCAAGTCTTCCACTACGGTCGCTGACCCTGATGCACCAAGAGCATGTTACAAGTGTGGAAACATTGGACATTTTAGGAAAGAATGTCCGAAGCTGTAAAACAAGGACGATAACAACAGCAAGAAAAAGAGCGCGCGTGACGAAGTCACCATGAATAACACCGGGGAATCCGGATAGGATCTTAACATTGCTACGGGTACGTCTCTTCATAATGGCATAATTATTTCAATCTCGTTCGATAATGGATGAGTTTAGTCCATTGCACAACATCACCTCACCGACTTAGACGCTAAGTGCATAGTAAAATTAACAAACCGCTTAAGCTAATGCTAAAATTCAGAGTTAAGTTTTGAAACTAGCAAACGAACTTTTCCCGTAAGACTTAATACCCATCTAAGTCGAGATCTTCCTTCTTCTTTCTTTTGCGAACGATCATCTGAACTTCCCCCGCCTAGGCAAGTCGAATTCTAAATCAACCTTCGTTCAGGTTACCATCAACTAAGAGTATGTGAGGAGAATATCCCTAAGACTGCCTTTAGGACTCGTTACGGACATTATGAATTTTTAGTAATGCCAATTGGACTAACTAACGCCCCAGCTGTGCTCATGGACTTGATGAATAGGGTAGGTCGACCATACCTAGATAAGTTCGTGATTGTGTTAATAGATGACATACTGATTTATTCATGAAGTGAGGAAGACCACGAGCGACACTTGGAGATAATACTAAAACTACTTAAGGAGCAGAAGTTGTATGCTAAATCCTCTAAGTGCGAGTTTTGGCTTCGAGAGGTATACTTCCTTGGTCACGTGGTCAACAAAGGAGGAACCCATGTTGATCCAGCCAAAGTCGAGGCCATCAAGAAGTAAGAAGCCCCGAGAAACCCTACAGAGATACGTCGGTTTCTGGTATTAGCTGGTTACTATCAGAGGTTTAGCGAGAACTTTTCAAGGGTTGCTAAACCGTTAACCGAGCTTGACCCAGAAGGCTAAGGAGTTTGCTTGAGGAAAAGAACAAGAAGAAGTGTTCCAAACACTGAAGCATAGGCTATGCAACGCACCAATCCTGGCATTTCCGGAGGGAACGGAAGATTTTATCGTAAGTTGTGACGCGTCGTACCAAGAAATGGGTTGCGTACTAATGCAAAGGATCAAAGTTATTGCATACGCATCAAGACAACCCAAGGAGTATGAGAAGAATTACACGATGCACGACTTGGAGCTAGGAGCGGTAGTGTTTGCCCTTAATGTAGGTTCCCCGATCTTGGACCAAATCGAATCAACACAATCGGGAGGCGGAATTCAAACGATTGAATTAAGTACGTTAAACACACAACTGAATTTGGGCACCGCCTATCACCCCCCAAACCGATGGACAAAGTGAGCGGACCATTCAAACCCTGGAGGACATGTTGAGAGCATGTGTAATTGATTTTGGAAGGGACTAGGATACTCACTTGCCCTTAGTGGAGTTTTCTTATAATAATAACAGTTATCACACGAGCATAGGATGTGCACCTTTTGAGGCCTTATATGGACGTAAGTACCATTCCCCATTCTGTTGGTTGAAACAGGAGACAGACAGGTAACCAGACTCGACATTATACAAGAAACAACCGACAAAATCACGACTATCAGGGAAAGACTAAGAACTGCCAGGAGTTGACAGAAAAGTTATGCGGATAATCGAAGAAAACCCTTAGAGTTCCAAGTAAGTGATAAAGTACTTCTGAAAGCATCGCCATGGAAAGGCATGATCCGTTTTGGAAAAACGGGGAAAAACTAAACCCAAGATATGTTGGACCCTTTGTGGTAATCGAAAGGATTGGTCCAGTCGCTTAACCGACTCGAGTTGCCCCAAGAACTCAGTAACGTTCACAAGATATTCCATGTTTCCAACCTAGAGAAATATTTAACCGACGAAACGCTTATTGTTCCTCTCGACAAAATTCACATGAATGATAAACTAAACTTCGTAGAAGAGCCACTAGAAATTATGGACCACGAGGTCAAAAGATTAAA
Organism: Gnaphalium uliginosum; assembly: GCA_963930675.1. Classification (NCBI taxonomy): domain Eukaryota; kingdom Viridiplantae; phylum Streptophyta; class Magnoliopsida; order Asterales; family Asteraceae; genus Gnaphalium; species Gnaphalium uliginosum. The sequence goes on along the minus strand of OZ005686.1, from coordinate 16,947,162 downwards.
ACGAAGCAAGATACCCATTGGTAAAGTTCGGTGGAATTCACGTCGAGGTCCTGAATTTACGTGGGAACGTGAAGACTATATTCGACACAAATACCCGCACCTATTTCCAAGCAATTCGGCAACCAATGAAATGAATTGAATTTCGGGACAAAATTCTTTTCAACGGGGAGATAATGTGACAATCACCAAAAATAGATCAGGTTGATACCATACTTAAATTCATTTATATCGGAATTTCAAGCTAATACCGTTAGAAAAAGTTTCTACTGTTAATAATGTTTCCACTGCTAAGATCATTTCTCAGTTAACACTGCTTGTAACAAGTTTCTACTGCCCGCATTGATTAATACTGCTTGTGACATTCAGCTACCACTGCTAAGTAGTTAACACTGCTAGCACAAATCACCATTTCCACTGTTAGTACAAATTAGTACTGTTGTCACCGTTTCCACTGTTAGCACAAGTTTCAACTGCTAGCTCAATTACCACTGTTTCCACTGTTAGCACAAGTTTCAACTGCTAGCTCAATTACCACTGTTTCCACTGTTAGCACAAGTTTCAACTGTTAGCTCAATTACCACTGTTTGAGTTTCTACTGGTGGTCGAGTTACTACTGCTTTCATTATTACAGCTGTTTATGTTACCACTGCTAGTATAAATACCTCAGTTTCTACTGCTAGTATAACTACCTTAGTTTCCACTGCTAGTATAAGTGCCTCAGTTTCCACTGCTAGTTCAAATTACTACTGTTGACATTGTTAATACTGCTAGCACACTTCCTATTGTTAATACTGCTAGCACACTTTCTATTGTTAATATTGCTAGTACACTTTCTATTGTTAATACTGCTAACACAAATTCCACAGTTAATACTGCTAGCACGAATTACCTCCGTTTCTACTGTTGGCTCAACTACTACTGTTTCTATTGTTAAGCACCATTATTATTGTTTCAACTGTTATGTTACTACTGAGAGTCTAGTTGCTACTGCTAGTCAGTTTCTACTGGTAGGCCAAAGTTTATACGGTTAGCGCACTCATGTCACGAACAAATCGTGAATTCCTTGGTGTCAATCTACTGTTAGTGATATGCTTAAACGATTTTAAAACCAACCAAGTGTTACCCACACACCCAACAAATCATCCTGCCCGATTTAAAAGTTTTCTAAGTAGTTTAATATGAAAAGTAATCGTGCATATTCTGTAAAAAAAAAAAAAAAAAAAAAAAAAAAAAAAAACATTAATATTTGAAATAAAGATACCTGTGCACGCAAAAAGGGTTATGATTACCTCTTTCCTCTCAAAAAGTGGCCAGCAACCCTATTTCCCATAAAACCCAATCAATTAACTTACACTCCCCAAAAATCACCTCCACCTTCACCCAATCACATTCCAGGATAATAAACTTATATACTCCACCTCTTATTTTTTTGTTAACACCAGCAGAGAATTATACATTCACACTCAAAACACTCTCATCTATTCTCTCTCAAACACTCTCAACACTTGCACGGTTTTAACAAAAATACTCAGTTCACTTATCATCTTCATCCAGTATCAATCGCTCCAGAAAACCTGCTCAAACTCAACTTCCTGAGGATAGAACTTCACCACCCAAAACAATACACTCCTGGTCGAAGAGGTAATCATAAAGTGCAAGAATGTTTACATTCTATTCTCCACAACCCATTTATTTTATTTATTACTACTGTTATATTTCTTTATACTATGCGTGCATTAGGGTTTATGTATCTGAAATGTTAATATGTTTTACCAATTAAAACACACTTAAGGTTTGTTCAAATCATTTTACATACGGATTTTATCTCATGTTATGCACTTTTGGTAAAGTAAGAGAGTTGGACAACTTTCTGTCCAGATTTTTAAGCCAACTTTGGAAGGCTGTAACTCCATGAATACTTCACCAAAAGTGATGGTTCTTCTTCTAAAACTTACCTCTATATGTTATCTTCCAAACTCAATCGATTTCATATAAAAACGGTAAGAATGGGATCGTCAAATACTGGTTGAATGACAAAGAAGTGAGGCTGCCGTGCAGTGGCAGTTTTCCCCACCGGACTTGGACAACCGGATCTTCATTTATTCTTCGTAAAAATTAAGTGACTTTAAACTGGGAATAACTTGCTTTTTAACCTTTCACACAAACCAAAATCATGCACCAATGACCTAGTATTTTGAGGTGTATCAAGAGATGCCCAGAACTGTTTTAAGCTTTGCTAAAAAGAGTCACAAAACCAACAACAAAACCTGGGCAGATTCATCATTTAAAATAGTGGGTAACCAATCTGTATGAACTACTATATTAAAGCATATCACTAGACATTAATGGACACCTTGTTACTGGACTAGGTTTCGGTTAGAGAACCACTTCAGTTTACAGCTTTCTCACAGCTTTACTCGTCATACTCAGCTCACAAAGGTGAGTTCACTGTCCCCCTTTTTTTTAATTTCTGTTTTGGGGCTGAAAAGCATGAATTTACATTAAACTTTTGGTTGCACTTTTACATGTTATCAACTGTTTTTGAACTGTTTTACGCAAACTGTGGTATGTCATTATGTTAAGCTTGAGTATTCTTGTATAAAGTCCTCAGCAACTTATTCACTACTAACTAACTCGTAGCGACGAGCCGTAGATATTATGGGTAGCATGCTATTTAGGGTAGGACCATCTCTCACTCACACTTCAACGTGGGTGCATAATATCGCCTTTTACTCATGTTTGTTGAAGAACATGGAGCATTTTATTTTGGGGCAAGTTCGGTCAGATAACCGGATTAGTAGTGGTCTCAAGGCTTATACATTTCTCTCTTTATTACCACATGTTTATTTACAGAAACTTTATCAACCAAATGCTTGTTATAACTGTCCCGATTGGACAAACACAGGGATGATAGCGTTCCCGAATCAAACGGCTACACCCATACTTATGTCCCCTATTGGACACCCTTTTGGTTCAATTGTTTCAAACTTTGAACTCACCAACTATGGCCATAGTTGACCCTTTTGTTTTGACATGCTTTTCAGGAGAACGTCGGTAAGTTGGATCATGTTGTGGGCACGTGCATGGAGGCTTTTGAATTCTCAAATTCTTTTTATAAATGTCAAAATTTGGGTTAAACTATGTTGAACATGTATTCGAACTTCTTATGTAATGGATAATGGATTTGATGAATTGTTTTAATGCCTTTAAGGCCAAGCATATAATTACGGTATTATCCTATATCGTTTGTGTTGTGAATCCCTTGTCTGTTACTCCTCGTGTTTCCGCTTCAGCGGGGTGTGACACTCGGTCCTCGGTAAAATGGACAATGGGCCAGTAACCGCGGAGGAGCTAAAGTTTATGGAGGCGATCATAAGGAAAAGGAACCTGAATGTCGCCTACATTATTGTAGAGAGGTTGGGAAAAGAGAAAAAGATGAAGAAACACACGTTCTTGGGATCGGTTGTGACACGTCTACTACTAAGTATGGGAGTCTTCAAGGAAGCTTATAAGGAGGAATATACTTATCATTCTAGTTCACTACCGATTGACCTGGAATACTTCAAACTCATCCGACTGATCGATGAAAGTGAGGAGAGACAGTGCATCTGGCACAACACTCAGCAGCTTATTCCAGGATCCTTCATGACACGAAAGCGTATCAAGGTGACGGGGGCGACACAGAGCTCAGAGGCTGAGGGAGCTGATGCGCCACCATCTGAGACAGAGTTCCCACAGGGAGTAGCTGGGACATCTGAGCCGCCTATTCAGGCCGTTGTCGATTATACAGACCCAGTTACCCCGATGACTCAATATTATTTGTTGCATGCGCTTCAGGCTAGCCACACTCACTAGACCTTGCTTGCTAGGAGATTTGGTCTTCCTGATCCTGAGCCATTGCTCTACCGGTGTGGTCCACCACCACCATCGACTACATATCCGCATACCAGCACTCGCCCACAATCACCAGTCATCCCGACCACATCTAGTATAGAGAGGATCTTTTCATTAGAGAGTTCGACTCTAGCAGCACATCAGCCAACATCAGATATTGTTCCCCCGTCATAGCCCGACCAGCAGCCGGTGGCTTCTACCTCTTACCACCCGGACATGGTTTTTATGGGCACTGATGCCACTTCATTTGACACAATCGGAAAAATGGTGAACTTGGGACCAATATCTTCATCTGACATTCCTTCCGAGAACTTACTAAGAGAGGCCTATAGGACACTGCTGGAGGACGCGGGTATTACATCTGAGATCTTGAGTAGCTGGGGCCATCTGGACCCTATGGCACTTCTAGCAGTCGCACTCAAGGATATACTCATTCAGCAGAAGCTGATTACTGCTGAGGAGAATGGTCAGAGGATCTCCAGTGGACAACAGTCAGTTGCTGGGCCATCGACAATACCACAGGCAGCTCAGGCCGATGATTTACCTGACCAGGGTTCCCCCAACTCTTAGTTCATATCTATATATCTATATTTGACATTTGATATTATATTTGTTTAAACTATCATTGTCCTTATTTTTCGTATATTTTGGGATTTGATCTTTTTGATCATTTTATTATATTATTATGCTATTACTTATGTTTATTCTTGTTGTTTAATAAGTGAATGTTATATGATGAATGAGCGAGAAAAACCAATGAGATAACGCGCTATCACGCAAAATCCATACGAGTCAAAGGCAGACAAACACATTCCACATACCTGCAGACCATGGAGCATTAACATCTCATACGGAGGCACCTATCTCCCAGAACAATTCGTTTGATGCCGAGCAAATCTTCATGACAAACGGAGGAGAATAACTCACACCGACTTATCTCTTCCAATAATGACTCGTCGCGTCAATACGAAAAACGTCATCTGGGGAGTTTCTTATCCCTCTATATCTATTTGCATGATCATATTTAGCTTTGTTAAGTTTGTTAAAATATTCTATTCCCTATCCAAAGCTTATCACTAAGTGTGGGATTCCAGCCCAAAAATAAAACACTTTAGAAACATTTTCTTACATGTTCAAACTCTAAGTGTGGGATTTTACTTTTAGTAAAATCTCTACTGAAGAGAACATTAGGGACAATGTTCTTCTAAGTGTGGGATAGCAGGTATAGAATACCTTCGTTAGATTTTTTTAGTCCAAATAGTAAAACTCAGAAAATGTTTCTCAAAAACTTTCAAAATTTGAAAGCAAAATTATAAAAGTATGAGCATAATCACTTGATTATCTCTAACCTTTCCAAAGTTTTATTGTTTTTAAGAGAAACCATTTTCAAATAATAAGTAAATTATTTTAGAACCTAGGGAAATAAAGTAAAAATTTCTTAAATAACAAATGATAATCTAAGAGGGGCATCGCATGACTAGGTACATACAACCCAATCTTATTAGTAGTGAGGTACTTTGAGCCTAAAAAGCATTCATTTTAAATGCTTCACTATTTCATTTGTTGAGTGAGCCGATGCATGCACTTCTGGGTTAGAACTTGCTCCTAACATTCGCTTTGAGATCACATTGGTAAGTACCGTACGTGGTAAGGTGCAATTAGAAGACCTTGACGTTCCCTAGGATTTAAACCCCCACTTCAAAAATACCCTTCAAGCCTAAAAACCGAACGATACCCGTTGTTTGTATCGAAGATACGATTAGCAAAACCCTTGAGCCTAAACCGATTGATTTTTCAAAACCCTCATCTATTTACCTACCTCCACAAACATAACCATAAAAACTTATCTTAGAATTTCTAAGGATTGTGAAAAACATCGTTTAGAATATCCTTCTCAATTATCCTACTCTTTCGTGTTCCCCGAAAGTTATATCTCTCAAAAAGCCTGGGTGCGTAAAATTGGCACCTGATGCGAAAAATTGGCACTCTGAAAAGACTCGAAACAGTCAGAAGATAAAAAGAACATAGTTCTGAAAGGATTTTCTAAAGGAAATAAAAATATCCTTGGAAATTCTCTGGCAAAGAAATTCTGAAGAAGAAAAATAGAAATTAAATAAAGCTAAGTGCTTCAAAAGTATCATCACCTCAAGAAAAATCCGATAGAAGACAAATAGCTATCTCCGGTATATTCTAATAAGTTTTTCATGATTCTAAGAAATTTTTAAGATAAGCAAAACCCTTGCAAAAACTCACCACTATCCAATATCCGATTCTCGATCAAGCTTTAGACGATGAATGCTACATGACTGGCTATTGAGCGACCTCGATTATTTTAGAATGATAGGTAACCCGATACACTTTGAGTGAATTGAGCGACCACCTTTAGTGAGATCACCTGGTCATGTATACTCCAATATCACGAGAGTTGAAAGTATGCCTAAGAAAGTCATATGTTGGGTCTGAAAGGAATACCTTATCTTCCCTTATGTTCTTAAGATAAATTGCTTATATAAAGAAGTGGTTAGCTCTTAGAAATATTTTAACTCAACCAGTCTTAAAAATGTTTTCACGAGATGTAAAATGAGTTATTGCTTGAGAACAAGCAACGTCTAAAGTGTGGGATATTTGATGTAATGTAAAAAGTCATGTTTTTACGTACATTATTCCTCGTTATTTGAGCTATTATTTAGTGAAAACATCTTAAAATAATACTTATTTACTAAAATTCACTAAAGTGGTTCAAATACAGACGTTGTAGCAAAAATCATTGAAAACGATCAATTAACAAGCAAACCAAAGCAAATAAACTTCATCCGATTCCTCCACTAAATATTTACCTTATGATATACACATCCTAACTTATCTCATATGACTCATAGGTAATTACGAGAGAGGGAAATCAAGAATCATGCAAAACGGATAAAGAACGGAAAAGATACAACACCAGAAAATCAGCCGAACGCATTCCGAGCATCTACAAGCTACACACATCCAAAATTAATGATTTTGATGTCATTAGAAGCGTAACGGGATTTCTAGAACATAGGCGAAAGAATCAATCAAAACGGACAAGAAACGTAGAAGATACGCGCGAAACAAGCAACGAACGAAGCACCGAACAATGGGTAAAAGCCAAACGGCCTAGGGGATACCGTATATGGCCTCCCCCATACTGTATACGGCCCCTAGCATGCCGTATATGGCGTCTAGGGTTCCGTATAGCCCCCTTGGCCCTCCGTTGATGCCGTTTTTTGGTCATTTTGCGATTTCGTGCTACTCCGGGCTTGTATCTTGTGCATAAGGACTTATACGGGGTGCTAGGGACTTTTGCCTATAAATAGGGAGCCTAACCTCCCCATTTCTAATCAACCAATCCATCATTCATTCACACCACAATTCACACTCACTTATCATTTGTTTCTCTCTCTAGTTTCTCTCTCTAGAAAACTAGAGAGATTTAAATAGCCGGTTAGAGTCTAGAAGAAAGTTTTAGCTAACCAAAGTAACTCCAAAGCAAGTGGTTGAAGTATTTAGGAGTTTTCCGGCAAAGTGGCTTTTTTCTGGCGAAGCCTTGATCTCACTTCTTTCGGTCATGGATTAACTTTCTGCTCCGTTAGTTTTGTTCGTTGGGTTCTGCTGGTGCCTCCGATCTCCTGTGATTGCCTCTCTGGCTGTTCGTGCGTGCCTCCGGGTTGGTTTGATGCTGCTTTCGTTTTTTGCTTTCTTCGATCTCAATGAAAGATAAGGTCAACATAAAAAAGAAGAAGAAAGATGCTACTGATTCGGACTTGAGGATTAAGGGCGAGTTTGGGGGCTCTGGTGCGTCGGTTTTCAAGTTGGATTCGAATTCTGCAGATTGCACAGCGGCGGCCCGGCTGGAGGTTGAAGATGAGCTTGTCTACGACAGTAGGTGTGACACAAGCCGTTACTCTAACCCTAACCCTAGTTGCGACACTAGTGGTTGCGACACAAGCGTCTGCGACACTACTGGTCAGGTTAGTTGCGACACTTCTCATCTCCGTATTTCTCGCGACACTAACCTGTTTAGCGACACTTGCTCTAAGTGTCGCACACCTCCTGCCTCTGGTAGCGACACTGTTAGCAACACTACAGGCGACACTACTAGCGACACTTCCCAGTGTCGCAAGGGTATATTTCATGTTTCTCAGGGTGCAAATCCTGAAAATTTTCTTGCGAGGCGTGTTGCCCCCGCCACCCCAGCGAACTTACTGCGAAGTTCGATCCGTGCAACCCACTGTGACGATCTTGGAGTGTGGGATGAAAATTTACTTACTTCTATGCGTGGGAATCAGGTTGGGGTGCAAGACCTTGGTAAATTCCCCGATTCTCGCTCTATCTCTTTTGAAAAACCTGTTGTGGGTGCTGATGCCAGCAAGTTTGGAAATGCTGTAAGTCAGGTTGGGATTAAATATCGGTTTTCATGTCGCTTTGACTTCTATGATGTTACTGCCCGAGATGCGAAGGAGGGTCGTGAGGCTGACCTGCCAAGTCATAGGAGTGAAAAAGATGCTGATATGGTCGACAAGCAGGCGGGGGTTACCCCATCTCAAAAGGATCATGTCCCTATAACTAATCTAGATGGCTCGAGTGGTAACTCTTTCGCTACCCGTGGTTTGGATAGGCTGAAAGCGGCTACGGTTGTTGTTCAACAATCGGGCCAAAAACAACCCTTACTTGGAAGTAAGTCCTATGCTCAAGTTGCGAATCGTGTTATTAAGCAGAAGGTTAATTTCCGTGCTTTGAATGTGGAGGCTCCTGATGGTAGTGATGTGGATGTGGAGATCCCCTTGGCCACGGTTGTTGAAGCAAGTAAAAAGTACTCGAACACTCTGTACGGGTACTTCATTGGCAAGATATAAGCTTTTCCCGTGGTCCAAAATTATGTTATAAATGCCTAGAGAAAGTTCGGTATCGAGAAGGTTATGATGCATGACGCGCCACCAGCGATCGGTCAGGAATTACCCTGTTGTTGGATCGGCTACTGGCGACGTGTCGGTGTGTTTTAATATTTATAAATGTTGGGGACCTAAGTTTTACTAGGGCTATATGACCTAAAGGTTGTATAGCAGCAAGTATGACCTAGGGTCGTTCTTCAAAATCAACTGTATTGTGAAACAGAGAAATCAGGATGTTCAATCTATCTAGTGAAGGTGTTTTGAAAATATTTGGGAGTTGGTTTTGGTTTGTTTTCTATGTTTTACTACTAATTAATACTAGACGATAAAATAGAATAGGGTTAGCAGTCAGGATAGAGGGGGTGTTTGTTGTGACTTCGTTAACCTTGCTTTAGGATGATGTTTTAGTTTAAGTCATGAAAACGTCTTTATAAAGATTTGTATTTTATTTGTTTTAGGTATTTATGGTGTAAACACAAGCACCCTACTGATTGATTGCTCAATCAGTATGTCACTGAGTAACTAGGCTATCGTGATTCTGATCAGAGGAGGCTGCTCAACTCTCAACACTGCCCTGTTACATAACAATGACCCTTTATTGAAATACGAAGATTCCTGGGTGCATGAATAGAGTAACAGACCCACTAACAGTCCGACCGTTCTTAACTCCACAGTGATACTTAATTGAATACAACATTTAAGATTAAGACTTGGTTGGTGTTTGATTACTTTCCATCCATGGTTTTGTAGAATCCAGGGGTGATAGACAAATTTGGAATACTAGATGATTCCTCGTCTTCCTTTCTGGATTTATAAACTAAGTTTGTATTTTAGATCAGAGATTCTCCACTTATGATTTAAACCAACCCTCACTTTTATTTAACCAATAAATCCCTAGTTTATTCAGAGTGTACAATACTTGTTTAAAACAGCATTTCCACGGCTTCAAAACCAGACCATGTTATTCTAAAACAGATATTTAATTCAAAGGTTATTCACGGTGTACAATACTTGGTTAGTATTTCCACAGCTTCAAATCCAAAACACAGATAATTAATTACCCCTGATATGACTTCTTATCAAAAAGGGTTTTAACCACGTTTATTGGTGGAAAGACATTACTTGATATTGCGGTTTAAAATCGTAGACGGAATGTGTAATCAAAGCACCGAGTTTTCATTTATAATTAGAATAGTTTGGAACATTATTCCACAACGGATTGTGCCCATGGCTTTTCATAGCTTCCACGTTCTGTACTACACACATTGGTGTTTCCAGCGCTATACCAATGATAAGCCGTTTTACGTTACTTACTTTTGTTGCTTTATACGACTAACTACATCACAACAAATACACAATATAACTACTCACTAATCATGGCAAATAATCCTAAATCTAGCATAATAACAATAATAACATGTATTATAATAGATAAGGAAAGATATAACCGTAAATAGCGCGTAGTTTGAATATATGCTGAAAGATTACAACGAGCGGAACTTCCGAATATCTTTTACAATATTACAATAATAACCCCTCCAAGTATCTTCAACAATATTACAATAAAGCCCCTCCGTTAGTCTTGGTTAAATATTAATCAAGAACTAACTGACTACTAACCCTAACTAGCTAACTCTAGAGAGAGAACCTAGAGATAGAAAGAGTATGTGAGAGAGAGTGTGAATGAGAGAATGAGGTGAAGAGGCGTGTGGAATGAGGTGAGGGAGGTCATCTATTTACAGGAAAGCCTCAAAGCCTTTGTACAAGCCCTAAATCACAAAATACAAGCACAAACAAGCACCAAACAAACCTAAAACCAATAAATGGCATCAAGGGGGCCGTATACGGCACCCTAGAGGCCGTATACGACATCCAAGGGGCCGTATACGGTATCCCTAGGGCCGTATACGGCAAGGCGGAGGTCGTTTGCCATTTTCCCGTTGTTCGGTACTTCGTTCGTTGCTTGTTACGCGCGTATCTTCTTCGTTTCTTGTTCGTTTGCTTGATTCTTTCGCCTACGATCTCAAAATTCCGTTATGCTTCTAATGATACCAAAATCATGTATTTTGGATGTGTGTAGCTCATACGTGCTCGGAATGCGTTCGGTTTATCTCATATGCCGTATCTTTTCCGTCCCTTATCCGTTTTGCTTGATTCTTGATTCCTTGATCTCGTAATCACCTATGGAATCATATAAGGTTAGTTAGGAAGTTTATCTCATGGGATAAATAAAAGTGTAAGAATCAGGTGAAGTTTATTTGCTTCGTTTTGCATGTGATTTGAACGTTTTTAGGGATTTTTGTTGCAACGTCTATATTTGAACCACTTTAGTGAATTTTAGTAAATAAACATTGATTTAAGATGTTTTCACTAGTTAATAGCTCAAATAGCGAGGAATAATGTTCGTAAAAACATGACTTTTTACGTTACATCAATGCACTTCATGGGCTTCTTCTTTTTCAAATTCTCTTCGGAGCATGGTTTGAATGAGGTTCTTGAAGGGGGCCCTTGGATGATCAGACTGGTCCCTATTATGAGACGGCAGACTATATAAACTTCCTAAGGGTTGGTCCTTTTCTGAGGTGGCAAGCACTCCCAGGGCCTCTTGTTTCCATGGTTAGTCTAGCATCATGGAATATTAGGGGTTTGAACCGTGGCCCCAAGCAAAATGAGGTTCAGCAGGTGGTTAGTGATAACAAGTTGTGCATCTATGCCATCTTGGAGTCCCATGTTCATGTTTCTAATCTCACGCGCATCTGTTCTAAGGTATTTAGGAGGTGGAGTTGGACGTCTAACTCCTCTAGGAGTGTTAGTGGCTCTCGCATTATTCTTGGCTGGGATCCTGACCGGGTCGACCTTATGATCATTTCCTTCACGGATCAGGTCATGCACTGTCAGGTTCGGGTGCGGGATAGGGATCAGCCTTTCTACTGTTCCGTCATTTATGCGGGTAATTCTTATTCCCATAGAAGGGAGCTATGGGATAATCTTCGTCTGCATAGCAGATTTGTCTGTGTTAATCCTTGGACGGTATTGGGCGATTTTAATGCCATTCTTAATCTGGAAGATTCTTCTTCTAGTTCTTCTAGGCGCTCTACCTCTATGCGCGAGTTCAGGGAGTGTGTGGAAGATATTGGGATTGTTGATGTGCAGGCCTCGGGGCTCCACTTCACTTGGAATCAACGGCCTCAGTCTGACTCGGGTATCTTGAGGAAGATTGATCCTATCATGTGTAATGGACAGTTCTTGGGTGCCTTCCCTGGGGCCCGTGCTTTATTTCAGCCATACAGAATTTCTGACCAATCTCCTGCTGTTCTTACTCTCCTTGTGACTCGAAAGCCTCGTGTTAAGCCCTTTAAATTCTATAATCTGCTTGCTCATAAGCCTGAATTTAAAGATATTGTTATTGATGCGTGGAAGGAGGAGATTGAGAGTCACGCTATGTTTCGGATTACCGGAGGTTGAAGAGACTATAAGAAGGTTGTTAAGCTTCGTGCTGAATTGGACGAAGCTCAGAAAGCTCTTGACTCTAATCCCGACTCTCCTGCTCTGAGAGAGGAGGAGAGTCTCTACATTCGTGCTTTCATTGCGGCGGTCATTGATGAGGAACGATTCCTGAAGCAGAAGGCGAAGATTGAATGGCTTCGGGTGGGGGATTGCAACTCCAAGTTTTTTCATAATGTTTTAAAGGAAAAAGCGAATAGCGGTCTGATTGAACATGTGCATGACTCGAATGATGTTGTTCATGAAGGAGACTCGGTGCTTATGACCTTTGTTGACCATTACCAGAAGTTTTTGGGTTGTGCTGGTGATGCTTTGCCGCTGGATAGCTAGTGGCTTTTCTCCCACAAGCTCTCGAGATCCAAGGCTGATTCGATGATTCGTCCTGTTACTAAGGATGAAGTTCGGGCGGCCTTGTTTTCTATTGGTGACTGTAAGTCCCCGGGCCCAAATGGTTACTCGGCATCTTTCTTCAAACGGTCGTGGGACACTATTGGTGATGACTAGTTCTTTGTGGTTCGGGATTTTTTTGTTAATGGCCAGATCTTAGAAGAAATCAACCATACTGTTATTGCCCTCATCCCGAAAGTTTCCTCCCCTTGTCGTATTTAATGATTTTCAGCCTATTTCCTTGTGTAATGTCCAGTATAAGTGCATCAGCAAGTTGATCACTAGTCGGATCAAGGATGGGCTGGAGGATATTGTGAGCGACAATCAGTCTGCTTTCATTCCTGGCAGGAGCATTTCTGATAACATTCTCTTAACTCAGGAGCTTATGAGGTTTTACCACCTTAATCATGGAGTTGCTCGTTGCGCTTTCAAGGGTGACATTCAAAAAGCTTATGATACGGTGGATTGGGGCTTTCTTCGGACTATCTTATATGGCTTTGGCTTCCACCCTGTTATGGTCAATCTAATCATGACTTGTGTGTCTAGCACGTCCTTCTCCCTGAGTATTAATGGAGGTGTTCATGGTTTCTTTAAAGGCAAAAGGGGTCTGCGGCAAGGGGATCCAATGTCTCCCTATATCTTTACCCTTGTGATGGAGGTGCTGACCTTGCTTATTCGGAGGAAGGTAGATGGATCTAATTTCTTTAAATACCATGCGAAATGTGAAAATCTTGGTCTTGTAAACCTGTGTTTTGCAGATGACTTGTTTCTTTTTGCGCATGGGGATCTGGGTTCTGCCACGGTGATCCATTCTGCCCTTAAGGAATTAAAAGAAGTTTCGGGCTTGGTTCCTAGTATCCCGAAGAGTACTGCTTTCTTTTGTAATGTTCCCGGTTTTGTCCGGCAGAGTATCCTCCATATCATGCCTTTCGAGGAAGGTATCCTTCTGGTTCGTTATCTCGGGGTTCCCCTTATCTCTTTGAGGCTCGTCAAGTCTGATTGTAAAGTTCTGGTGGAGAAGGTTCAAAATAGGATTGGGGATTGGAAGAATAAGACTCTTTCCTTTGCTGGTCGTGTCCAACTAATTTCTTCTGTTCTTGCTTCTCTTCATGGGTATTGGGCGTCTATGTTTATTCTCCCTGTCTCTACAATTGGGGATATTGAGAAGCTTATGAGGGGTTTCTTGTGGTGCCAAGGCCCGATGAAGGCCGGTAAAGCAAAGGTAGCTTGGGAGGATATCTGTCATCCGAAGCTTGAAGGTGGCTTGGGGATCCGTCGCTTGAGTGAGTGAAATGTCTCTCTTATGGCCACCCACATTTGGAGCATCCTTTCTAGAAAGGATTCCATCTGGGTCAGATGGGTGTATGCTTATAAACTGCGTGATCGCAGCTTTTTGGATGTCCATACTCAGCGCAGTATGAGCTGGGGTTGGCGGAGCCTGTTACGCATTAGGAATGTCGTTCGACCGTATTGTTGGTATAAGATCGGTAATGGGAGGACTGTTTCAGTTTGGTATGACACTTGGTGTAACCAATGTCCTATTGCCCGTGTTTTCTCTGGTCAACGTGATATTACGCGCCCGGGCTTCTCGACCTCTGACTCTGTTGCTGATCTCATTGAGGGTGACTATTAGAGATGGCCGGTGGAATGGCTCCAGAGGTACCCTTCTCTTTCTAAGATTAAGGTCCCTCCTCTCTCTTCTCAGCCTGACAAGTTATTATGGCGCAATTCGGCTGGCTATTTTTTCGAATTTCGGGTTGATCAAGTCTGGGATTCTATTCGGCCGAGAGGGAGCGTGGTGGAATGGGCTCCTGTTGTGTGGTTCTCTCATTGCATTCCTAGGCATGCCTTTCATTTGTGGCTCGTCTTACGAGGCAGACTGAACACCCAAGACCGTCTAAGGCAGTGGGATGTCGATCCTTCTGTTGATTTAGCCTTGCTTCGTTGTCTGCTTTGTGGCTCTTGCTAGGACTCTCATGCCTACCTCTTCTTTGAATGCTCCTTCTCCTCACAGGTTTGGTTCAGGGTTTTTAGTCATGCGCAGCTGCAGATTGTGTCTGATAGGCTTGATGATTTTATGCCTTCTTTCTTATCTGCTACGGGTCCGAAAAATATTGACCATGTTGTGTCTCGCTTGGTGCTTGCTGCTTCGGCTTTCTTCATTTGGCAAGAACGTAACTTTCGGCTCTTCGACAAAGGCAAGAGGTCTTGTAGGGAGGTGGCTGATGTTATCAGCAATACGATTAGGCTGAAGTTGGTCTCCTTTCCTTTCAGACCTTCGTTTCGTGCTCTCCGTGCCAAGGAGAGATGGAAGATCCCGAAAGGGGTGTGTTCTTCGTCTAGTTGATCTTCTTCATGCGTGTGCAGTGGATCATTGCTTGGCTAGAGTTTGTTCGTTGGTGTCTAATGGTTGGGCTTATAGCTGGTTGTCATATACAAGGCATGTCTTGTGTATGCACTTAGTCTTTCATTTTTGTTAGATTAAGTCTTGTGGTGCTACCACAATTATTGTATTTGTAACGCTTATCATTTGTTTTTATAATATTTGCCGAGGTAATTTTTCCCCTTTAACAAAAAAAGAAGAAGAAAGTTTTAGCTTGGTAATCTCATTGTAACGGCTTGTCAAGTTCAGACTATTGTAATCCTCAGTATTACGCTGCTTAATTCCCGGTGATATCTATTTCTCTCTCTACTTTTATAATGTCTGCTTTGCATGTTATTTCAGTATATGTTTTGATTATTGCCATGGTAATTACTTAGCTTAGTAATGTGATTGTTGAAATGTAGATATTAGGAGTGGGGATGATGTTAAATTAATATTTTAATCATGTACGATTGAAAATTGTTATTCTGTGTATTCGGTTAAACTTATCCTGAACTTAAACCTAATTTCCCATTCACCCTTTCCAGTTTTTCACGTGACTATTGCCTTAGTTAGAATCTGATCAATCCTAGTTACGAATATATAAGTTATCTATGTTACAGTATGAAGCTATGAGATCTCCGTAAAACGGCCCTATACTTAGTATAGCGTTGGAAATACCTCTAGTAGAGTACAAATACGTGGAAGCTAAGGAAATGTCGTAGGTCCATCTCATCGTGAATTACCTAGAATTTACCCTTCTAGAACATGGCCTAGGGAACATAAAGCTGTGGAAATGCTTATCGCATTGTACACCGTGAGTAGACCTAGGGATGAACGACTGATGGCAAAGGAGGGTTTATTTCATGACAGAAGTATTTGTGCTTACAATAATTGAATACGGAGTTCTGAAATGAAAGCAAAGACTCGGCTGTAGTATCAGATGCTTAAACAGCTTAACTCCACATAACCGATAGTTTAACATACATAGAATACAATTAGTCTTAGTTTTGATAAAATCAATTAGACATAGGTGTTAAGAAAGGTCAGATGGATAAATTACGGTCTGTTGCCTCATTCCTGCACCCCAGATGCAATCATCCTTAGAGGGTCACTTGGTCTCTTAAAGACAGTGAGGGGGGGTTACAAAACAGCCTGGTCTGATCAGAATCACGATAACCTAGAAGTTAGTGACATATGATTTTAGAACTAGACTAAAAACACAGGGTTCTAGTGTTTACACCAAATGCCTGTTTGTTTCTCAACAAGGAAGATCTCCAATTAACTTTATAATGAACATAATCCCGAAATTCTAATTATCGAAGTTTCACTCTACCTGTCTACTAAACATCTATCACACTTTCAGTTATTTATTTTATGCAATTAGATAATTTAGAAAATCAAAAAAAAAAAAAAAAAAAAAAACCTACCTATCTTTCAAATCCATCCTATTAAAGTGAACTTATCTTAGGTAGTCCAATTCAATTCAATTTGTTCCGATTTTAAGAGCGACACTCGAGTTATACTTACTACTTACTCACAAAGGTAGGTAGTACTTGTAGTTTAAGCCCCAGCTCATATAAATATTAAAACAACCATTGGTGATGCCGCCAGCGGACGGTACGACGACCAGGAAGTCAATTCCCGACCCGACCGCCGGTGGCACATCAGTGGGCTGGTTTAAATCATAAATGGAGAATCTTTGATCTAAGATACAAACTTAGTTTATAAATCCAGAAATGAAGATGAGGAATCATCGAGTATTCTAAATTTGTCTATCACCCCTGGATTCTACAAAACCATTGATGGAAAGTAATCAAACACCAACCAAGTCTTAAACTTAAATGTTTTATTCAATTAAGTATCACTGTGGTGTTAAGAATGGTCAGATTGTTAATGGGTCTGTTACTCTATTCATGCACCCAGGAATCTTCGTATTCCAGAAAAGGGTTACTATTCCGTAACAGGGCAGTGTTGAGAGTTGAGCAGCCTCCTCCGATCAGAATCATGATAGCCTAGTTACTCAGTGACATACTGAGTGAGCAATCAATCAGTAGGGTGCTAGTGTTTACACCACAAATGCTTAAAGCAAATAAAATACAAATCTTTAAAAAGACGTTTTCATAACTTAAACTAAAACATCATCCCAAAGCAACGCTAATGAAGTCATAACAAGCACCCCCTCTATCCTGACTGCTATCCCTATATTTTATTTTATTGCGTGATTTTAATTAGTAGTATAACTTAGAAAACAAATCAAAACCAACTCCCAACTATTTTCAAAACCCTTTCCCTAGCTAGATATGGACATCTCGATTACTCTGTTTCACAATACAGTTGATTTTGAAGAACGACCTTAGGTCATACTTGCTGCTATACAACCTTTAGGTCATATAGCCCTAGTAAAACTTAAGTCCCCAGCATTTATAAATATTAAAACACAGCGACACGTCGTCATTAACCGGTCCAACGACAGGGTAATTCCTGACCGCCGCTGGTGGCGCTTCAAGTTTTTGGCGCCGCTGCCGGGGAATCAACTGTAAGACTCAGAGGCGTCATGATAGACTTTCTTTTTAGTGAACCTTTAGGATGGTTTTCCCTTCTTAAACCCCTAAAAATTCTTTCAACCTTTCCTTTCCCTTACCCCGATGACGAAATCCACCCATCCAACGACAAAAGAAATTACCTACCTACAAACCATTGACAACCGCACGCATCACTCTCGCCGATAGCAACAAACCCTGGATAGAAGTTCGAGGAGGAATAATACACTACCCAGACATTGAAGGAGCATCATTCGAACTCAAATACGACGTAGGCAGCTGATCCTGAATCGCTGCCAATTCAACGGACTTCCAAACGATGACCCCAACTTCCATCTTAATAAATTCATCAACTTTTTCAACTCTTTCAAGCAAAATGGGGTTGAGCAAGATATTATCCGCTTATATCTGTTCCCCGACTCTCTTTCTCTGCACGCGCAAACTTGGTTTGAGGAATTAGAGACCGACTCTATCACCTCATGGGCGGAAATGGAAACTAAGTTCCTAACAAAGTACTTTCCCCCATCCAAACAAATCAACCTTAAGAAGGACATCGTGAACTTTCAACAGTCTCACGATGAATCAATCTACAGTGCATGGGAAAGATTTAAGAGTTTACTTAGAAGATGTCCTAACCACCAAATCGATCGATCAACCCAGTTATGCACCTTTTATAACGGTCTCGCGCCTCACCACAAGCCAACGCTCGACACCGCTGCTCGAGGCAACTTCACGCTTTGCACGGACAACGAAGCTTGGAATCTAATAGAGAATATGACCATGCATCATAACGATTAGAACACCGATGAGCATTCCTCATCATTGGCACCGCTTGCCGCTTCCAATCCCTTGCAAACTGAGGCGATCAGATCCCTTACGGAAAATATCGGAACCCTAACTGAGGAAATAGGAATGCTAAAGAAACCACCTCAATAGATCTACCAAATTTATATCTACCATATTTAGTCCTGCCTGAACTGTACCAATTCACAAGTTGATAACGAGAACCCTGTTGATGGCACGGCCTCCTACGACCAGTTCTGAACTCATCCACGTTCACCTGACTATACTCGAATCTCACCAGCAAGAGTCAGACCTAACCAATACCCACCAATTCAACCACCATACCAATCCCAATACCCAATCCACCCACAACAACCTCTACTTAGTTACAATCAACCACCTGTACCTTACGAACCTACCAGGCCAGACGAGTCCCTCACACAAATCATCCAACAGATTACGGCTAGGCAAGACCAAGTTGATTTCTTCTTAAGAGAGCAACTGTCCTTACTGAATAGTCTTGCGACCCAAGTAGGTCTACAAGCCGAACGTATCGACACCAGGTCACAGGGAAGTCTGCCTAGTAACACCTTCCATAATCCACATACCGAAGAAGCCAACCAAGTAACCAACCAAGACTCCAAAGTGGCACCAAACCAACCTTCAGTTCTTTCTCCGATGAAAGAACAATCCCTTGTCGCTGGAACAGTTGGGAAAGAGTCTACTCCAAAGGTAAGCCTACCATTTCCAGGGCGTCTCAAGCAGCAACATGATAAGGTCAAAGCTTTCAAGTATAACAAATATGTTAAGAGACTCCTATCAACCAAAGATAAGGTATGCGAAGTGCTTAATATCCCGCTGAACGCCAAGTGTTCAGCTGTCATTCAAAATAGTATGCCGGAATAACTAGGAGATACCGTACGTTTTACCCTTCCTTGCTCCATCAACCAATCTGGTGATATTGGCTCTCTAGCCGATCTAAGAGCAAGTATCAACCTAATGCCACATACTTTATTTAAAAGACTAGAATTAGGAAACCTAAAATCCACCAAAATGAGCATCCAGCTAGCTGACCAATTCATTAGATATCCTAA
Organism: Gnaphalium uliginosum; assembly: GCA_963930675.1. NCBI lineage: Eukaryota > Viridiplantae > Streptophyta > Magnoliopsida > Asterales > Asteraceae > Gnaphalium > Gnaphalium uliginosum. Next base: position 16,927,679 of record OZ005686.1, on the reverse strand, counting down.
GGGAATAACTGCGAACATCATGGTTAAAATCGACAAGTTCTTTTTTCCAACTGACTTTGTGGTAATGGATATTCAGGAAGATATAAACATCCCAATAATCCTAGGTAGACCATTTATGAACACAGCTAGAGCATTCATCGATGTCTACTCTCCGACTATCAGCTTACGCGCTCACGGAGAAAGAGTCACATTCACGATCGGTCAGACGGATTGCGCTTCAATGGAGAATGCTGAGCTATATACTCTCTCTATTAGCCAAGTCACATCAGATGACCAAACCTCTGATCCTCCAGAACCGCCTGATTCACGAGCATTATCTCCAGAAATTGTCTGCATTCCTATCGTCTCTACTCATAAACAAATGATTTATGTGATAGATAAATATGATAACGATCCTTAAATCATAATAGCAGCTATTAGAAGTTCCACCAATGACTACTCTCTACACCAAAGATGGCTAATAGCAGTTATTGAGGCGGCGTCCACTATCCAGATCACTTGCAACGGAACCCAAGATCCGCTTCACCTTAGATATTGCATCAGAACATTCGCTGAGGCACTTAAAATCTCAATTGAGCGAAGAAAGGAGTGACGCAAAAGAATTATACCTCTACATTGAACAGAGACAAATACACCGCAAGATGTGTGATGCTCTCATGGGTTCTGCATTTCCTTATTCATCAAGACAAAGGGAGATGTTGAGTGATATCAGAGCACATATCGAAGAAACTACTGGGAACCCTAGTAGTTACGCTAACATCAAGGTAATAAGCAATCTTCGGGCATTCCATGATTTACTGGGTGGAAAAGATCACCCGAGTGCCAAAGAAAGCAAACGATTTATCATCAAGTCTACTTTAGAACATTATATCAAATTGATAATCGAAAAGCTTAGGTTACTCACTGTGAACGAAAGAAGGCTTAATCACCCCGTCATTATTAAAGATACATCATCACTCGATGTTGCCACTTATGTGACAGATCGATTACATGAAGTATTAAATGAAGAAAGCGCCAATAAAGCGGAGTTTATCTTTCACGCAGGATATCTCAAGATATTCAACAGATTGATCTCTATCTTCACAAACTCCGTCTTTCCTTTCACTCATCATCAGCACAAGCTAATCAAAAGCTTGTGCAAATCTACAACTGCGTTTGGAGGACATCCTCACACTAAAGAATTCAAAGATCTGAAGTTGAAATTTCTGGCATTTATGGACTCCATTAAACTGAAGCATCCGAGTAGAGAAGATATCAAGACAAGCACAACCACGATGACCGACCCTAACGGGCCAGTCACTAAAGCGGTTGACTACATCACCCACGGATTGCTAAATCTCTCCAGAACTGCTTCAGACCACTTTCGAAGCTTTAAAGTGGATACCATGGAACCCACATATCTAATCTCGACCATGGTCTCTCACTTCCTTAGGATCTATCCTCTGCGGTGTACTTTCCCACAACCCAGGGCACATAATGTCACCAACACTCCTCCTGGGAACTCCTTCCCCAACACCTTACCTCGGAGGAGTAAAGTCGAGCTCTCGACTCTAACAACAGCGCTTCTCAGGAAGCAACCCGTGAAATAAAACGTATTGAGAAGATGTGTGTTAATAAGTGAAGAATATCTCCAACTATCCTTCACACTTGGATGTGCCCACAATAATTTCCAAAACCTTTATGATTACAACTCATTTTTGCAAACCAACCACTAGTCTCGGAAAAATAGGAAATAATTTTGAAAATGCTAATTCATGTGTTTCGAGCATTTGAGGTACTTGCATACTACTTTTATGCATTATGCTCGAACTCGTTTAAAAACACATGTTTTACAATGTTTAATTTGTAATAGAAAATATCTTTTCACATTCTAAGACAGTAATTTCTCTTTTCATTACAAAAATATTGAGTTTGTAAAAAGGGTACATCCAATGTGTTCACACGTAATAGATTAATTCACAAGGAAATTTATGATGACAATGAGATGAATAGAACAGTAGCAAGTCAATTGAAGCCAAGCAGATCTTCATGAAAAGTGCAAAAATAAATTTTGGCAACACCTGTTTTCAGCGCAATTTCAGACTCTCAGATTCAATGCAACTCGATATTTGGGGAGTGTCCTTACCCTTTATCCGTTTATTATTATTCTATTTTGCTTTGTTTGTTAAAAATAATAGTAGTCTATACCATATCCTAAGCTTATCACTAAGTGTGGGATTCCAGCCTAAAAAAAAACACTTGAAAAACATTTTCTTACATGTTCAAACTCTAAGTGTGGGATTTTACTTCTAGCAAAATCTCTACTGAAGAGAACATTAGGGAAAATGTTCTTCTAAGTGTGGGATAGCAGGTATAAAATACCTTAGATTTTTATGTCCAAATAGAAAAACTCAGAAAATGTTCCTCAAATTTTTCAAAATTTTTGAAGAAAATTAAAAGTATGAGCTAAATCACTTGATTAACTCTAATATTTTTGAGTTTTAATATTTTTTAGAGGAGCTTCTTTCAAATATGAATGAGTTATTTCATATTTTAGGGAAAATAAGGTAGAAATTTCTTAAGCAAGAAATGATAATCTAAGAGGGGCATCACATGACTAGGTACATACAATCCAATCTTATTTGCAGTGAGGTATTTTTGAGCCTAATTAAGAATTCATTTTAAATGCTTCACAATTTCATTTGTTGTGCGTGCCGATGCATGTGCTTTTGAATTAGAACTTGCTCCTGACATACGCTTCGAGATCATATTGGTGAGTACCGTACGCGGTACAGGTACAATTAGAGGACCTTGACATTCCCTAGGACATAAACCCTATTTTAGCCTACTTTTCAAGCCTAAAACCGACCGATACTTATTTTTAGTATCGATGACACGATTAGTAAAACCATTTGAGCATAACCGATATATCTTTCGACAAAACCCTCATCATTTAAACCTACTTCCACAAATAACCCCCAAAACTTATCTTAGAATTTCCGAAGTTGTGAAAATTATCTTTTAGAATATCCTTTTCATTTATCGTACTCTTTTGTGATCCCCAAAAGTTATCTCTCTCAAAAAGCTTTGGTGTGTAAAATTGGCACCCTAACAAAGGCGAGAGAGCAATGGTGCAAAAAATTGGCACCCCGAAAAGAATAGAAATGGTCAAAGATAAAAAAAATATATTTCTGAAAGAATTTTCTAAAGGAAATAAAAATATCCTTGAAAATTCTCTTGCAAAGAAATTCTGAAAAAGAAAAAAAAAAAAAGAAGAACAGAAAAGAAAAATAGATCCCAACAAATAAAGCTAAGTGCTTCAAAAGTATCATCCCACCAAGAAAAATCCGATAGATGCCAAATAGCTATCAAATCTCCGTTCCATTCTAAAATAAGTTTTTCATGATCTTAGAAGTTTTTAAGATAAGCAAATCCCTTGCAACCAAAAACTCACCACTATCCATACCCCTTAACCCTCACTTATCACTACAACCCTCTTGAATGTCTTGGGATAATTAGCACCGTCCTCACCTAAGTGGTGGAGATCCGATTCTCGATCAAGCTTATGACGATGAGTGTTGCATGACTGGCTTCTCGAGCGATTTCATTGTCTAGAATAATAGGTAAATCGATACACTAAGAAAATCATTTCTTGTTTCTGAGAGGATCACCTTATCTCTCCTTATATTCTTGAAATAACTTGCTTATATGAGGAAGTGGTAACTTCCTGACGTGCCTCCGCCCGACGGTCGTTGTTGATTCGGGAAAGGCACGTATGGGGTTTGTTGGGGACCTAAGTTTAACTAAAGCAATAGCAGTAGTATGACCTAGGGTCATTCTTTGAAGCTAATCGTATTGTGAAACTGAGATGTCGGGAAGAACGATTCAATTTATTGATGGGTTTTGAAAATAGTTTGAGTGGGGGTTTTTGTTCTTAGGTCCGAAATAAAAATTAACTAACTAAACAGTAACTGAATTGAATAGATTTGAATCAGTATGGATAGAAGTGTTTGTTGTGATTTTATTAGCTTATACGTGGGATGATGTTTTTAGGGTTTAAGTATGAAAGCGTCTCTAAGTATTTGTATCTTACCTGACTTATATGTTCGTAGTGTAAACACTAGCACCCTACTGTTCGGATATCGAAACAGTATGTCACTGAATACTAGGCTATCGTGAATCTGATCAGATCAGGTTGCTTTAAACCCCCCTCACTGTCTCTAAGAGACTAAGTGACCCTCTTTGGATATATATATCCGGGGTGCAGGAATGAGGCAGCAGACCGCAATTTATCTTCTGACCTTTCTTAACACTACAAGGACATCTAAGCTAGGGAAGGCATTTAAGAGTAAGACGACATTTTGGTGACTGCTAAACTTGCATTAATGGCAATGGCTTATTCTAGAGCAGGTAAATAACCAGGATGTGACACAGTCTTCAACCTTTGGCTTTTCCCTGGCTTCCACGTATTTGTACTACACAGGAGGGTGGTTCTAACACTATACCAAGTATTCAGCCAATTTACGGTCTTTCGAGTACCACATACTTTTCGGTCACCCTAGAATCAATAATCCTACGTTTGTATTACAGTTCAATCATATATGATAATTAAACATCCCGTTCACTTTATATTTGTAACACCCAATAAATCCTTTGATTGATTCACGGGTACTATACAATAGATTTAGACAGTATATCCACAGTTACAAAATCAGACCATGCTTTTACGAAAATATAGATAGGTAATTATCGTTTGATCAAGGTTCGCCCTCTTTGTCATAAAGGTTTTAACCACATTTATTGGAAGAAAGACGATAGTTTAATTTATAATCATAAATCTAAAGTTAAACAGCACGCCAAGTTTTCAACTGTATATTAAAGTAACATCACCCCAAATATTAACAAGCTAACTACATCACAACAAGCACATAAGCGAACTACTCACTAAGCATGGCTACAAATCCTAAATCTAGCATAATAACAATAGCAAGCATCATTAAGATATAAGGATAGATATAACCGTGACTAATGCATAGATTGAATAGATGTTGAAATATTACTCGAACAGAATTCCGAAATATATTTAACAATATTACAAAAGATCCCTCCAATTATTCCAATAATATTACAAAGCTACCCCTCCTTTAGTCTTAGTTAAATATTAATCAAGAACTAACTAAAAATAACCTAAACCTCTAACTACTTAACTCTAGAGAGAGAAAGTAGAGAGAGTGTGTGTGTGAGAGAGAAAGGTGTGAAGAATGAGAGTGAAGGGATGATTGAAATGAGGAATAAGAGGTTGGTATTTATAGGCAAAGCCTCAAATCCCTTGTACATGTTCCAAAGCAAAAAATAAAAGCAAAAACAAGTACCAAACTACCCGAAAACTAAAAAATGGCATCAACAGAGAGGGCAAGGGCCATATACGGCACCTCTAGGGGCCGTATACGGTATCAAGGGGGCCGTATATGGTATCCCTAGGGCCGTTTGGTGTTTTGCCCGTTATTCGGTACTTCGTTCATTGCTTGTTTCAGCCGTATCTTCTTCGTTACTTGTCCGTTTAACTTGACTCTTTCGCCTATGATCTCGTAATTCCGTTACGCTTCTAATGATATCAAAATTAGGTATTTTGGATGTCTATAGCTTATACGTGCTTAGAATACGTTTGGTTGATCTTTAGATGCTGTAACTCCTTCCTTTCTTATCCGTTTCGCTTGATTCTTGATTCTTCCAACTCATAATTACCTATGAATCATAAAACAGTGGTTAGGAAGTGTATATCATAAGGTAAATAAAAGTGGAGGAATCAGGCGAAGATTATTCGCTTTGTTTTGCATGTTATTTGGACGTTTATAGTGATTTTTGTTGCAACATCTATATTTGAACTACTTTTGTGTTTTTCAGTAAATAAACATTGATTTAAGATATTTTCACTGATTATTAACTCAAATAGCGAGGACTACTGTATGTAAAAATATGACTTTTTACGTTATATCACTTTCTTAGGATCTATCCTTCGCGGTATACTTTCCCACAACCCAGGGCACATAATGTCACCGTCACTCACCCCGGGAGGTCCATCCATATCACCTAATCGGAAGAGTAAAGTCGAGCTCTCGACTATAGCAACAACGCTCTCAGGAGGCAACCCGTGGAATAAGACGCATTGAAAAGATGTGTGTTAATAAGTGAAGAAAATCTCCGACTATCCTTCACACTTGGACGTGCCCATAATAATTTCCAAAAATTTTATGATTACAACTAATTTTTGCAAACCAACCAATGGTCTCACAATAATAGGAAATAACTTTGATAATGTTAATTCATGTGTTTCAAGCATTTGAAGTACTTGCATACTACTTTTATGCATTATGCTCGAACTCGTATAAAAACACATATTTTACAATATTAATTTGTAATAGAAAACATCTTTTCATATTCTGAGGCAGTGATTTCTCTTTTCATTGCAAAAATACTGAGTTTGTAAAAAGGGTATATCCAATGTCTTCACAAATGCGAGATTAATTCACAAAAGAGTTATGATGACAATGCGATGAATAAAACAGTAGAAAGTCGCTTGAAGCCGAGCCGATCTTCATGAAAAGTGCAGAAAAAGATTTTGGCAACACCTATTTTCAGCACAATTTCAGACTCTCGGCTTCAATGCAGCTCGCTATTTGGGGAGTGTCCTTACCCTTTATCCGCTTATTATTGTTCTATTTTACTTTGCATGTATGTCAAATAATAAAAGTAGGTTATACCCTATCCTAAGCTTATAACTAAGTGTGGGATTTCAGCGCAAAAACAAACACCTGAGAAACCTTTTTTACATGTTCAAACTCTAAGTGTGAGATTTTACTTCTAGTACAATCTCTACTGAAGATACATCATCACTCGATGTTGCCACTTATGTGGGGAGTGTCCTAACCTTTTATCCGCTTATTATTATTCTATTTTATTTGTTTGTTTGTTAAATAATAAAAGTAGTCTATACCCTATCATAAGCTTATCACTAAGTATGGGATTTCAGCCCAAAAACAAACACTTTGAGAAATATTTTCTTACATGTTTAAACTCAACTGTGAAATTTTACTTCTAGTAAAATATCTACTAAAGAAAACATTTGGGACAATGTTCCTCCAAGTGTGGGATAGCAGATATATAATACATCAGATAAAATTTTATGTCCAAATAGCAAACTCATAAAATGGTCCTCAAATTTTTCAATTATTTTGAAGAAAATAGAAACATATGAGCTAAATCACTTGATTAACTCTAATCTTTTTAAGTTTTAATATTTTTGAGATGAGCCATTTTCAAAGATGAGTAAATTATTTTTAGAATCTAGGAAAATAAGGTAGAAATTTCTTAAACAAATAAAGATATGACTAGGTAGATACAACCGAATCTTAATTATATTGAGGAATTTTGAGCCTAATTGAAAATCCTTCATTTTAAATTCTTCACTATTTCACTTGTTGTGTGTGTCGATGCATGTGCTTCTGAATTAGAACTTGCTCCTGACATACGCTTCGAGACCACATTGGTGAGTAGCGTACGCCGTATAGGTGCAATTAGAGGACCTTGACATTCCCTAGGATTTAAACCTATTTTTAGCCTGCTTTTCAAGCTTAAAAACTTATCGATAATTATTTTTAGTATCGATGACACGGTTAGTAAAACCATTTGAGCCTAACCGACATATCTTTCGACAAAACCCTCATCATTTAAACCTACTTCCACAAATAACCCTCAAAACTTATCTTAGAATTTCCGAGGTTGTGAAAAAGATCTTTTAAAATATCCTTTTCATTTATCCTACTCTTCTTGATCCCCAAAAGTTATCTCTCTCAAAAATCCTTGGTGCGTAAAATTGGCACCCTAACAAAGGCGAGAGAGCAATGGTGCAAAAAATTCGCACCCCGAAAAGACTCAAAATAATCAAAGATAAAGAACATTGTTCTGAAAGGATTTTCTAAGAGAAATAAAAATATCCTTGGAAATTCTATGGCAAAGAAATTCCGAAGAAGAAAAGTAAAGAAAAATAGCTCCAACAATAAAGCTAAGTGCTTCAAAAATATCAACCCTCAAGAAAAACCCAATAGAAGACAAATAGCTATCAAATCTCCGTTCCATTCTAAAATAAAATTTTCATGATCTTAGAAGTTTTTAAAATAAGAAAAAACCTTTGCAACCAATAATTCGCCACTATCCATACCTCTTAACCCTCACATAACATTACAACCCTTATGAATGTCTTGGATAATTAGCACCGTCCTCACCTATGTGGTGGAGATCTGACGCGCCACTAGCGGTCGGTTAGGAATTTCCCTGTCGTTGGACCGGGTACTGGCGACGTGTCGGTATGTTTTAATATTTATAGATGCAGGGAACCTAAGTTTTACTAGGGCTATATGACCTAAAGGTTGTATAGTAGCAAGTAGGACCTAAGGTCGTTCTTCAAAATCAACTGTATTGTGAAACAGAGAAATCAGGATGTCCAAATCTATCTAGTGAAGGGGTTTTGAAAATAGTTGAGAGTTGATTTTGTTTGTTTTCTAAGTTTTACTTCTAATTAATACTAGACAATAATATAAAATAGGGATAGCACTCAGGATAGAGGGGGTGTTTGTTGTGACTTCGTTAGCCTTGTTTTGGGATGATGTTTTAGTTTAAGTTATGAAAACGTCTTTATAAGGATTTGTATTTTCTTTGTTTTGAGTATTTGTGGTGTAAATACTAGTACCCTACTTATTGATTGCTCAATCAATATGTCACTGAGTAACTAGGCTATTGTGATTCTGATCGGAGGAGGCTGCTCAACTCTCAACACTGCCCTGTTACGGAACAGTGACCCTTTTCTAGAATACGAAGATTCTTGGGTGCATGAATAGAGTAACAAACCCACTAACAGTCCGACCGTTCTTGAATAAAACATTTAAGTTTAAGACTCGGTTGGTGTTTGATTACTTTCCATCAATGGTTTTGTAGAATCCATGGGTGATAGACAAATTTGGAATACTAGATGATTCCCCGTCTTCCTTTCTGGATTTATAAACCAAGTTTGTATTTTAGATCAAAGATTCTCCATTTATGATCTAAACCAGCCTTCACTTATATCTAACCAATAAATCCCTAGTTTATTCACAGTATACAATACTCATTTAAAACATCATTTTCACGGCTTCAAAACCAGACCATGTTATTTAAAAATAGATATTTAATCCAGAGTTTATTCACGGTGTACAATACTTGGTTAGTATTTCCACAGCTTCAAAACCAAAACACAAATAATTAATTACCCCTGATATGACGTCTTATCAAAAAGTTTTAACCACGTTTATTGGTGGAAAGACATGACTTGAAATTGCAGTTTAAAGCACCGAGTTTTCATCTATAATTAGAATAGTTTGGAACATTAATTCACAACGGATTGTGGCCACGACTTTTCATAGCTTCCACGTTCTGTACTACCAACATCGGTATTTCCAGAGCTATACCAATGATAAGCCGTTTTATGTTACTTCCATTGCTTCATAATGACATCATCCCAATTAATACGCCTAACTACATCACAACAAACACACAATATAACCACTCACAAATCATGACAATTAAGTAATCCTAAATCTAGCATAATAACAATAATAACATGCATTATAATAGATAAGGAAAGATGTAACCGTAAATAGCGCTTAGTTTGAATATATGCTATAAGATTACAACGATCGGAACTTCCGAATATCTTTGACAATATTACAATAATAGCCCCTCCAAGTATCTTCAACAATATTACAATAAAGCCCCTCCGTTAGTCTTGGTTAAATCTTAACCAAGAACTAACCGACTACTAACCTAACTGGCTAATTTAGAGAGAGAACCTAGAGAGAGAACCTAAAGAGAGAAATAGTGTATGAGAGAGTGTGTGAATGAGAGAAATGAGGTGAAAGGTGTGTGGAATGAGATGAGGGAGGCCATTTATTTATAGGCAAGCCTCAAAGCCTTTGTACAAGCCCCAAAACACAAAATACAAGCACAAACAAGCTCCAAACTAATCAAAACTAATAAATGGCATCGAAGGGGTCGTATGTGACACCCTAGCGGTCGTATACAGTATCCCTAGGGCCGTATACGGTATCCCTTGGCCGTTTGGTGTTTTGCCTGTTGTTCGGTACTTCGTTTGTTGCTTGTTTTGATCGTATCTTCTTAGTTTCTTGTCCGTTTTGCTTGATTCTTCCCCCATGATCTCGTAATTCCGTTACGCTTCTAATGATACCAATTTCAGGTACTTTGGATGTCTATAGATCTTACGTGCTTAGAATACATTCGGTTAATCTTTAGATGTCGTATCTCCTCCGTCCTTTGTCTGTTTTTCTTGATTCTTGATTCTCCGATCTCGTAATCACCTATGGAATCATATAAGATTAGTTAGGAAGTATATATCATAGGGTAAATGAAAGTGGAGGAATCAGGTGAATCTTATTTGCTTCGTTTTGCATGTTATTTGGACGTTTTTAGTGATTTTTGTTGCAACGTCTTTATTTGAACCACTTTAGTGATTTTTAGTAAATAAACATTTATTTAAGATGTTTTCACTAATTAATAGCTCAAATAGCGAGGAATGATGTATATAAAAACATGACTTGTTACGTTACATCAAGTATCCCATACTAAGACGTTTATTGTCCTCAAGCAACAACTCAGTCTTGCATCTCGTGAAAACATTTTAAGAACGATTTGGGTGAGTTGAAACATTCTCAAAAGTTACCACTTCCTCATATAAGCAAGTTACTTTAAGAACATAAGGAGAGATAAGGTGATCCTCTCAGAAACAAGAAATGACTTTCTTAGGCATACTTCCAACTCTCGTAATCTTGGAGTATACATGACCAGGCGATCTCACAAAAGATGGTCACTCAATTCACTCAAACTATATCGGGTTACCTATCATTCTAGACAATGAAATCACTCGATAAGCCAGTCATGTAGCACTCATCGTCAGAGGCTTGATCGAGAATCGGATCTCCACTACTTAGGTGAGGACGATGCTAATTATCCCAAGACATTCAAGAGGGTTGTAGTGATAAATGAGGGTTAAGGGGTATGGATAGTGGTGAGTTTTTGGTTCCAAGGGATTTGCTTATCTTAAAAACTTCTAAGATCATGAAAAACTTATTTTAGAATGGTATGGAGATTTGATAGCTATTTATCTTTTATCCGATTTTTCTTGAGGACATGATACTTATGAAGCACTTAGCTTTATTTGTTGAGATCTATTTTTTTTCTTTTCTTCTTTGTTGGTGCATAAATGTGTGTCAGTCAATTGGTCAACGTTTGTTCTGTTAAAGTTAATTAGTCTGAGTGTGTGAAGTATCAAGTTTGTATTTTCGAGTTTGTAAATCAAATGTAATTATAGAAAATACACAATGTACTGGTCGTGCGACACAGAGCCTGTGTCGCTATAGCGACACAAAGGTTGTGTCGCAATGGGCTGGGCCTGCGATATAGGGCTTGTGTCGCAGGGTCTAGTAGGGTGTCTATATATATCGAGTTAAAATTTCGTTTTTGGGTTGATCAAACCCTAGAAAGAGAGAGAGATACGGCAGAGAGAGTGGGAAGAGAGAGTTAGGGAGTTTGTAATCTTTATTCTTCATTTGTTAATATATACGAAAAGATTATAAATCGTTGTGTTAGTATTTACGTTTCAATTGCTTGATTGATTGTTTCCGCCTTTCAATTGAGTCAAACGACAAGTCTAGATCTGTGATTAAGGGAACCTAACAAGAGGTATGAGAGCTTTCGGGCGTTTGTTTGAAGATTTGATCGTAAATTGAAACGTTTTCGGTTTGATTCGTGGTATTTTCGTGATTGATCGTGATTTTCAGGTTTATTGGCTTGAATATTAGGCTTCTGGAAGTATCTTTCTGGGTGTGTTCGTCGGTTATCGTTCGAAATTCGTTAGGGTTTCGAAAATTTCGATTTTTAGGGTTTTTGGAGATGCTGGCCGCGACATTGCGACACTAGCTGCGACACTAACTTTTGTGTCGCTACTAGGGTTTCTGTTTGGTATTTGAACTGCGACACAAGCTTTTGCGACACAACATTGTGCGACACAAGCCTTTGCGACACAAGTCTTTGCGACACTACGTTGCGACACTAAGTTAATGTCACTTAGATAAAAAAAAAAAAATCTTTTGGCGGGAAATTTTTCGCATTACCAAATTTTGTTTTTAAACTTAAAAGTTCTTAATTTTGGTTTTGAAAAAGTTTCGTTTTACTCGAGCAGTGTTCGATTTTTCGAATCAAATTTGGAGGGAAAAGTCAAAAAGACTGATTTGGTAAATTTTTGGTTTAAAAATGTCTTTTCAAAGCTTTAGTCAATTATTAAAACATAACAATGAGATCGGTAGTACTAATAAACCTCCATTATTCACTACTAATACAAATTATGTTGATTGGAGAATACGTTTTGAGAGCTTCATCTCCTATAATGATCCTGATATGATGATTCCCTTGCTTGAACGATATGTTCATCCTCTTGCTGATGGAGATTTCTCAGGAGTTGCTCCACGAAAATCCTTTAGGTCTTTGACTCCAGAAGAGAAGAAGTTATGGGATTTAGAACGAAAAACTCACTCCGCTTTAACAATGAGTTTAGCTACTGATGTAATGAGATTGTTTAAACATAATGACACTGCTTACGATCTTTGGCAAGCCATTGAAAAGCGTTGTGGGGGAAACGAAAAGTATAAAAAGAGTAAACTGGACCTCGTGAAAAAACAGTTTGAGGTGTTTGATATATTGCCTAATGAATCTATCACTCAACTGTTTAATAGATACTCAAGATTGGTTAATGAGTTATCTGAGGGTGGAGTTATCCTAGCCACAGAGGATGTGAACAAGAAACTCTTAGGTGCTTTACCTAAGAAATGGGATCAACGTGTCATGATGATGGAAGAACAAGAGGAGGTTATGGCACTGTCATTAGAAGATCTCATTGGGAGACTGCAAGCTTATGCACTTGACATGAAACGAAAAGAAACTAAATCAAGTGCCTATGTTCAAGAGCCTAGCTTGTATGGGGCTCAATCTCCTACTGATGAGAGAACTGGTGGGGTGGCTTTCATGTCCGGTGGTATCTCAGCATCTAGTTCTTAGACAGGTGCTTCATCACAGGGAAGAGCATATTATTCTTCCAATACACCACCGACACCGGCTACTGAAGAAAATGCTGCTGTCTTCCAAGCTTTTCTCAGCGCTTATGACAGTTTCTTATCAAAGAAGACCAGTACCATTGATCTCACTAAACAGATATCATTTGTTTGTGTTCCGGCGGAAGTCCTAGTTGTTTCAATGGCACGCAGGCCTGACTCCCCCAAAACCACAGCTAGGGCTTCTAACTCTAAGACCCTAGACTCCAAAACAGGAACCCTCGCCGCTTGCGTCTCTAAAGCCTGAATTTGAGCAGCTTGAGCTTCGAGAACCACAGATTGAGATTGAATTAAAGTGGCTTGGTCTCTTGCTGTTTGCTGCATCGCATCCATACGCCTCAGAAGCTCTTGGATGACCGAAGGCAGAGGTTGAATAGGAACCTCAACACGGGGAATGTCAACCCGTGGCCTGGAAGAAGAAGTAGCAGATTTACGACGTTGAACGACCGGAGGCACCCAATCTGCATCCGTAGATTCGGATTCTCGAGGCCTCTTACCCACGTCGGGTCGCACAAAAACCATCTCTGCCCTTTTTCGTCGCTGAATACGCTTAAAGCGTCTTAGGTCGAAACGACGTATATTCTCCAAGGAAGTTTCGGAAGGGACTATCCGTGGAGAAGTTGGTGGAGTGGAGCCACCATCAGAAGAACTGGCAGCCACGTTTTCTCCTTCAAGTTCTTCAACATGACCAAAGGTCTCAATGTCGTCCAAAATTGCCTCTAGCCGAGGATTTTCTTCTTGGACAGGCACATTAACAAAGTTATCCTCTGGCTGAGGCGCAGCAGCAACATCCAGATAATTGTCATCAGCCGGAGGGAGATATCCCTCATTGATGATATGTCCGAATAAAGGGACATCGGCGGGTACCGGAGCTCCTTTAGTGTATTGAGCACAAACGGCAAAAATACGGTTGTTCATCGGAGTTTGACGGAAGCGATGAGCAGCATTTACCGGAAGCCCCGGAAGCAGATGATTGATCAACAGCTGGATGAAACGCGGGTATAAATTCCACCGGTTTTCCCCCGCGTGGACATTATCCACCATAGCCCGAAAGATGTATCCAGAAAAATTAAAAGGCTTGTTGTAGACCAAAGCAAGCATAGCAGAGGCTGTTGAGCGGCTCATGCCGTCGAAGCCGGCCTTCCTGCTGGACAAGCACACAATTACTATGTGCATGAGATACCTCCAGACCCTTGTGAGATTGGCCTTTCGATATTGATCACGGGGAATGCCCGGATATCCCATACGGTTCATGCCACCGTTTATAAATAAATTTGGGAAGAGAACGGGCATGTCTGGATCGTCATTGAGTTGGAAGAAATCACGAATAAGCTGCTCCGAAATAATAATATCTTGGTCAGCAACCTTGGAGAGTAAACGTGTGAATGGCATGTCAGAATTAATGACTGCCGAACTCCAAAAGGAACCAACCAGGTCCTTATAGATAGGAGTAGTAGCTGTGATAGCGGTATAGATGCGGGAACGGCGAAGAAACGCAATCATCGGCCTAAAAGGTGCAGCCGAATCCCGATCATCCTCGAGAAAAGCCACGATGTTATGCCTTGGCTCCCAGTCATTCACATTAATATCTGCCATCACTATTAACAAAATAAACATAGCTCGAAAAGCGTTAGCGTTAAAATTCGAACACAATGTTTTTCAATAAAAATGTCTTATGCGACATAAGGCTTGTGTCGCATTAAGCATGCGACATAGGAAGTTGTGTCGCTTAGAGTATATGCGACACAGAAATTTGTGTCGCAGAATTCAATTTCAATAACAATGCGACACCAGCACTTGTGTCGCTAACAAATTAAGCGACAGCATGGGTTGTGTCGCATTTTGCAATTAAATAGAATTTAAATTGAATTTAGCGACAGAAGGTTTATGTCGCAAACCTAGTGTCGCAAGTATAGGCTACACAACGTTTGTGTCGCATAGTACCAATGCGACAGACAAAAGGCGACACAAAGGCTTGTGTCGCAAGTTGTGTCGCAACGACGAACAGTTGCCCAAACCAGAAAAACCCAATGATTAAGATTTGGGGGTTTTCGAAATTTTGCATACCAAATGCTGCGCTAAAGTGTGGAGAACACAAAACCATGAGATTTTACATGTTAAACAAAAGTTTTCATGTTCAATTTAACCCAAAACTAAAAACCCTAAAAATCGAATATTTCATTCAACGATTAAATCAAAATTAGATGGTGAAAACGGGTAAAAATGGTACCTATAGGTCGAGAAAATTGAGATGAACACGAAACACGGATTGGATTGCAAAGAAACACAGCCGAAGATTGAAAATCAAATTGAAATAACGTCGCAGTGGTTGTGTCGCAGTATTTGTCTTGTGTCGCTATTTGTGTCGCAAAATCGTGTAGCGACTGAGTGGTAGGGTCCGGCTTTTATACCTCAACCCTGTATAGCGACACAAGATGCGACATGGCTTGCGACACAAGGGTTGTGTCGCATTGCGACACAAGGGTTGTGTCGCACCAGGGACAGTTTTTGTAGATTGATTTTATTTTAAAGTTTACACTCGAGAGTCAATTTGATGTTATCTCAGAGAGTTGGATAAACTAAAGGTAAAACAATAAAATACAAACCGTTGATTTGATTTTGCAATCAACGAAAAACAAAACGTAAAATCTTTTTGGTGACGAAATTGTTTAAGTCTGCTTTAGGAATCATATCAGGATAACATGCAAAAATTAGGAATAGTAAGTGTTATTTCGGTTATCAGTATGTTTGTCCACTTTAAATTTTCTTAGCATATTTAAATTTACCTGTTATAAAGATTAGTTCAGGACGATTATTGATATTTTATCCATCTAAGCATTTGAACTTAAGTATAGATGATTTCAACTCATAATGAGATGAACCACTTGTGTTATTATTAGCATGCATATTATATTATATAGCTCACATTAAAATATACATTTGAAATCAAAACATGTTAGTAATTTCTTTATAGAAGGTGAGGGTATGAACGTATCTTTAGAACTAAGATAGCGGTGACAGGTCTGTACTTTCGTACAACAGAGGCACATAAGCAATAGTTCGGGTTGAACAAACACCAGTCTGAACAATTTAAACTAGAGGGTATAGATCTGTACTTTCGTACAACAGAGAACCATAGTTTAACACAAACAAGTACTAGGCAATCTTTTTATAATTTTTCTTGTACATATGTACATTATATTTTAGAATTTAGATATGCCACGGGTACGCAATAATTGTCTATAACTTAACATAGACTACGTACCTAAGTTCTTTTCAAGAATATATTAGATGAAACCAGGTCTGTATTTTCATACAACAGAGGAGACAACTAATATATTCCCACCGATAACACCATACAAAGACCCTATATTTTAGATCATAATATGTTTATTATCCAAATATTAAGACGAAGCGTTAAAATATTTTGGACATTTTTGCCCTTATTTTAACTTAAAGTCATACATATTAATATGCCTTTATATAAAATAATATGCATTTTTGAAAGTTATGCTTCTTAGTAACTTTATAACAAATGCCTACCAATACATCATTTGATGAAGCTAATATTTATAAAAGGTATTTCAAGTATGCTAGATAAATCTACTGACACATCAAACATAAATCTTAAAATTCCATTTTATGCATGTTTCCTGATGTACTATCATTTCCCCAATTGTTTACAGACACAATTCAACGTCTATTTTAACAATGTTGCAACTATTGCATTTCTTTAATACTAACAAGTAAAAAGAGTGACAGTTGCGTGTTTTTTTTTTTTTTTTTTTTTTTTAATTTCCAAGTCTAAGGATAATTCTGACCAGAAAGGGAGAGTTAAGCGTTGCCCAGACTCACCATTCCAATCATAGAGACTAGCTCATCAAATCGACTACGAGAGAAGCTTTTGTGAAAAGATCTGTGTTTTGCTTAAGAGTAGGGATTTGGACAAGGTCAATTAGGTGCTTCTCATAGCAATCCCGTATAAAATGATAACGAATTTCAATATGCTTTATTTTTGAATGTTGTACGGGATTGCGTATGATGGATACAGCAGCTGAATTATCAATATGAATAGGAGTAAGAGTTAGAAGTAACCCATAGTCACGCATTTGATGCTGAATCCAGAGAACCTGGGAATAGCAGCTGGCAGCAACAATGTATTCTGCTTCAGCAGTTGATGTAGAGACAGTTATCTGCTTCTTGCACTGCCACGAGACTAATCGGCTTCCTAGAAACTGACATCCTCCAGTTGTGGACTTCGCGTCCACTGAGCAGCCACCATAATCCGAATCTGAAAAAGCAGTTAGAGCAAAATCGTTTTCGTTAGAATACCAGAGACCCAAGGAGGGTCTCCACTTAAGATAACCTAATATGCGTCTGACAGCCTTTTCATGAGAAGCTTTGGGCTTTGCTTGATATCTTGAACAGATAGACACAGCGACTAATATGTCCGGCCTAGATGCTGTGAGGTACATAAGCGATCCTATCATTGAACGATAGTCACGCTGATTAACATCGTCTTCATCATCAGCAGGTCCAAGTTTGTGACTGATGTCAATGGGAGTTCCACGGCTACTTGGAATCTCTTCAGGTTCAATGACAGTTTCCAAATTTGTATCGTCTCCCCCAGAGACTAAAGTCTCTTCAAGTACCTCTGTGATAGGTTCTACTTCACCATCTGATAAAGCAGGCATATATGGATCTGTATCAGGATCTTGATCTGGTTCAGTAGTTTGAGGAGGAGGTGGTGGTGTTTTTGTAGGAGACTTGGATTCATCAGAATATATATCAAGTCCATGAAACATTGTCACCACCTGTTCAACTTCATCTTCAGCAGGAAGTTTGAAAGAGTCGAACATACTGTCATAGTCGAATAGAAATTCGGGCCCTGAACCTTGTGAAGGTTGAGTATAACGAAGACATGTTACCTCAAAATGTTCCTCCACTCTCTTTGTGACTTTGTTATACACACGCTTATTAGGTGAATTATTTGAAAAACCCAAGAAATAGCCTTCACTCGATTTGCTACCGAATTTAGCCACTCGTTCTTTTGTGTACATAATCATACAAGGACACCCGAACGGCTCAAGAAACTGTAAATTTGGTTTACGGTTGTTGAAGAGCTCATAACAGGTCTTATTACGTTTCTTAACCATAGACACTCGATTTAGTATGTAGCAAGCGGTGTTGACCGCTTCTGCCCAGAATGTGATAGGCAGTTTTGAATCAGCTAACATAGTCCGAGCAGCTTCAATGAGCGTCCTGTTCTTACGTTCAGCAACTCCATTTTGTTGAGGAGTTTTGGCAGCACTGAATTGATGATCAATGCCTTTCTTTAAACAGAAAAGACCTAGTGTAGAGTTCTTAAATTCCGTACCGTTATCACTTCTCAGTTTCTTGATCTTTAGATTGCACAAATTTTCCAGCTTGTCAAACAAGTAGATAAGGATTTCAGCAGTCTCATCCTTGGAGGCCAAAAAATAAACCCAAGAAAACCTCGAGTAATCATCAGTGACCACCAAACAGTACCATGCTCCACCTATACTTTTCTTGCTCACTGGTCCAAATAAGTCCATGTGCAGTAATTCCAATGGCTTTTCAACAGAGTTGACCAGTTTTGACTT
Source organism: Gnaphalium uliginosum (assembly GCA_963930675.1). Lineage (NCBI taxonomy): Eukaryota > Viridiplantae > Streptophyta > Magnoliopsida > Asterales > Asteraceae > Gnaphalium > Gnaphalium uliginosum. The sequence continues at coordinate 16,908,865 of OZ005686.1, read as the reverse complement.
ATGGGTCTTCTTGTGCTGTTTCCCTTTTTGGCAGGGAACGCAATGATCACTAAGCCCGAATGATTGCTTCGGTACACCACGCACAAGATCATTTTTAACCAGATAATTCATTTTACGAAAATGCAGATGACCCATTCGTCTGTGCCACAACAAGGATTCTTTTTCATTTGCCTTAGACATAAAACACGTTTGCTGCTTTGTTTCAACAGTACGCATATCCAGAATGTACGTGTCTCTGTCTCGAGGTGCCCTCAGTAGCACCCACTCCTCGGGAATAACAAACCCAGGCTTCAGAATGCAACACTCACTTTTCGTGAAAACAGTAGTGTATGATTTATCACAAACTTGCGATACACTAAAAAGGTTGTGTTGCAGCTGTTCTACAAAATTAACTTTTTCAAAGCTCACTCTGCCGTTTGAGAGTGTGCCTTGGCCGGAAATTACACCTCCTTTGTCACCAGCAAAAGCAACATATCCCCCATTATACGCATGAACATCGGAAAGCAGGGATATATTGCCTGTCATGTGCCGCGAGCAACCACTATCGATATACCATTTGCTATTCAGGACGGCTTCAGGTTGCTGCAGCACCAAAAACAAAGAAGTTAATTAGTAACGGAGACCCAAGCCTTTACAGACTTGGGGACTCCAGACGCATCATCCACAATGATCACATCAGTCAAAATTTTGTTTTTAAACATATCAGAAGTATTGATTGATGTGACACTGTTGGATGTAGAATCATTTGATGATTCTTTCACTTTCCAAAACTTTTTAGGTTTGGAAGGTTGCTTGTCAACAACATTGAGCTTAGTAATTGATGATTTGTTTGGCTCAACCTTGCTGATTTTCTTAGCGGATGAGGGAGAACGTGAACCTTTAACTGAAGAATTTTTAATTTTAGAACTTTTAGGTACACCTCTCCCAGACCGCTTTTTAGCAAGCAACGGACAATCATTTATTAAATGACCTTGTTTCTTGCAGTAGAAACAAGATCTTTTCTCAACAGGTTGTTGAAATTTTGGAACAAACCTATGAGGATGGTTGAAAGAAATATCAAAGGCACAAGCACACTTATGTGAGCATGTTAAATTTGACATTTGTTTAGAGAAAACAGTGGATTTAGAAGAAATTTGATGTTTTTTAATATTTTCTTTGATTTTCAAAATCTTCTTTTCAGGCTCAGCTTTATCTTTGCCTTTTCCACTTAAAGCCATAACTGAAGATTCATTAGTTATAATTACATTGTTTGGCTTTACATTTTTCTTTTCAACCTTTGAGTACTCCTCTTCAGTTATATCCTCAATTTTAACACTCTCCTTTAAACAGGAGAATCACTCGAAGCCTTGTTTACAACAGGCTCACAAACATCAGAAGGTTTAACTGACTCAGCCTTGACACACACTATAACTGATTCAACAGATTTAACCTCTTGAGCCTTAACAATCTCAGGCTCACTAGGTTTTTCCTTAACAGGTTCAGGCTCACTAGTGCAGGGTTGATCGTCAGTTACTTTAACTTTTTCAGCCTGAATTTTCACAGGCTTACTTATTTTGACAGGAGCAAATTTCACAGGATTTATTGCCGTCTTTGAAAAATTAGACATAAATTCAGTGATGTCATCCTTAACAGGCATGGGAAAATAATTTTTAGGAGGCGGAACTTGATGAAAACCAAGTCCAGCCTTGCTTTTCGTATCACTTCTTTTTGCCTGAAGGATCTCATCAAAGACTAGAGAGGAAGTTGAAAAGTTAGATAATTTTATGTTCAACTCAAGAACTTCAGCCTGAGAATCAGCAAGTTGTTTCTTTACGAAGGAAAGCATATTAACATAACTTCCTATTTCATCTTGCTGTTCAAAAATTTTAGCTTTCAGCTCTTTCTTTTCTTCAAAAATAGCTTTTAGCTTTTTATCACAAACCTTATCATTATCTTTTAACATATGATTTGAAGCAGTTAATTGTTCTATGTTAGCGATAAGACGTTCATTTTCCTCTCTTAACCTGTTCACTTGTCCTGTCAATTGAATGCATGAAATACAAGACAAAGGTTCATTATCAACCTCATGAATGTTGGCCATGAAAGCTTTGTTCTGTTGGTCATCATCAGCTTGTTCTAACCAGTCAAACGCTTCATCTGACAACATTAAGGTGGCCGATACCATTGCCTTTTCTTCAGCTTTAGCCTTCTCTGTAGGGTTGTTCTGAGAAGGTCTTGTGAAACCAGAGGAGGGCTGTCGTGTTTCACATTCACGAGCAAAATGTCCATAGTTGTGACACTTATAGCACTTAACCTTGCTCTAGTTGAATCCCAGACCATTATCATTCGGGTCCTCCAGCGATCTCTTTCCTGTTTTCTTAAAATAGGTCTTGGCTCTACGAGTAAGCATAGCCAAGTTCCACCTTAAGTCCATTCGTTCCAGTTCGTCATCATCTATTTGACGTTAATCTTCCTCTGTCAAGTCCATGGAACCAGCTTTCTTGCTGAGAAAGTCATCATAGGCGGATAACAACGCCGAAAAAAGTGCAGCATGATCTTGTGTAGCTGCAGGAATAGGCCCTTGATGACTTGGTGGTTGAAAGTAAGATCCACCAGAAGAAACACTTGGTTGATGACTAGAAGAGCCACCAGTTCCACCAGCCAAGAATGCTGAGCCAGATGTTCCGGTTGATGAAACATCCACTCCGTAGATCTTAGGATTTTGGACATTTGCAGTAGATTTTGTTTCCTTCCTTTGCATGTCCAAAAGATCAGCTTCTAGCTGACCAATAAGATCATCAAGAGACATATTCAAAATGTCTGGATCCTTTTCCATCATTAAAACTCTTGTATCCCATTTATCAGGTAGAGATTCAAGAAGTTTTTTATTTATTTCGGTTTTGTCCAGAGTTATTCCCCCTTCTATCAACTCACTAACCAACTGTGAGTATCTAGAAAACAAGTTTGAAAGAGACTCGTTTGGAAGAATATCGAATACGTCATACTGCTTCTTGACTAAACGCAACTTATTCTGTTTATATTGTTCACTACCGCCACATCTTTTCTCAAATGCCTTCCATAAATCATACGCAATTTCCAGATGTCGAAATTGCTTGAGGATTGACGGTGGTAATGCCATGGTAAGTGCAGAATGAGCCTTTTTATCATTTTCAAAGGCTTTGCGTTCCTCAGGAGTCATTGATTTAATTGGTTTTAATGGTGCAGAACCAGTATACACTCCCGGACTGACAGGACGTTCGTATCTTTCAGTTAAAGCAACCCACATTTCGGGATCATTAAATGAAACAAACGCTTCAAAGCGTTGACGCCAATACGCATAATCCATCCCTACAGTATACATAGGTGGTTTATTCGTACTTCCAACTTCAGAGTTCTGCTTGAGAAGATCTCCAACTCGTTGTAATGAAGAAGATGTCATTTTGATAACTTGTAAAACAAAACACACAAAGAACAAACACAACTGTTATGCGACACAAGGGTTGTGTCGCTAAGTCAACTGGCGACACAAAGGATGTGTCGCAAAAAGATTAGTAACAGTTAAACAGGCGACACAAGATTTGTGTCGCAAACTTTTATGTCGCAATATTAACTTGTGTCGTAGAAATTGTGTCCCAAATTTTAATCTTGTGTCGCTATCTAGTGTCGCTTAAAACCTACACGCGACAGAAGATTGTGTTGCAGAAACCCTAAAAGCGACAGAGGTTTTGTGTCGCAGAAACCCTAAATGCGACAGAGGCTGTGTCGCAGCTTGTGTCGCAATGTCGAGGAGAGCTGCGGCAGAAAACCCTAAAATTCGCAAACTTCCGTAACCCTAACGAAAAACCACGAACAATGGACGAATGTAATCACCAAAAACTTCCAGAAACGTTAGAATATAGATCCTTAACCCGAAATGCAACGATTTAATTCCAAAAACTAGTCGTTTTTAACCGAAAACACGTACTAACACGATCCGATAACACCAAATCCGTATATTATGGCTCTGATACCACTTGTAGGATCCCTTGTCTTGGACCTAACCGGATCAACACAAACAATCGAGAGGCGGAATTCAAACGACTGTATAAAGTACGTAAAACACAAACGAATCAAACACAAATCAAATGTATATTGATATAATAACCAATTAGCTTGATACACTGAATTGCCTTACAATATACTCTCTGGAACCCTGGATTCGTCAACCCCACAAATGAGGCCAAAATGCTCTATTTATAGGGAAACCGAAACTGACCTGCGACACAAGCTCTGTGTCGCACAGCCAGTTCATGCGACATAAGCCTTGTGTTGCATAAGCGACACAGGCTCTGTGTCGCCTAAAACAGAACTTGTAATATACTAATGATAGACAAAATGTCGTAATTACTTAACAAATATTACAAGCTAAGACCAACTGACAGACATATAAATATGCACCAACAGAGAGCATGGTGCGGGCAGCCTCTGTGAGAGTCCTATTTTTTCTTTCAGCGACTCCATTTTGTTGTGGAGTTCTTGCGGCACTGAATTGATGATTTATTCCTTTCTTCAAATAGTAAATCTCTAAAGTTTTATTCTTGAATTCAGTTCCGTTGTCACTCCGCAGTTTCTTTATCTTCAGATTGCATAGGTTTTCCAGTTTGTCAAATAGATAAATCAGAATATCAGGCACCTCATCTTTAGAAGAAATGAAGTACACCTAAGAGAATCGCGAATAGTCGTCAGTCACTACCAGGCAGTAATAACTTCCTCCTATACTCCGTTTGCTCACTGGTCCGAAGAGATCCATATACAATAACTCAAGAGGAGTTTCAATAGAATTCACTAACTTAGACTTATGGAATTTCTTGTACTGTTTCCCTTTGAGACAGGAAACACAGTTATCATTTAATCCAAAAGATTGTTTAGGAACGCCCAACACAAGATCATGTTTTACAAGATAATTCATCTTGCGGAAATGAAGATGTCCCATTCGTCTGTGCCACATTAGTGATTCCTTTTCATCAGCTTTAGACAATAGACAGGTATGCTCAGTAGTTGTAATGGTACGTGTCACACCCCGCTAAAACGGAAACACGAGGTGTCACAGCTAATGATTTCACAACACAAAGATATAGCAACCATACCATTTAAATTACGATAAAACAGCCTTGGAGGCATCCAAAAATACATCAAATTGTTCAAAGTATACGGCATTAATACAAACATATTACAAAAATTTAGTTCAAAGTCCATTTAAATGGCTTGGTCGACATAATCCCATGCATTAGCCCACATATGATCCGTGCTTACCGACGTTCTCCTAAAAAGCATGCCAAAATAAAAGGTCAACTATGGCCATAGTTGGTGAGTTCAAAGTTTGAAATAATTAAACCGAAAGTGTGTCCAATCGTGGACATAAGTGTGGGTATAGCCGTCCGATTCGTGGACGCTATCACCCGTGAGTTGTCCAATCGGGACAGTTATAACAAGCATTTGGTTGATAAAGATATTGCAAGTAAACATGTGGTAATAAAGAGAGAATGTATAAGCCTTGAGACCACAACTAATCCGGTTATCTGACCGCTGCCCCAAAGTATAAGAGCTGCATGTTCTTCAACAAACATGAGTAAAAGGCGATATTATGCACCCACGTTGAAGTGTGAGTGAGGGATGGTCCTACCCTAAATAGCATGCTACCCATAATATCTACGGCTCGTCGCTACGAGTTAATTAGTGGTGGGTTAGTTATAGGGGACTTTGAGTATAAGAAAAACCCAAGCTTAACATGTTGACATACCACAGTTCGCGTAAAATAGTTCAAAAGCAGTTGATAGTACGTAAAAGTTCAACCAAAAGTTTAGAGTAATTGCATGCTTTCAGCCCCAAAAATAGAAATCAGAAAGAGGGGACAATGAACTCACCTTGTGAGCTGAGTTTAACGAGTATAATTCTGTGAGCAAGTTACAACTCCGGAAATGATGCTCTAACCGTGACCTAGTCCAGTAAGAATGTGTCCATTAATGTCTAGTGATATACTTTAATATAGTAGTTCATATGAATTGGTTACCCACTATTTTTAAATGATGAATCTGCCCAGGGTTGTGTGGTTTGTTTCGTGACTCTCTTTAGCAAAACTATACAGTTTCTGGGCGTCTTCTTGATACACCTCAAAATATTAGGTCTTTGATGTATGATTTAGGTTTTGTGTGAAAGATTAGAAAGCAAGTTATTCCCAGTTTAGAGTCACCATTTTTATGAAGAATAGAGGGGGATACGGTTGTCCAAAGTAATTTTGAAAATCTGGACAGAGAGTTGTCAAATTTTCTTATTTTACCAAAAACACATAACTTTTTATAAAATCCGTATGTAAATGATTCGAACAAACTTTAAGTGTGTGTTTTATTTGCAAATCATTATCATATTTCAAGTACAAAAACCCTAATTCACACATATTTTAAGAAATGTAACAGTAAATAGAATGAAAATAAGTGGGTTGTGCAGAATAGAATGTAAACATTCTTGCACTTTATGATTACCTCTTCGACCAGGAGTGTATGTTACGAGTGATGAAGTTCTATCCACAGGAAGTTGAGTTTGAGCAGGTTTGCCCTGAGTGGTTGATTTGTGGATGAAAGATGATGAATAAACTGGGTGCTTTGGTTAAAACCGAGTATAAGTCTTGAGAGAGTTTGAGAGGAAATAGATGAAAGTGTTTTGAGTGTGAATGTATGATTTCTGTTGAGGTTAACAAAAAGAATAAGGGATGGAGTGTTTAAGTTTACTATCCGGGATTTTGATTGGGTGAAGGTGGAGGTGATTTTATGGGAAGTGTAAGTTAATTGATTTGGTTTATGGGAAATAGGTTTGCTGGCCGTTTTTGAGAGGAAAGAGGTAATCATAACCCTTTTTGCGTGCACGGTTTAACTCTATTTCAAATCTTAAAGTTCCTTTTTACAGAATACGAATGGTTACTTATCTTTTATTATTACTTAGAAAGCTTTTATATCGGGTAGGAGGGTTTGCTGTGTGTGTGTGGGTAACACTTGATTGGTCTTAAAATCGTTTAGCATCTCACTGGTAATAGATTGACACTTAGTACTTCATGATTTGTTCGGGACATTAATGTGCTAACAGTGGAAACTTTGAACTAACAGTGGAACTTTGAACTAACCGTGGAAACTTTGAACTAACAGTGGAAACGGTGATTTGTGCTAGCAGTGTTAACTACTTAGCAGTGGTAACTGAATGTCACAAGCAGTATTAATCAATGCAGGCAGTAGAAACTGGACTAACAGTAGTAACTGAACTAGCAGTGGAAACTGACTAGCAGTTGTAACACAAGCAGTAGTAACTCGACTACCAGTAGAAACTCACTAGCGGTAGAAACTGAGCTAGCAGTTGAAACAATGAGAGCAGTAGTAACTATTAAGAGCAGTGTTAACTATGAGAGCAGTATTAACCATGAAAGGTGAGAACATTATTAACTCAACTACCAGTAGAAACTGACCAACAGTTGAAACTGAGGTAATTTGTACTAGCAGTATTAACCTGACGTTGTACTGGCAGTATTAACTAGACTTTGTACTGGCAGTATTACTGAAGAATTGCTCTAACAGTATTAACTTAGGATTGCACTGGCAGTATTAACTGAAGAATTGCTCTAACAGTATTAACTTAGGATTTGTACTGGCAGTATTAACTATAATTCTTAAGAAGGTCGGGTCCAGATTTAGGTGGAGATTAAGTTAAGTATTAACCTGATATTTTTGGGTGGTTGTTACAGTATCTCCCCGTTGAAAAGAATTTCGTCCCGAAATTCAATTTGTTCCGTTGGTTGCCAAATCACTAGGAAATAAATGTGGGTATTTGTGTCGAATATAGTCTTCGCGTTCCCAAGTAAATTCAGGACCTCGACGTGAATTCCACCTAACCTTTACAATGGGTATCTTACTTCGTTTTAAACTTTTGACCTCACGGTCCATGATTTCAAGTGGCTCTTCTACGAAGTTTAGATTGTCGTCTATTTGGATATCATCGAGAGGGACAATTAGTGTTTCGTCGGCTAGACACTTCTTTAGGTTGGAAACGTGGAATGTGTTATGAATGTTGCTAAGTTCCTGGGGTAGTTCAAGTCGGTACGCGACCGGACCAATCCTTTCTATTATCTCAAATGGTCCAACATACCTTGGGTTAAGTTTGCCTCGCTTTCCAAAGCGGATCATGCCCTTCCAGGGTGACACTTTCAAAAGTACTTTGTCGCCGACTTGAAATTCCAAAGGTTTCCTTCGGTTATCAGCGTAGCTTTTCTGCCTACTCCTGGCAGTCCTCAATTTTTCCCTGATAACAGTGATTTTATCAGTTGTCTCTTGAATAACATCGGGTGTGATTAGCTGTCTATCACCGGTTTCTAACCAACAAAGTGGTGATCGACACTTACGACCATATAACGCCTCAAAGGGTGCACAGCCTATGCTCGTGTGGTGACTGTTGTTGTAGGAAAACTCCACTAATGGCAAGTGAGTATCCCAGCTGCCTTTAAAATCTATGGCACAGGCTCTTAACATGTCTTCCAATGTTTGGATGGTTCGCTCACTTTGACCATCAGTTTGTGGATGGTAGGCGGTGCTCAAATTTAGTTGAGTGCCTAGAGCGTTTTGAAGTTGTTTCCATAAGCGTGACGTGAATCGGCTATCTCTATCGGAAATGATGGAGAGTGGTATTCCATGACGTACAACGATTTCGTCGATATAGATTTGAGCGAGTTTGTCCATCTTGTAATCTTCTCGGATGGGAATAAAGTGTGCTGATTTTGTTAATCTGTCCACTATGACCCATATAGAGTCATGTCCTCTTGCCGTTCGTGGCAATTTCGTGACGAAATCCATTGATATTTGTTCCCATTTCCATTGTGGGATTTCCGGTTGCTGCAACAATCCTGATGGCTTCTGGTACTCTGCCTTGACTTTGGAGCAAGTCAAGCATTTTCCCACGAATACTGCAATATCCTTTTTCATTCCTGGCCACCAATAATATTCTCTCAAGTCTTTGTACATTTTGTCAGCTCCGGGGTGATTTGAATACTTGGATCTATGGGCTTCTTCAAGAATGACTTTTCTCAGTTCATTGATATTCGGAATCCACACTCTTTCCTTGAAATACCGAACTCCATCGGACTTGATTTCAAATCTTTGATCCAGGTTATGTAAGGTCTCATCCTTTAAGTTCTCCGGTTTCAAAGCTTCCTTTTGAGCTTCCAAAATTTGAGTTTTCAAACTCGTCTGAACTTGTATTCCCGATGCTCGCACTCGCGAGGGTCTCAACTTTTCCTTCCTACTTAATGCATCCGCTACGACGTTAGCCTTGCCTGGATGATACTTGATGTCACAATCGTAGTCACCAAGCAGTTCTACCCATCTTCTTTGCCTCATATTGAGCATCTTCTGATCGAGGATATGTTGAAGACTCTTATGATCGGTGAAGATGGTGCATTTTGTGCCGTACAGATAGTGTCTCCAAATTTTAAGAGCGAACACCACTGCTCCTAACTCTAAATCGTGCGTTGTATAGTTCTTTTCATGCTCCTTGAGTTGTCTCGATGCGTAGGCAATCACCTTATTCCTTTGCATCAACACGCAGCGCATTCCTTGGTGGGATGCGTCACAGTATACGACAAAATCTTCCGTTCCTTCCGGTAAAGCTAAGATGGGCGCGTTACATAGCCTACTCTTCAGTGTCTGAAACGCTTCTTCCTGTTCTTCTCCCCAAGAGAACTCCTTAGCCTTCTGGGTCAGCTCAGTTAGCGGTTTAGCAATCCTTGAAAAATTATCGATAAACCTTCGGTAGTAACCAGCTAACCCCAGAAATTGGTGTATCTCTGTAGGGGTTCTCGGAGCTTCCCATTTCTTGATAGCCTCGACTTTGGCTGGGTCAACATGAATTCCCTCCTTGTTGACCACGTGACCAAGGAAGTGTACTTCTCGAAGCCAGAACTCGCATTTCGAGAACTTGGCGTACAGCTTCTGCTCCTTCAGTAGTTTCAATATTATCTCCAAGTGTCGTTCGTGGTCTTCTTTGCTTTTGGAATAAATCAGTATGTCTTCGATGAACACAATTACAAACTTGTCTAGATATGGGCGACACACCCTATTCATCAAATCCATGAATACCGCGGGTGCGTTGGTTAGCCCAAACGGCATTACCAAGAAAGTGGTTCTTCGATATTCATCAAATGCATGATATACAAGAAAGTGGTTCTTCTATGGGTACCTCATGCACACTGGAGATTTCAGCCATAAGAGCACTATTTTGATCGTCATTTGCTTCTTCACTCCAGTCATACGCCTCTTCATTTTTAATAAGAAGAGCATTTGAGGCAGGCGTTTTCTCTGGAGTCCTCTGAGGTGGTCTTGTGTAGGTAGATGGTTTGGAGAAGCCAGAAGCAGGGTGCTTTGCCTTCTCACATTCCCTAGCGAAGTGCCCAAGATTTTGGCAGTTGTAGCACTTCACCTTACTCTTATCAAAACCAAGACCAGAATCGCTGTCATCATCCTGATTCTTTCTCCCAGTTTTCTTTAAGTATTTCTTTGCTCTCCTGGTTAGCATAGCAAAATTCCAACGTAGATCCATCCTTTCAAGATCATCAGGATCTATTTGTTCAAAATCTCTCTCAGTAAGATCAATGGTGCTAGTTTTCTTTGAAAGAAAACTATCATAAGCACTGAGAAAGGCTTCAAATACAGCAGCATTCTCTTCAGTATCAGGTGAGACTGGAGTGTTTGAAGAATAAGGTACTCTTCCAACTGAAGGAATAGTCGGTTTAGTAGAGGATGCAGAAGATCCACTAGAGCTGCCAGATAATAAAGCCTCGCCAGTAGTAGGAGACGAACTACCATCCGAGCTGGGATCTTGAACCTGTGCACTAGACTTAGTTTCCTTTCTCTGCATATCTAGTGCATAAGCTTGTAGTCTTCCAACAAGATCATCTAATGAAAGATTCATCACACGTTCATCTTCCTCCATCATCATAACACGATGATTCCATTTCTTAGGCAAAGCGCCTAATAGTTTCTTGTTGACATCCTCAGTAGTTAAAGATACCCCTCCCTCATTCAGCTCACTAACCAGATGTGAGTAGCGAATAAACAGTGCATTTATGGACTCATTTGGTAAGATATCAAACAGTTCATATTGCTTCTTAATAAGTGCAAGTTTACTCTTTTTGTATCTCTCATTACCCCCACACCTTTGTTCAATAGCCTTCCATAAATCATAAGCAATGGTGTAATGTTTAAACATTTTTAAAACATCAGCAGACATGCTCATTGTGATGGCTGAATGTACTTTTCTTTCCAAATCCCAAGCCTTTTTCTCATCAGGAATCAGAGATCTAATAGGTTTTGGCGGAGGGTTAATAGAATTGAATTGTCCATCAGATGGTGGATGTTCATAACGTTCAAGTAAAGGAATCAACATGTCTGGGTCATTGTATGAAATGAAGGCTTCAAAACGTTGTCTCCATTCCACATAATCAGTGTTTGCAGTAAATAATGGAGGTTTGTTTGTGCTTCCAACTTCATTACTATGTTTTAATAGCTGAGTAAAACTTTGAAGAGACATGGTATTACCTGCACACTCACAAAACACAAATAATTTGTTTTTCAAAGATTAGACAGCGACACTAAGATTGTGTCGCAGATTAATGGCGACACTAAGATTAGTGTCGCTAACCTGCAGAAACAAGTTAGTACAAATGCGACACAAAGATAATGTCGCAAGCAGAGACAAATGGCGACACAAGGGATTGTGTCGCAACAAAAACAACTGGCGACACAAGGGTTATGTCGCAAACAGTGTATAAATGAAAAAGTCCAAAAGCGACACAAAGGTTATGTCGCAATCCAATGTCGCAGTCTAATGTCTCAGATTTATGTCGCACCCAATGTCGCAATGGTAATGTCGCAGATAACCCTAACGCGACACAGAGAGATTGTGTCGCAAAAATAGCTAATGTCGCTAAAACCCTAATGGCGACATAAAGGTTGTGTCGCTATGCTGCGAACTCAGCCGCACTTAAACCCCACAATTCGAAAATTTTCGCAAACCCCACGAAGATTAACGACCTGCAATCGAACGAACCTTCAATGATAATTCAGAAAAACCAGATTTCAAGCTGTTACCACTTCTAATCAAGAGTAATTGCTAAAAAGTATGTGATTTAACCCGAAAAACGCACAAAATCGATTCAATACCACAAAATCAAACGATTTTGGCTCTGATACCACTTGTTGGACCCTTTGTGCTGGATCTAAATCGAATAAATTTAACAATTGAAAGCGCGGAATACAATCAATTGAACAAAGCACGTTAACAATCACACGAAAGTAGTCAATTAGCTTTTATTTATATCAAGAACAACGAATCAAACAATTACACAAGATTCCTCACAGATCGCTTGAAAACACTCTAGGTTCGTCCACTCTAGAACTGAACCCGTAATGATCTATTTATAGCCAAACACTAAACTCTCTGCGACACAAGCTCTGTGTCGCCAAACAGACCTATGCGACACAAGCCTTGTGTCGCTATTGCGACACAAGCTCTGTGTCGCCTAAACAGTGACATTAATTTTGATTTCCAAAACAAATAACGTTTATATCATAATCAAAATATTACAAACGACTTAGACCTAGACCAACTGACAGACATACAAAACATGTATCAACAATCACAGAGAGCCAGTTTGACAAAGATGTCAAATTTGCAGAAAAGGCATGTGTTCATCCAGACTGGGACAGAGGATCTGCTTACAATGTAAATCATTTTAAACTTCACTATAGTGATGCAGAAAAACAGAAAATGTTTGAACACATCTATGTTGACTTTTTGAAAAGACTAGAGGAAATACAAGATTTAAAAACCAAACTCAGTCAAGTTCAAAAAGATCTACAATCAAAAGTGAATGAAATAAACCAAAATAAACAGTACAAACTTGAGCTTGATGCTCAATATGACCTTCTCAAAAAGATCAAGCTGGAAAAAGAAGCTTATAAAAACAAAGCTGATCATTATGAAAGGATCTGTAAATCTTGGTGTATTTCATCACTTAAAAATGTGGACTGTTTATCCAAACAGATTCCAGCTCAGATACAAGCGGTCATAGGTGATGAGTTTGATCTTAAAAGTCACATAAATTCAGAAATAAACTCAAAACCTACTATATTTGTACCTGAGATTTTACCTCATACTTTTAGTCATACTGTGGGAGACAAAGTTATATTGAAAAATGGTTTTGTTAGACCAAAAATAGTTGCTAAAGAACTAGTATATGAGACAGAGCCAGACTCTGAAGACACAGACTCAGAAATCTCAGTCTGTGAAACTTCTCAATCTGAACAGCCTGAACTTATAATCACTAATGAATCTTTAGAAACTATAGAACTTGAAAAGAAAAGATTTATAAAAGGCAAAGTTCATATTCCCACAGTACCATCTTTAAAAAGACAAAAAGAGGTAAAAGGAATCAAGAATAAACAGAAAGGTTACAATGTGTTTGAACCTTCCACATCTCTGTCTGTATCTGGTCCAGACAAAAACATGCCAAATGACAAATCTAAAGGCATAAAACCAGTAACAAAGGAGTTAAAAAGATCTCAGTCTGTGAGATCTAACTGTCAGTCTGGAAAAATCAATTTTCAGTCTGGCAAACTTAACTCCAAATCTGTTTGTGTTAACACTCAGTCTGACTCTCAAAAGTCAAATCTTAACAACCTGACTGAGACCATTAAGTTGCTTAGTGAAAACTTAATGAAGTTAACCACAGATTTTAAAACATTTGTTGAGTCAAAACAAGAGTTTAACAGAGGATCTAGTGCAAATAATAACCCAAAATCCAAAAGGACCATTATGTTGAATAGAAAATGTTAGAACTGTGGAAATCTGGGACATGAAGGTATTAAATGCACAAAGTCCATTCTTAAACAGCCAAAGGCTGCTTTGATCAAACAAATGTCATCTACTAACAACAAAATCAAAAATAGAGAGGTTAAAAGTCAACTTCACAGACTTAGCACCATAACTGCTAAAGAATTGACTCCAACCAACTCTAAAGAACCCATCAAAAGATGGGTTCCCAAAAGTAACTAATCGATTTTGTTTGTCTTGTGCAGGGTAACAGCAAATAGTACCTAGACAGTGGATGCTCAAGACACATGACAGGTTCCTTGAAGAATCTGTCAGAGTTTGTAGAAGAAGAAGGACCTTCTGTCAAATATGGTGACAACTCTATTGCCAAGATAAAAGGTTATGGTGTGGTGAAGGCTGGCAACATCAGAATAACAAAGGTGGCCTATGTTGAGGGATTAAAGCATAACCTGCTTAGTGCAAGCCAGATCTGTGATGATGATGGTGAAATCAGAATCAGAAAGAAGGCTGCTGTTATCTATATTTTCAAAGGCAAACCTATATTAGTTGCCAAAAGAGAAAGAGATATTTATCTCTTGGATCTTTCTTCTGCAGACAATAATGTAGAGACTTGTCTCTATACTCAGTCTGTGCCAGAACTAAGCTGGCTATGGCATAGGAGGTTATCCCACCTGAACTTCAAAAATATTAACTTCCTGTCAAAGAAGAAATTGGTTAGAGGTCTGCCTGATGTTACATTTGCAAAAGACAAACTTTGTCCTGCATGTACACTAGGTAAACAGACCAAGAACCATTTTCCATCCAAATTGTTAGCTTTAATTGATCAACCACTGCATATGCTCCATATGGATCTGTTTGGACCCATGAGCATTAGCAGTTTGGGTGGAAAGAAGTATACACTTGTGGTTGTGGATGAATACACAAGGTATACTTGGGTCATCTTTCTTAAGGCTAAAAGTGATGCTCCTGAAGAGATTATTAATCTAATCAAGAGGGAAGAATTGCAGAAAGATGCACCTGTCAAGCAACTCAGGAGTGACCATGGTACAGAGTTTAAGAATTCTACTCTCATTGAATTCTGTACTGACAAAGGCATTATTCAAAACTTTGCCTCTGTCAGAACTCCTCAACAAAATGGTGTTGCTGAGAGAAGAAATCGTACACTCATAGAAGCTGCAAGAACCATGTTATGCCATGGTCAAATGAAGATTTATTTTTGGGCAGAAGCAGTTAACACTGCCTGTTATACCCAAAATAGATCTATTTTGGTCAAAAGGCATGGCAAAACTGCATATGAGCTGTATCACAAGAAGGTTCCAACCATCCATTACTTCTAGACCTTTAGAAGTAAATGCTACATTCTCAATCAAAGAGATCAATTAGCAAAGATGGAACCTAAGTCTGATGAAGGAATGTTTGTTGGCTATTCATCTATTTCAAAGGCCTACAGAGTCTACAACAACAGAATGAACAAAATTGAAGAAACCATCAATGTCACCATTGATGCTTCCTCTGCTAATGATGAACATGTTTCTCAGTCTGATGTTCATTTATTGGAAGATTTATCTGTTGTGGGATCTGAATCTCAAATCCCAGTTGTTGCTAACCGACAATAGGACTCTGAAAGTGATAATGAAGATGCTCAACCTGCTCATTCAATGACAGTACCTTCATCAACAGAAGATGAATCTGTGTCCAGAGATTCAAATTCTTCTGATACATGTGTTCAGTCTGGTAGTTTTCAGTCTGTGAACTCTACAGACTCAGACTTGCCCTATGTAGAAGATGATGCAGAACTCAGTCCTGCTATTCTTCCACCAAATGAGAATGATTTACCATCCAATGCTGAATCATTTCTAGGAGTCAAAGAACACAAGTATCATCCAATTACAGAAATAATTGGAAATTATGTTTCTGATGTACAAACAAGAGCTCAAGTATCAAGCTCACCTACTGCAAATTTCTGTTACTTCACAAACTTCCTGTCAATCATTGAACCAAAGAAAGCTGAAGAAGCCTTGAAAGATGATGATTGGGTTGAAGCAATGCAGGAAGAGTTAACAGAATTTGACAGAAACAATGTTTGGACCCTAGTTCCTGCTCCAAAAGGGAAAACCATTATTGGAACTAAATGGGTTTACAGAAACAAGATGGACAAGGATGGAGTGATAATAAGGAATAAAGTAAGGCTAGTTGCTCAAGGCTACAAGCAGGAAGAAGGCATTGATTATGATGAAACCTTTGCCCCTGTAGCCAGAATTGAAGCAATACGGTTATTTTTGGCATATGCTGCATTTAAGGACTTCAAAGTCTATCAAATGGATGTCAAGAGTGCATTTCTGAATGGCAACTTACAGGAGGAAGTCTATGTGAAACAACCTCCAGGTTTTGTAAGTTACACTTTTCCAAATCATGTCTATAAATTGCAGAAAGCACTATATGGACTAAAACAAGCTCCAAGAGCTTGGTATGACACCTTATCATCCTATCTTCTTAGTAATGACTTTACTAGAGGATCAATTTGATAAAACTTTGTTCTTCAAAAGGAACAAGGCAGATGTCATACTAGTCCAAATCTATGTTGATGATATCATATTTGGATCTACTGATGAAAAATTGTGTAAATGGTTTTCAAACTTAAAGTCAAAACAGTATCAAATGAGTATGATGGGTGAATTAACATACTTTCTTGGTCTACAAGTACATCAGAAACCTGATGGTATCTTCATAAACCAAGGTAAATATGTCAATGACCTACTTACTAAATATTTTTTAAAAGACTGTTCAATTATGAAAACACCAATGAGCACTGCAAATAAGTTGGATAAAGATCAGTCTGGCAAGTCAGTCTGTCAAACCACTTATAGAGGTATGATAGGATCTCTACTATACCTCACTGCAAGTAGACCAGATATCATGTTCTCAACATGTTTGTGTGCTAGATATCAATCTGAACCTAAAGAATCGCATCTAAAAGTTGTAAAAAGGATTTTTAGGTACCTAAAAGGTACTCCTAACCTGGGTCTTTGGTATCCCAAAGACTCTGGTTTTGATCTAATTGGATATACAGATGCAGATTATGCAGGTTGTAAATTAGACAGGAAAAGCACTTCTGGTGGATGTCAACTGCTAGGTGGCAAACTAGTCAGTTGGTCAAGCAAGAAACAGAATTCTGTTGCTACATCCACTGCAGAAGCAGAATATGTGGCTGCTGGTAGTTGCTGTGCTCAATTGCTATGGATGCAACATCAACTAGCAGACTATGATTTGGTGTTTACAAAAACTCCAATCATGTGTGATAACCAAAGTGCCATTGCCATCACTGAGAATCCTGTGTTTCACTCCAGGACAAAGCATATTGAGATCAGACATCACTTTATCAGAGATTGTGCTGAGAAAGGTAAAGTGATTCTCAAATATGTGCCCACAAATGACCAATTAGCAGATATCTTTACTAAACCGTTAAATGAAGATAGATTTTTGTATCTGCTTGGTCAACTAGGAATGCTCAACCCCTAGTAAAACCTTGAATCTGTATGATTCAATTCTCAGTCTGTGTCTACTTTTCAATCTATATAACTGTATTCTCAGCTACATACAATCAAAAAGCACAGACTAAGAGATGTTTTTGTACATACTTTCTAAGAAAATACCAAAAAGATTTTATAACTTATGTTATTTTCTCTCAGTCTGACTGATTATATGTTTCAGTCTGTGTGACTTCTTCCAGATTAGCTACACAGACTAACCATATTCATTCAGACTAGACCCTCTATTTTTGTGCTTTATTAATTCATAAGGTTAGTATTTTAGTACTGTTAGTGTTAATACTGCCAGTTACTTTTAGTACTGCTGGTTAATACTGATAAGCCTTTTTAATACTGCCCTCATGAATTCGTATTTTTAGCACTGTTAGTATTAATACTGATAGTTACTTTTAGTACTGCTGGGTTAATACTGATGTTTTTTTTTGCTGGTAAAGATTGGTACAATTAACACTGTTAATGTAGCAAGTTACTACTGTTCGTTAATTTTAGTACTGCTTTCGCAAGTTACTACTGTTAGTTAACTTTAGTACTGCTTTCGCAAGTTACTACTGTTAGTTGATTTTAGTACTGCTTTGGCAAGTTACTACTGTTAGTTGATTTTAGTACTGCTTTGGCAAGTTACTACTGTTAGTTAACTTTAGTACTGCTTTGACAAGTTACTACTGTTAGTTAATTTTTGTACTGCTTTGACAAGTTACTACTGTTAGTTAATTTTAGTAATGCTTTCGCAAGTTACTACTATTAGTTAATTTTAGTAATGCTTTGACAAGTTAGTACTGTTAGCTATATCAATCTGTTACCACTGCTGGCAAAATTTTCTTTTAGTACTGCTTTCACAAGTTAGTACTGTTAGCTATATAAATCTGTTACCACTGCTGGCACAATTTTTTATTTTTTTTTGTTTTATTTTACTTTTATTTTTTTTAAATAAATAAACAACAATATCTTTGCATTTAATGCTAAAACCATTTTTATGATAATAATCATTGAAAGTTTTGGCGCTTGTTGTCTATTTATCTGCTCAATACAAAAAGTGCACGTGCTTCAGCGTTACTATTGCAGAGAAAGGGATAAACCGTCAAGTGGGTCCCATTTAACGGAAATTAAATTTCTTCAAATACCCATTTCCGTTTTCCCCTTTCTTCTTCACCTGTACTTGCACATCCAAAATTACACAGAGTTTGTAATCCCTAACCTAAATCGCTCAACCATTTTCGAAATCAATCTCAAAAATTCGTCATTTAAAATGGCTGATCAATGGGCTTACACGGCACCTGCCAACATCGCTGCGGCTAAACCCTTCAAACAGGGTAAACAGGTAAAACTCTGTATAAATAATCAAGTAGCTACCATTTCCATTCCTGACTCTAAAAAGAATAAAGGGTTTGAGGAACTAACTGCTTTTATGTCTGCTCATCCATTAAGGGGAGCATTCTTTAACTCAGTCCCTCAAATATATCCACATTTCTTAATGGAATGGTGGTAAACTTGCTCCTCAAATAGTACCAATACTGCAATTACTGGTACTATTGATCATGGTAAACGGGCAGTTACCATTGATCAGGAGCTAATTAGGAATGTCTTAGACTTGCCTTTGGGAAATAATTTTGAACCCATTCCAACCAAAGAAGCAGCAAGGGCTTCTCTTACTTTGGTTGGATATACCAAAGAAAAAGGCACCATCTTGATGTTAGGATTCACCCCCAGATGGAAATTTTTAATCTCTGGCATCATTAGAAATCTAGGAGGAAAATCTGGTAGCACAGGGTGAGTTAAACGAGTTTGAAACTCAACTGTTGAGCTCATTCATCACACGTTTAAACATCAACTTTGCAGAGTTGTATTTTAAAGAAATTTTAAAACTAGTGAATGAGTCACAGAGAATTTTTAATGTACCTTTTATAAGGTTACTCTCCCTGTGCATCCAATCCAGATTAACTGGGTCTGTGTATATGTCTTTTAATAACAAAACTGCAGATATACCCGAACCTGTGCTCACATATAAAGTGTTCAACCATCCGGTTCCACTTTCTGGAGCACCTATCACTGCTGCTATGCAGCAATGGATTGATCACCCATATGTTGCTTATGCATCTATGGAGGGTGATAGTTCAGGTGATAATGAGGGTACTGAGACCCAGGCTGTTGAAGATCGTGTGGCTGAAGCAGAGCACACAGACTCCAGGGATACAGACTCAACTCAGTCTGTGCACTTGGAGTCAGACTCAAACATTCCTGAGTCTGTTCCATCTTCAACAGAAGATGCAGGTAGTACTTCTTCTTCATTTGAGGACATGGATATAGATCAACCTTCTTATCCTAGCCCATCCTCACCCACAAAAGAGAGTCACAAACAAACCAACCCAGATGAGTCACCACTCACTATGGAGGAATCACCAGACTCAACCCCAAAAAGTATAGCACAAGTGGAATCATCATCCATGGAATTGGATGTCAGAAGAAGAATACAAGTTGTACTGCATAGCAAACAACTTTGTAATCAAGAAGAAATCAGTTGGGTTATCCACAGAGAATGAGCAGAGAAGGGAGCATCCTCTACCCAAAGGTATCATTTTCATTGATAGATCATATGTACAGACTGACAGCATTGAAGGTCTGTGCTATAGAGATATCAATGGGATAGAGTGCTTCCAGGATCAGAATAGGTTATATAGAGAGTCTCTGCTGCACTGCATTGCCCTGCTGAAGGAATGCAAACATTCTCAAGCGAGACCATTCAAAAGAAGACTGATTAGCTGGTTATTCAACAACTTTTCCCAAATCATGATGATGATTGGACTTGAAGATATCTGCAAGAAGATCATCCTAGAGTATCAAGAATTTGAAGACAAATTTGATAAGGAAATGGAAGAACTGTTGAAGAGGAAAGTGGAAAAGATGAAAGAGATCAAGGCTCAGAGAAAGAAGTGAAGATTGTTAAATTTTTGATTTACAATTTCATGTAATAATTGTAATATTCTTGTAAACTGACTATGACTTTGACTTTATGTATATAAGTCTAAATTCATAAGTTATGCTTTACTTTAGTATTTATTATTTTTCTATTATCTTTTGTAAATAGATTTTGACATCATCAGATAGGGGGAGATTGTTGGGAAAACAATGATCAAACCTACATTATAAATCTGAGGAGTCAAAATATAATTTAGTTGTATTCAGGAAACTTAGTGAAATTCCTGAGTCTGTGTTTCTGAGTCTGTGCTGCACAGACTGAAGAATGGTTTCTGAGTCTGTGCTGCACAGACTGAAGAAATCTCACAGACTGAAAGCCGTGCTCTTCTTGAAGACTTATGGATTCATCATCTGAAGAATGAAGATTGAAGACAAAAGACTTCACAGACTGATGATCACAGACTGATGATCACAAATTGAAGATCACAGACTAAGAGCACAGACTGAAGAGCACAGATTGAAGAATGAAAGTACAAGTGTACAGAAGATATTCTTCTTTCCTTAGGCTAGATACAACTGATAAGATGTTTGAGAAAGGTCAAACATCGAACAAAGGTTTTCTTCTCAGAAATGAAACCTTTTACCTTTTGCTTTTTCTATTTCCAAGAAAAGCAAAAAGGGTAGAGTGCAAAGTTGCCCAAGATGAATGTGTTATCCCTTGGACAATTGACTGAGCTGGTTAATAGAAGTTGATACTCAACTCTATAAATAGCAGCTCAAAAGCACTCTTCAAAAATATCCAAGTATCTAAGTAATTCAAGCTCTCAAAGAAAAATAGTATACAAGACCTTTAAGCTTAGGCTCAAAGCATTACCACACTAACTGTTAAAGTTTGTAGTGATAATTGTATGTTAATATACTAATACTTGGATCGTATTCAAACCATCTGTGTGGGTTTGAATACTTTGTCATCTGTGTGGGACAAATACTTTATTGTGAATAATACTTTGATTCATAATAAACTCTTTGTCAAAATTAATCTTGTTTTCCGCCTAGATTAATTTAAACTTGTTTGATATAAAACTTGGATATAAACTAACACGTTAAGATAACTGTTATTTAATCTGTATCTAAGTTTTGGGAACCTTGTGACCCAACATGTTCCAGCTAGATGTAAAAAGCGCGTTTCTATATGGGAAGGTTAGTGAAGAAGTGTATGTCAAGCAACTTCTTGGATTTGAAGATTCTGTGCATCCTGAATATGTCTACAAGTTAGACAAGGCACTGTATGGACTTCATCAAGCTCCAAGGGCATGGTACGAGACATTGTCAAAGCATCTGCTGGCTAATGGATTCACACGAGGACAGATTGACAGCACACTCTTTATTAGAAAGGTTGGAAACGATTTGTTACTTGTGCAGGTATATGTGGACGACATTATCTTTGGATCTACCAATGAGAAGCTGTGTAAGGACTTCGAGAAAATCATGAAGGACAAGTTTGAGATGAGTGCAATGGGAGAACTTACATTCTTCTTAGGTGTACAGGTCGAGCAATCTGATAAAGGTATTTACATTCATCAATCTAAGTATGTCAATGACATCTTAACCAAATATCAGTTGCTCGACTGTAAGACCTTTGGAACTCCCATTGACATAAATCACAAACTTGGTTTGGCTGAAAACGAAGAAGACGTAAATCAGCGAGACTATCGGTCAATGATAGGATCACTGATGTATCTCACAGCTTCAAGACCCGACATAATGTTTGCTGTAGTTATCTGCTCAAGATTTCAAGCAAATCCGAAGGTTTCTCATATGAAGGCGGTTAAGCGAATCTTTAGTTACCTCAAATTTAGACCAATTCTGGGTCTCTGGTATTCTAATGAGGATAACTTCGCTTTAACTGCCTACTCCGATTCAGACTTTGGTGGTTGCAATGTGAACAAAAAGTCTACGACTGGAGGATGTCAGTTCTTTGGTAGTCGCTTAGTCTCGTGGCAATGTAAAAAGCAAACCACAGTCTCTACATCATCTTCTGAGGCTGAATACATTGCTGCTGCAAGTTGCTGTTCTCTGGTTCTCTGGATTCAGCATCAAATACGCGATTAAGGGTTACTCTTAACTTTAACTCCTATCCATATTGATAATACTGCTGCTATCTCTATCATACGCAATCCCGTACAACACTCAAAAACTAAACATATTGAACTTCGTTTTCATTTCATACGGGATTGCTATGAGAAACACCTGATAGACCTTGTCCAAATCGATACATCTAAGCAAAACACTGATCTTTTTACAAAGGCTTTTTCACGATCTCGATTTGATGAACTTGTCTCTATGATAGGGATGAGGTTCTTTGTTAAAAATTAATTTAGGACTTGGAGTGTGATAAAAAAAATAATATATATATATATATATATATATATATATATATATATATATATATATATATATATATATAGGCAACTGCCACTCTTTATACTTGTTAGTATTAAAGAAATGCAATAGTTGCAACATTGTTAAAAATAGACGTTGAATTGTGTCTGTAAACTATTAGGGAAATGATAGTACATCAGGAGACATGCATAAAATGGAATTTTAAGGTTTATGTTTGATGTGTCAGTAGATTTATCTAGCATACTTGAAATATCTTTTATAAATATTAGATTCATCAAATGATGTATTGATAGGCATTTGTTCTAGAGTTACTAAGAAGCTTAACTTTCAAAAATGCATATTATTTTATATAAAGACATATTAATTTGTATGACTTTAAGTTGAATTAAGGGCCAAAATGTCCGAAATATTTTGACGCTTCGTCTTAATATTTGGATGATGAACATGTTATGATCTAAAAATATAGGGTCTTTGTATGGTGTTATCTGGGGGAATATATTAGGTGTCTCCTCTGTTGTATGAAAATACAGACCTAGTTTCATCTAATATATTCTTGAAAAGAACTTAGGTGCGTAGTCTATGTTAAGCTATAGACAACTATTACGTACCCGTGGCATTCCTTCAATTCTCAAAATAAAATGTACAAAAGTGCAGAAAAGTTATAAAAAGTTTGCCTCGTACTGGTTTCTGTTAAGCTATGGTACTCTATTGTACGAAAGTACAGACCTGTACCCTCTAGTTTAATTGTTCAGACTGGTGTTTGTTCAACCCGAACTATTGATTATGTGACTCTGTTGTACGAAAGTCCAGACCTGTCACCGCTAACTTAGTTCTAAAGATACGCTCATACCCTCACCTTCTATAAAGAAAATACTAACATGTTATGATTTCAAATGTATATTTTAATGTGAGTTATATAATATAATATGCATGCTAATAATAACACAAGTGGTTCATCTCATTATGAGTTGAAATCATATACTTAAGTACAAATGTTTAGATGGATAAAATATCAATAATCGTCTTGAACTAATCTTTATAACAGATGATTTAAATATGCTAAGTAAATTTAAAGTGGACAAACATATTGATAATCGAAATAACACTTACTATTCCTAATAATTGCATGTTATCCTGATATGATCCCTAACCAGACTTAAACATTTCTGTCACCAAAAACATATGTTATGAAGTTTCCGTTGATTGTAAAATTGAATCAACGATTTTCTTTTTGTATTATCTATTAACTATTTGTAGCTTAATTAGTTTCTCCAAGTTTATAAGTTAATATCGAATCGAGTATCGAACTTTGAAAATTGAAATCGAATTGAAAATTCACCAAGTGTCACTATGCGATACAAGCCTTGTGTCGCTTCCTGTGTCGCTGCCTGTGTCGCAGGCTATGTCGCTATTTAGGGTTTGGGTATAAAAGCCACCCTCATGCGACCTTAAAACGTTCACTGTTCTTAATTAGCTGCGACATCACACTTAATCACTGCGACACAAGCACTCGATATTGCGACACAAGCAAATCGTGTGATTTTTCGATTTGATCAAACTTTTCTGAGCGTTCTGTTTCAATCAATACACACCGTCATCTTCAACTTACTTTTCTTGATTTAGTGAATCTTTCCCTTTTTCACCGTGTATATTGTGTTTAATTGTGAATTAATGCTACGGTTTTTAAAGGAGTTTCGGTTTGGGATTAAATTGAGATGTTTGTGTACTTAACTGGATAAAACGGATACTTTATTGTTCCTGATGATGCTACGCAGCTAGTGGTTACCTTGTTTTGCAAAAACCCCAAATTTTGGACCATCGGGATCTGGGCACGGTTTGGTGTTCATCTTTGCGACACAACCTGCGACACAAGCCTTTGTGTCGCAGGATTTTTCAAATTAATTTAATAGCGGACTTTGGGTGCGACACTAAGGTTTGTGTCGCAATTCTATGCGACATAAGCTCTTGTGTCGCTTGTTTAGCAAAATCAATTTTCTCGCAAGTGTCTGGTTGCGACACAAGTCCTTCTGTCGCTTAAGTTAATTAATTTCAAAATAATTGCCAAATGCGACACAACCCTTTTCTGTCGCACCTTATGTTGCGACACAAGAGTTTGTGTCGCTTACCTGATTAAAATTAATTAACTTCAATGTTTGCGACACTAAGGTCTATGTCGCCACATCTGTGCGACACAAGCCTTGTGTCGCTTCTACAGATTGTTGAAATAAAATAATTATTGCTAACGCTTCTGTAGTGTTAGCTTTCTCGTGTATTTTTAGAAATGGCAGGGCAAGATGCTTTTCTGAGGCTGCTCGAACCTCGTCACAACACCGTCGCTTTTCTTGATGACGACAGGGAGTCAGCAATCCCTTTTCACCCCATGATCCAGTTCCTGAGGCGTTCCAGGATTTTTCATGCTATCTCTGCTGCCTCAACCATTTACAGAGACCATATTGGTCCTTTTTGGAGGAATGCGGTTATAGATACCGAGTTGGAACATACCCGAATTATATCCAGAGTTTTTGATCGGGAAATTATTATAACCGAGCAGCTGCTACGTGAAGTTCTTCTTTTTAATGATTCTCCGGACATGCCCACCCAATTTTCAAAAGTTTTCATTGCTGGTGGCATGACACGTATGGGTTACCCTGGTGTACCCTCCGACTAGTACAGAAAGGGTCATCTCACAAGGGTCTGACAGTTTTTGATGCATGTTATAAACGTTTGTTTATCGGCGAGGAAAGCAGGTTTTGACGGGGCTAGCCACAGAACCGTCTCTGCTATGCTGGCCCTAGTCTACAATAAACCGTACAATTTTTCCGGATATCTGTTCCGTGAAATGGTGGAAAATGCCAAAGCTGACAATGACAAATGGGTCATGTACCCAAGGTTTATCCAGTTGCTGATTAATCATTTATTACCGGATCTTCCGGTCAATCCTGATGCAACCTTCCGCCAAACGCCAATGAACTTGCGGATTTTTGCCATTTGCAGCTCCTACGGCAAAGGAGTTGCCACTCCACCAGATGTGCCGCTATTCGGCCATATAGTGAATGAGGGTTATGTCCCTCCACCTAATGATGATTTTGAAGATCCAGTCGCTCCTCCGCCGTCAACTGCCGATGCTGAGGTTTTTGTAAATATTCCCATTTTTGAGGAAGGAGAGACCGAGTCACTGCACAATGTCTTAGTGGATATTGAAAAATTTGGAGCAGTTGATGAGACTGCTGCTGATGGGGCCTCGGATGATACTGTCTCCGTGGATCCCAACGACACCCCTACGGATTCCGATGGTGATGTACCCTCACCGAAAACCATGGAACGCCTCCGAGTCCACAATACTCTTCGATACGAGCGTGTTTGTCGCCGAATTAGGGCAGGACGGGTGCATGTGCCGTCTAACCGGGGGAAACAGCCTCGGGACGTACAGGACTTAGACGATGATATCTACGTACCCCGTCCTCGTCCTCGAACTCAACCTCATCCGGTCTCTACTTCTGCTGATCCTCCACTACCACCAGCTGTTCTCCAAAAGATCTTGGATGATCTAGCAAAGATGCAAGCGCTGATTGCTGATCAAGCGGCTGTCATTCAAGTTCAAGCTTCGAGGATGACGGATTTAGAAGCAACAGCGGCTCGGGTTCCTCAGCTGGAGAGTCGACTGTTAGAACTAGAGGCAATAGCTGTTGTTCCGGGGGAGGTAGGCTTAGATGAAACAACATCAATGGCCCCTGGTTCAACTGAAATTGTAAATACTGATGATGTAACCGAAGAAACTATGAATGAAAATATTAATTTGGATTATTTTGCGTACTCTGCACCGATCCCAGGACAACCAATTCCCTTAAATGTAGATTACTCCGAAGCAAACCTAGAGTATCTACAGAGTCTGATAAATGAGGAAGGGCGAAGTACAGAAAATGATAATGAAGAGTTTGTTTATGATAAGGAAGAGGTTGATGTTCAAAAAGAAAATGTTCACGAAGACTTCGTAAATGCTAACGAAGTAAATTTGGGAGAGGAGATGGAAATTTATGATACAGAGGAAGTTATTGAGGAAGAACAACCTGCAACTTCTACTCCTTCTCCGGATACTGCTGAAACATCTACGTCCAGTGCTGCTGAACCTAATTTGTCAAAAACCTGCAAGTTCTACAAGATCAGCAGCAAGCGCTACAAGGGTCAAATTATTAGCCGGAAGTTTGATGAAGTAAATAAAGTGATCGTTATAAAGAGGAAAGATGGGATACAGTATTTCACCGTGAATTTTAAAGTGTTAAGCACATTACCTTATTGTGAGATACTGCACTTGGCGCAACTGAATATTATCAATCCCACGAACAACGAATTAGCCAACCAATTTCAGAGAATATTGAGGAAAGAGGTCAACACGAAAATGTTTTATCTGTTGAGACCAAATTTGGGGACGAGGTACATTTACCGCAACAAGATGCATCCTGTTAACAACAAGCCCTGGATTAAGATTGTATACAAATCTCCGAAGACCTTAAAGTATATTCCTCTGGAGAAGCTCCCTGTTGATTTTTTGAGCAGGTTACAACTGTGGACATATGATGGATATACAGGCGAAGCTGAAATTATCAATATTTAAGATACAGAGCCTGAAGACCTATGGAAAGCCAAAAGTTCGAAGATTAGAGTGTACGATCCGTTGAGCTTGATTAACCTTACAAAGAAAGACCTTGAAACTCTTCATGCTAAGAAGATCGAATATAATCAAGAGTTTAAGGTTGAAGCTTTGCGATTTCAAAAGGTTGTCAGCGTATGTATAGCTCAAGGAGTACACGCTGGAGGAAACTTTCCTGCCAGTTGGAAGTATTAGAAGACCAAAGCTGAGCGAAGAAATTTCGAAGACCAAGCTGAAGACACGGGGGAGTTTGTTGATACATGTTTTGTATGTCTGTCAGTTGGTCTAGGTCTAAGTCGTTTGTAATAATTTGATTATGATATAAACGTTATTTGTTTTAGAAATCAAAATTAATGTCACTGTTTAGGCGACACAGAGCTTGTGTCGCAATAGCGACACAAGGCTTGTGTCGCATAGGTCGGTTTGGCGACACAAAGCTTGTGTCGCAGGTCATTTAGTGTTTAGCTATAAATAGAGGCTTACGGGTTCAGTTCTAGGGTTGACGAACCTAGAGAGTTTTCGAGCTATTTGTGAGGCATTGATTGTATTTGGTTGATTCGTTATTCTTGATATATATAAAAGCTAATCGACTAGTTTCGTGTGATTGTTAACGTGCTTTGTTCAATTGATTGTATTCCGCGCTTTCAATTGTTGAATTGATTCGATTTAGATCCAGTACAAAGGGTCCAACATGCTCTAATAGCACTCAACATCTCATTTTGCCTTGATGAATAAGGAAACGTAGAACCCATGAGAGCGTCATACAACTTGCGGTATATATGTCTCTGTTCAATGTAGAACTATAATTCTTTTGCGTCACTCCTTTCTTCGCTCAATTGAGATTTAAGTGCCTCAGCGAATGTTCTGATTCAATATCTAAGGTGAAGCGAATCTTGGGTTCCATTGCTGGTGAGCTGGATAGTGGATACCGCCTCAATACCTGCTATTAGCCATATTTGAGGTAGAGAGTAGTCATTGGTGGATCTTCTTATAGTTGCTATTATGATATAAGGGTCGCCATCATATTTATCTAAATCACATAAATCATTTGTTCATGAGTAGTACGATAGGGATGCAGATGATTTCTGGAGATAATGCTCGTGAATCAAGCTGTTCTAGAGGATAAGGGGGAGGAATGAAATGAATATCCACAGGTGTGTTACGGGAGTCACTATACGTAGTAGGAATATCAGCCTTATGTGAATTGGGGAACTCTACTACGTCGGGTGGTGACTGGAATTTATTAGTGACCTGGGATATTAGATCAGAAGATAGCTTTGGAGTGTTTCTCTTATTGGTCCTTGACACGTGAGTCGGAATCATAGGATCCAGATATACCTCCTATCACAAACTGTGTTTGAGGTTCAAATGAAACAAGGGTTTGTATCCCATGAGGAGGTATAAGTGGCTGCAGACTCGTTAGTCTACTTACTTTGAAGTCCGAGATCTTCTTCAGATTTCGTATGAGAGTTCCTTCGATGTCTTCTAGATCGCAACGTCAAGGGCAAGTGAGAGGTCTTGCTGGATCCAAAAAAGGATTAAGCATTCCTTCGAGGGTACAAACAAAAGCATCATCGGCAAAAGGCTTATCTTCGTCTTTCATTTCTTCTTATGTCTTAGTTCCTAGTTCAGAGGTTTCGTCATCTGATGCAACTTGGCTAATAGAGACAGTATATAGCTCAGCATTCTCCATCGAAGCTGATGCGTGTTAAGTAGTAGTTAAAAATAAGAAGTTTTAAATGATTGGAAATACTAAAGTTAACTTAAACACAACCAGGCAAAATACCTGTTCGTATTATAGTATAGCTTAGGTAAGACCGAGTCGAACACAGGGAATCGGTGTAAATTAAAATAATTAATTAAACCTAAAATTACAAATTACAAATAAATAAGGGGTGCGTTTTAGTTCTGTACGAACGATTTTTACTAAGAAAACTAATTAAAATTGTAAACAATATAAAAGATAGAAAGTAACTAAGGACAATCAGATAGATAAACATGTATTTACTTAGAATAGTGATTTCTCGATTCAGGTTTCAGATATGTTTATTGAATTGTTGATTGTTTATTACGGTGATTTCAAACTAATATGGATAGCCTCTTGTTAAGGTTAACTAATCCCTAATAAACCTTACCTTAATACTAGATTCTCTTGAATACACTAAAATTTCTTTTACGTGTTATTAACATAAACTTTATGCTTTTAATACTATTACAGATCATTAAGATTCATTCAGCAACCTCGTGTAAACACAATTCTATAATTATTGGTTAAATAATTATCATATCAATTAGGTTATATTAATTGCTAGTCTCTTAACCTATTACCGGTAACAGTCTCAAGCCACAATTAACTATTAAATTACTTAATTGTAAATAATCAATCAACTTATACAAACGTTAGTTATAGCATAAATCTTTTGATCACGTTAAGTAACAATTAATCAACGCACAATTAATATGGATCTTTCGAATAAACTTAATAACCATTCATAACTTGAATCAACATAAACATATCATAAAACCTTTATCTATAAATCATTCATCTAAGTAAATACAATAAAAGAATTAGCTCATGTTTATAGTAAACAAAACTAGATCTAAAAACATGTTATTATACATAGTAAATAGAAATGATTAAGAATCAAACCTAAGAAACCGAACTAAATCTTCGTTACGGTTGAAAACCGTCGAACCCTAGCTTCCTAGCCTCCAAATACCTCCTTTAGTCGACCTTTAAAACCTAGAACCGAATTAAGGTTTAGTTAATTCGTATGTTAATTGTATGGTATAAGGGTTGATAATGGCCTCTATTTATAGAATTCAAGATCGCGAATCCAGCCGCCGATTGGATTTTTCAACCGTCGGTTGGGTTGGATTTTTACCCAAAAACCCGGCTTTTGACCCGCGCGCTCGACCGCCTTCCTGATTTAGGTTCAACCGCCGGTTGAAATATTCAACCGCCGGTTGAATGGTGGTTCCAGAATCTTCTGCTGCCGGGCTTGGGCTCTTCCTTTTGACTTCAAACTTCACGAATCCGATTTTAATCTTTATTCTTGGCCCAATATCTTTAATCTTTTGGGTTTAATCTTCTCTCTAAGCCCAATCTTCTTGGTTCTTGATCTTTTTTTCATTTTCTTCGGTTTTTAGCCCGTTTTCGTTCCTTTTCTTTATTTATTTAATTTAAACACCTTTTTGCAAATATAAACGAAATAGGTAATATATATTTAATTGCAATAAAAATACCTAAAAGTAAGGGAATATTACTATATAAATATGACATTATTTGATGTTATCAGAAGCGCAATCCGTCTGATCGATCGTGAATGTGATGCTTTCTTCGTGAGCGCATAAGCTGATAGTTTGAGAGTAGACATCGATGACTGCTCTGGCTGTGTT
The DNA here is from genome assembly GCA_963930675.1 of Gnaphalium uliginosum. Classification (NCBI taxonomy): domain Eukaryota; kingdom Viridiplantae; phylum Streptophyta; class Magnoliopsida; order Asterales; family Asteraceae; genus Gnaphalium; species Gnaphalium uliginosum. The sequence goes on along the minus strand of OZ005686.1, from coordinate 16,878,073 downwards.
CATAAATGCTCTACCTAGAATTATTAGGATGTTTATATCCTCCTGAATATCCATCACCACAAAGTCAGTTGGGAAAAAGAACTTGTCGACTTTAACCATGATGTTCGCAGCTATTCCCTTAGGGTATCTAATGGGCTAGCTGGACGCTCATTTTAGTAGGTTTTAAGTCTCCTAATTCTAGTCTTTTAAATAAAGAATTTGGCATTAGGTTGATACTCGCTCCTAGATCGGCTAGAGAGCGGATATCACCAGATTGGTTGATGGAGCAAGGACGGTTAAAACGTCCGGTATCTCCTAGTTTTTCCGGCAGAATATTTTGAATGACAGTTAAACACTCGGCGTTTAGCGGGATATTAGGTACTTCGGGTACCTTGTCTTTGGTTGAAAGGAGTCTTCTAACATATTTGTTATACTTGAAAGCTTTGACCTTATCAGGTTGCTGCTTGAGACGTCCTGGAAATGGTATGCGTACCTTTTGAGTAGACTCTTTCCCAACAGTCCCTTTGACAGGGGATTGTTCTTTCATCGGAGAAAGAACTGAAGGTTGGCTCGGTGCCACCTTGGAGTCTTGGATGGTTACTTTGTTGGCTTCCTCAGTATGTGGGTTATGGAAGGTGTTACTACCCTGTGGTCTAGTGTCGATACGTTCTGCTAGTCGACCTACTTGAGTCGCAAGACTATTCCGTAAGATTAGTTGCTCTCTTAAGAAGAGATCAACCTGGTCTTGCTTAGCCGTAATCTTTTGGATGATTTGTGTAAGGGATTTGTCTGGCCTGGTAGGTCCGTATGGCGAGGGTTGTTGTGGGTGGATTGGATAATGGGATTGGTAGGGTGGTTAAATTGTTGAGTATTGGTTAGGTCTGATTCTTGGTGGAGAAGTTTGAGTATAATCAGGTGGACGCGGATGAGTTCGGAACTGGTCATAGGAGGCCGTGCCATCAACAGGGTTCTCGTTATCAACTTGTGGATTGGTACAGTTCAAGCAGGATTGAACATGGTAGACCTGTTGAGGTATTTTCTTCAGCTTTCATATTTCCTCAGTTAGGGTTCCGATATGTTACGTAAGGGATTTGATTGCCTCAGTTTGCATGGGATTGGAAGCGGAAAGCGGTGCTGATGATGAGGAATGCTCATCAGTGTTCCAATCATTGTGATGCATGGTCATATTCTCTATTAGATACCAAGCTTTGTCGTATGTGCAAAGCGTGAAGTTGCCTCGGGCAGCGGCGTCGAGCGTTGGCTTGTGGTGAGGCGCAAGACCAAAATAAAAGGTGCATAACAGGGTTGATCGATCGATTCGGTGGTTAGGACAGCTTCTAAGAAATCTCATAAATCTATCCGATGCACTGTAGATAGATTCATCGTGAGACTGTCGAAAGTTCACGATGTCTTTCTTCAGCTTGATTTGTTTGGATGGGGGAAAGTACTTAGTTAGGAACTTAGTTTCCATTTCTGCCCATGAGGTGATAGAGTCGGTCTCTAATTCCTCAAACCAAGTTTGTGCGTGCAGAGAAGGAGAGTAAGGGAACAGATATAAGCGGATAATATCTTGCTCAACCCCATTTGTCTTGAAAGAGTCAGATAAGGTTATAAATTTATTAAGGTGGGAGTTGGGTCATCGTTCGGTAGTCCGTTGTATTCGCAGCGATTCAGGATCAGCTGCACTACATCGTTCTTGAGTTCGAATGATGCTCTTTCAATCTCTGGGTAGCGTATTGGTCTCCTCGGCCTTCAATCGAGGGTTTGTTGCTATCAGCTAGAGTGATGCATGCGGTTGTCGTCGGTTTGTTGGTGGGTAACTTCTTTTCTTGTCGTATGAGTAGGATGTCGTCGTCGGGGTAAGGGAAAGGAAGTGTTGAAAGAATTTTTAGGGGTTTAAGAAGGGAAAACCATCCTAAAGGTTAACTAAAAAGAAAGTCCATTTGGACGCCTCTGAGTCTTACAGTTGATTCCCCAGCAGCGGCGCCAAAAACTTGAGCGCCACCGGCAATCGGTCAGGAATTACCCTGTCGTTGGACCGGCTACTGGCGACGTGTCGGTGTGTTTTAATATTTATAAATGCAAGGGACCTAAGTTTTACTAGGGCTATATGACCTAAAGGTTGTATAGCTGCAAGTATGACCTAGGGTCGTTCTTCAAAATCAACTCTATTGTGAAATAGAGGAATCAGGATGTCCAAATCTATCTAGTGAAGGGGTTTTGAATATAGTTAGGAGTTGGTTTTTGTTTGTTTTCCAAGTTTTACTTCTAATTAATACTAGACAATAAAATAAAATAGGGATAGCAGTCAGAGGATAGAGGGGGTGTTTGTTGTGACTTCGTTGGCCTTGTTTTGGGATGATGTTTTAGTTTAAGTTATGAAAACGTCTTTATAAAGATTTGTATTTTATTTGTTTTGAGTATTTGTGGTGTAAACACTAGTACCCTGCTGATTGATTGCTCAATCAGTATGTCACTGAGTAACTAGGCTATCGTGATTCTGATCGGAGGAGGCTGCTCAACTCTCAACACTGCCCTATTACGGAACAATGACCCTTTTCTGGAATACGAAGATTCATGGGTGCATGAATAGAGTAACAGACCCACTAACAGTCCGACCGTTCTTGACACCACAGTGATACTTAATTGAATAAAACATTTAAGTTTAAGACTTGGTTGGTGTTTGATTACTTTCCATAACTAGTTTTGTAGAATCTAAGGGTGATAGACAAATTTGGAATACTAGATAATTCCCCGTCTTCCTTTCTGAATTTATAAACTAAGTTTGTATTTAAGATCAGAGATTCTCCATTTATGATTTAAACCAGACTTCACTTATATCTAACCAATAAATCCCTAGTTTATTCACAGTGTACAATACTCGTTTAAAAATGGAGGAATCAGGTGAATGTTATTTGCTTCGTTTTGCATGTTATTTGGACGTTTTTAGTTATTTTTGTTGCTACGTCTATACTTGAACAACTTAGTGATTTTTAGTAAATAAACATTGATTTAAGATGTTTTCACTAATTAATAGCTCAAATAGCGAGGAATAATGTACGTAAAAATATGACTTTTTACGTTACATCAAGATCCGATTGTCGATCAAACCTATGACGATGAGTGACTGACTTCTTGAGCGATTTCAATTGTCTAGAATGATAGGTAACCCGATACACTTTGAGTGAATTGAGTGACCACCTTTTGTGAGACCATCTGGTCATGTATACTCTAAGATCGCAAGAGTTGGAAGTATGCCTAAGAAAGTCATTTCTTGTTTTCGAAAGGATCATCTTATCTTTTCTTATTTTTTTGAAATAATTTGGTCATATAAGGAAGTGGTAACTTTTAGAAATGTTTTAACTCACCCAAATCGGTTTTAAAATGTTTTCACGTGATGCAAGACTGAGTTGTTGCTTGAGGACAAACAACGTCTAAGTGTGGGATACTTGATGTAGCGTAAAAAGTCATGTTTTTACCTACATTATTCCTGGCTATTGGAGCTATTAATTAGTGAAAACATCTTAAATCAATGTTTATTTACTAAAAATGACTAAAGTAGTTCAAATATTGACATTGCAACAAAAATGACTATAAACGTCCAAATAACATGCAAAACAAAGCAAATAAACTTCACATGCATCCTCCACTTTTATTTAACTTATAATATATACTCCCTAACCAATATTTTATGATTCATAGGTAATTACGAGATCGGGGAATCAAGAATCAAGCGAAACGGGTAAGGAACGGAGAAGATACAACACCTAAAGATCAACCGAACGTATTCCGAGCACGTATGAGCTGTAGACATCCAAATTACCTCATTTTGATATCATTATAAGTGTAACAGAATTACGAGATCATAGGCGAAAGAATCAAGTCAAACGGACAAGTAACGAAGAAGATACAGCCGAAACAAGCAACGAACGAAGGACCGGACAACGGGCAAAAACCAAATGGCACACCTAGATGGCGTAACGGCACCATAGGGTACCGTATACAGTATGTATAGGCCTTATACGGCCTCTATGCATGTCGTATACGGCATCTAAAGCCCTCTTGGGTGTCGTTTCTCAGTTCTTTGATGGTTTGGTGCTGATTCATGCTTGTATTTTGTGCTTTGGGGCTTGTACATAGGATTTAAGGCTTTGCCTATAAATAGTGACCTCCCATTCCCCATTTCACACACCTCTTCACCTCATTTCGTTCTTCATACTCTCTCTCACACACTCTTTCTCTCTCTAGGTTCTCTCTCTAAGTTAGCTAGTTAGGTTAGTAGTCAGTTAGTTATTGGTTAATATTTAATCAAGACTATCGAAGGGGCTTTATCGTAATATTGTTGAAGATACTTGGAGGGCTATTATTGTAATATTGTAAAAGATATTCGTAGGTTCCACTCGTTGTAATCTTTCAGCATATATTCAAGCTACACGCTATTTACAGTTATATCTTTCCTCATCTATTATAATGCATGTTCTTATTGTTATTAAGCTATATTTGGGATTACTTGCCATGATTAGTGAGTAGTTGTATTGTGTGTTTTTTGTGATGTAAATAGTTGTATTAATTGGGATGGTGTCATTATAAAGTAACGGAAGTAACGTAAAACGGCTTATTCATCGGTATAGCGCTGGAAACACCAATGTGGGTAGTACAGAACGTGGAAGCTATGAAAAACCGTGGGCACAATCCGTTGTATATTATAAACGAAAAAATGATGCTTTGATTACACGTTCCATCTATGATTTTAAACCGCAGTTTCAATTAATGTCTTCCACCAATAAACGTGGTTAAAGCCTTTTTGATAAGACGTCATATCAGGGATAAGTAATTATCTGTGTTTTGGTTTTAAAGTTGTGGAAATACTAACCAAGTATTGTACACTGTGAATAAACTCTGGATTAAATGTCTGTTTTTAAATAACATGGTTTGGTTTTGAAGCCGTGGAAATGTTGTTTTAAACAAGTATTGTACACTGTTAATAAACTAGGGATTTATTGGTTAAATATAAGTGAGGGCTGGTTTAAATCATAAATGGAGAATCTATGATCTAAAATACAAACTTAGTTTATAAATCCGAAAGGAATACGAGGAATCATTGAGTATTTCAAATTTGTCTATCACCCCTGGATTCTAATAAACCATTGATGGAAAGTAATCAAACACCTACCAAGTCTTAAACTTAAATGTTTTATTCAATTAAGTATCACTGTGGGGTTAAGAACGGTCGGACTATTAGTGGGTCTGTTACTATTTTAATGCACCCAGAAATCTTCGTATTCCAGGAAAGGGTCATTGTACCATAATAGGGTCAGTGTTGAGAGTTGAGCAGCCTCTTCTGATCAGAATGATGATAGCCTAGTTACTCAGTGACATACTGATTGAGCAATCAATCAGTAGGGTACTAGTGTTTACACCACAAATACTTAAAACAAATAAAATACAAATCTTTAGAAATACCCCCTCTATCCTGACTGCTATCTCTCTATTTTATTTTATTGTCTAGTATTACTTAGAAGTAAAACTTAGAAAACAAACAAAAATCAACTCCCAACTATTTTCAAAACCCCTTCACTAGATAGATTTAGACATCTTGATTACTCTGTTTCACAATACATGGTATTTTGAAGAACGACCTTAGGTCATACTTGCACCTATAAAACCTTTAGGTCACATAGCACTAGTAAAACTTAGGTCCCCCGGCATTTATAATATTAAAACACATCGACACGTCGCTAGCAGCAGGTCCAACGAAAGAATAATTCCTGACCGACCGCGTCACGTCTCAACGGGTAACTCCTCATGTCTAATCGGAGCATCTACTAAGTCCTCCTCAGGAATGGTAGGCATGGCTCTCCTGGGGCGCCTGGGTCGTCTCCTAGCTACCTGATCCCCAGTTTCGATCGGGTATCCATCCTGAAATAAATGAGAAAAAACAGGTAATGCTTGTGATGGTTTATACAAATGCGTATATAAGTGGGTGAAAAACTTATCTCTGATTTTGTAAAAGTGATTTGTAGTCAAATAAGTAGCAATCCTACATTTTATAGTTCAAGATAACCATACTACATAAAAATAAACTAAGAAGAAAAAGACAATAAATTAAGATAGGCTTGGGATGCCTCCATAGAGCGCTTGTTTTACGAGTCAAGCTAGAGATTAACATGATTTTTTACGTTACATCAAGCGTCAAGCTAAAAATCACTAAAGTAAATAAACAAAAATGACTATAAACGTCCAAATAACTAAAAATCATCTTAAATCAATGACTATAACATATAGTGTTTTATGAGTAAAATCACTAAAGTAGTTCAAACAAAAATGACTATAACATGACTTTTTAAATCAATGTAGTTCAAATGTAGTTCTGGAGAGATTTAACCTCTATTTTATTTTATTGGCTTAGTGAAATCATCTTAAATCAATGTTTATTTACTAAAAATCACTACAGTAGTTCAAATATAGACGTTGCAACAAAAATGACTATAAACGTCCAAATAACATGCAAAACAAAGCAAATAAACTTCACATGCATCCTCCACTTTTATTTAACTTATAATATATACTCCCTAACCAATATTTTATGATTCATAGGTAATTACGAGATCGGGGAATCAAGAATCAAGCGAAACGGGTAAGGAACGGAGAAGATACAGCACATAAAGATCAACCGAACGTATTCCAAGAACGTATGAGATATAGATATCCAAAATACCTGATTTTGTATCATTAAAAGAGTAACATAATTTCGAGATCATAGGCGAAAGAATTGAGCCAAATGGACAAGAAACGTTGAAGATATGAGCGAAACAAGCAACGTACGAAGTACCGAACATCATGCAAAAATCAAACGGCCCCCCTAGATACCGTATGCGGCACTAGGGGGTACCGTATACGGCCATAGGACCCCGTATACGTCCCTCTAGGGTGCCGTATATGGCCCCTAGTGCCTCAAGTGATCCCGTTTTTCAGTTATTTTAAGGTTCAGTGCTGATTCGTGCTTGTATTTTGTGCTTCGGGACTTATACGCGGGACTTGGGACCTTTGCCTATAAATAGGGGACCTCCCCTCCTTCATTTCATCATCCCTCATCATCCCTTTCATTCCTTCACTCTCAAAACACCTTTATCTCACACACACAAACTCTCTCTCTACTTTCTCTCTCTAGAGTTAAGTAGTTAGAGATTTATGTTAGAATTAATTAGTTCTAGGTTAATATTTAACCAAGACTAACGGAAGAGGTAGCGTTGTAATATTGTTGAAATACTTGGAGGGATCATTTGTAATATTGTAAAAGATATTTCGGAGTTCTGTTCGTGTAATCTTTCAACATCTATTCAATCTACACATTAATCACGGTTATATCTTTCCTTATCTTTTATAATGATGGATGTTATTATTATTATGCTTGATTTAGGAATTGTTGCCATCATTAGTGAGTAGTTAGCTTATGTGCTTGTTGTAATGTAGTTTGCTTGTTAATTGAAAACTATGTGTGTTGTTTAACTTTACATTTATGATTTCAAATTAAACTATCGCCTTTCCTCGAATAAACGTGGTTAAAACCTTTATGACAAGGAGTCGCGAACCTTGATCAAACGGTAATTACCTATCTATGTTTTCATAAAAGCATGGTCTGATTTTGTAACTGTGAAAATATCGTTTACACCTATCCTATTGTACACCGTGAATCAATTAGGGATTTATTGGGTCTTATAAATATAAAGTGAGCGGGTTGTTTAATTATCATAGATGGTTGAAATGTAATACAAACGTAGGATTATTTACTCTAGAGTGACCGAAAAGTATGTGGTACCGGAAACACCGTAAAGCGGCTGAATACTTGGTATAGCGTTGGAACCACCCTTTGGTGTAGAACAAATACACGGAAGCCACGGAAAAGCCGAAGGTTGAAGACCGTGACACATCCTGGTTATTTACCAGCTCTAAAATAAACCACTGTCATTAATGCAAGGTTAACAGTCACCAAAACCCCGTCTTACTCTTAAATGTCTTGCCTAGCTTAGATGCCCCGTAGTGTTACGAAATGTCATAAGGTAAATTGCGGTATGCGGTCTCATTCCTGCACCCTGGATACATATATCCAAAGATGGTCACTCGGATACATATATCCAAAGAGGGGGGTTTAAAGCAGTCTGATTTGATCAGATTCACGATAGCCTAGTGCTCAGTGACATACTGTTCAGGTATCCAAATAGTAGGGTGCTAGTGTTTACACTACGAACATATAAGTCAAGTAAGAAATAAACACTGAAAAGACATTTTCATGCTTCACCCCTGAAAGCGTCATCCCACGTATAAGTTAATGAAATCACAACAAGCACTCCCATCCATACCGATTTAAACATATTCTCCTGTTTATTACTTTATTTTTATCTCGGACCTAAGAACAAAAACCCCCACTCAAACCATTTTAAAATCCATCACTAAATCGAATCGCTCTTCTCGATATCTTTGTTTCACAATACGATTAGCTTCAAAGAACGACCCTAGGTAATACTACTGCTATTGCTTTAGTAAAACTAGGTCCCCGGCAAATTATATATATAAAACTTACCCCACACGGGTGAGTGCCGGTTGGAAATACGACGACCGATCGTGGCACATCAACTCTCCATACCTGGCATTGGTTCATGGTGGTTCAGGGTAAGTCTTCGAAGTAATGTTTTAAGTGGTGACCGTTGAAGGCGTTGACGTTAGTCACGGTGAATTTAAGCTGACATGCTCCTCAATTGGCATGTCCTCAATGTTATTTGAATTTTTGTATGGCGTCACACAGTTTTTTTGCATTACGTTACGAGTAATGCTATAGTTACAAACAAATTTTACAAAAGATGTTTACAAAATGATTTGTCAAATTCACATCGCTTCAAATCTTCTCAATCCTCTTTCTCTCTCTCTTTATTTTAATGGTTCAACATCATTTTGTAACAAATATTTTATAAATTATTTGTAACTAAAGTATTTCTCTTTCATTACGCTCAACTTCACTCTATGATATAGCCTATGTCTTTTCATATATTGTTGTGTTTCTTCTATTGCATTTAATGTGAAATTTCTCTCTCCTAAGTGTTTGCAATTAATCTATTTCCGATCAAAATATTTGTTTGCCTTCTTTTGCACATTCTGCAAATTCTCTATTATGTTCATTCGGGATATAAAAGTTTTTAATGGTAACCTGGGTGGAAGAGTTCGTGTTAAATTCGGTTTCTTAAATTAGTGTTGAATGAATTTGGAAGTTTTCAAATTAGGGACAATTTTGATGATCAAGTTAACTCTCGGAGCAAGTTAACTTGATAAACAAGTTGAGGGTTGCCTATATATACAAAAGTTATGTTAAAGAGATATGTGAGGTGACCATGCAAATAACACCTGCATAAATATTCCATTTTGTACTATTGTTGGTGAAACATGTAAAGTGCATGTTAGCCGAGTCCAGAAGAAATGGGACCCAATCTAGGATGTTGCTAAGCGGAACCAGCTCTTCAAAGGAGAGCTGTAATGCCAATGGCATCGTATTCTGGAAAGTTGAATCCCAGGTCCGAGGGAGGTCTGAGCAGGTATTATTAAACTACCGAGCTCGGTTTAATCTTTTTATTTGATAACGATTCTATTTGGGCATGACGGTACGTATCAATAAATTAAAAATTGACATAGGTGTTTGTTTGTTAAATATACGATGATAAATAAGGGTAAAAATTGGTTTTCTAATACTTCGTATTACAAAATTTAGGATCAACCGAGTTCGAAGATAAAGTTAATCATATTCATGATGATCATAATTGACAAAATTTAGAATCATGCGCGATGCACATAAATGAGTGTTGGTTATTTGAATTTGAACTTCACTTTTACAAAATTTTGCAAATTGAAAATAGTTGGGCTCACTCTTGTTTATCAAATTATACTTCTCAATTTTTCAGCTTCAAAGAAGTACCTTCAATAGGGCTTTCCAATGTGTATAAATAGAATGAATACAGAAAAGTACAACGACAAAAGAACCTGGGGGGGGGATGGATTTTCAGACACCCGAAGTCAAGCATACATACGACGATCTTCTTAGCATCTAATGATTTCCCTAATTCTGTGACCGGTTTGTTAGATGGCCAATTCCTAATATTTATGCAGCTTAGCAATGCAATTCTCTTCCACCTTTTTTTTTTTTTTTTTAAATCTTTCTCAACATCTTATTCTCATCCTTCCTCAACTGACAGAACGTTCCGGACACTTGAAAAAGCTGCTTTCAAGGCCTCGTCGCTTCAGTGAATCACTTGTACCAAATCATAACAAAGAAACATGTATTCCACCAACAAAACAAAACAAAACAAAAGGAAACAGAAAGAGTAAAAATCAAATTTCATTAAACACTTGATGTTTTATTCATCGAAAGTACAAACTCTAGTATCTATTTTTCCTATCAACACTATGGTACAGAACTAAAATCCACTTTTCCAATTTTCCAGTTTCTCTTCCTTTAGCATTGCCTTTTTCCTCCTACCGTCTGAGATTCTTCTTTTGGTTACAAAAAAAAACAATCCAAACATCTCGAAAAAAGGGAATCGTTACATACCTAGGCAGAGGGAATGGACATTTGCTCCCTGCTTCAGGTTGAGCCCAACTTTAACAAATTGTAAGATCAACACATTCTACAGCCCACTAATTGAACAAATCAAGACACACCCAAGTCAGAGTCGAGCACAATTCTATTCATTAATCTAATGGGTTTTGTTTGGTCATCAAAGTCAGCTGCACCTAAACCCGAAGGTTCACTAACCAACATTGTTCTTTGGTCACTTGTCACTTCCCCAGCTTCTTCATTACCAACATCTAAGCTAATATATTCAGCAAATTTCCCTTTTTGACACAAGATATCCATATCATCATCCTTTGAATGACAATTTTCAGATATTGGCATTTTCTCTGCACTCCTAATAGAACCAAAATAGCGACCCCTAGAATTCTTCCGTTGTTCCATTGGATCTTGTTGTTTCCTCTTCAACCCAATTTTTCGGTTTTTAGGATGATGAAGCTTGCATTTTGTACCTTCAGAACACGTGCCTGTTGCTTCAAATACTGGGCATGCATACGTATGCTTCTTTCGACACTGCAAGTTAGAGATATGATCCATTTTACACAATTAAACCTTCGTGGGTTGTGTGCATGTGATTCACTGTCTCAATAGACTATATTTTCTTCATTCGAGTAGAGAGTTTCAGCAGCCATCAAATGAAACTATATATGTTCTTAAGTCATACAAACCACATATGTATCTACAGATATAGTGTACTGGAGCGCAATTATGATATTCATTAGTTTTTCTTAGATTCCTATTAACTTTACGTTATTATTTATTCTGGGAGGATTGTGTTCTTATCTAAATAACAAATGCATTCCTAAGTTCCATTTTCACAGCCTATTCCATACCGTAAATTAAAAAAGCATATAAAATAAAATGAAAATAGGTAAAATGAGAGATATCAATGACATCAGCTCCATGACTACCTCATTGCCATCTGCACAATAACCCTTGAGAAAACCTTCACATATAGAGGCAGCCGAGTTCACATTTACATGTCTATAAGGACAATGTTTGTTTGAGCACAATCCTGCACATAATGAGTATACATCTTTATCTTAGTGATATTATCCAGTGTAAAGAATAATACAACTCAACTTACCCTCCAAAAAATAAGAACAATCTTGCATCCTTTCGGGGATGACCTGGAAGGGAAACATCAAAAGCTAAGACTGTACACTAAACAAGAAAAAAATGTCACAAAATCAAGTTATTGCAAATAAAAGGAGTAATAGTGCACCTTATGAGTTAGCTTGCAGTTGGGGTTTGAGCATGAACCATTCAAAAACTTGGTGCAGACTGCAACTTTAGATGAATCATGTATGTATGGGCATTTCCCATCATCCTTGTTGCATTTACCAAACCTTGTAAAAAATTGACAATACTTTTTTTTTTTAGCCAGCCGTGATCTGGCTGTATGCAAGCTCCATCGAAGTTTCTCGTTAGCAAATATACGTGTTCGTCGTTTTGGATTTCTGACAAGCTGGTTACCATTTCCTATCCGCACATATCTGCCAAATAAAAAATCATATTTTAAAACATTTCAGATAATTATACCTACATTTCTAAGTGGAATGTGTTTGCATCCAACTTAATATAATTATCAGCTTAAAGAAAAATACATCATGCACCGAACTCTACATACTCATCTTGGCCGATCTTTAATCTTTTTGGGACATAAGATTTCCTGATCTCTTCTTTTGACTTAACGGATGTTGATGGTTCCTCATCTGCACAAGATACGTCTATTAGTGGTTTTCTTGAGTTTTACCGAGACACTATTTATTGTTAAAAGTCAGCTGTTGAATTCATTTTGTTTAACCATCAAGTTCATCCGATAAGTATATAGTGTCCTTTATACTGTCTAATACATTTCATTAGTTATGGTTTAGACAACATGGAAGCTGTTGCAAACCAACATATCTTTGAGGAAAAAAATCTCATAAGACCATTGCAATCAGAAAGATACATTAAGAATGCTAGTATGCCAGCAAATACGTAGAAATACTAACATCCTATATAGCAAAATTGTGATTTTTCTGAGACAAGATACATCTCAATATGTTAAGACAAATATCATATACAAATAGTAAGATGTGATCATGCATATAAGAACAACATATGCATCATGTTTCAGTTTCGTATCACTGCTTCACATCCTGTGAAGCTTCAGATAATTTCTACTGGGGCATAAAGTTCATGATTATGGCCTTCCTAGAGTTCATAGCATACCTTGGCATCAAACAAAATAGACAGACGAGAGAGGTAAGTCACAAGCAGTCCGAGGGCGTCAATAATGTAAAAACACTAACGAGATTTGAAATTTGTCTAACAAACACATGCTAATCAGCATTTCTTCAGGAATGTAATGCATCACGATAGCAGCTTAGACAAATAGATTCCTAGCTTTATGTTTGTTGTGGTCTTTCATCTGCCTTGAGGTAGTGCACAAAATTTATGTAAAGCACACATCGAATAATCGAATCACATATCACTTTCACACTAACTACCTGTGAGTAATCATGGTACAACTAGGGCACATGATAAATAAACATTGAAAATTGTGGAGTACATGAATATAAATCTACAGTACAAATTCTGTCTTATCAAGAATTTATCAAAAATACATCTCCACAAAGTGACATATTGTCACCTATAGAGTATAATAGTATATATTTTCCACACCATCCTGACAAGATGAATTCTTAATCTATGTAGCATCAATGCTAAGTTTCTAAAGCTTCTCTATCACAGCTAGGGCACGTCAACTCATAATATGCATCTATAATTTATAAAGGGACATGTATATCAGTATGTGTGTGTATAAAAACTTACATACATAAATATATCTGAAGATGTGAGTGTGCGTGCATAAACAGGCAACTTTGCTTGAACATTGTGATGTGACCCAATAGCCAAGAATGAGTAATTAAATATTTAAATTAAAAGCTTTCATCTCAATTTATTGGCCTGTTCTTGCTAATTAAGAGCAGTTTTGCTTTCTTTTCCTTGAATATAACACTTCCTGAAAATCTGCATATGAGTTTTACTTCCCACTTCAACCTTTCTAAAGCACATCTAAAGAAAGCATGTAAAAAGCCGTTTTTTGCAGTGAAACCTTTATATTTAGAACACTGCCTTTCTTAGGCATACAGTGCCAACTACAGATACTACATCACCACTGAATTATAGGATACAGCAACTGAAACACCAATTGCTGCTCAAACTGCAGCTGGAAATGCCATTGATAAAGTGAAGAAGCAAGATCTTAAATGAAAATAATAAAACTATAGCTGTAGCCTAAAATTATTTGTATAGTTCAACTTTATATTGCAGAGGACAGTGCTTAGTAACCTTATAAATTTTAAGGGAACAGGATATCAGCATAAATATGATATTAGAGAATAATCAAGAAAATCTATAAGAAAATAACCAGGACTAAACCACCTGAAATTCTTTGAAGTGTTCTCCTTGTAGGATCCATTTTGTATCTGACCAAGCCTATACGATATATCCTATCTCCTGCAAATCAACAGGATGTTAAAATTTAGTAGTCCACGTTAATACACCAAACAGACTATAGCTATAGCTATATATATTAAAAGCCAACATTGAAGTGAAAGAACCAAAAGCCAAAAACTTCTACTTCACAAGAATTCAAATAAAGAACTTAAACATCCATCTGCTACACCAGGATTGTCTGGCCCACCAGGGTGCTGCTTCTTTTTATGAATTGACTTACTCGACATATTATTCCTACTCTTTATTTCAGCAGTGTCATGCTGCTCTCTCTTTTTCTTCTCAGCTGCTGCAACTGCAAGTGTAGCTTCCTAAAATAAAAGGACATAATCACAGTTATCTAAGTTACTATTATCGGCAAAATGCATTTAGTATATAGGAAGCTTTTACATCCGTACAAACCTCGTTAGCTCTTTTTGAATTCCTCTCTAAGGATTTTGACCATTTTAAACTGGAACCACCAACACTTAATAGCTTAGACATACGGAGAGAAAACCCATGCTTTGACCTTGTGTAAATCATATCTCGCTTTCTCGAGAGCAGCAACTTGCGACTGGAAAAACAATATAACAACGATCTGCATCGTCAATTCAGAAGACACGTAAATGCAAAAAGAATGTCATGTATATTTTTACATACCTGATGGAAGTTGACGGGCTATTACTGGGAATAGAAGCTGAGATACTCATCACATTGCCCCAGTTTGGTGATCTTTTCCAAGGGAATAGATGGGGCCTCAGCTTCTGATGTAACGGGACGCCATCTTTTCCTGATGACTGAGAATTAAGTGTCCAGACTGAAGGGAATTTCAAATGTTTATACTTCTTAGATATACCGAACTGTCGCTTAATATTGATCTTTGAAGCCTTGGGCACATCTGTGTTTGCTGAGTCATCTCCCACAGATGTCCTAATAAGTTGATTTTTACTCCTCTTATAGTAGCCATCTGATGATAATGCTTGTGTCTTATCCATGTCCTGAATGGATTGGTCACTACTAGAAGCTGCAACTATCTGGTTTGATTTCCGCTTCACATATTGTATCTTTTTTCCAGTGACTCCTTCATCTAGGGTCTTCTGGCTTTCAAAATTGGTGGGCGTATCATTTTGATCTTCCAGTGGCAAAGATGGTAAATCCTTTGGGTATGTTGGACAACCGGGTGATTTGGAGCTGCCTGATAGTGGTGGTGTTTTGGGTCTTACGACAGGAGCAGTGGACCCACCTGTTCTTGGATTAGTACTACTTGCACTATTTTTTGTTTCGATTGGGCCTGCAATATTTGATTGAGAGACAGAGGACCTTGAAGCAGGAGAAACACTGGGAGCGGCAGTCACAGGAGCAGCTTTCCTTACAAGGGTATTACCACTACGAATGTACGAGTTCTGGCCCGCAACAACTGGCTTGGGTGGCTGAGGAACAAGATTGCTAGTAGACCGATGCCAGGTTCGGGGATTTGCAATGTTTTTTGCAGGGTTATTGATCCTTGAATTTTTGAAGATTGGATTCGAACGAACTGCAAAAACTCTCGGTAATGCAGTCGCAGGACTTGGTTTTTTACTTGATGTATTTGGTCCCTGCATTTTTGTGTTGGAGTCCAGTGTCCTAAAACTGCTACCCTGGGATGCAGATGACACCTTTTTGCTGTTAGCCAAATGACTTGTTTGTATACTATTTCTAGAATCCTCTAAAGATGACTCGTAACCATTTAACAAAGGATCTTTCGATACAGACTGTCCACAAGTATTGCCAACATTATTAGGCAAACCCAAACTAGTTACTGTGTTATCTGTTAATTTGCTAGTCAACATTTGTGAGCCTGAAAAACTGGAAACCATCTGGGAAGTGGCAACACTGGTTAGCAAATCAGGCATAGATTCCACGGATTTATCATTTAGATCGGTAACAAATGCATCAGTATCATTCGGAGATACAGAAACAACACTTGATGATGATGGTAAACCATTTTTCGGAAGCATGTGGGTTTCATCAGTACTAGACTCCCTATGGTTAGTTCCTAGCGTCTGAACTGACGAAGAAATCAACTCTACCGTATCAGCAACTTCATCTTTATCAAAAGAACTCACTGGCGTTGCATTATCTTCAGAAAAGATAACTGTGTTTGAAGATTCTTTGGGGCCATCTTCAGGATTTTTACTTAACCCATCATAACCTGTTTGTTTGCTAGTATCCTCAAGCATTTGGCTTTCCGTTTCCTTTCTTGACAAATCGTCAAGAAAACCTTGACCATCACTGTCCTCAGGTGATACGATAATAATCTCATCAGAACAAGAATCTAAAGAATTCATATCAGCAGTAGTTTTTTCTTCTTGCAGTTCAAGAGATCCATTGCACAAACTGTCAGAGATATTGGCTGCATCAAAACCGGCATATGATTCGGTGGTGCATTTCTGAATCTCAATTTGATCCGGCTCTGATGAATCAGAAATATCAGTGCCACATATTGACAGCTTAACATCTGCAGATATCTTTTCAGTATTATTCTCAAGATTCAGTGAAATTCCATTCTCACTAGGCTGCTGGTTAAAATCATTCACCAAATCATCATTTATAATAGATACCTTCTGTGCAGTTAGATTCTTGTTTTCAGTGGAGCCATTACCAAAACTGTTAATACGATCAAGACTTGGATTCTCAACTTCTGAACCATCTTTCTCTGGAAACATAGCCTTGGGAGATTCATCCACTTTACTGGAACTCAATTCTTCTACAGGAGTGGGTACAACTGGACTCTTCTTAACACTCTCAACCTTGCCAGATTTGTCATCTTTCACTGCCAGCTGAAAACTAGAGGCAAGAGAATCAAACGTCATAAGTTTTCTTTTCTTCTTAAGTCTAAATGACAAGCGTCCATTGCCACCACCACCCTCGTCTAACACTGGGACTGACAAAGAACCTTCCACGCCGTCATTAACATAACCTTTATCCTTTACCTGTTTTGTAGCCTTTTCAAAACTAGAAGGAGTATCTAACCCTTGAGAGGAGCTTCCGGAACAGTCACCGAATTTTGACAATGGTGAATCAAACTCGGTGACTCTCTTAATCTTTTTATTCCTAGGTTGAGTGTTCTTATTATCAGACATTGGACTGGAAGGCGTTACAACAGCCTTGGCTACTAACGTATTGGACTTAAAAGACACATCAAGATCTACAGGGCTATGCTCTCTATCTACATCTACCCTTTTATCGGTATACAAACTAGAATCTCTATTTCTATCTTTATCTTTACCCTTAACGTTACTATTGTTGGACTCAACCAAGTTAGTTTTAGAAAAATGTTGGTCATGGTTTCTGTTCCTAGAGGACTTATTTGGTTTTCCTATCCTAAGTAAAACACTCTTTTTTTGTACTTGCTTAAACTCTTCTCTACCATCCTTAACCCTATTGGACTGAAAGCTATTCATTTTCCCCTTCATCACCCATGTGGGATCTTCATCACCATGATTATCCCAAATCCTATCATTTTCGGACGTATTAACGTAATGAGGCTCATACTTGTCCACAAAATCCTGTGCAGACGAATAACGATCCTGTGAAACAATATTACTAATATCTCTACCAGCAATATATCTATCATTAATACTAATAGCATCTCTATCTCTACCTCTGGACCTAATATTTGAAATTACATGTGGTGAAGCATTAGGTTTAAAATAATTCTCAGATTGGGAATTCAAGTGGCGTTCGGGTAAAATCATATCGGTTCGGTAATCAAATCGATGAAACTGATTAGAAACCCTAGGTTGGGGATCTGAAGAACGGTTATGATTGACAGACGAGGGGTTTTGTGCGTCGAGAAACGTGAAGTGTGATTGATGAGGGTTGTAAGACGGTGGTGGTGGTGGGACGGAAAGCGGCGCCGGTGGTGGGAGGGTAGGGTATAGCGGTGGCGGAGGGAGGTGAACTGTTGGCATAAGGTGGTGAGGATAGAGATTCCGGCGGTCATCGGAGAAAATATTGGGAGGAGGTGGTGGAGGGACGTACCTATTGTTGTGGTGATGATGGTGGTTAAACGACGGGAAATCCATCGGAGGTTTGACGACGGCGATTTGCAGCGTTTGACTTTTGTTTGGTGGTTTGGTTGTGTGATTAGGATTTTGATTTTGGATTTGCGGTTTTCCTTTTCTTTACTCGTTAGGGAAGGGACGGTCGGCTTCAAAAAGGGGGCAAAACTTGAAATATTTTCCTTCCTCCTTCTACAAAACAATTGTAATTGTATTAGAGCACGGGGTGTGAGGGGTTTTGTCACCGTTTTCCGACGAGAACGTCGTCGGACGGCGTTCTGCCGCACCGGGATGGCGTTCCGACGGCGTTCTCGTCGCGTTTTTCGGCCGCCGTCCTTTTCCGAACGTTGTGAACGGCAACGTTTTCCTTTTTTTTTTTTTTTTTACCGTTAGTTTTTTTAAAAAAAATGTTTTTACATTTTAAATTTAAAAAAGTAGCCGTTGAACGGCATAATTTTTTTAAAAAAAATATGTAGGACTTTTTAAATTATGTATTTTAATTTTAGGACTTGTAATTTTTTTTAATTAATTAAATCTTGTTTTATTTGATTTATTTATTTTTATATATTAATTTATACAATTATCAGCATTAAAAAAACAAATAAAACAAATAATAAAAAACTCCAGAACACTGTCCAGAACATTGTCACCACACCACAAAATCCTCAATTACAACATTCTCCAGAACACTGTCCAGAACACTGTGGTGACAGTGTCGTCTGTGCACTTGGAGTCAGACTCAAACATTCCTGAGTCTGTTCCATCTTCAACAGAAGATGCAGGTAGTACTTCTTCTTCATCAGAGGACATGGATATAGATCAACCTTCTTATCCTAGCCCATCCTCACCCACAAAAGAGAGTCACAAACAAGCCAACCCAAATGAGTCACCACTCACTCTGGAGGAATCACCAGACTCAACCCCAAAAAGTATAGCACAAGTGGAATCATCATCCATGGAATTGGATGTCAATAGAACACCTTCCAGTGCTGTAGACCATTCCATTGCGGCTTTGCTAGAGTCTGTGGTGCCAATGGCTACCCAACTGACCCAACCTACAACTAGTTTAGTCAGCTTGGATACCCACATTACTGCTACTACACTGACCCCTGTAGTAAGCATTGAAGAAGATGCTCCAATCCTGAGCACTACCACCCCCCTCTTTACCCCACTCACAATGGTTGAACCCATACTGACCACTAGTCCTGTACTAGTTCACATTCCAGTGAGTCTTTTCTTACACCCCTCTGCACAGATTGGCAATGCCCCAGTCATGTCACAGACTAAGGTACAGATCTCAACTTCTTTGCTCCATGATCTACCATCTTATCACCAGATGGTTAGTGAGGGCATACAAACTTCAACATCAGTTGCCAGTGATACTGTTCCATTACACCAGGGACTGTTTGAGGCAACAGGTGCAACACAATCATTTCCCAGTGATGTCTTATCCTATCACCGGATTAGATCTGAGGGAACAACTACACCACTCAATGCCTATGATCGCTTTTCCATGCACAGGACACAGAGTGAGGCAAAGAGTGCAACACCAAAAGATTCCAGTGATCTTGCTCAGTTTCAACATGAGTCAAGTGAGGAACACATACCATCACCCAATTCTAACCCCTCCAACCAGACCCAGTCTGTGCCTTCTAGTACACTTAATGATGTGCTTTCTGCCATCAACAAGTTGTCTGAATGGGTACAGACTGAGTTCCATAATAATAAGAAAGAGCTAGAGAAGATGAAGCATCTAGTTTCTACTATGGTGGATAAAGTGGATATGCTGGAGGAGAAGGTATCCAATAGGTTAGATGAAATGCAGACCACCCTCTCAAACTTAGTAGATGATGTCAAAAAGGGGGAGAAGATGAAGTACGGGTCTGCAGAAGCTAAAACCTCAAAAGATAAAGATTTAAATAATAAATCCTTAGATTTAGGGGGAGATAGCAGTGAGGGAGATGATGGAGATGATGGACCCGAAGATGTTAGGGTGAAGTCTCAGACTGAAGCTCAGTCTATGACACAGACTGAAAATATGAGTGCACAGACTGAGGGGGAGTAAGAAGGATTGCAGGCAGGTGAACACACTGAGATGGTTGCACAGACTCAGGGGGAGTCATCCATTGTCTTACACATAGACCCAATTGCAACTATCTCAGCCCAAGGTCAGATGGAGTTGAAGAGACCAAGGGAAGAAGATGAAGATGTTCAACCTCTGCAAATCAAGAGAGCCAGAAAGATGAAAAGAATGGCCAGGAGGATTCCTGAAAGGGATGTCTTTGATTCCCAACCAAAAATGAAGGGGATCAAAACCTGGGACCAGTTCTTAAAGCTGGCAGAAGAACAGGACAATGATGGTGATGATGATGATGCCATCAATCCTGTCTGCAGTTCTGAGTCTGAAGTTTTCAGAAGATCAGATGATGATGAAGATGATGCTACTTTTGGAGGTGTAGGTGAAGGAGCCTCAAGAGTCAAGACTGGAGAGTCTCAGTCTGTGCCTTCTGAACCTGCACAAACTGAGACACAGCATCAATCACAGACTCAGAGCTCAGAGCAACCAGCAGCAAGCACTGATGTTCTAATTATCAGTGCTGAAGCCATTCAAGCTGAAGCCTATCCTGCTAGACCAACCACATCAACCAGAACACTGCCTCCAGGTAGAAGTGAGATTGAAGACAGAATGCAATGGAGAAGTGCCCATCTGATAAGCACTTATCCTGGGTCAAGCTCTACCATGGAAGAAGTTATGGATAAGGGTAAGGGCAAGGAGATTGCCTTATCCAAGCAGGAAAGGTTAAGCAAGATCAAGAAGATGGTGGATGATCATGCTGCTGGAACAAGAAATCCTGAACTGTCAAATCTACAAGATGAGCTCTTGCAACAAGAGGCCACTGCTCAAGGTATGACCTTAACTGAATACTTAAATGTATTATCACTTGAAGAGCAGAAGCTGAAGGAAGCAAGATTTGTTGACTTGCTCACTCAAGAACTACAAGAAGAAAGTCGTTCACTGACCCAAATCAGAAGGAGTCAAGTTGAGCAACAAATCAAAGAAGATGAGGAGCTGTCAACAAGGTTACAGAAGATAGAGAGCCTGAAACCAAAGCTACAAACCACTTTCCAAAAGTCAAAGCTCAAGCAGAAGATTAGAGAATGTCATCTGAACAAGATTGGACAGAAATTGAAGCTGGAGCTGACTTTGACCAAGAGCAAAAAGATGGTATGGGTGGATGAACTGTACACTCTAGGGCTTAAGGAATGGCAATCCATTGCCAATCTTTTGAAGAGTGCAGTTGACAAGGATCTGAAGAAAGAAGTTCTGGATGAGCTATCTTACCTGATTGAGCTAGTTCTCAGTCTGGGGCTCATCTCAGAAGAAGAGTACAAGTTGTTTTGCATAGCAAACAATTTTGTAATCAAGAAGAAGTCAGCTGGGTTATCCACAGAGAATGAGCAGAGAAGGGAGCATCCTCTACCCAAAGGTATTGTTTTCATAGATAGATCTTATGTACAGACTGACAACATTGAAGGTCTGTGCTATAGAGATATCAATGGGATAGAGTGCTTCCAGGATCAAAATGGACTATAAAGAGAGTCTCTGCTTCACTGCATTGCCCTGCTGAAGGAATGCAAACATTCTCAAGCCAGACCATTCAGAAGAAGACTGATCAGTTGGTTATTCAACAACCTTTCCCAACTCAGGATGATGATTGGACTTGAAGATATCTGCAAGAAGATCATCCTAGAGTATCAAGAATTTGAAGACAAATCTGATAAGGAAATGGAAGAACTGTTGAAGAGGAAAGTGGAAAAGATGAAAGAGATCAGGGCTCAGAGAAAGGATTGAAGATTGTTAAATTTTTGATTTACAATCTTATGTAATAATTGTAATATTTTTGTGAACTAACTGTGATTCTGACTTTATATATATAAGTCTTGATCCATATGTTATGATTCACCTTATTATTTATTATTTCTCTATTATCTTTTGTAAATAGATTTTGACATCATCAGATAGGGGGAGATTGTTGGGAAAAACAATGATCAAACCTAAGTTATAAATCTGAAGAGTCAAAATCTAACTTAGTTGTATTCAGGAAACTTAGTGAAATTCCTGAGTCTGTGTTTCTGAGTCTGTGCTACACAGACTGAAGAATTGTTTCTGAGTCTGTGCTGCACAGACTGAAGATCCTCACAGACTGAAAGCCATGCTCTTTCTGAAGACTTATGAATTCATCATCTGAAGAATGAAGATTGAATACAGAAGGCTTCACAGACTGAAGTTCACAGACTGATGAGCACAGACTGAAGAGCACAGATTGAAGAATGAAAGTACAAATGTACAGGAGATATTCTTCTTTCCTTAGGCTAGATACAACTGATAAGA
Organism: Gnaphalium uliginosum; assembly: GCA_963930675.1. Lineage (NCBI taxonomy): Eukaryota > Viridiplantae > Streptophyta > Magnoliopsida > Asterales > Asteraceae > Gnaphalium > Gnaphalium uliginosum. The sequence goes on along the minus strand of OZ005686.1, from coordinate 16,855,560 downwards.
TGTTTGAGAAAGGTCAAACATCATATAAAGGTTCTCTTCTCAGCAAAGAAACCTTTTACCTTTTTGCTTTTTCTATTTCCAAGAAAAGCAAAAAGGAAGGCGTGCAAAGTTGCCCAAGATGCATCTGTTATCCCTTGGACAACTATGTAAGCTGGATAATATAGAGTTACATCCAACTGTATAAATAGCAGTTCAAAAAGCACTGCTATCATCCAAGAAATTCAAGAGAATTAGTATACTAGACCTTTGAGCTTAGGCTAAAGCATTACCACACTTACTGTGAAGTTTGTAGTGATAACTGTATCTTTGTATACTACTTGGATCGTATTCAAACCATCTGTGTGGGTTTGAATACTTTGTCATCTTTGTGAGACAAACACTTTATTGTGAATAATACTTTGATTCATAATAAACTTTGTGTCAAAATTAATCTTGTTTTCCGCCTAGATTAACTTAAACTTGTTTGATATAAACTTGGATATAAACTTGGATTTAAACTAACACGTTAAGATAACTGTTATTTAATCTGTATCTAAGTTTAGGGAACCTTGTGACCCAACACCTATTGATTTGTCCCCTGGACCTATTCTGATTCTGAATTATCCGTCGCTACGCTGTTCCCAAGGACTAGCAGAATCGAAATAGCGAAATTCTTGGGTCATCTCAATGGGTTCAGAAACCACACGTTTCTCTGGATCATCATAGCGTACTTGGAAATGGGGATTCATTAACTTGTTCCGGGTTTGTTACTGAATGTATCAATTCATATGCAACAGCATCTTTTCAACATACCTTTATTTGTTCTACCAATTTCTGGTGCGGATGTTGTTCTTGCTATACAATGGCTTCAGAATTTAGGTCAAATTTTATCTAATTACTCGGTTCCAATGATGCAATTTTCACATGATGGACACCTAGTCACGTTGACGGGAGACATTAAATTGTTGCTTACACAAGCGTCATTTAGCCACATATGTCGTCTTGTGGACAACAATTCTATCGCATCTTTACACTCTATTTCAATTTCTAAAACTGCCATCACCGATTCTAGACATCAAGAATCAACATTTTCAATCAGTGATACACTTTCAGTTGATCAAGTTTCTCAAATAAAGACCTTACTTACATCATATAAGTCGGTTTTTGAGGAACCATACGGGTTGCCACCATCCCGTCTCCATGACCACCACATCCATTTAGTACCTAATTTGGTACCCGTAAACATTCGACCATATCGTTACCCGCAATGTCAAACACAAGACATGGCAAGAATGATCTTTGAAATGTTACCAGAAGGAGTCATTAAACCTAGTACCAGCCCCTTCTCGTCCCCTATATTATTGGTGCGAAAGTAGGATAGTACATGGCGTTTTTGCGTAGATTATCGCGCTTTAAACGCAATTACTGTTCCGGATCGCTTTCCTATCCCTACGGTGGATGAGTTATTTGATGAACTTTATGGTTCTCAATTCTTTTCAAAAATTGATTTGCGTTCAGGGTATCATCAAATTCGTGTCGCCGCTGATGACACTCACAAACCGCATTTCGGACGGTTGACGGACACTTTGAGTTTCTGGTAATGCCCTTTGGCCTTACAAATGCTCCATTTACCTTTCAAAGTGCCATGAATGATCTATTCAGGCATGTTTTACGTCAATTTGTCCTTGTTTTCTTTGATGATATTTTGGTCTATAGCAAATCATTTACGGATCACTTAAACCACTTAAAATATGTTTTGCACTTGTTGTACACTAAATAGTATTTTGCAAAGCCTTCAAAGTGTGTATTTGGTGTTCCAAAAGTGTCTTTTCTCGGACATGTTATTTATGCACAAGGCCTACATGTGGAACCCGATGAAATTCGTGCCATTATTAACCGGCCATTACCCAAATCCATAATCGAGTTACGTGGGTTTCTAAGATTGGCAGGGTATTATCGAAGATTTGTTAAAGGATATGCTGCAACTACGAGTCCTCTTACAGACCTATTGAAGTTAGACTCTTTTCGTTGGAATCCCAATGCTACTGATGCATTTGAAAAGTTTAAGGAAGCCATGATATCCTTACGTGTTCTCACTCTACTAGACTTCACCATGCCTTTTGATGTTGAGACAAATGCATCGGGCTTTGCTATTGGTGCCGTGTTAAGCCAACAATCTCATCCCATTGCCCTCGCCTTCAATCTTCATCCGCTTACACTCGGGAAATGTTTGCTATTACTGAAGCTGTAAAAAAATGGAGGTAGTACCTTTTGGGTTGTAAGTTTCGAATATACACGGATCAAATGAGTTTGAAGTGTTTAATTACTCAAACCATTCAAACCCCTGACCAGCAACGTTGGCTTACAAAGTTACTTGGTTATGATTATGAAATCGTTTATCGTCCCGGTTGAACAAATAGTGTTGCTGATGCTTTATCTCGCTGCCCTCATGCTGAGTTTTTGGCATTATCTGTTGTTTCCTCCGTTGACTTTCAACTTCTCGAAAACCTTCGAGGTTATTATTCATCTACAGAACCGGGGCGCGACAACTGGTTACTAAACTTACTACCAAATTAACAAACACACACATCTATGAATTTCGAGATGGGTTGCTTTATTTTAAAGGAAAATTATTCATACCCGTAGCTACTGGTATGCAATCTAAGCTCTTGTCACTCCGGTATCCGAGCCACAATTGCACGTTTTGCCGCTTCTTTTTACTAGCCAAACTTTGCTAAGTCTTTTAAAACATTCGTTCAGGCGTGTCAGATTTGTCAACCGAATAAGTATAGTACTGAGCCTCTCTATGGTACACTTCAACCACTTCAGGTCCCATCTCAAGTCTGGGATGAAATCACCATGGATTTCATCACTCACTTACATGCTTCAGGTGGCAACACAATCATATTGATTGTGGTGGATCGTTTGTCAAAATATGCCCACTTTATCGCCTTACCAACGTCAAATACTGCTACTAAACTTGTATCTATTTTCGTCATGACAATTAGCAAGTTACATGGTAACCTGAAAGTTATAATTAACGATCGAGACCGATTGTTTATGAGTGAGTTTTGGCGACACCTTTTCAAGCAACAAGGTACAACGTTGAAGTTTAGTTGTTCTTACCACCCGCAGACCGATGGTCAAATAGAAGTGTTGAACCGTTGCTTAGAGACTAATCTTCGTTGTTTTGTAAGTGATGAGCCTGAACACTGGTCTCGAGTCTTGCATTGGGCTGAGTATTGGTAAAACATGTCGTTTCATTCTACAATACAAATGACACCATATGAGGCGTTATACGGGCGACCACTGATAACATCAAATAAATATATATTTAATTAATAATATTTCCTTGTTTTTAATATGTTTATATTGCATTTATATGATTTTAGATACTTAATTCGTTCAAATTTGCAATTAGGTGTATTTATGGCTTGAATCTGAAAAAGAATGGAAAAAGGACTTAAAACGAAGAAGAATTAAAGAAAAATGATTAAAGTGTAAAAAGGAATTGGAGTTGAAGCTGGACACGAGAAGAATACTCTGGAACCCGAGCCCAACCGCCGGTTGGAAGGCCCAACCGCCGGTTGGAGGCTAAGGGGCTTTAAGTCGGTTTAACGCTCAAGCCCAACCGTCGGTTAGAAGGCCCAACCGCCGGTTGGATGTCGCTTTACAAATCTATAAATAGAGGCTTTACCTCAGCCATATACGATACGAAAAAAACCAAAGCCTAATTCGACTTTGGGGTTTAAGAAGAGGTTTAAGCACGAATTTGGAGCAAGGAAGTTTAGGGTTTGAAGGTTTTCAACCCTCGCGAAGATTGTTCGGGTTTTCGGTTTGGTTTTCAATTCTTATTCTTTTTAGACAATGTTATTTTGTTTGAGTTTAATTATGAATTCTTTTATCGTAGCTATGAGCTAATTTTATATTTTTACTTAGACGATAAAACCTAGATGAAGGTTTAATGTGTGTTTATGTTGGAGTATTAATTTTATGAAGTTTCTTGTGTTTATCCGAAAGATCCATCTTATTTATTTAATCTTTAAGTATTACTTAGCGTGATTAATCAACCTTTTATATAACGTAGTCTTGTCTGGGTTTATTAATTATTTGCAATTGTTTAACTTGATAAATAGTTGTGGCTTGAAGCTTTAATCAGCAATAGGTTAAGAGTAATAATAATTATCGAACACTATTTAATGTGACAATTGTCAAACGACGATTATTAGATACTTGTTGATTCAAGGTCGCTAGGATAAATCGCAATAAACGGTTGAAGTGCTTAATTAAATAAAGAAAAGGTAGACAACACATAGAAATGATTTCTTGTGTATTCATAACGAATCTTGTGTCTTATCTAAACCTTATATGAATTGTTAACCTGATAAAAGTTACTTTCTACAAAAGATGTATTCACAATGAAATTATCCAACGGATTAACATACCTGACAACTGGAATCTAGGGTTTAAAAGTCTAAGAAAACACATTCTTTATCCATATTTGTCTTAATCTATTTTTAAATTATTTTGTTCAATTTGAGTTTATATTAGTTTCTTAAATAGTTCGTACGGAACTAAAACGCACCCCTTTTACTTATTATTTACTTTTTAGTTAATTAATTCAATTTAATACATCATTCCCTGAGTTCGACACTCGGATTTACCAAAACTATATTACTATTCAATCGGGTATTCTTGCTTGTAATGTGTGATAGTATTGATAATTCCAAAATATAATCTATAACTTTTTTTAAACGTTATTTAGCACACATCAAGTTTTTGGCGCCGCTGCCGGGGAGCGGTTTAGTATTAAATTGAGTTTTTCATTTTGTAAATTTCTAAAGATTTTGATTTTTGTTTAAGTTTATTAAGTATTTTTAATTTTGGCAGTATCAACCGGCGGCTGGTAACCCCAACCGGCGGTTGTTACTGATAAACATACGGGTTGATTAGCTCAACTGCCGGTTGGTTAAATCTCAACCGGCGGTTGGACCCTAGTTATAACAAGTTTATTTTTAATTGATAATTAAGTTTCTAACTTGAATTGTTTGTTTTGTTAGTATTTTCTGTTTCTCAGATTTGTTAATTGTAATTTACATAATGGAGGAAAACGTGCAATTGGATAGTAGCGAAGCAAGTACTATATTCAAGGACATACCGATGGATCCTAATTCCGTAACTAGTCGCCACACCCCTAGCTCCCCAATCGTACCTGCAACTCTAGACTTTCCGGTCACTGCCTTAGGAGTCATACCTGTTCCCGTTGTGTCGAGCCGAGAACAGCTAATCCAACTTCTCGGAGGTTACCAAGACGATACACCGTTTTTAATGGCAATAATCAGAGAGTCAACAGTTGAGTTTATAGGCAACCAAAGAAGAATTATCCAACAAATCGTAGCTGAATACATAATATATGTTAACGAGGCTGAAACCGATTTATTTGACGACCGTGTTACCGCTTTGAGAAAAGATCTCATCGAGCAAAATGAGTTGGAATCCGAGTTTTATGAAGAACAAAGGCGTCATTACACCAAAGTTATTGACACATTAGCTAAATCTCCTTTTCCTTATTCTACCCAGCAATTGAACCGCTTACAATCGTGTCAAGCTCATCTGGATTGGGCTACTGGAAAACCAAGGGCCGTAGCAGATATTGGACTAATAGAGGAGTTAAAAGAGTTAATAGAGTTGATGAGAGAGGATGATCATATTAATGATACACCACCCAACCGATTTTACATCAATTGCACAATCGAGTATCATGTTCAGGAAATCATTGACGAGCTTAGGTATATAACTTTCAATGAGCGTACGCGTCTTTTCCCATCATTCATCCCGAAAAATATTTGTCACTGACCAGCTTAAAGAGATCTTTAATGGAGTCCACCCCAACATGCATTTGGAAATATTTCACATGGGAATGGACGAAATTTACAATCGTATGATAAACATATTTAAGCAATCGGACCTTACTTTTACCGGAGGCCAGCAACAGAGAATCTCTAAGATTTTGAAGGATATACCCACTCTTATGAGAAATACTAGCATGGGAGGATATGAAGATTTGCATTTAGCATTCTATGGGTTCATTGAGTCATTAAAAATAGAGCATCCGAAACGCAAAATGATCGAAGTAGATGGGTTCAAGATAATCAATAACAGAGGATTCGTTGCACAAGCAGTCAATACCATTATGATAAATTTCCATTCATTAGAAAAAGTAGCTGAGGAACACCGCGCCAGTTTCCCCGATTATGCTTAACCAATAACCAACATCGTAAAAACCTTATTCCAGCACTTCTGCCGCATTTATCCACAGAATATTAGAGAACCGATTACACAACCCAATTACCCAAATGCTCATCTTGCTGCCGAAATATCCGCTGCTTGGTTTAATAACGTTTAATAATCAGTGTTATTATTAATATTCTAGTAGTTTTAATTAAGTAGAATGTTTATTTTTAATGAATTTTTATGTAGGTACAAGAAACTTAATGATTTAATGCTACTCTATTTTTTGATTATTTCTATTGTGTTAGTTTAATTGTGTGTGAAAGTGTAGAAGGAACCCAGTAATGTATGAAGAAATGGTCGAATCTCAGGTTTATCAAAAATTATAAAGGGAATGTAAAACCGGTAAAAGTTTAAAAATTTTACAATTTTATAAAAAGTCTCTGTTTGCCAACCGACGGTTGGGCTTAAGCTTGGACCAGGATGCTTGTTCCTGAAGTATAAAACGTTCCTTTAATAACACGGATTCCTATTTCTCAATGATATTCCACGATTAATACAATTGGCTGAATCCCGTGAAATCATTTCAAAAATGGATAGATCCAATGTCACACTCAGTAAAGATTTATGTGCACAGGAAGTGGGCATCATTTTAAAATTCATTAGGCCCAAGCCCAACCTGCGGCTGAACTCTCCAACCGGCAGTTGGGGTAACAGGCAAGCATATTCATCTTCCTCATTACTCTCAAAACTTTTCTCCTCTCTCAATTAACATAACAAACGTAAGTCTGTCATTCATTTTGTGCTTTCCTTCATACATCAACTTAAGGTAAGTCCCGTAACTCCTAATATTTATTTATACTTTCACATTTCAAAATTTGGGGGTTGTAATTTGGGGGCTTTTGATTCGTGAATTATTATGCGTAGTTTCTATACAAATGTGGTTAAGATTCTTTATAGGAACAATGCTACACCTGAATTAACCATGATTGTTGCCCCCCGTTACTTACATTGCGGAATTGAAAATTAGGGTTTTAAAGTTTTGTATTTTGTTGATTAAGTACCGAAATTGATGTTTGTTGCTACACATTACGCATACTCTACACGATTAGGAACCGTTGGATTAGTTATCTACCTACATTCATCAAACTGGAATTAAAACAAGGGGAAACGCCACAGACTGAGTCAACCGGCGGTTGGCAATAGTTCAACTGGCGCCTGAATTTAACCGGCGGTTGAATAAACCCAACCGGCGATTGAGGCTGTTTTTAACACTTTTTGATCTTTCGTTAAATTAATATGTTTATGACACTGAAGTCACATCAATTGCTGTCTATATATGTCTTTGCAGATATGTTGGGACAGCGTCGTCGACGAGGGGTTGACATTATGGCCAACCCTATTATCAGATCCCACAAGTATTTACAGTTCGATTATCCGGCTTATACGCCCTCCACATGCGCGCAGTTCAGAGATCGTCTGGCTGCAAACATCGAACAGCACATTGTTGCTGCCGATGTACTTGATTGGTCTGTAATGGACCGGGTGATACTGCCGGCCCGAGGTGAGACCGGGACACAGACATTGGAGCGTCTACTAGCTGCTGCATACTCACTTCCCGATGAAAATGTGGGATTTGTCTCCTATGCTTGGTCCCGTTTGTTCAGCATTAGAGAGGTGATTTTAAGAGAGCTAGTGGTGGAGTTTCATAGCTCCTTCAAGTTTGATGCTGTATCGACAGATTATCACGCACCATCGCTGACTTTTCAGCTTGGCGGGCTGCCTAGGGTGACGAGTGTTATTGAGTTTTTGAGAGCACTAGGGTTGTACACAGCTGATGAGCTGGCAAACCCCATTTTGGGGATCATCTAGCAGCGGGACGACGTGATTCATATTCTTCTGTTGAGATAGCTGAGTTCTGGCGAGAGATCGTCAATGAAGATTATGGGGCACGAGCCCCCTCATATACATTGATCCGGAGCCCGATTCATCGTCTGGTTCATCGGATGTTAGCATTGTCCATCGTCTGCCGCCGAGCTGGACCTGAAAAGGTCCATTGGCCGGACTTCTTTTACTTATGGTCGATTATCTAGGGGACAATGGTTAATGTACCCTGAAATTGGCTTATTGGTTACGGCATCACGCGACTACCAGTAGTCTTTGCGATGGGCTAGGCTTGCCCATTGGTTCGGGCTTGGACACGAGCAGTTTCGGACCTGCACTTCTGTCTTCCCGGGTTTGCCATTTCTGGATGCACAGAAGCTGCATGATATTGGCATCCTGAGTCCTGGACTTGAGGATGATCGATTTTTTTGAGTGCCATCTTTGACACCCGATCAGATCCCTCAGCCTCGAGGACGGAGGAGAGGCACGGCAGCTGCACCACCACCGGTACCAACGGGACGCGGACGAGGTCACCTGGAGATGGATTTTATGAGCTGCATTTGCATTTGTAGAGGATGGAGCTGTCTCACACGCAGAGGTTCGACCAGATGGAGAGAGAGTACGGACATCACATGGCATACCAGGATAGTATGCTACAACAGCTGATGACTTTTCATTCTCTTCCCTACCAGCCATATCAGCCATACGATTTTAGCGGCCCTTCTTACCAGCAGGGAGGTGATGACGATGACGATTCCGAGTAGACACGATCGGGTTATCATTTTCTTGTATTTTTAAAGATTTCTTTTATTTTTGATCCTCTTTGTAAATCAAACTATTGTAATTGTAATTGAAAATTATTATCCTTGGTTTTGGTATATTTTAATTCGTTTGATTGTGTCTCCTGATTAGCATGTTGATACCATATGCTGGCATTAAAATCAGCAAAGGTAGTCGAAGATTATTTTAATTAATGCACCAAGGCTGGCAGTCCGTTCAATCAAATTTCCTCGTCTTCTTATCTGAATTCTTCGACATATTAGAGGAGTTTTTCTGTTACACTTCTTTTCTCCTTTTCACTATATTTTATTGTTTATTTAGTACAATGTGGGCATTGTACAACTCAAGTGGGGGGAGGGACATAGAAAAGAAGTGTATTTATCCTCTAAGTTTTTGTCATATTACAAAAAATTAAAACTTTTGCGATTCTATTTTTGGGACATGATAGTACATTAGGAGCATGTATAAAAATGGAGGTATTAAATACTATTTATGATGTGTTGATAGGCCTAACTAACATTTTTTAAATCCAATTTTTCTAATTTTACATATAAGTGTTCGACATAGTCATTATATGATGTATTGGTAGGCTTTTTATACAAAAGTTTTTGAACGATAAAAAATAATAATCTAACGTGAATATAATTTTATGGGGAACACAAGTTGATATATGACTTTGAGGTCTTAATTTCTGTATAATATCATAACATATTCTATCATTTTAAGGTTTAAATTGAAATCATTTGAAGATACACTGATCGATTCCTCTGTTGTACTAAGTACCGGTTCCCGTCAGGATATCTAATTAAAAAGCAAAAATGCTTATATAAATTTACAAAAAGTAAATAATTAGTCAAATTATGTCGCTTTGTTGTACTAAGGTACAGACCTGTCACCGCTGGTTTGATTAAAAATTGGTTATACTATTACCCGTGTCAAGTTATGTCACTTTGTTGTACTGAGGTACAGACCTGTCACCAGTATCTTGACTCTTATAAAAATAATTTATCAATTACTTACTCATTACGTAGCATTATGTTATGATTTGATTACATGGGTATATCACTCGTAGAAGCCATAAGTTATATTCATAAATAATAATAATAATATGTTGTTCAAAAACTTGAGTATAGAGGGCTTAAAGCGGATTAGAATATCGATAATCATGTTGAAATGTCAAAATTAGAAATTTTTGTACTTTAAAGTGTTTGATGAGGTTTATAGTGATTAGAATATCAACAATCGTAATAGATTTAAGATTTCCTAAATGAAAGCATGTTCAATCCTAATATGATCCCATTGTTAGTATTAAATTTCTCGCGGAAAAAGTAATATGTACATTTATCATCTCTTTAAGTTTTTCTTGAGGGATAAATTTCTATTTGATTGTGAATTGATAGTCTACTTGAGGACAAGTAGGATTCAAGTGGGGGGATATTTGATAACATCAAATAAATATATATTTAATTAATAATATTTCCTTGTTTTTAATACGTTTATATTGCATTTATATGATTTTAGATACTTAATTCGTTCAAATTTGCAATTAGGTGTATTTATGGCTTGAATATGAAAAAGAATGGAAAAAGGACTTAAAACGAAGAAGAATTAAAGAAAAATGATTAAAGTGTAAAAAGGAATTGGAGTTGAAGCTGGACACGAGAAGAATACTCTGGAACCCGAGCCCAACCGCCGGTTGGAAGGCCCAACCGCCGGTTGGAGGCTAAGGGGCTTTAAGTCGGTTTAACGCTCAAGCCCAACCGTCGGTTAGAAGGCCCAACCGCCGGTTGGATGTCGCTTTACAAATCTATAAATAGAGGCTTTACCTCAGCCATATACGATACGAAAAAAACCAAAGCCTAATTCGACTTTGGGGTTTAAGAAGAGGTTTAAGCACGAATTTGGAGCAAGGAAGTTTAGGGTTTGAAGGTTTTCAACCCTCGCGAAGATTGTTCGGGTTTTCGGTTTGGTTTTCAATTCTTATTCTTTTTAGACAATGTTATTTTGTTTGAGTTTAATTATGAATTCTTTTATCGTAGCTATGAGCTAATTTTATATTTTTACTTAGACGATAAAACCTAGATGAAGGTTTAATGTGTGTTTATGTTGGAGTATTAATTTTATGAAGTTTCTTGTGTTTATCCGAAAGATCCATCTTATTTATTTAATCTTTAAGTATTACTTAGCGTGATTAATCAACCTTTTATATAACGTAGTCTTGTCTGGGTTTATTAATTATTTGCAATTGTTTAACTTGATAAATAGTTGTGGCTTGAAGCTTTAATCATCAATAGGTTAAGAGTAATAATAATTATTGAACACTATTTAATGTGACAATTGTCAAACGACGATTATTAGATACATGTTGATTCAAGGTCGCTAGGATAAATCGCAATAAACGGTTGAAGTGTTTAATTAAATAAAGAATAGGTAGACAACACATAGAAAGGATTTCTTGTGTATTCATAACGAATCTTGTGTCTTATCTAAACCTTATATGAATTGTTAACCTGATAAAAGTTACTTTCTACAAAAGATGTATTCACAATGAGATTATCCAACGGATTAACATACCTGACAACTGGAATCTAGGGTTTAAAAGTCTAAGAAAACACATTCTTTATCCATATTTGTCTTAATCTATTTTTAAATTATTTTGTTCAATTTAAGTTTATATTAGTTTCTTAAATCGTTCGTACGGAACTAAAACGCACCCCTTTTACTTATTATTTACTTTTAGTTAATTAATTCAATTTAATACATCGTTCCCTGAGTTCGACACTCGGATTTACCAAAACTATATTATTATTCGATCGGGTATTCTTGCCTGTATTGTGTGATAGTATTGATAATTCCAAAACATAATCTATAACTTTTTTAAACGCTATCTTGCACACATCAACCACCCCATCTATCCTTCCTTATACAGCAGGGAGTTCCCCATTGCCACCATCGATGAAACTTTGCAACGAAAACAAGTTTTGTTGTATACTTTAAAGGCCCGTTTAGTCCATGCTCGTAATCGGATGTAACAGCAAGCTGATAAACATCGAAAGGAAAAGACCTTTGATGTGGGCCAGTGGGTTTTCCTGAAACTTCAACCGTATCGACAAATTTCTGTTCATCGTTGCCGATCTCAGAAACTATCTCAACGATATTACGGGCCTTTTCGCATTTTACACCACGTTGGTCCCGTTGCTTATGAACTTGAGCTTCCTTCGACTTCTCGAATCCACCCTGTGTTCCATGTTTCCCTTCTGAAACAATTTTATGGTGAACCATAGGTCCAAACTTGTCCGCTACCACAACTTTCGTGGGGAACAACTCCAGAGATGAACCCGGTGAACATTTTGGGACATCTTTTATTACCAAAAGGGGGAAACGAGTTGCTAGTTCAGTGGCACAATGCACCAGTTGAGGAGGAAACATGGGAAGATCGTGACACTTTTCTGAAGACATTCCCTAACTTCAACCTTGAGGACAAGGTCGGTTTTGAAGGGGAGGGCACTGATACGGGTCAACATAAAGCCCAACAGGAAGGAACCCAACTACCTAGTGTTATTGAGAAGAGACAGTCCAAGAAGCCCACATGGATGAAAGATTTTGTATGAACTACAATTACATTGTCTATTGGGCATAGATAAATTTCTATTTTGATACTAGTGAATTAGTTTGTAACATTGCTCAAAACACCCAAGACTATGTAAACAGATTGCAAGGGCTTTCTGAGTTTTTTTTTTTCTTTATGCAAAAATTAATCAAAGTTCCTCTTTCTGCTTCTTGCTTCATTCTGGAGATTTAACCCCATCTCCAAAAAGGGATTTTTCTTGTTTGTGTCTTATCATTAACACCAATTATATAACATGGTGATTGAGTTGAGTGGATCCTGTACTAGAAATAGTACATGAACTCTAAGATGTCGATTCATAAACAGTTAACAATTTGCAAAAGTCATTTTATTTATCTTTGCTAGTTTAATTTGATTAGTCTATTGAGGACCAACTGTCAAGCTAGTTTAGAAACTAGCAACAATGATAATCGGTGAGGGTTTTTGTCTGATCTTCAAGTTCAATTCAGGCTGTCTAGTAGGCTAGTTTAGTATTTCGTATAGCAACGCAAATGGTACTCAATATCTCAGTCCAGCCTTATCTTGCACCTAAATGGTGGATGTTCCCCTTTAAACTTTGTTATGCACTTTCTTGAGCTTTTTGATCATATCTTCTGTGAAATCCTATATATGAGATAACCCATGAGATCATATTGTATTGGTGTGCCACATTTCTTGGAATGGATGCGTTTGTTGTATATAAACACTACATTCCAAGTGTGTTTTTCATAAAATATTTGGTTATATTTTCTGGATGTGTCCAGGATAGTAATAGAGGTGGACAAATGGTATATATATATTACATGTTTTTGGGCCGACTGACATAACTCTTGTTTATTTTCACAGCACAATTTGTCAATTTAGTTTATAGAAAAAACAAAAAATTAGCTAAAATTTGTAATCAACAAGTGGAATTTAGATTACTAATATTACAAGGGACATAACCAAATAGGTAATAATGAGAAGACTAACAAATGCTACTTTTTACAAATGGCAATATCTTGTTTAGATGGTCTAAAACTCAAGGAAAACATACTATAAATGCATTCATTGGCGTGTTTGAACTTAATAGAGAACTCATCAGAAGTGGTTATTAAACCGGGTACGTTGCACATTGGAGAACTGCTTCTAATCAAGGTTGCTCTACACGTGTTTAAAACCGCAGCTTCTGTCGCACAGTAGATCCCATCAACAGAGGGTATATCTAGTCTATAAACTCCGTAACGGTTCGTAGTCCGGTTAACAGAGAATGATATTTGCTCTGCAGTTCTTGGTGAAACTGCATTAAATTTGCAGTCTATCTTAACTTCTGCCCCTGCAAAATGTATACTTAACTTTTGTATTTATAAAAAAAAAATTATATATTAATAAAGAAAGAAAGATTTAAGGATGAACCTGGTAAGAAGTAGGTATGTGAATTGATAGAGTTGTTGGCACAAGCATCACAATAGACCATACCCATGACACTTATATGAGGTATGATAGGCTTTAAAGCTTCAAGTTGCACAAACATGGATAGTAATGAAAACATAATGAAAATCGTTGTTGGTTCCATAGCAACAGAAAACAAGAGATGCTCAACTGGATCTTGGTATATATAAGAATATAAGAATAAGAATATATAGTGAAGATGGATAAAGAGGAGGGAGTAATTTGAATTCTAAAAATGAGATGGGAAAGAAGTGAAGTATTTTTTATTTTTATTTTTTTAATTTGAGTAGAAACAAAAACATGTGAATGTGTTTTGGCTGGCTGGATTTGTTTTTTATTTTATTTTATTTTATTTGAGCTTAATTACGACAGTTAATCATGTTTAATACAAACAAAGTGAATCTGTTGTTTATGAAGTGTCCAATCTACAACTTTTATTTGTTTGTAAATTATTGTGTCTAAGTTGGTGAGACATTTCATTAATTGGAGAGTGCTCATGTGAACCCAGTGACTGTGGAGATACGATTAATTAAAAAGGTTTTGAATGTCATCACGTGGGACTTGCGAGGTGTTGGCCCAAATGTGGTTTGTACTTCACAAATCGGCCCATTTCATGTTCCTCAAAAATACAATTTAATTCGATTCATGTTGTTTCCATTAAATGACAACAAAGACATGGTAAAGTAGTAAACTAGTATTATTATCTTTTGGAGCTGGAATTATACTTATTCTACAAAACCGATTACTTAGACTTTTAAATGACCACATGACTGAATGCAAAATTCATGTATCCTAAGCAATCACATTTTTGGTTCATCAAACGTTCGATGGATATTTTTGGATGAGGTTCGAACTTCCGAATCAAGATGAAGAAAAAGTAAAAGATCTAAGAGCACAGAGAATGGTTCGGTGTCAAGTTGAAAGTGGAGGCAGTAGCTAATACTGAAAAGGATGGTGTTAATGTTTTCTTTCTAAATGTTATTTTTATAAAATCTTCTATCTCTATTAAATAAAAGAGAACACTTGAAAGAGATCGGACCTTCCATTTGGTTATCACTTTTTAGATCCAACGGATATGATCAAAAATATTTAACTAAACAATTTTTTTTGCTGACCGAACCTTTTTTGATTCAAAATGCCATAATTAATCCCTAAAAATTTGTCCCATTACTCCTTCCATCTTTGATTAATATTTCACCAAAATATTTTCCAATCTTTTCTCACCTATAGAGTGATTCGTATGATTCGTATGTGGGAAGTTTCCTAATTTCGTGCTCGGTGAGGTCAAAAACAAAAGGACTAATTTCTACCAAACTCGTTCTTAAGTATTGCACATATTCTAAAATGAAATACATCGAGAAAAATTTCAATGGATTCAATATCACAGCGCAATCTCTTAAATCATCAAATTTTCAAAAGTTGTCATCCTCTACATTCATACAATTACAAAATTCTTAACCGACTGAAGATCGAAAACACACACTCGATTATAAGATTGATTGAAGATGGATGAAGACACATCGGAATTCAAAACTAGGGTTCAAATTCGTTTCTGCATTGAATAACAAATGGAATCGTCTTCTCTAACATGGATTTCGAGTGTTCCTCAGGTGTGTATCGAAAATCAAAATACCGAGTGATAATGTGGTACGCAATTCATATGACTTCATCAATTTCATCTTCTTTCTAACATCTGCATCTTCAGAATCTCCAAAATTTGACTGTTGATTTTCTTTTAAAAAAATGCTTCACGTTTTTATTAACATTCTATAATTTAACTATGTTAGTGAAAAAACCCTAGCTTTTGATATCATATGTGGTAGCTTGGAGAGGTGGAAGATAGAAATTGGTACCCGACAGACATATACATTCCCGTAAATTGGTCCTTAGCAAATTCTCTATGTGCATTTCATGGTTAGTTGTTTTCATATTTATATTTTATGGTTTCTGGTGACACCCTGACATTGATTTATGATATTTAAACATGCAAATCTTCTTCTGGAATTACAATTGTGGGTATCTTACGTTTGTAAGAATGCACTACTAGTGCTTGCTAAAGACTATAATTTTTTTTCAAATAAAATGCTTTATTATTGTTTATATCAATTTCTGTAATCGATTTGTTCCTTTCCATCAAGTATGTTATATTACTTTAAAAAATAAAATAAATTATATCTCATCTTAAATCCCTATATTTGATTCAGATTAATATGTTAAATCAAACGTTCATACAATGATTTAGATCTCTAACGTCTTCATTACCTTTTATTAGGGTTGTATTTGAATTAGAAAAACTGTTGGGTGTGGAGTCTGATATAGCACTCTTATTTATATATAAACCCTTGAAAACACCAATATAAGTCTTAGAGCCAAAGTTACAAGCAAATGAAGCAACAAGGGACCAACTAAGCCCCATAGGGGCCGTATACACCATGTAACATCCTAAAACTCGTGTATGTTTTTTTGTGAAGTTAATTGTGATGAATTTAGTTTTTTTAACTTGGTTAAATGTTTGGACTCTGAATGTTAAGAATTGGTCAAATTGGGGCTAAATTGTAAAGTACGAAAGATAGGAACCTAAGTGAAATTATAAGGTGGTTTTATAATTAATTATAATGATAATATAGACCTAATTTCCGCCAAAATCACTAGAGAAAAGTCGATAAAGAAAGAAAAGAGAAAATGGTGCCAGTTTCTAGGGTTTGAAAGAAAGAAAGAATTGATGTTCGATTTCAACACGAAAGTTGTAAAGAATCACGAGCTGACTAACTTATGAAAAGATGACAATCAAAAGATGAAAACTTGATACCCATTGTAAGTTAATTATCTCTGTAATTTTGTTCTCAGAGTCCATGTTGATCAATTATGAATTAAATAATTGTTAGTCGTTAGATGATTTAGTAAAGTTCTAGAATTCAGTTGTGTTTCAAATATTATATAAAATCGAATACATGTCCAATTGATACGAAATTTGGTTTATGGGTAGAACTCTATGTTTCCAACAACTTCGAAGTTTAAGATTTTGATACTTCGGACTCGAAATGGGTCAAATTGGTCATTTTATAAATCTGGATAGACTGTTGACGAATCTATGATATAGTTTTGTAAAAGTTCATGTAGAATTGAGTTAACTATAAAAGGTTTGATTTTCTAGAATATACTAGGTTAAGATGTGTTTTTTGGTGACTTCTAAAGTATAATAAATTATGAATGAGTAGAAACGGGTCTAATATCATCTTTGTAATACTATATTGTTGAATTGCTAGATTGAAATGATGTTCAAAATTGAATTAAAATGATCAAATAAAAAAAAGATGAAATAATGATGTTAAAGATCATAATCAGTAGTTAATGAGTATCTGATCAATTTATTAGATTAAATTAAGGGTTTGGTTTGAACGGGTCCAAAAAGGGTTTGAAATTGGTTAAAATCTCGAATGTGTCTTGACTAGTTTGTTTTGTTGTCGCTAATATTGTGTGCTGAGTTTATGTAATTGCTAATATAGATTGAAGAATATTGTTTGACATTTTAGCTTGCCTTTGAGTATTTGCTTATCGAGGTAAGATAATATTTGCAAAAAACCAAGTGCACATTCATTGATTAATGCTCAATTGTTTTCGAAGTGATGAATTAATTATCAAATTCAACCAAGTAAATGCACTTGGGGATTTGTTTACTATTTCATGCAATTCGGGTTGATTATGGGTAGTTAGTTAATACCTTATTATTGTCCGTATTTGCATGATTTGGGAAGAGTTCGCTTATGACGGTTTGTTGAATACATAAGCCTGGGCAACAGAAAGAGAATGAATTAGCGGGAGCACATGTCAAAGGGTGGATATAAGACCAAGGATGGAGTCTGCCGTGTGGATTATGTGTTGCGTTAGAGTTAGTACACTAGTACCTTTGCATGATGCTTAGAACACACACGACATAGGGGCCCTAAATGTGACGATTATGTTGAGTGAAAGACGAATTAATTTAACAACTTAAATTACATGATTTTGTAGAGATATCTCGAATGATGGCCCGAAAGGGTCTCATAGTGGCTTATCGTGAGGGAGTCACGCAAGAGACGACGATGGGTGAATGATAAATTCTAAACACATTCATTTTCTAGTGACGATTAGGGTGACCGTATGGTGACTTAGTTACCCCTTCCCACTTGAGCGATACACGAAAGTTAGCTACCTACGTATAGTATTGAGTTGCGGAATGTGGTAGTTGATGATGAGTGAGGCGGGTAGTTGGGCTTAATTGTATATAAAGCCTTAGTTCGTTAATGAACTATTTTATTTAGTTTGATTTTCAGTTAGACTCCTATCATGGATTTCATTTATACTGGACTTGATGTGACAAAGTAACACCAATGACGTTTTGGTTTGAACTATGTTTGGTTTGTTTAATTACCGACGAGACGTTTTCCGCATTACTCTGCTATTTAAATAATTTTTTTTAAAAAGCCATATTCTTAAATTTAGGGTGGTACAAGTTGGTATCAGAGCATTAGTTTAAATGAACTAGGTGCTGAGATAGGTTCCTAGACTTAAACTTATAATGCTAAATGACGGAAGAATGAGTTGAATAGTTGCTCTGGTAACCCTTACATCTTATGATTAATAGGTTGGGGTGAGTGAGGTAGTTCAGTTTGGGTCTTTAATTGTTATTTGTGTAATTTATAATTAACTGACTTATTAACTACTCACTATAGATTTTGACTTGTTGATCTTTTATGTGTCTTTAATTGTGCTTATGTGTGTTAATACATAATAGGAGGAAAGATACGACTGAAATATTTTAGGTATCATAAATAATATTTTTTTTGAGGTAAAGGGTTATCATACCCCGCAAATAGATAACTCCAAAAATCATTCAAGTACAAAGGATGTGGGTGGATACCACATCTCAGCCCGTTATATAGGCGATAAAGACTACATAACAAGGACACAACCTTTAAATAATATTATCTGCCAACTACTGATTAATATGAAAAGATGCTTCATTATGAAATCGAAAATTAATACCACGCTCATGCTGCTAGTTTAATTTTGAATCCACCATATTAAATGGTAAAATTATATAGTTGAGAGAAAGGGAAGAAAATTAGAAAATAGTAGTTTGTAAACTAATGTTGATGTCTTAAGCCTAATCGACTTGTGACTAAAGACTTTAATAAAGTAAAAAAATAAAATAGATGATAAGGATAGTTAATGATTGTAAAAGATGTATAATCGAAAGACATGACTTTCTCCCGATAGAAATTTACCTTAGTAAATGACGTGTTCAATACACGATGGGGATACTATATAGTAGTGAGTACACCTATGTGGGATATATTCAGAATACGGTAGCTAACATATTGTGAATATATCATGACATTTGTGGGTTACATGACCATGTTAGTATTGATTGATGTGTTGAAGCGTCTAAGACGATGAATTTAAACGATGAGAAGGTACTTTGCTGTCAATGTGTTTATTGGTACAAATAGAATAAATAATAAGTTGGTCCAAAATTGAGCATAAAGAAAGTTAAATAGGAGATGCATGCCTTCCTAAAATTTTTGCATTGCCATGTGGGGATAGTTAGTCTTCACTAAAAAAACTAGAGTTCGAAAAAGAAGAATGGTTGAATGATGAATCCAAAGAAAGATAATTAGAGAACTATAGTGCAAAGTGTTGAATTCCACATGACACATATAACATTAAGAGCAACAACGGATTATGTACAACGTGTGAGGTCCTTCTTGCAAAGTGCAATTAATCTCGGTGAGTAGTGGCGACATTTTGAAAAAGACTTCTATTGATTTTTTTTATAAGATTGATGAGTTGATTAATACATAAAAAGAAACATATATTATTAAAGTAAGACAATAATAATAAGACATGACGAGATGAAGACTGAAAAAAAATCATTAAGAATCACATTTGAATGAAAAAACATTTTGATGATGACTAAGGCAGTTCGATAAGGATGTAAGAAGCTTGTAAAGACGACAATTGAAATGAACACAAAGTTGACATATGTGAACTATATAATATAGATTCTTCAATTATTGACCATATGGAGTAATAGAAAATAAGTGAAATGGTAATGATAAATATTATGATTAATTAGTCCAAGGAATTAGTAACCCTAAATCCATTTATTTCTCGGAATTTTGTTAAGTACCAAAGGGAGAAAGAGATCGAGGTCTAAATTTAGACATATCACTAACTGGGGGAGTGTTCGAATTTATTATAAAATGTTGCTTAATTGTTCATGTTGATTAACATACTTAAATCTTGAAGAGATTAGTTCAACTATTCAAGCATAATTGAGGTAATAACTTCCAAATTTTCATTTTTAAGGGTTCTTAATTCGTTTTGAATAAAAATCATGAGATACGGGTTTGATAGTGTATAAATGTTTGATTTACTGGAAAATAAAGTCATGTTCTAAAATCCATATAAATTCGACCCTAACTCCAAGTCATATGATTCTTATTTGTATGGAAAGTTGAAGATGTTAACTAAAAATTATTGTGAGATAGTCGATGGTCAATTCAAAACCTAAATGGGTCAAAGTGAACCGTTTTCAGATAAAGTCAGATTGTGGACAAATCAGTTGCATAGTTTTATAAAAATCATATCACATAGAGTTTATCTCTAAATTTTTTTAAGTTCGACATATGAGTAGATTAAGGGGCCATTAATGGTCTTGTAAAAATAAATAATAAATTGATATGTAAAAGTGGATGTAATGCCTTGATCTTTGAAGAGATGTGAAGCAGAATTTGTTCAAATGAATATGTTTGTTTTAGCTATAAGTAAAGAAGTTATCTAAACCATTAAAGGATTTCATATACAATGAGAGTATCTATACTCGTTTATGACTATAATTGAATAAAGAAAGATGAACTTGAGGTGTTGAACACGATTGAGACCACGTTGGTGAAGCTATGAAGGGAAGAACTAGTAGGAATAAGATTATGGGTCGGTTCCTAAAACAAGTTCCAGATGGGATTTCAATGTGAATGTATTGTTAATAAATATTAATAAAGTGTTTGATGTATGACAAAGTTCATATATAGTAGTATGTTAAAAGCAACATAAGTGCACAAGGAGATACCGTTATCGTAAAACTACAAATTCAAAGAAAATATTAACGGAACTTAAGTATTGTCATACCCTAACGTGGCGAAATCACGTCCGAGTATGACTAATCCAAATCACAAAAAAGATTACATCGAACAACCTCTATATGAGTCGTTTTAAATAATACATTTCAAAAGTTACATTGTTTTAAATATCAAGAGTCAACCGAATATTCAATCCTAGATTTCACTACAAAATTAAAGAGATTCTTATACATAACCAATAGTCAAAATAGTAATGGAATGAAATCTCCATTAAAATGGTGTTGCAAAATGTGTGACTCTAGTAAAAATGAAATGCCCAATTTTTTTTTTTTTTTTTTTTTTTTACAAGTACGCGATCCTGGTGATATAGTACGCGATCGTGTAACTGGCACGAAAAGGGAGTACGCGATCCTACCAAAGGGTACGCGATCGCGTACTCAGTGGATATAAATTCTCTGTTCAAGTTTTAGTACAAGGTACGCGATCCCGGTAAGGGTACGCGATCCCGGTAAGGGTACGCGATCGCGTACCTATAACATGAAAGTCTTTGTGACATTTTCTTTATTAGGTACACGATCGCGTGACCCCTACATCGATTACGTACTGAGTCCTGTACGGTGAAAAATCTGCACACCTCAAGTTTTGAATTCAGTTTCAATCGCGTCTAACTTTTGACTCGTAAAAAGTTAACCCACCAAATTTTGCAAGCGTATTACATTTGACATGACATACGTTTCTCAATTTATACTTTTGCAAATTTCATAACAAACGACGGTATTGGACCTTAAATCGAAATATAACCATTTAGGCACTTATTGCAACCATTCTTGCAACAAGTCTCATTCGCTTAATTTAACACTTCCGAATCCGAACTTATACCTTTAACCATAAGACATGCGACAAAATCATCCAAACCATTATTTCGACCATTTCACCAAAATGACCCATTTTGACACTTTAAACTTTAATCCAAATAACAACGGGTGATTTATAACAAACTAATAGCAACTCGACAATTTAAAAGTACACTTGTAAAACCTCTTTGCAAGTGAAATCTACGTTCATCCTTCATAACCCTTTGTCACCTCTAGATTCACCCTTAGCACTTGACCCACTTGCACCTACAATATTAAACAACTAAACGGGTAAGCTTTACACTTAGTGAGCATACGGGCAATTAAATGAGTAATACAAACAACAAACAGCAAGCAACAAGTGGACCACAACGACTGCACAAGTAACAACTAAGCAATTAACCACTGGGCAATTGTAGAGATTATCACCACTAAGCGGATCCGCTGTCAACTGTCAACTGTCAACAAGCACAAAGTGCAACAATAAGCACAAAGTGCAACAACTGCAACAACTAGCACAAGGTGCCACAACGAGTAGAAAGTGCAACAACTGCAACAACTAGCGATAAATCGCAACAAATGACGCTAATATAAGTTAGCTAATCTCTACAATGTCAAATCAACAATAGTAATCAAGAATAAATATGAAACAGATAACTCACTCGGTCATGTGAACCTCTTGCACGTATGCAATCCGGAATCACACAACTATTACCTAAATAACCCTCATATCACTCACCTTGGCATTTAAACACAAATATTTCGCTAATGAGAAATTACCACTTCCTTAGCACCTATAAGTCAACATATACATATATTCAACAACATATTAAAAATCTAATATCATTACATACAACTCTTCATTGTTATATTACTCCTTTAATACAATTTTGACCCGTTTGATTTTTTAACTAAATTAACTACCACTTTATCAATTTAACCAAACATTACCACTTTACCTACTACATTACCCTTACTAATTCATCATTATGCATCTTACTACTTTTAATAAACACTTTTACAACATTTTTAATATGTTTCATAAAATTGGACAACAGCTACTTAACTCACTTTTTGACCATTTTAAGGTCAGATTTTGGCACTAAGGCCATAACCAACGACTCCCCCACCTTTCCAACGATATATTACACATAAAAAACGGAGTTACGTTTATATAGTTATGATTTTTGGAAAACAATCCATCTTCTGCACGTGAAACTGTCCAACTTCAAATTCTTACCAAAAATATGTCAAATTGACTCAAACATGTATAAAACACTTTTATTAATTAACTCCAACTCAACTAACACTTTTGGAACTGATTTCAACAAGATTCAACATCCAAATCCACTATATTTATTCTCAATAACATCAAATCCTCATAAACAATATTAAGACTCATCTTCTACACTCAAATAGACTCAATGACATTTATCTAGCATTCTTACATTCAATTAACATACTTTTCTCAAAAACCCCATATTAGGGTTCATCTTCAATTCAAAAAATCATCAATTTATAGAATCATCAATTTAAATGGTTAGGGATGTTACTCATACCTTAGAGATGAGAAATCAAGGAATTAAAGACTCAAACAACCGAGGATCAAGATCAATTTTGTAGTTTTATCTCTTGTTCTCCATCTCCCCCTTCTCGACAAGGCTTGGCTATGGATGGATATTGATCCACTCCATCAGTAATCCAACTTAAATGGATCATGATCCGATCCGTGATCCACTTTAATGGATCAAGATCCGATGCATATCCAATTAATTTAAGTGGATCGGATCACGATCCGGATCGATCCATTTACTTTTTTTTCTTTGTTTTTTCTTTTGAAGCCATTAACATTATTATTTTAATTTTACAATCTGATTGTTAGATTAAGTGATTAACGTTACATAATAAACACAACAAATTAAAGTTATTTTTTCATATAGCTTATATGCTATAAACATGAAACATGGTGTAATAATGAAATACTATATATTGTAAATGTAGAAAAATTATTCAAGTACAATAAGAATATAAAATTAGTAAATTACTCGTATAATTTGCAAAGATCGATAAAGTTTATTGTTAGGCTGTTAGTCTTAATTATATAATTTCAAAGTTATACCATGTGATACATACAGCTATATATATATAGATAATTAAGTAGAATAAGTTAAATAACCATAACAACAATCCAACATTCAGCAGGTGCAAACATGCATGTTCAATTACGAATATCTGTAACTACGATAAGTACGAAAGTTAACTAATTTAATATATTATGCGTAAATCAGTATATTATACTGCCATTAGCCCATTACTAGTTAAAAACAACAAGAGTTGCTCCTCATTGGGCATATAGCTTTATTCTCTTTATCTTATCACTTCTTCAAGCTGCAACAAAAAAAAAAGTACATTAATGAAATGGTTAAAAGTTGCCACCTTTTATAAAAGAACTTAATTGTTCAATAGAACATAGTAAATTTTATTACCTTCTGTTTACTAGCCATATAACTTGTTCTCATTTTGTTCATAAATAAATAGATACCAAAAATATGTCATACCTTTCAATGATTCATTCAATACGGCACGAGCATTTAGCACATACATCTACTATTTATTCTATCCAAGTGGTTGTGACCAATCCTTCAACAAGCTCCGGGACCATGGACGAGCGTGCCTCATCAAGTGTCCTTCCTCCCACAGTAAAGGCCGATTCAGATGCGATTGTAGTTGCTGGGACAGCTAACACATCTCTTGCTATTCTCGATATAACCAGATACTTGCTAGCTATTAGCTTCCACCATTGTAACAAACAAAAGTCACCCACACGAGGAAACAAAGGGTCATCCAAATATGTATCTACCTCGGACTTTTGTTGCTCTCCTCTTGGATTTCCTTCTTGCAACCATACGTCAAAAGCACTATATTGATCATTCTGTTGAACCGTATGATGCTATCATGCTCATGAATCCCACCATGAGTAATATTACTATACTCTTGGTATAAATCATCCAAAGCTTTACGAACCCTCTCAACATACGGATCAGCTCCCATACCATACAATTTGGTGTAATGTAATTCCACAGTTTTCAGCTTAAATCGTGGATCAAAGACAATACCTAAAGCTAGAACTAAACTACACTCATCCCAATACTTAGCGAACTTCTCCTTGATGCAAATTTACTCAAATAGTCACATGTACTCTTCTCCCATGTACAAATATCAGTTTGCAAATCACAGACATCCGGGGAAAACACATTTGATGTAGGAAAGTTTCGTCCACTAAAGTGCTTGGTCGCATTATAAAATCCTTTCAGACAATTTCTAACTATGGTTGCAACTTCCCAGTCTTCTTCACTAGGGTAATGAAAGTAACTACTGTCAGTGTCATGCAACCGTTGTAATGCTTCTTTCATTAATATGGAAGTGTCGAGCATTAAGTAAGTAGAGTTCCATCTATGTGGAACATCAATAGGTAGAACCTTTGGACCTTTAAACCGAACGTGATTGACACAATTATCAAACTTCTGTTTTGCATAAGTTGAATTCCTTAAATATCTAACGGTAAGTCTAACCTTTTCAAGAAGTACTTGGATTACCTTCAATCCATTTTGAACAACCAAATTAAGTATATGTGCGCTACACCGAACATGAAATAACTCCCCTTTTAAAGATAACAATGATCTTTCTTGAAGCCAACTTTTCAACTTTCTAACCATTACATCATTTGAAGATGCATTATCTACTACAATGGCAAATAACTTTTTATTGATATTCCACTCTAATAGTAGATCACGAATAAATTTAAACAAGCTGTTGCCATCATGTGGATATTCGATATCCCTATATGCAAGAAGCTTTTTTTTCAGTTCCCAATTGTCATCAATGAAATGAGCAGTCAAATATATGTATGCTATATTTTGGTGATCCGAAGTGCAAATATATGTAGTGATAGTTACCTTGCAAGAAAGGCTCTACATGAAAGAATACACCTTCTCTTTCTCTTCTTTATTGATGTTAATGATATCCAATCTAATTGTATTGCGAGTGTGAATAATGAATTCTGGATTCAAGCCTTGAGAAAATTTTCTAAGTATTTATGGTCAACCATTGATAAAGGATATGTTGGGATAAAACTGATTTGGGTTTGGATTATCACTGATCGAGTAAAGCTGAAGTGAAGAAAATAACAAGTGATTACCACTGATGGTTGAAGATTAACACTGATAGTTAGTTTTGTAAGTAATTATCACTGTTTATGTAATTACAACTGTTAGTGTAGTTTGAAGTGGTTAACACTGTTTGTGTATTTATACTTAGACTATTACAATTGAAGCAGTTACCACTGTTGGATGTTTGTTTTCACTGATTGAACAAAAGTGCTAGTTAACACTGTTTATGATTTTGTGATAAGTATGAGTCAGTTATGGAAATTATCTTATTCCATAATTATAGGAGATTGTACAGGACTCTATGTATTATAAATAGAGATCCTTAGAACCTAAATTAGGTTAACAATACATACGATAGAATAGCGCAGCTTCAAGGTGTAAACCCTAATACAAAAGTGTATTCGTCTTATTCATTAATATAAGATTGAAGCTTTGAATTTAATATTTGTGTTTTGTAGTTTATTGTCTTTAATATTAATTCTTGATCTTTCTAATATTATTGAGTGTGATTCCGCAACTTCTCAATAATAATTCAAAGCTTGTTCAAGGTTATTAGTTTATTAAGGTTAAATAGGGACTGACAGGATAGTTGTGCTTCACGACCATAGTTGCAAGATCCTTCCTACTTCTTTCTTGGTCAAATTTGAAAGTAATAGGATTTAAACTTGCTCCCGAGTTGTCAAATAATTCTTTATGCTTTCTCTTAAGATGATTTCTCAAAGTACTAGTTCCACTATCTCCAACAAAGCTTGAACTACAATGATCACAAATAGCAACAACTTCCCCATTCGGATTTTTGACTCTTTTAAAGGATTTCCACACAGTTGATGTTTGTTTTCGTTTGTTGGGGTTATTGTATTCATTAAACCCGAACATGGACTCGCCATCATCACCTTCACCATCACCATCGGCTGTTGAAAAACTCTCCCTCTCCATCTTTATAATAAATGTTAACGCATAAGTGAAAGAAAAAACATGAGCTACAAATTTACAATTCTTAAGAACAAAATATAAAATGTCACTTACATTTTCCTTATAATTTTTTATGTTATATATTTGTTTTGTAAAACACTTGAAAGATTGATAACTTTTGTAACGATAAATAAATGACAACGAACTTATGTACATATTCGATGACCGGTAATGAATCGTAGGTCTCGATTCAAAGACCTCAATGATGTCCACTTTAAGTGTGATGTATCATGCACTTGAGAGATCATACAACGGCAGTGCACAAGCAGTGTGAATAATGGTATTGTGGTTCTGGTGTTTGTCCATCAATATCTATGGGGATTGTGGGCGTTTAATGATATGGTATGGTATGAAATAAACTGGGATGAAAAAACAACTTTGTGACGGATATTAATGATGAAGAGTGTGTTTAATGGTAATAGAACAACTGCTAAATACAGAAGACACATATAGAAGTAGTACGATAATAAAAACCTGGGCTTACTTCTATACCCAACTCAGCCTCATATTATAACAAGCTCATACGTAAACATATATATAAGTAAAGTAATAAGCAGGAAACGGTATGCAGGAAATGAGCATATTGGTTTTCTCTAATCTCCCTGTTCCTATCAAATATAATTCAGTTCACACAAAACTCAATATAAAGATCTCAAGAATTAAAAGGAGAGCACAATAAAAATTGAAAGCATAACTAAACTATGCAATATTCTTTGTTCTACGAAACAACAGCTCATCAATCGCAAAAAAATAGTCAATTGAATCAATTAATTCACAGTCAACGCCGCAATTAAAGGTAAACCCCTAAAATTAAAATTAAAAAGCCCTAGAAATCTGGCTTGCAGATGGAGAAGAAGGAAAACGTGATAATGAAAGCAGATTACAGTGACGAAGTGGCGGAGCCACCCGACTTGCCGGAGCTGCGCGCAGTGGTGTTCTTCGGAGACTAGCAGTTGTGTTCGCCGGAGACTAGCGGTTGTCAGAGTATTAGAGGATGAGTCGCGTATGATAAAATTGAAGCGAAGTTTTATTTAGTTTTTATTTTGTTTTTTATAAATGGATCGATCCGGATGGATCATGGATCGATCTAAATGTATAATTGGATATTTGGATCGATTTATTGGATCACAAATTGGATTAATGGATCATTTTTTTGATCCAATAAATTATATAATTGGATCGGATCGGATCGAATTTGGATCAAACATGGTCCATTGCCAGGCCTACTTCTCGTTTCTTCTTGGCTCGCCAAAAACAAAACACACCCTCTTGTTCTTTCCAGAAATTTACAAAGAGGGAGTTTATATTATAAGTTTACATTTTAACCCTTTACTCTTCCTTATTTGCAAATTAAACCCTACTAACACTTTTATGATTACCGTTATAGACCTTCCAGATTATATAGTCACACGTTGGCCACAATATTTGTCTCTAATTTATAACCTAACTCCAATCTCATTATTCATATTAAATATCAAATATTCGAATAATATTTAGATAACCCTTTTAACGAAATTTTTGGGGTGTTACAACTTTCTCCCCTTATTTGATTAATGTCCTCACGAATCTCTTTTGTTTCTGATCAATCTTAACATCGCCTTCTTAATCCATCTCATGCGGAAGCGTACTCTTACATCTAAATACTATACTATCATCCATCTTACAACATGATTCTAAGTTATTTATGTCCATTTGTCTTAGCGTAACTTCTACTATGCATTTCTAATTTTCAGATACAACTCTCTATCCCTTCTTTACCACTATTATATATATATACCTCTCATAACACTAATCATCGTCAAAAGAACTCAACCACATTAAACAACCTAGCTTACCAAGACTTGAAAGTACATGTACATCATCTATTAAGTTTAAGTATATTACTTCTAGCATCCACTTTAAGTTTATACGTTCTATTTCAACTCTTACAAAACAACATCTATCCTGTCATTAATCAATATTCTTCATCAATTTACAGCTTTTCAGCTTCCTACACATCATATAACATCGACATTACTAACAACGCTAATGTTTAATATCTCACTTCAACTCTAATCACTTTAATATCTATCGAGTTTTGGCTTCCATTCTACTTTAATCATTCAATCATAGGTAGATTATCAATTTAACTACATAATTGTTTGTATATATATTAACTCTTTTAGGATTTAAGTAATATAACAGTTCAACTTAAGCACGTTCAATAAAGTCAATCATACTAAACTACCGTACTCTCACTACTATTCAAATCAACTCATGCGGGTTTACAGTAACTAACCACTTTCAACTCATCATGTACACAACGATATAGGTTTGACTGTAATGGTGAAATAATCTATCATCGAGTACTTAACACAAAATTCATTACTACCAATTTCAACCTACATATTAGTCACCACTTCTTATATTTTTCTGCTTAACTAACTACTTAACCAGTTTCCATCTCACGCTATTGCAAGTCAAATCAAAACTAATTCGTCCTTTGGGAATTACAACACATGTTTCCTACTTATTTTAACAAAATTTATCAATAATTGTAATTTAACTACCTTCTACCATCATAGTCTCTATAATAATCTAAACAATCATACAGTATACTTATCTTTTATCAACAACATCATTATAAATTTCACCTTATTCACTACGTCTACTATTAATATTCCACTTCTATAATTACACAAGAGTTTTAAATTAACTCTCTGCTACCTTTTTTCGTTATTTAAACAACACTACTATTGCTCATAATGAGTCATCTGGGCCTTTACAGCCCTTATTTAATTCTTCCCACAACTAATTTATAACCATTCATTGTATTATAGTCACTTACTATTCTGCTAAAGTATAACATTTTATTGAATTGTAACCGTTTCCTCTCTTTTTCACAACTTATACATCATCTGTCACTCTTAAAATATTCATTTGCCTCTTGTAAATTTATTACATCCGTTATATTAATTTCATAGCTATTTGCTAGTTGAGTAATAATCATTCATCTTAAAACGCTTTATTACAATAATTATCATCGTTTAAACATATTTACACTCCTGTTTTTAACTCGACTCATATTTCCACATTTCACACACAATTGGGTCAACTATGCCAATATTGGCAAGGCATCGTTTCATAAACTGATTCAACTTTCCAAAAACTATATTACGACTATTATCAACTTATAATAGATGAGATTTACGTCCCATCTTTTCTTTTATTATCTGTCATCTTTCGAACTCTATCAACTCTTAATATCGTTCTCCTTCTTTTGGTTTCTCATTAGGAGAAATTACTTTTCTACATTCATATTCATTTTCTTCCACGTTTTAATACCTCCACATCTTATACTTATATATTTACACGCATATGTTTATTATTGACTTTCATCTTTACTAAATTAACAAGTTTATACTACTTTTCCACTTTATAATCAATCACATTAAATATTTCCGATACTTAATGGTTTAATAATTTCATGTGACACATCGTAATATAATTACTTTGGCCAGGCGTCATTATATTACGATATTCACACTTCCTTCTCAAACACCTCGCATCATCAATCTTTAATGTAATTCATCTTACTCTACCACATACCAACAACAACTTTACAACAACATAAAACAGGTAAGCTATAGCTATTAACCTGCAATCATCAATTTCACGTAATTATACAGTTATACTATCAACATACATCAACTTTGTATAATCACGCAATTTCAACTTAAGCATATAATATTTACTTGATAGTCATTCGACTTTTATTTCAAAATTAGTCTTTCCTTCTCATCATTTATTAATTACTACCTCGTTTAACTTCTCAACTGTCACTTAATCATACAACTTTTCAATTACAACTACCAACTCGCATAAGTTTAACAATTCAAAAAAATGAATAATCATTGCAGTCAACCTTAACAATTACACATCCTTCCTGCACATAACAACTCGACACATAATAAGAATAACATATAGTCACC
The DNA here is from genome assembly GCA_963930675.1 of Gnaphalium uliginosum. Taxonomy (NCBI): domain Eukaryota; kingdom Viridiplantae; phylum Streptophyta; class Magnoliopsida; order Asterales; family Asteraceae; genus Gnaphalium; species Gnaphalium uliginosum. The sequence goes on along the minus strand of OZ005686.1, from coordinate 16,824,561 downwards.
TTATTACCACTTACAACTTTTATCTTCATATAAACAAATTGCATATAATTAACGGTAGTAACATCCCGCTAGTTATATATGCAATTTTATTCCTCCACAATTTACCACCTCATTTATATCACACATCAATATTTAACAGTCAACAACTCCACATAATCCACATAACATACACAACTAATTATGCTGTCATAGTATTTACGGCCATTTACAACTACCGTCTTACACTTTTAAAAGTAACAACTTTTAATCACATCATATATGGCTCATCGTCTTACCACTTATTCTCGACTCTTTAGTAGTCATTAGTACTTATTTTAACCGCTCGTCTATAAAGACATCTTATTAGCAACTTGTTAGCACATTAATATGCAATTATCAACAAGAACATAGCTACGCATGATAATGGTCATTTAGCAACAACTATACTACAACATGCAGTCATTATTGTCAACATTATTCACTTACATTACCTATCCACATCAAATCAACTGTATCATTCTCCCATGCTCATAATCATTTTATCTACTCATTTTACTGCATATACACCATATTCTCATTAGGGAGCAAGTAATCTACCGACATAGCATCATTTTATCAGATTCAAACTAATCTAGCATATAACATTCAACATCTTGTCTACTAGACCGACATATAGCAATTATCAAGTAACTACTAAGAGGGAGTCAGTACAGTCCGACTACATTCACTACACTACTGTACACAATCATTTAACCAACAATTAAAGAACTTGCAACTTTACACACACAATCATGCAATTCATATTGGTTTAAGTTTAAATAATCCTATCGTGGATTATCCAAGTCTCTTAAACCACGCTCTGATACCAACTTGAAACACCCAATTTTTTTTTTACAAGTACGCGATCCTGGTGATATAGTACGCGATCGCGTAACTGGCACGAAAAGGGAGTACGCGATCCTACTCAAGGGTACGCGATCGCGTACTCAGTGGATGTAAATTCTCTGTTCAAGTTTTAATACAAGGGTACGCGATCCCGGTAAGGATACGCGATTGCGTACCTATGTCGCACCCCCAAATTATGATGCAGCTGAAGTCGGGTCGGGGCGCGACTAATCAGAAATTATTACACAAAGTCACATCGAACGACCACTATATGCGTCGTTTTGAAAACAGTACAAAAATAGTGCATTGATAATCCAATTGTTTACATCAATCTCTGAGTTCGCGAATGGTTCTAGAGATTCTAATACATAACTAATATTACAAAATAGTAATGCAAGGAAAATCTCCAATGTTTGTAAATCATGCGACTCGAGTTATTGTATCTTGGAGTAATCCTACTCCTGTTGTGAACCTGAGAATACAAACTGAAATGGTCAACAATAATGTTGGTGAGTTCATAGGTTTAGATATCAAAACATAAATGTGAACCACGAGATTTCCATGTTTGTTTGTATTGCAAAACTACGATAAATAAATGTATACTACTTCCATGAGCTCATAGTCCGAAGCTTAACCGATATGAGTTTGCCTCCTGCAGATGCCTAATCCAGAACATCCGTATGAACAAATAATAATGCGTCCGTTTGACCAGTTAGCGCTCTAACACGGACGGGGATGGTCAATCCCAAATAGATCTATTCATTAAAACTCGCGCTAAGATCCATACTAACGAAACTATGATGTGTAGAGGACTTTTGTGTGGATTATGAAAGTGAAACTCATGCAATCCGTATATGTGTAAATCTGTACTCGTGTTCATGAAAATAGTGCATGTATTCTCACCCCAATAGTTAAAACAGTAAAAGTGGGGCTATGAGACTCACCTGAGTCTTGAAAGCGTGCGTTTATAAAAATAAACGTGTATCCAATAAGTAACCTGCTGGCGCCCTAAACGCACAAGGTTATGAGTAAGTGAATGTCTCAAAAGATCATTCATGCTAGTTGTCCACTCAACTAGTTATGTCCAAGTGTTTGTTATCATTCGCGTTTAGAAAACATGTACGGCCCGTTCGTGATGTTTTGTAATAATAATTCCCGAGGACATTATTATTATGATTGTTTCATTGTATACTTATAAGAGTGTATGAGTTTCATGTACGTATATTGTCATATGTGAATATTCGTTGTTACGCGTATTTAATAGTTTGTGAAACATGTTCTAAATCTGTTTTATGCGACACTAGGTCAGTGTCGCAACTGCCTCGGAAGTTGAGATTTATGCGACACCAGGATTAGTGTCGCAAGTTGTGATTTCGATTTTGTTTTAGCGACACAAGTGTTAGTGTCGCAGGGCACTGCGACACCAGTTAACACTGTTGGTTGAATTATTGCGACACAAGGGTTACCACTGTTAGTTCAATTTGCTGCGACACTAGCTTAGTGTCGCAGGTTAGTACTGTTTTATGATTTAACGACACAGGCTTTGTGTCGCAGGTTAGTACTGCTGATTTTAGGGTTTGCGACACAGGGGCTTGTGCTGCTAAAGTGTTGTGGAAATTCAGTTGTGCGACACAGGTCTTGTATCGCAATGGCTTTGGGCAACCTGCGACACAGACGACCTGATGTGGTTTTGTTGTTCGAGAACTTGGTTAAATGTGCTCGGTTTGACCCGAAACTTGTAGGGAAGTCTTAAATATGTTTTTAGAGCTTAGGAAAATTATCGTTACGTTTCGTGGTTGACCCGAAAGTGTCGTTTTGTATTTGTTGCAAAAATAGTCCACACGGCTTTTCTTTCGGATTTTGGACGGTTTTCGTGGCTCGTTTTGACAAATCAAAGCTTCGAAATAAAATCCAAGAAAAATCACAGTTGTTCATACATGTCTTAGCTACTTCCAGTAAAAATTTAATAATTTTTGGTCAAGTGTAAGTCATGAAATCGTCCAAGAATCAAACAAGGGTCCCGTGGGCCAATTTCCTAACCTTTGCTTAGTGTTTGGTCTATATCTCACGATTTACAAAACTTCAGAAAGTGAAATAGTACAACTTTTAAAGGTAACAGAAAATGTGAACTTTTTCAAGTGGTTTCAGTTGATTTGAATTTGTAGATCTCGAGATATGCCCTCTCAAAGTTGGTCAAATTTTCTGCTCTATAGGACAGTCTGGACACTTATTTTTGTAAAATCATTTTCCCATACCAAACGACCTCAGAAAAATACCAAACCACTTAGATTCGAAAGTAGACTCATTGAACTTGATTTTAGACTCAAGAATCGCTCGATTTGGTTAAGAAATGAGTTAGATACCATGGATTAAGGTCGGGTTAAGTTTTTGTCCAGTGGTTAAAGTTATTATCCGAAAGTTTTTAGTATTATCCTTTGGATTTCGGTTTAGATCTTGGACATAATTAGCAAAAACGAACCTCTAGCATGTATATTAACATTATCCAAGGTAAGTAGACAAGGTTTGAAGGAATTCTTACTACAAGATGTCGATCTAAAGCCGAAATGGAAGAGGGAGGGCTGCTGCGATTTTGTTCCTTCTTCTTTTGTTTGTTCTTCTTTTTGTGAGATGTAGATGACCAAAAATGGTGAATAGAGTTCTTGGAGGTGGCTAAGATTGATGGTGGTGGAGGTGGTGGTGGTTATGGTTGGAGGTTTGAGAGAGTAAGGAATTGAGAGAGAAAAAGAGGGGTTAATGTGTGTGTAAAATGAAATTTGGAGTGGTGTGTAATTGTTTTAAGAAAAGGGATGGGCCAAGGGGTGTTGGGCTGGTCTTGGGCCTGCCTGGGCCGAACTGGGCCTGACCTATCGAGGTCTTAGGCTCTCGACTTGCTTCTTGATCTTGCGTTACGTTACTCGGTCGGTTAAACGTTAATCGCGCATGTTAGATTTTAATCGTTAACATTTAGTTTTCGCATTTTGTTTTTGATATAAAATTGAGATTTTAAATGGACCAAATATTTATAAATACATTATTTAACCTTTTCAAAATATTTGTCGGGTTTCGTTCGGTGTCGAGTTCGATTTGCGCGTTTTCGTCGCGTATGGTACGTTTTGTACGAAACGTAGAACGTTTTAGATATTATCGTAATAATATAAGATAAATAACGATTATTTATTATAAATACGTTATTTAATAAAATGTTTTTCACCAACGTCCATATTATTTGCGTCGGATTCAATCCGATTGAGTTCGCGTAATTAAAATTAACCAAGTAAGTGCGTATAGTACAATATACAATGTGTTACTTTAATTAGTCCTATTTCACACTAATTACAAGTAATAACAACCTATCTTAGGTATAAATGATGGTCTTATTTGCCGGGTGTCACATTCTCCCCTTGTTAGAGGAATTTCGTCCCGAAATTAGCTTGTGGTCGCGGTCTGTGCGGGGTCCGAGAAGAGGTGTGGGTATTTCTGACGTATCTGATCCTCTCGTTCCCAGGTGAATTCAGGACCACGCCTGGAATTCCACTGGACCTTAATGATGGGAATGCGACTTTGCTTTAAACGTTTGACCTCTCGGTCCATGATTTCAACGGGTTCCTCGACGAAATGAATTTGTCATCGATTTGAATTTCGTCGAGTGGAATGATAAGTGTCTCATCAGACAGACATTTCTTAAGGTTAGAAATGTGAAAGGTGTTGTGCACACTACTGAGTTCTTGAGGTAGCTGCAGTCGATAGGCCACCGGACCAATTCTTTTCAGGATTTCAAATGGTCCGATGTATCTAGGGTTTAACTTTCCGCGTTTACCAAAACGAATGACACCTTTCCAAGGCGATACTTTCAAAAGTACTTTGTCCCCGATCTGAAATTCGAGGTGTTTGCGTCTCACGTCGGCATTACTTTTCTGACGATCATGTGCGGCTTTCAGCCGGTTTTGGATACCGATGATTTTCTCAGTTGTTTCATGAATGATTTCAGGACCGGTGAGTTGACTATCCCCCACCTCAATCCAACAGATAGGTGAACGACACTTTCGTCCGTAAAGTGCCTCAAAGGGTGCAACCTTAATGCTGGTGTGATAACTATTGTTGTACGAAAACTCGCACAATGGCAAGTGATTTTCCCAAGAGTTACCGAAGTCAACTACGCAGGCTCGTAGCATATCCTCCAGTGTTTGAATAGTTCGTTCGCTTTGGCCGTCAGTTTGCGGGTGGTAAGTAGTACTCATATCTAGACGGGTACCTAGGGATTTTTGTAGTGATTGCCAAAAACGAGAAGTAAATCAACTATCTCTGTCAGAGATGATTGAGATGGGCACGCCGTGTCTTGACACGACCTCTTTTAGATAGAGTCGCGTCAAACGTTCTATCTTGTCAGTTTCCTTGATGGCGAGAAAGTGAGCGGATTTGGTAAGCCGGTCGACAATCTCCCAAATGGTGTCGCAACTGCTTGGTGTTTTCGGTAGTTTAGTGATGAAATCCATGGAAATCTGTTCCCATTTCCATTGGGATATTTTCAGTTGTTGTAGTAATCCGGAGGGTTTCTGGTATTCAGCCTTAACTTTCGAGCAGGTGAGGCATTTACTGACGTACGTAGCTATGTCGGCTTTCATGTTGGGCCACCAATACGACTCTTTGATGCCGTGATACATCTTGTCAGATCCAGGATGTATAGAGTATCGAGATTTGTGAGCTTCATCCATCACCAATTCTCGTAGGTTCCCAAAGTTCGGTAACCAAATTCTGTTAGAGAAGTATCGGGCTCCATCGGGTTTGATTTCGAATTGTTTATCCATGCCTCGTAATGCTTCGTTTTTCACGTTCTCTTCCTTGAGTGCCTCAAGTTGTGCGGTGTGGATTTGAGTGGTGAGGTTGTTATGTATGGTCATACCGAGGGCTCGAACTCGAAGTGGTTTCGTTTGTTCCTTTCGACTCAAGGCATCGGCAACAACGTTCGCCTTGCCTGGGTGATAGCGGATTTCGCAGTCATAGTCGGTAAGTAGTTCGACCCATCTGCGTTGTCTCATGTTTAGATCCCTTTGATCAAAGATGTGTTGAAGACTTTTGTGGTCGGTGAAGATAGTACACTTGGTGCCATACAAGTAGTGTCTCCAAATTTTAAGTGCGAAAACTACGGCTCCTAACTCCAAGTCGTCAGTCGTATAGTTTTTCTCGTGGATTTTGAGTTGTCAGGAGGCGTAGGCTATGACTTTTTCTCGTTGCATTAACACGCAGCCAAGTCCCTGATGTGATGCGTCGCAGTAAACCACGACGTCATCGTTGCCTTCGGGTAAGGACAAGATTGGTGCAATGCAAAGTTTCTGTTTCAATAGCTGAAAAGCTGACTCTTGTTTGTCAGTCCAGTCGAATTTCTTTTCCTTTTGAGTCAGAGTGGTTAATGGTTGGGCTATTTTTGAGAAATTCTCAATGAATCGCCGATAGTACCCAGCGAGTCCTAAGAATTGGCGTACTTCGGTAGGGGTTGTAGGTGCTTGCCAGCACTTGATAGCCTCAATCTTAGAATGATCGACATGTATTCCTTGACTGTCGATGACGTGACCTAGGAATTTTACAGTTCGGATCCAAAATTCGCACTTGGAGAATTTGGCATACAACTCCTCGTGTCTGAGTAGCTCTAGGATGGTTTTCAGGTGTTGTGTGTGTTCTTGTTCGTTACGAGAGTAGATCAAGATATCGTCGATGAATACGATAACGAATTTGTCTAGATATGGTTTGCACACCCATTCATAAGGTCCATGAATACAGCCGGTGCGTTGGTTAAGCCAAATGGCATGACTTGGAATTCGTAGTGGCCGTATCGAGTTCGGAATGCGGTTTTCGGGATGTCGTCATTTTGAACACGCAATTGATGGTATCCTGACCGTAGGTCGATTTTTGAGTAAACACTCGATCCCTGAAGTTGGTCAAATAGGTCATCGAATCGAGGGAGTGGGTATTGATTTTTTACGGTTAGTTTGTTCAGTTCACGGTAATCGATACACATTCGGAAAGATCCATCTTTCTTTTTGACGAAGAGGACCGGGGCTCCCTAAGGCGAGGAACTTGGTCGAATGAATCCCTTATCTAGAAGTTCCTGCAATTGAGTAGACAACTCCTGCAGTTCGGAAGGGGCTAAGCGGTAAGGTGCTCGTGCCACGGGTGCTGCGCCGGGCACTAGATCGATTTGAAATTCGACTTGTCGAGGCGGCGGAAGGCCGGGCAAGTCTTCAGGAAAGACTTCAGGAAAATCCCGTACTACGGGCACGTCTTCAAGTCGTTTCTCTTCCGACTTCTTCTCGGTTACGTGTGCCAGGATTGCCTGATATCCTTTCCTCAGATATTTTCGAGTTTTCATGCATGAGATGATATTTACTCTCGATCCCCCGGTCTACCCTTGTATGATTAAGGTTCCACCAGTGGCAAGAGGAATACGGACAAGTTTTTCATGGCAGACAATTTCGGCGTGGTTTCTGGATAACCAATCCATACCAATGATGATATCAAAGCTCCCGATTTCAATGGGAATTAAGTCTATGGGAAAGAGTTCGTTTGCTAGGTTTAGAGTGACATTTTGAATTACACTGTTAGCTTCAATCAGTTTGTCGTTTGCTAATTCTACGGTGTACTTAGCATCTAGGGTAGTGGGCGTGATATCGAGTAAATGGCTAAACTCATCGGATATGAAACCCTTATCAGCACCAGTATCAAATAAGACAGTTGCAGTTAAGTTGTTGAGTAGGAACGTACCCGTGACCACATTAAGGTCCTGGCGGGCTTCCCCGGAATTCATCACGAAAACTCTACCGCGAGCATTGTTTTTGTTCTTGTTGTTGTTGTTCTTCAGTTTTGGGCATTCATTTCTGAAATGCCCTGGCTTACCACACTCGAAACAGGCTCTCAGTGTGTTTGTGTTGGCGTGTGGGTTGGGGGTTCTGCAATCCCTGGTTTAGTGTCCGTAGCGCTTGCATTTGTTGCAAGGAGCCCCACAAGGACCCTCATGGTGTCGGTTGCATTTTGAGCAGAAGGGTTTGCTTCCAGTATACCCTTTCTTTTCCCCAGACCCTGAGGTATAGGCCCTGACAGTCTCGTTCCTCTTGTTCTATTGGTTATTGTTATTGGAGTTTCCTTCCCACCTTCTCTTGTTGTCACCAGCTCGTGACCCCGTATCCTTTCCTGCAGGTGTCCCACGTCGGACCACTTGTGCCATTAAACTGTGTGCCATACGGACGACACTCTGAATCGTTCCAGGGTTTGAGGCGGTGACCATTACCTAAATCTTAGCTGGAAGTCCCCAGATGTATCTCTCGATTCGTTTGTACTCGGGGTTCACCATGGTTGGGCAGAGGAGTGCCAACTGTGAAATCGAGTAGTGTAGCTGGTGATGTCGTCACCCTTAACTGTGAGGTTCCAGAATTCTACCTCCAGCTGCTGTAACTCTTCTCTGGGACAGTATTCTTCTGTCATCATCTTTTTCAAATCCTCCCACGGGAGTTGGTAGGCGGTATCAATTCCCACAGTTTGGGCATAGGTGTTCCACCATGTGAGGGCACCATCCATGAGGGTGCAGGTGGAGTATTTAACTTTGCATTCCTCGGTGCAGTTGCAGATACGGAATACTGACTCCATCTTTTCGAACCATCTCAGTAAACCGATGGCTCCTTCAGTGCCCTTGAAGTTTAAGGGTTTGCAACTCAAGAATTCCTTGTAGGTGCAAGGTTTGTTTGTAGTTGTGGTGTTTGCGGTATCCTCGCTTCCTCCTTGAGGATTAGTGTTACTGTTTCTGAGTGCTTCTTGAGCAGTCAGGGCGTCGGCTACCCCTTGGGTATTCAGTTGTGCGATTTCGGCTTGTGAGTAAGTTTGTTTTCGTGGCGGCATGATTCTTTAATGACAGAAGGTAAAATGTGTATGAGAGTTGGCGCAAAGATTATGATATTTATAGATGCACATATATTTATGGGGTAATATACAACATCGTACGTGCCAATCAACCACGCATAGTAGTAGGAATGGAAATCATTTAAAACGCACTTCAAAAGATTATATGATTAGAGGTTTTACAAACATGCCGGGAATGGTTTCTTCCGGCCGCTTACAAGAGTTTAATATAAGTACATAGTTGGGTACACTTCGCCCCGGTAGGCTATCTATCGATCGTCGAGCTAATTCTGAAGTCGGCCTATTCGGGGTATGAGTGCGATGACTCGATCGACTGACTCTGCTAGTCTACCGGCTTGTTTGGCGTTTTCCTCGGCTAGAGTTAGTTGCTGTTCCATTTGACGGGAGAGTTGTTCAGCTTCCTGCGAGCGTTGCTCACATTGCTGCATTCTTATCCGTAATTCCGAGACTTCGTCCCTCGTATCGGTTGATAGGTCATTGGTAAGGTTCACGACCTCAACAATATCTTCATGGTTTTGGTAGAATTGTGCTATACGATCTCGTGTCTCGTTTTGTTCCACTTCCATTGCCTCAAGCCTCCTTTCGTGGCGGTGGAGTCTCGCGGCTAGTACTGGGACAGTGTGGCGCGTGGGCTCTTGGGTGTATGGAGAGATGTCCATAGGTTCCGCCGTAGACCGCATCCCTTACTCGCGCCTCTAGGTTTCTAATGCATTGGATAGCCAATACCGCTCACGAGCTTCTGTTTGGCGGCGGCCTCTGGTTTGTGAGTCTGTAGTGGTAGTGGTCCTTGATCGAAGTCTAGTCTGATTGGATCTAGTGTCATTCCTAGTGCGCGCGCGGCGAGATCCCGAAGGAGCACGGGTGGGTGAGTTTTGAGTCTCGTCCCCCTCGTTGGTTGTCATTCTGATAGGGAAATCTGCCATTCTATGGTCAGAGTTTTAGCACGTGAGGTTTATATATATACGTATAGCATACAATAGCCTAATATGTATAGTATGGATAAGTTTGGTCCTGCCTCTATCGTTATCAAAGTCTTCTAATGTATTCCCGTTTACCATAACCATATCAGATCCTGCATCGATCCTCCTTTAATTGTACATAGTTGATCAGGCTATGTTAAATTAAAGTTGAATGATGAAATTCCTGAGCTAGTTATGCCAAATGAGGAAATCTACTTAAAAGTTATAGTCTAGGCCCACTAATGCAACCTAGTTCGCTATAAACTATGGCTCTGATACCAATCTGTCGCACCCCCAAATTATGATGCAGCGGAAGTCAGGTCGGGGCGCGACTAATCATAAATCATTACACAAAGTCACATCGAACGACCACTATATGCGTCGTTTTGAAAACAGTACAAAAATAGTGCATTGATAATCCAATTGTTTACATCAATCTCTGAGTTTGCGAATGGTTCTAGAGATTCTAATACATAACTAATATTACAAAATAGTAATGCAAGGAAAATCTACGATGTTTGTAAATCATGCGACTCGAGTTATTGTATCTTGGAGTAATCCTACTCCTGTTGTGAACCTGAGAATACAAACTGAAATGGTCAACAATAATGTTGGTGAGTTCATAGGTTTAGATATCAAAACATAAATGTGAACCACGAGATTTCCATGTTTGTTTGTATTGCAAAACTACGATAAATAAATGTATACTACTTCCATGAGCTCATAGTCCGAAGCTTAACCGATATGAGTTTGCCTCCTGCAGATGCCTAATCCAGAACATCCGTATGAACAAATAATAAAGCGTCCGTTTGACCAGTTAGAGCTACTAACCCGGACGGGGATGGTCAATCCTAAATAGATCTATTCATTAAAACTCGCGCTAAGATCCATACTAACGAAACTATGATGTGTAGAGGACTTTTGTGTGGATTATGAAAGTGAAACTCATGCAATCCGTATATGTGTAAATCTGTACTCGTGTTCATGAAAATAGTGCATGTATTCTCACCCCAATAATTAAAACAGTAAAAGTGGAGCTATGAGACTCACCTGAGTCTTGAAAGCGTGCATTTATAAAAATAAACGTGTATCCAATAAGTAACCTGCTCGGTCATGTGAACCTCTTGCACGTATGCAACTGTCAACTGTCAACTGTCAACTGTCAACTGTCAACTGTCGACTTTCAACAAGCACAAGGTGCAACAACTAGCACAAGGTGCCACAACGAGTACAAAGTGCAACAACTGGCGATAAAGCGCAACAAATAACGCTAACATAAGTTAGCTAATCTCTACAATGCTAAATCAACAATAGTAATAAAAAATAAACATGAAACAAACAACTCCACTCGGTCATGTGAACCTGTTGCACGTATGCAATCCGGAATCACATAACTATTACCCAAATAACCCCCATATCACTCACCTTGGCATTTAAGCACAAATATTTCGCCAATGAGAAATTACCACTTACTTAGCACCTATAAGTCAACATATACATATATTCAATAAGATATTGACAATCTAATATCATTACATACAACTTTTCGCTGTTATTTTACTCCTTTAATACAATTTCGACCCGTTTGATTTTTTAACTAAATTAACTACCACTTTATCAATTTAACCAAACATTACCACTTTACCTACTACATTACCCTTACTAATTCATCATTATAAGTTAACTCCCATTTATGCATCTTACTACTTTTAATAAACACTTTTACAACATTTTTAATATGTTTCATAAAACTGGACAGCAGCTACTTAACCCACTTTTCGACCATCTTAAGATCAGATTTTGTCACTAAGGCCATAACCAACAGAATATAGACTCCCCCACCTTTCCAACGGTATATTACACATCAAAAACGGAGTTACAGTTATTTAGTTATGATTTTTGGAAAACAGTCTATTTTCTGCACGTGAAGCTGTCCAACTTCGAATTCTTACCAAAAATATGTCAAATTGACTCAAACATGTATAAAACACTTTTATTAATTAACTCCAACTCAACTAACACTTTTGGGACTGATTTCAACCAGATTCAACATTCAAATCCACTATATTTATTCTTAATAACATCAAATCCTCATAAACAATATTAAGACACGTCTTTTTACACTCAAATCGACTCAATGACATTTATCTAGCATTCCTACATTCAATTAAATACTTTTCTCAAAACCCCCATATTAGGGTTCATCTTCAATTCAAAAAATCATCAATTTAAATGGTTATGGATGTTACTCATACCTTAGAGATGAGAAATCAAGGAATTAAAGACTCAAACAACCAACGATTAAGCTCAATTTTGTAGTTTTCTCTCTTGTTCTCCCTCTCCCCCTTATCGTTTCTTCCTGGCTCGCCAAAAACAAAACACACCCTCTTGTTATTTCCAGAATTTTACAAAGAGGGAGTCTATATAATAAGTTTACATTTTAACCCTTTACTTTTCCTTATTTGCAAATTAATCCCTACTAACACTTTTATTATTATCGTTATAGACCTTCCAGATTATATAATCACACTTTGGCCACAATATTTCTCTCTAATTTTAATCTAACTCCAATCTCATTATTCGTATTAAATATCAAATATTCGAATAATATTTAGATAACCCTTTTAACGAAATTTTTGGGGAGTTACAAAACACTCCAAAAGCTATCCATGCTAAATGCGACTTACGAACTTGAGAATATCATGCTAAATATTGTCAACATAAAGTTGGTGAGCTCATAGGTTTAAACAATTGTAAACAGTAACCTGAACCACAAGATTTTGTTAGTTATTGCACAATGCAATATAAAGTAATACTATTGCCATGAGCTCATGAAATGAAACCTTAAGAATGAGTTGGTGCCTCTAATGAGTGTTCGTTTGACTACCGGTCAACTTAGCGCTACAAACTCGGACGGGAGTGTCAACCCAATAGATCTATTCACAACATTCACGTTCACATCCATAACTAATGATTCATGATAGAGAGGCCTTAATGGATTAATATGTTACTCATGCAATAAGTATAAGATTTTCGTGTACTTGTGTTCATAAAAATATGAGCATGTATTCTCACCCCAAGCATAACAATACAAGTAAAATGGGGCCATGAGACTCACCTTAGTAGTGAGGTATGTAATGATGTCGGCTTCAAAGTAGCTAATCGTGTCCTAAACCATTTAAGACATTTCAAGGTTTAAGTATACGTACGAGAGGATATGGTTCTTTAAACAACTTAATCACCCACATTAATGTACTAAGGCTTGCTTGTAAAGGTTTATTTGTAAAAGTATACTTAGGTTCCAATAATGAATACATATTCACATAGTTTTGTATAACTTAAGTTTAGTATTAAACTTGTTTAAAAGAAGTATATTCACAATTATATATAAGTGTGTATGTTCATATATCCCTTTACATATTTCTTACTAGTATTTCCAAGTATGGTTATTTAGTGACGAAATATATATATGTGTATATATATATATATATATATATATATATATATATTTATATATATATTTTACTTATCTATAAGCTAACTCTTCTCCATGTTTTAATAACACATTTTATCTTTAGAAATACAAACCAGTTTAAAAAGATGAATATGTTCAAAAGTTAGTGTCACTTTGAGGGACCTTTTCTACTAGTTCTAAAATGATTCTGTCCAAGATCTTTTTACACATGAAAATATTATGTCTCGTGAGTATTTTGGCTATGGTCCCTTAATTTTTGGAAAGGTATAATTCATGCAATGATTTCCCAAAACTCATACTCTCCAAATTTAAGAGTTGATGGAGATCCGAGTTTGTAAAAATCATTTGATGGTCGAAATCTTTGAGTTAGAAAGATATATTATGCAGATGAAGAGTTAAGACAATAAAGTAACTCTTAGAAAAAGATTCGCCACTTTTCATTAAGCTTTGAGCAAGTTATGGTCCTCCAAAGTTAGTACAATTTCCAGACCCATTATTTATGTGGCATGTTTGCATTTATTGTTTGTACTCTTTGATTGTTCAAAGTTATATGGGTTTTTATATATAAAACAACTCTTAAACCTTTAAATCAGTTATAAAACATTTTAAATTATAGTTTTGATATAGTTACCTTATGTATGTAAAGCCTCTAACGTCTATCAAAGTATAAGTCCATAATCGTCTTTATATTTGTGTTCAAAAGTATATATGTTTGATTATTATTTACAAGCCTTATTAGGTGATGAAATAAAGCAAGATAAGAACCCAATCTGAACACACCTTTGGATTATCTACGATTTAAGAACCCAATCTAAGATTTAATGACCAACTAGTTGAATTCAAATGTGAGGTTATAGCCTTGGAGAATGGAAGTCAATGCATGGGGAAGAGAGGGGAAAGAGTTACTTGAATGTCTTGTGAACTTAAGCTTGAACCAATGGTCTATAGATTCAAATAGGAGACAAGATGTAAGTAGTATGATTTAGCTAGTGAAGACCCACATGGGTGTGTTTGGGCTGATTTTGTATGTTCAAAGTGGGGAAAAACTTGTCATGCTAAGGGTTATGATCATGCAAGGTGGTGTGCATGCATACTTATATGTGTTAATGAACTTGATGCAAGTTTGTGTGATATTATACATTAGTGAGTATAGTTTAATCATAGTAATTAGTTAAACATATTTTTGTTTGTCATTCCATATTTGTTGTCATCTCATGCCAATTCGAAACGTATAACGTTTGTATTTAATTCGTTGCTACTCATAATAGACATGTTGATCATGCATTTAGTCTAACTATACACTAAATACAAGTAATGACGTTTTATTTAGAGGTAAAAGTTAACCTTAATTTGTTGGTTGTCACAAGTACCTTACCGAATGTTCAACTTGAAAAGATATAAAATCAATAAAGTAAAAGAGAATAGAGTTCGAATATTAATGACATATATGTTAGTTTGGTGAATTAAGACGCATTAAAGAACCACAACTATTAAAGAGTCAAGTAAATGACGATAATAACTAGTGAACTTAAAAGTTCACACTAATACCACCTGACAGTCTTTTAAAAGAGAGCCTTAATTAAAAGTTTGAAAAAAAAGTTGATAAATGATGTATTGACGTGATCACATCTGACGACATAACTTAAAGACGAATAAGATTATGAGAACGGAACCCTAAGCTGGGAAGAATTGTAACGTTCGAAAACTCATTTTATTATTGTGTTTTTGTGAAGTTGATTTGATGAATTTAGTTTATTAAACTGGTTAATGTTTGGACTCTGAATGTGAAGAGTTGGTCAAATCGGGGCTAAATTATAGAGTACGAAAGATAGGGACCAAAGTGTAATTATAAGGTGGTTTAATAATTAACTATAATGATATTTAGACCTAATTTTCCCCAAAATCTCTGGAGAAAAGTCAATCAAGAAAGAAAAGGGAAAACGGTGCCGGTTTCTAGGGTTTGCAAGAAAGAATGAATTGATGTTCGGTTTCAACACGAAAGTTGTAAAGAATCACGAGCTGACTAACATATTAAAATATGAAAATCAAAGATAAAATTTTGATACCAAATGTAAGTTAATTATCTTTATAAAATCGTTCTTAGAGTCCATGTTGATCAATTATGAATTAAACGAATTGTTAGTCGATTAGATGATTTAGTGAGGTTACAAAATTCAGTTGTGTTTCAAATATTATATTGAAAGGATTATGTGCGTGTTAGTTATACTTAATCATTTAATCTGATGATTAAAACACTAATGAGTCATATTGATGCATCACTAACAAAAAGATGTTTATTATAGACGATAATAAATATAAGGTTAATTATTATGAATTAATTAAGTAAGATAATTATATTTAGTATGTAACACCCCATTTTCGTAGGTAAAAACGGAGGTCACATTAACGATATTCAATAAGCGCAAAAATTCATTTATTTGAAATATCTAATAAACGAGTCATAAAGATGCCACCAAAGTAAGCCAAACCGAATGTGCGTTTCAAAATTTTAAAGTAAAAGTCTAAATAATAAAGAAAATATTAATAATCCAAAGAAATCTCGAGCTAACTTTACCAGCTACTTCAACTTCCCTCGAGCTCCGTTCCTTACGCTCATTGATCACCTGCCTCATAGAAAGAAATGCGGCTGAGCTAAAAGCCCAGTGCATTGATACAAATACAAAGCAAAAGAATGTAGATATCTTATAAAAGAATTAATCTATGGCAGAAGCGGTTTATTCGTGGTGAACCAAACAGAGGCAAATATTTTATCAATGAGATTCAAACGAACACGAGTCCAATGGGGTAAGTCAATCCGAGCTCAATACAATACAAAACAATACAATGGGTACACGGACTGCAGATCCAAGTGTCCCAACAATGGTGAATGAGGCATTGCGCACTACACCTCCATCCACAACAATACAATACAATAGCTATGGTTAACCAATGTGCCTCCTAAAATCCCTTATCACACCACAATGAGAAGGCGCCGTAACAATCACACTGTTAGGGAAGTGTCACGCCAACGGTGCCACAATGACATGTCAATGGTACCTCCATAGGAAGTTAAAAGCTCGCATACCCAGAGTAGAATAAATAACGCTAAACAATATTGGGTCAATTCAAATAAAGTAGTAATAATGAAGGCAATAGCAATGTGTTTAACAAATTATAGGCCAATAGCAATTACAAAAGAAAGTCAACAGAATAATAGGAGGTCAATAAACGTATGGAGTCCAAATATATTTAGCAAAACAATTGATGATCATATGATAGAAAATACTAGAAATTAAGAATCTTTTATCAAATAAATTTTGACAAGAGAATTTAAAGATATGTACATTAAAAAACGTAGACAAAAGGGTCAAAAAATCCGTACAATACTCAATGTAAATCAAGAGTGAAGGAATCCGTACATACATATATTGTGAACACAAGAAATCTTAATAATAAAATCAGAGTCCGTACAATACATAATGTAAAACAAGAGTGAGGGAATCTGTACCAACAAGTAAATGAACAAAGAATCCGTACTTAATATCTAACGATTGTTAAGTGTAAAACGATCCACCACAACTCGAAACAAAGTCTTCACAGTTAAAAATGATTTTCAATTTGTCTAAAACGGCTGCCGTTATGCTTGAGCGGTTATGGTTTTAAGATAACATTTTAACTATGAGGGAAACAAAGTCTGTATTTATATTCTCGCTAAATATTGAGGGAAACGAAATTTGTGATTCTAGTTTAACACGTTTCCTTGTTTCATACCATTCAATTAATATTTTAATCTAATTAGTATTCATCTATTTCACATATTATTATTATATTATATTTAACTATTATTAAATTATTAGTTATGTTCATGTATGGATCATTTTAGAGATTTAAATATTAAGTCGGTCAACAAACCGAATTCGTAAGAAGAGGAAAACAAGGAGGTTTTTAATTTCACTTACATTTTTACAAATTAATCCCTTAGAGTTATTAGTCAAATTTATTTAACATTGTGTAACTGATGCGTTTGCAAGTCACAGGTCGTTTCTTTCTGAACTGCTTTCATCAGTGGGGTATTTTACAATTCATAACTTGAATCAACATAAACATATCATAAAACCTTCATTTAATAATCATTTATCTAAGTAAATACAATAAAAGAATTAGCTCATGTTTATAGTAAACAAAACCAAATCTAAAAACATGTTATTACACATAGTAAATAGAAAAGATTAAGAATCAAACCCAAGAAACTGAACTAAATCTTCGTTAGGGTTGAAAACCTTCAAACCCTAGCTTCCTAGCCTCCAAAAACCTCCTTAAGTCGACCTTTAAACCCTAGAACCGAATTAAGGTTTACTTAATTCGTATGTAATTGTATATGATTAAGGGTTGATAATGTCCTCCATTTATAGATTTCAGGTTCGCGAATCCAACCGCCGGTTGGATTTTTCAATCCCCGGTTGGGTTGGATTTTTACCCGAAAACCAGGCTTTTGACCCGCGCGTTCGACCAACTTCCATATTTGAGTTCAACCGCCGATTGGATATTCCAATCGCCGGCTGAATGTCAATTCTAGAATATTCCATGCTTCGGGCTGGGCTCTCTTCTTGTTGGGCCTCCATCCGATTTTTATCCTTTTATTTGGCCCAATATCTTGTTTTCTTTGGGTTCTTCTTCCTTCAAAGCCCAATCTTCATGGTCTTTAATCTTCTCTTTATTTTCTTCAATTTTCAGCACGTTTTCGTTCCTTTTCTTTATTTCTTTAATTTAAACACCTTTTTGCAAATATAAACGAAATCAGTAATATATATAAATAATTTGCAATAAAAATGCTTAGAAATAGGAGAATATTATAATATAAATAAGACATTATTTGATGTTATCAAATATCCCCACACTTAAGTTCTGCTTGTCCTCAAGTAGATTACTGAATAAACTAGAAATCTCTCATGCAAGAATTAATAAGAGCTTGTACATATTACTTTTTCCGCGAATAATTTCTTAAACTACTATGGGATCATATTAGAAAACATGTTTTTTATTAGGAACAATTTAATCTATCTTGATTGTTGATATTTATATTAAACCTCATCAAAACGCTTCTTAAACACAAATTTTCTAACTTTGACATTTCAAGACGATTATTGATATTTTATTCCACTTTAAACTTTCTATACTCAAGTTTGAGAATAAAATCTCATTATTATTATTATGAACATAACTTATGTATCCCACAGATGATATACCCCTGGAATCAAATCATGAACATATTTCTATATAATGGGTGAATAATTGAAAAATCATTTTTCAAAGTTAAGACATTGGTGACAGGTCTGTACCTTAGTAGAACAAAGCGACTTAACTTAACTCGTGTATAAGTGTACCCATTTTTCTAGCTTTAGTCAAATCAGCGGTGACAGGTCTGTATCTCAGTACAACAAAGCGACATAATTTGACTGATATTTATATTCTTTTTAGCATTTTTGCTTTTCTTCATTTTTTTGATATTCTGATGAGACCAGGTCTGTACTTAATACAACAGAGGAATCGATCAGCGTATTCTTCAAATGATTTCAATTTAAACCCAAAATTATGAAATATGTCATGATATCATACAGGAATTAAGACTACAAAGCCATATATCAACTTGTGTTCCTCATAAAATTATATTCATGTTGAATTATCTTTTCTTAAAATTCAATAACTTTTGTATAGAAAGCCTATCATTTCTTAAAATTCAATAACTTTTCTATTTACTATGTGTAATAACATGTTTTTAGATTTGGTTTTGTTTACTATAAACATGAGCTAATTCTTTTATTGTATTTACTTAGATGAATGATTATTAGATGAAGGTTTTATGATATGTTTATGTTGATTCAAGTTATGAATTGTTATTAAGTTTATTCGAAAGATCCATATTAATTGTGTGTTTATTAATTGTTACTTAACGTGGTCAAAAGATTTATGCTATAACTAACTTTGTATAAGTCGATTGATTATTTGCAATTAAGTAATTTATTAGTTAATTGTGGCTTGAGACTGTAACCGGTAATAGGTTAAGAGACTAGCAATTAATATAACCTAATTGATATGATAATTATTTAACCGATAAATAGACTTGCGTTAACACGAGGTCGCTGAATGAATCTTAATGATCTGTTGATAGGATTAATAACATAAAGTTTATGTTAATAACACGCTTTAGTGTATTCAAGAGAATCTAGTATTAAGGTAAGGTTTATTAGGGATTAGTTAACCTTAACAGGAGGCTGTCCATATAAGTTGAAATCACCATAATAAACAATCAACAATTCAATAAACATATCTTAAACCTGAATCGAAGAATCACAATTCTAAGTAAATACATGCTTATCTATCTGATTACTTTTCAAGTTACTTTCTATCTTTTTTATTGTTTATATTTCACCATAATAAACAATCAACAATTCAATAAACATATTCTTATCCGTATGAACGTAGTAAATTGAAAACTAGTTAAAATATAAACAATTAAAAAGATAGAAAGTAACTTGAAAAGTAATCAGATAGATAAGCATGTATTTACTTAGAATTGTGATTCTTCGATTCAGGTTTAAGATATGTTTATTGAATTGTTGATTGTTTATTATGGTGATTTCAACATACATGGACAGCCTCCTGTTAAGGTTAACCCTCCACCTACATGATAGACCTAGGTGGACATTAACCCTCCACCTACACAATTGACTTAAGTGGACATTAACTCTCCACTTACATAGATGATCTTTTGAGACATCTACTTATATACAACCTTATACATTTAGGACGTTAGAAGGTTGCAACTTGGAACACATTGCTTGCTATTTGATTATTGCTTGCTACTTGCTAAACTCAGGTGAGTTTCATAGCCCCTTTTTACTGTTTTCTAACTGGGGTGAGAATACATACAACTGTTTTATAGAAACTATTTTTATGATCACAAGTACTGATAACAACTTGTTATACGGATTGCATGACACCCGATTTAATCCACTAAAGTCCTCTACCCATCATAGTTCGTTAAAATTTGTGCGTGAATATTATTGGATAGATCTATTTGGGATTGACAAACCCCGTCCGGGCTAGTCGCGCTAGTCAACCCATGGACGCAATTTTATTTGTGAATTAGAAGTGTACCGGATTATACACTTATCGGAGGCAAACAACGTTAAGCTCGAACTATGAGACTCATGACAAATGGTATACACATATTGCATTCGTGCAATACTTTTATCGTTGTAGGAGATACTTTTTAAACTATCATTTTTGAATGATACAACTTGAAATCTCGTGGATCATACTGATAACAATTGTTTACAAACCTATGAACTCACCAACTTTATGTTGACCTTTTAGTATGTATTTCTCAGGTAACCCGCAACAGTAGGACGCCTTTGAATAGCGTAGCTCGAGTCGCATATATTTTCGAACAACAAGAGATTACATTGCATTTTAATATATTTTGTATTATCATTACTTATGTATCTCTACTTATCGGATGCGAACTCCATGGAATTGGTAAAACTATTGTAAACAATTATGTTTTGTGAATATAAACATTTTTCAAACGTCTCATTTAGAGGTCGTTTGCTGTAATCATGTGTTGTGATATTTGATTTGGTCGTAGCCCCAACACAACACCCTACCTTCCGCTGCCACGTGTTTTGGGGGTGCGACATAGCGACACTTAGCGATAGTAGATTAGTGTCGCTATAGCTTAGTGTCGCATGAATAGTACCCTGCGAAACTTGATATACTGCGAAACTTTACTAATGCGATGCGAAACTCATTTTGAGTTTTGCAACATGCGAAACTTGAACTAAGTTTCGCACTAAAACTAAGTTTCGCAATTCATAGAGTTTTGCAATTCGCAATCAGTCGAAGCTAGGTAATCTATACTTGGATTGTTTTTGTACTAATTGTGTAAGTGTTCGATTTGTAGGGTTTTTTCGACGCTTCATTAACAATGAAGAACCACATGTCGGTAATCAAGGAGATTAACTTGTTGTTGACGGACGAGCAAAAGGTGATATTTAGAGCACATGTTTTGGGCGTTGGTTAGACGTCGAGTGTCTAGACAACGACCTTGGATACGTACACAATTTGCTCCAGAGACGATGTGAGCGTCCAAACCTATCTAAGCCTCGTGAGGAGCCCGAGGAGTTATGGTTTAGACTGACGCCCCGTTATGCTATACGGTTTGGGCGAAGAGAGTTTTAGTTTATGTCGCACCCCCAAGACACGTGGCACCGGAGGGTAGGGTGTTGCGTTGGGGGCGCCGACCAAATCAAATATCACAACACAAGAATTACAACAAACGACCTCTATATGAGACGTTTCAAAAGTCATTACATTTCGTAGTTACAATGCTTACATATGTTTTGCCAAAAGTAGAGTACGCATCTAGTACAAGATTACAACATATTATAATGCAAGCTAATCTCTGTTGTTTGTGAAAAATATGCGACTCGAGCTATCTCCTTCCAAAAGCAAACCTACTGCGGTTGGTCTCCTGAGAAATACATACTAAAAGGTCAACATAAAGTTGGTGAGTTCATAGGTTTGTAAACAATTGATATAACATCGTATGGAACACAAGATTTCCGTTTGTATCATTCAACAATGATAAGTAATGTATTGCAAAAAGCAAAAATAGGGTATATTGTTGCCATGAGCTCATAGTTCGAGCGTAACTGTGGTGTCGGGTCACAATCAAGTGCCACGATCGGGGCGCCTCCCAGCGAGTGCCTAATCCAACACTCGTAAGAACAAATGATAATGCGTCCGTTTGACCAGTTAGCGCGACTAACCCGAACGGGGGGAGTCAATCCCAAATAGTACTATTCATTAACATTCACGCTATAATGATACTAACAAACTATGATGTGGGGGACTTTTAGGATTAGTAAAATAACTCATGTAACCAATATATCGAGTTTAGTACTTGTGTTCACATGAAAATAGCGGTATAAAAGTAGTTGTATGTATTCTCACCCCAGTTAGAAAACAGTAAAAAAGGGGCTATGAAACTCACCTGAGATTAGTAAGCAAGTAGCAAATAGTAAGCAAAGCGTGTTTTCCAAATGCAACCTTCTAATGTCCTAAACGTATAAGGTTGTGTAAGTAGATGTCTCAAAAGACCATCTTTGTAAGTGGAGGGTTAATGTCCACTTATGTAAATCGTGTAGGTAGAGGGTTAATGTCCACCTAAATTAATCGTGTAGGTGGAGGGTTCATGTCCACCTAAGCTAGTTCACTCAATTAGAAATGTCCAATTGTTCAGTTATCGTTTGTGCTTAGAAAACATGTACGGCCCGTTGGTGATATTTTGTGAAAACACAGATTTGATAAATTATGTTACGCATTTTCTACTTTCCGGATATGGGTAATTGATCAGTGTGGCAAGAGGCGAAGCCCATTAATGACGGGGGTCCGGGGGCAGCGCCCCTGGTAGCGGGGTCCAAGGGGTGGCAACCCCTGGCGGGGTCCAAGGGGCAGAGCCGCTGGCTAGGGTCGAGCTGGGTTTACATTATTGCTTTAATAAAAACGTATAGATTCTGTGTTTTTAGCGACATTGGGTTAGTGTCGCTATATGCGACACTAAGGTATTATGCGACACTAAGGTTTGTGTCGCTAATGTGACGATTCGGGTGTTATGGCGACATAAAGGCTTGTGTCGCAGACTACTGGGCTTCTGCGACACAAAGGCCTGTAACAGGTCAGTTTTGTAAATTTTATTTCGTGTTCCAAATATTCGAATAAAAATTCAAGAAAAATCTGAGATGTTCCTTAATGTCTTAGTTACTTAAAATAATTTTTTCAAAATTTTTAGACATATTTAAGTATTATTAAAAATTACATTTAATCATTGAGGTCAAAAAGTGACCAATCAGGATACATGTAAAAAGATTTAATTTCTGGGCAAAATCCATAGGTTTTCAGAAAAAGTGGTCAACACGAAACTTGTAGCCAATAAAATTTCTAAACTTTCGGAGGTGGTTTCAGGTGGTGCCTTGTAGCTCGAGATATGGTCAAAACCATAAGACTAAAATTTCTGACTTTTTGGTCAGATTATACCTATGTTTTTATAAAAATTATATCGGGTATCAAACGAACTCCAAAAATTATGAAACCACTTGGAAATGAAAGCTAACTTCTTGAACTTAAGTTTTCTCTTTTGAATCGTCCATTTTGGTCAAGTATTAGGGGAGAAATGTCTCCTTGAAGTTGGACTATTTTTCTGCCCAAAAATGCATGTGATGTTCTTGAACATTTTAAGCCATGAAAAACGTTTTTATGTTATATTTTGGACATTTCTTTATTAAGTGGACATTTTAACATGTTTATAGAAGTGTTTCAAGTATTCTAGAAGGATTTTGAAGTTCTTACAATATTTCCAAAACCGAGAAGGAGGAGAAAGATGATGAGGAGAGCTTGATCTTGTGTTTTGGCTTGATTTCTCCTTCAAAAGTGATGAATGATGATGGTGGTTGATGGTGGCAGGTGGTGGTTGATTGTGGTGACAGCCCTTGGGGCGTTTTTGAGAGAGAGGAAGGGAGTGTGTGTGTGTGTAAAAGTGAATGTGGAAATGAGAAAAATAAAGGAAATGGGAATTAAATAGGGTGGGCTTGGGCCAAGGGAGTTGGGCTAGTTTGGGCCGAAATGGGCTCAGTTGGGGCGGCCTAATTGGAGCCTTGGGCTTGTACATTTGTTTTCTCAAGCCCGTGTCACGTTATTTGATCGGTTAAACGTTATTCTCGCGCGTTATAATTAAATCGTTAACGTTTAACTTTTGTGTTTTATTTTTGATACGAAATCACTATTTTAATTTAACCAATATCTTTAAAATACTTCATTGAACCTTCTCAAAATATTTGTCGGTTTCGTTTGGGTGTCAGGCGCGATTCGCGCGTTTTCGTTGCGTTTATTACGTTTTAAGCAAAACGTCTAGGTTTTTCGTATATTATTATTTAATAACAATAATATAGGGTAAATAATTACTATTTAATTTATTAAATAGGTTTATATTATTTATGAAAAGTTATTACCAACGCCGTATAGATTGTCGGACCTCGTCCGGTTGTTTCGCGTAATTTCAAATAATCACGTAAGCGTATATAAACATATACAAGTAGTTACAAGTATTTAGCCTAATCAAATACTAAATACACGTAATTATGGTTCTAGCTTAAGGTAATCATTACCCTAAAGTGTCGGGTGTCACAGTTTAGTAACCGGATTCCGCTTCGGTTCTAAGACAGATATGAAGGATTATATTCCCAAAGAAGTTCGGGGCACGAGACCTGCTTTACGCGATCGGGTCTTTCAACCCCATGCTTTGTTGAAAGAGATCTCCATTTTGCACATTGAGATGTTATTCAATCAACCCTACTTGTTTAACGAATTGATCCTCATCAGGTATTACCACGTTGTTCACAATATGTTTTGACACTCATCAGGGTTAGTGTTTAACTTTAATTTTATGTTTAATTTTCAGGACGACGCTGATGAGGGTTATGTATCAGATACTTTACCATCCACTACTGCCAAGATCTCAGCTCCAAGGGTATTGCGTCGTAGTATTTGAGAGCGGCGATTGGGTAGGGCTAGGCTGTTGCCATATTATACCCCGACCCAATTGAAACGGTCGGTGAAGAAACCTTCCGTGGTGAATGAGGCGGCGCCTGAAGAACCACCGGTTAATTTGGGAGTTGATGACGAGCCGGTGGAGAAAGCCGCGGCTGAGCCGGTTGAGCCGATAATTCTTGACGCAGCTGAGCCGGTGGGGAAAGCCGCAGCTGAGCCGGTTGAGCCGGTGGTAATGAGAGCCGCAGCTGAGCCGGCAGCGGTGGAGGCAGCATCTACTGTTGCAAATGAGGATAAAGCCGCAGTCGACCTGGTTGCTCCTGCTGCTCTAAAACTGTATGTGCCCGTTCCAGTTAAACATCAATGTAAGAAATCTGTTAAGAAGGCAGTTGGGCTGGAGACTACAGAGGATGGGATGGTGGAAATGGTGTCAACTTTAGTGAACCCGGAAACCGGTCTTCTCACCAATCCTCCCCTAGCGGCATCTGTTGAGACGGGAGTCGTTGCCGGACCATCCACTGTTCGCGAGTTATATATGAGCGGCGGTGAGGTGCGTTGAATGCTCGTCCAACAGGGCGGGACTTTCATGTTTTTGACAAAGGAGTTTTGGGCGCACTTGTATGAAGATTTCGAGAGAGGAGACCTAGAAAACACAGTGAGTTCTGAATTGGTGTTTATTTATAGAAAACATTTTTTCAGGTGGACGACCATACTAATCTTAAATTTTGTTTTCCACAGCATATTGACGGCTGGGCATGCCTATAGATGTGGTGGAGATATAGGACTTGGCCTCGATGTTCTCAGCTTAATCGTGGTTTGCGTTGGACCATCATGCCAGTAGGTTTTACTGAGATTTTAAAGCTATTTAAAACCTATAGGGATTCGAAAACGAAGAAGAAGCTGAAGAAGGGTGGCGAGGTGGTGTACATAGGTGAGGGGGGTGCGGATTATAAGTATTTGATGCGATATGCCAATGGCACTCGTGCCCCATACCCAGCGTGGTGGGAGTGCGAAAAAGTAAGTAAACAATCCGTTTAGTGGATACCTAAAAATGCATATATATACTCCTAAGTCTTATCAATAAATTGTCTATATTCGAAGGTAATGTTCCCCCTTGTTGAGCCGGTTCACAGTCACTGGATTCTGCTGGTGTTGGATCTTCGAACTTGGGATGTTGTGGGGTATGACAGCCATACAAGACTTTATAAGGATGTTGATCGACTCCTGATAGTAATCAAACCCGATGGAAACCGATACTTCTCTAACCGAATTTGGTTACCGAACTTTGGGAACCTACGAGAATTGGTGATGGATGAAGCTCACTAATCCCGATACTCTATACATCCTGGATCTGACAAAATGTATCATGGCATCAAAGAGTCGTACTGGTGGCCTAATATGAAAGCCGACATAGCTACGTACGTCAGTAAATGCCTCACCTGTTCGAAAGTTAAAGCTGAGTACCAGAAACCCTCCGGATTACTGCAACAGCCAGAAATACCCCAATGGAAATGGGAACAGATTTCCATGGATTTCATCACTAAACTCCCAAAAACACCGAGCGGTTGCGATACCATTTGGGTGATCGTAGACCGACTCACCAAATCCGCTCACTTCCTGGCCATCAAGGAAACCGACAAAATGGAGCGTTTGACACGACTCTATCTAAAAGAGGTTGTGTCAAGACACGGCGTGCCCATCTCAATCATCTCTGACAGAGATAGTCGATTTACTTCTCGCTTTTGGCAAACCTTACAAACATCTCTAGGCACTCGTTTAGATATGAGCACAGCCTATCACCCGCAAACCGACGGCCAAAGCGAACGAACTATTCAAACACTGGAGGATATGCTACGAGCCTGCGTAGTTGACTTCGGTAACTCTTGGGAAAATCACCTGCCTCTATGCGAATTTTCGTACAACAACAGTTATGACACCAGCATTAAGGCTGCACCTTTTGAGACACTTTATGGGCAAAAATGTCGCTCACCTATCTGTTGGACCGAGGTGGGAGATAGCCAACTCACCGGTCCTAAAATCATTCATGAAACAACCGAGAAAATTGTAAGCATCCAAAATCGGCTGAAAGCCGCACGTGATCGTCAGAAGAGTTATGCTGACGTGAGACGCAAACACCTCGAATTTCAAGTCGGGGACCATGTTCTTTTGAAAGTGTCGCCATGGAAAGGCGTCATTCGTTTTGGTAAACGCGGAAAGTTAAACCTTAGATACATTGGACCGTTTGAAATTCTTGAAAGAGTTGGTCCGGTGGCATACAAACTGCAGCTACCTCGAGAACTCAGTAGCATGCACAACACTTTTCACATTTCTAACTTGAAGAAATGCCTGTCTGATGAGACACTTATCATTCCTCTTGACGAAATCCAAATCGATGACAAACTTCATTTCGTCGAAGAACCCGTTGAAATCATGGACCGAGAGGTCAAACGCTTAAAACAGAGTCGTATTCCCATCGTTAAAGTCCGGTAGAATTCCAGGCGTGGTCCTGAATTCACTTGGGAACGGGAAGACCAAATGCGACAGAAATACCCACATCTATTCTTAGATGCCACACAACCTACGGCAACAAGCTAATTTCGGGACGAAATTCTTCTAACAAGGGGAGAATGTGACACCCGGCGAATTAGGCCGTCATTAGTAATTAATCGTTGGTTATTACTACTTGTAATTAGTGTGAAATAGGACTAATTACGGAACATTTTGTATATTGTATTATACGCATATACACAGTTAATTGTTAATTACGCAACTTCAATCGGATGGAGTCCGACTCGATTTATATGGACGTTGGTGAAAACCCTTTTTCATAAATAACGTAAATCTATTTCATAATTAAATAGTAGTTATTTACATTATATTATTCTTATGTAATAATATACGAACACTTTACGTTTTATTCAAAACGTACCATACGTAACGCAAACCCGCCCGAAAACAAAAAGGGAAACACAAATTAAAATGTAACAATTTTAATTAAACAAACAATCAATTAAATTAATGGACAAGTGAGAAATAAGGTGGGAGCCCACACAAGATAGAAATCTGCAAAGTCTAGGACCCCTAGACCGGCTCCATACACTTCCCCAGAGAATATCATCATTTTAGTTACTTACACACACAATCCAACTTTTCATTGATCAAAATCTTTCCCTCATTTCCCTCCTCACAGCAAACACAAACGAAAAGCATTTTCTTTCACTTTTACTCTCAAATCTCACCAAAAATCACAAGAAGATTAACGGGGAACTAGGAGTCAAGCTTCACGATTCTTCATTCACAACTTGTTCGTCACACATTTTCGGGTAAGAACACACTTTTCTCAACTTATTTTGTTATTCGTAAGATTTTCTGGGTTTAACATGCTAGTAAGTTCACTCACGAAGTATAAACTGAAAACCCACTTGAAAGAATCTTAAAACAAACTTCTTAAAGAAACTTACCAGAAAACTATTTATAATTTCTTACCGAAAACCGGCCTACTTTTACGTGTGTAAAAATAGTAAGATTTAACGTGTAAAGGCCTCGGGTCCAAGGCGAAATTTCTAAATCTAAACCCGTGAACGAAAATGATTTCCCAGAAACAAACAGTAGAAATACACTAGCAGTGGTGAGTAACATGAACTAACAGTGGAAACTAAGGATACACGCTAACAGTGGTAACTGAGGAAATGTGCTAACAGTAGTAATAAAGGAAAACGTGCTAGCAGTAGAAACTATGAAAAACGCACTAACAATGGAAACTAGGTAAAATGCACTAACAGTGGAAACTAAGTAAAATACAGTAACAGTAGAAACTATGTAAACGAGCTAGCAGTGGAAACTAGTAAATACACTAGCAGTAATAATAAAGTAAAATGAACTAGCAGTGGAAACTAAGGAAATACACTAACAGTGTTAACCGGGTAAAATGAAACTAGCAGTGGAAACTAAGGATATACACTAACAGTGGTAACCAGGTAAAATGAAACTAGCAGTGGAAACTAAGGAAATACACTAACAGTAGTAATCAAGTAAAATGAACTAGCAGTATTAATAATGTAAATGAACTAGCAGTACTAATAATGGAAAAAAACTAGCAGTAGTAATAAAAGAAAAGAACCAACAGTAGAAACTACGCGAGCAGTAGAAACTAAAAGAACAGTAGAAACTAAGAGAATAGTAGAAACTAAGAGAACAGTAGAAATTAAGCGAGCAGTGGAAACTAAGAGAACAGTAGAAACTAAGCGAGCAGTGGAAACTAAGAGAACAGTAGAAACTAAGCAAACAGTAGAAACTAAGAGAACAGTAGAAACAAAACGAGCAGTAGAAACTATGTGAAACCTTCAGTCTGTGGAATTAGCGACACCACCCTTGTGTCGCTACCTTTGAAATCAGTAGTATTAACTCAACAATATTAACTAGCGACACAAAGACCAACAGTATTAACTAGCGACACAAAGACCAACAGTGTTAACTAGCGACGCAAAGACCAACAGTATTAACTAGCGACACAAAGACCAACAGTATTAACTAACGACATTAGCCTTAGTGTCGCATTAACCTTAGTGTCGCACTAGCCAGACCTTATAAACTCTAGTGACACATTAATCAACAGTATTACCCATTGAACACCAAACCAACAGTATTAACTTGGACCCCGAATAATCAACCAACTCACTACTTTATTTTACTATCCGTAACAATCAAAGTTATATACTTACGGAGACAACCTGGAAACACCTAAGGCATATTAACCTTAACAACTTGAACCACAAAACAATCATGATAATATTAATTGAGAATTAATATCACTTCAAACTTTTCACCAACGGGTCGTACATGTTTTTCTAAAGGTAATCATGGGACTAATAACATCGAACATAACTAGTTGAGTGGACAACTAGCATGAATGATCTTTTGAGACATTCACTCATATATAACCTTGTGCGTTTAGGGCGCCAAAAGGTTACATCTTTGGATATACGTTTATTGATTTAAACGCACGCTTTCAAAACTCAGGTGAGTCTCATAGCCCCTCTTTCACTGTTTTTAACTACTGGGGTGAGAATACATACACAGTTTTTCATGAACACGAGTACAGAAACACACATATACGGATTGCATGAGTTTCACTTTCATAATCCACAAAAGTCCTCTACACATCATAGTTTCGTTAGTATGGATCTTAGCGCGAGTTTTAAAGAATAGATCTATTTGGGATTGACCATCCCCGTCCGGGTTAGTAGCTCTAACTGGTCAAACGGACGCTTTATTATTTGTTCATACGGATGTTCTGGATTAGGCATCTGCAGGAGGCAAACTCATTTGGTTAAGCTTCGAACTATGAGCTCATGGCAATAGTATACATTATTTTGCATGCGTGCAACTCATATGAAATCTCGTGGTTCACATTTACATTTTGATATCTAAACCTATGAACTCACCAACATTATTGTTGACCATTTTAGTATGTATTCTCAGGTTCACAACAGGAGTAGGATTACTCCAGAATACCATAGCTCGAGTCGCATGATTTACAAACATTGGAGATTTCCTTGCATTATTATTTTGTATCATTAGTTATGTATTAAAATCTCTACGATTATTCGCGAACTCAGAAATAGATGTAAACAATTTGATTATCAATGTATTATTTTGTACTATTTTCAAAACGACGCATATAGTGGTCGTTCGATGTAACTTTGTGTAATGATTTCCTAATTAGTCGCGCCCCGACCCGACTTCCGCTGCATCACAATTTGGGGGTGCGACATCCACTGTGCAATCTACATAAAACTTCTCATTGTTGAGATGATCTTGGGCCTTCATCAAGTCTACGAACTTTTGTACTTGCTCTAATGCCACTATGTCTCGCATGTCGCTTAAGTTACCAGTGACCCACCTAGTGTTCTCCCTAATTTCTTCCAATAATTGCTTTTGCTTATCTGAGTAGGGAATGAAGATCTCTCAAAAGCATTATATACACAGTTATAGTAGTTTCTCTGCTCCTCACAGTAATTAGCATCTAACATTTCTTCTGGTATTAAATTCTCCTTTAGCTCACTTACGGTATCTTCAAAAACTTGCGGGTCGAAATCTGCCTCAGAGATGTGGAATTTTTCATATTCTTGCTCCAGTTGCTCAATGAGTTGCTTTTGATAAATGGTATATTCAATAGTGGATGCTCTGATGGTAGCGATTAGGAAACGAATGTCCCCTTGGTGATATTCTAAACATTCGATCATGTCGTCGGGATCCGAAAATACGCGTACTATAAGTAATCCTAGAGAAGTATCAAATTCAGCCGTTTCCTCTTTTACTGGTGAATTCTCGATATTCTGACTTGGCGAACTAACTATCTGAATCAACTTAACCGAACCTTCGTTGACCTAAATGTCCTTAAATTCCATAGCGTCTACTTGCATATTTTCCATTTTAAATACAGCTAAATACTTTCTATAGACAAAAATTATCACACAAATTAGATAATATACACACATAATTAAAATAGACATTTAATATTTACAATTTATTAATTAAATTTAGTTAATTATATTACAAAGTTCATCGAAAGTCCTCGGTAGCTCTATTGATCATACACAGAAGTGGAGGAACAGGTCAGCGCGAAGCGTATTAAAAACCTATCCCTTTTGGGAAGCAGAGCGACCCTCCTTATACCTATATTTTTTTGTGTTCACAATAGGTGAGCCGATTTTTCAATCGATTTATAATGTATAGGGAAATATTAAAAATTAAAATTTGACAACCGTTCCCCGGCAGCGGAGCCAAAAACTTGATGCTTGTTAAGTTGTAGTTAAAAATAACAAGTTTTAATTGATTGGAAATATTAAAGTAAACTTAAACACAACCAAGCAAGAATACCTGTTCGTATTATAGTATAGCTTTGGTAAGACCGAGTCGAACCACAGGGAATCGGTGTAAATTAAAATAATTAATTAAACCTAAAATTACAAATTACAAATAGATAAGGGGTGGGTTTTAATTCCGTACGAACGTAGTAAGTTGAAAACTAGTTAAAATATAAACAATTAAAAAGATAGAAAGTAACTTGAAAAGTAATCAGATAGATAAGCATGTATTTACTTAGAATTGTGATTCTTCAATTCAGGTTTAAGATATGTTTATTGATTGTTGATTGTTTATTATGGTGATTTCAACTAATATGGACAGCCTCCTGTTAAGGTTAACTAATCCCTAATAAACCTTACCTTAATACTAGATTCTCTTAAATACAGTAAAGCGTGTTATTAACATAAACTTTAGGCTATTAATCCTATCAACAGATCCATTAAGATTCATTCAGCGACCTCGTGTTAACGCAAGTCTATAATTATCGGTTAAATAATTATCATATCAATTAGGTTATATTAATTGCTAGTCTCTTAACCTATTACCGGTTACAATCTCAAGGCACAATTAACTAATAAATTACTTAATTGCAAATAATAAATCGACTTATACAAACGTTTGTTATTGCATAAATCTTTTGACCACGTTAAGTAACAATTAATAAACACACAATTAATATGGATCTTTCGAATAAACTTAATAACCATTCATAACTTGAATCAACATAAACATATCATAAAACCTTCATCTAAGTAAATACAATAAAAGAATTAGCTCATGTTTATAGTAAACAAAACCAAATCTAAAAACATGTTATTACACATAGTAAATAGAAAAGATTAAGAATCAAACCCAAGAAACCGAACTAAATCTTCGTTAGGGTTGAAAACGTTCAAACCCTAGGTTTCCTAGCCTCCAAATACCTCCTTAAGTCGACCTTTAAACCCTAGAACCGAATTAAGGTTTACTTAATTCGTATGTAACTGTATATGGTTAAGGGTTGATAATGGCCTCTATTTATAGATTTAGGTTCGCGAATCCAACCGCCGGTTGGATTTTTCAACCCCCGGTTGGGTTGGATTTTTACCCGAAAACCCGGATTTTGACCCGCACGTTCGACCGACTTCCATATTTGAGTTCAACCACCGGTTGGATATTCCAACCGCCGGGTGAATGTCAAATCCAGAATATTCCATGCTTCGGGCTGGGCTCTTTTCTTGTTGAACCTCCATCCGATTTTTATCCTTTTATTTGGCCCAATATCTTATTTTCTTTGGGTTCTTCTTCCTTCAACGCCCAATTTTCTTGGTCTTTAATCTTCTCTTTATTTTCTTCAGTTTTCAGCTCGTTTTCGTTTCTTTTCTTTATTTCTTGAATTTAAACACCTTTTTGCAAATATAAACGAAATCAGTAATATATATAAATAATTTGCAATAAAAATGCTTAGAAATAGGAGAATATTATAATATAAGTAAGACATTATTTGATGTTATCAAATATCCCCACACTTAAGTTCTGCTTGTCCTCAAGTAGATTAGTGATAAAACTAGAAATCTCTTATGAAATAATTAATAAGAGCTTGTACATATTACTTTTTCCGCGAATAATTTCTTAAACTACTATGGGATCATATTAGAAAACATGCTTTTTATTAGGAACAATTAAATCTATCTTGATTGTTGATATTTATATTAAACTCATCAAAACGCTTCTTAAACACATAATTTCTAACTTTGACATTTCAAGACGATTATTAATATTTTATTCCACTTTAAACTTTCTATACTCAAGTTTGAGAATAAAATCTCATTATTATTATTATGAACATAACTTATGTATCCCACATATGATATACCCCTGGAATCAAATCATGAACATATTTCTTTATAATGGGTGAATAATTGAAATATCATTTTTAAGAGTTAAGACATTGGTGACAGGTCTGTACCTTAGTAGAACAAAGCAACTTAACTTAACTCGGGTATAAGTGTACCCATTTTTCTAGCTTTAGTCAAATCATCGATGACAGGTATGTACTTCAGTACAACAGAGCGACATAATTTGACTGATATTTATATTCTTTTAAGCATTTTTGCTTTTCTTCATTTTATTGATATTCTGATGAGACCAAGTTTGTACTTAGTAAAACAAAGGAATCGATCAGCGTATTCTTCAAATGATTTTAATTTAAACCCCAAAATTATAGAATATGTCATGATATCATACAGGAATTAAGACTACAAAGTCATATATCAACTTGTGTTCCTTATAAAATTATATTCATGTTGAATTATCATTTCTTAAAATTCAAAAACTTTTGTATAGAAAGCCTATCAATACATCGTATAATGAAAATGTCTAACACTTACGTGTAAAATTAAAAAATTAGATCTTACAAATTGTTAGTTAGGCCTATCAACACATCAAAAATAGTATTTAAAAATTCCATTTTTAAACATGCTCCTAATACACTATCATCTCCCAAAATAGTAGTATCGCAAAATTTTATGTAATATGACATAATATTTCATAGTTAATTCTAAAGGACAAATAAACTTTTTATTTCTTTTCGACTCCCATCCCCACACTTAAATTGTACAATGTCCTTATTGTACATAAACATAAAAAACGAAAAGGAAATGAGAAAAGAAATTAGAACGAAAAACTTCCCTGATCATGAAGTACATGCTTTGTTAGATCTAATTTGCGATATACAACAGCTCACTTCCGTAGGCAATCACGATTGCATTTAGCGTATGCAATAAGCCTTTAAACCCCTCGGTATCCCGAGTGGACGAGTTATAGTCTCGTGAAGGTTTCCACGGAACACACCCACAAAGTTCGAACATAGGGTAATATTAGCTTCAAGAAAAATAAAAAAGTTAAACATAATAAACATAATAACAAAGTTGTTATCATACTAGATATAATAAAATAATTATACAAATTTAAACAGTTATCCATAGAAATAAAGAAATAAGAAAGATGTCCAAATACAATGCTCAATCACTATCATCACCGTCATGTTGCTACTGTTGAGAGGATGCACCAAAATCCCATGGTACATATGGTCGGACGGGGCTGGGTGAGCTGACGGACTACCCATCAACTGATGCATCAAATAAGTGTTGTACTCAAACTGATGCGTCTGCTCCTGCACATGCCTCTGGTGGGCAATCTCCTGCTGCTCCTTTATCCTCTGAATCTCGGCCATCTGCTGTTGGAGCTGACGCATATCTTAAGCAGGTTCCGGATGATCCTCCGGCTCTGTTGGTGCTGCAGCAGTATCGGCTGCTGGAACACGAGCTCTCCACTGAACCCGTGGCTCTGGCATCCTCCCTGCAGCTAATGGAGTTGCCCACAAAAAGTAATCTCCCTCAATGGGCCTCCGAATAATGTCAATATCGATCTAGCAGTTGTTGATGTCCAAAGAGCTGTATACCGGGACTAACAGGTGTACACGACTGGAACATCGCGTCAGGAACACCAAACCACCTAGCTAATCGTGTCAAAAAATGACCTCCGCAAATATAGCTCAGAGCTCAAGTACCAGTGGCTTTCCGAACCATCCAATAAGCTAAACAACAAGGAACGTTTACAAGCGTTCCCTGAGTGATACAGTGTAGGTAGAAGAAATCAGGCTGGTGCACCTTCTCCTTCCCCGTCTTCCTAGCTACTATAGTGTTTGCCAGTAGACGATGTACCAACTTATGAACCGGATCTCTCACCCCCACATCAGAAGGTCCTCGCTCACCATAATCCCCATTGCCTATCTCAGGCCAAAACTGTCTTACCTCTACAGCTGAATACTTCTTAATCCGTGCAGCTGTGAAATGACTCAGAAAATGAGTATTAGCCTCCTCATCGAAAGCATGTAAACCCAAAGCCCGAGAGAACTCCACCAGGCTCAATACACATAGTAAATAGAAAAGATTGATAATCAAACCCAAGAAACCGAACTAAATCTTCATTAGGGTTGAAAACCTTCAAACCCTAGCTTCCTAGCCTCCAAATACCTCCTTAAGTCGACCTTTAAACCCTAGAACCGAATTAAGGTTTACTTAATTCGTATGTTAATTGTATATGGTTAAGGGTTGATAATGGCCTCTATTTATAGATTTCAGGTTCGCGAATCCAACCGCCGGTTGGATATTTCAAACGCCGGTTGGGTTGGATTTTTACCCGAAAACCCGACTTTTGACCGACTTCCATATTTGAGTTCAACCGCCGGTTGGATATTCCAACCGCCGGCTAAATGTCAATTCCAAAATATTCCATGCTTCGGGCTGGGCTTTCTTCTTGTTGGGCCTCCATCCGATTTTTATCCTTTTATTTGGCCCAATATCTTATTTTCTTTGGGTTCTTCTTCTTTCAACGCCCAATCTTCTTCGTCTTTAATCTTCTCTTTATTTTCTTCAGTTTTCAGCTCGTTTTCGTTTCTTTTCTTTATTTCTTTAATTTAAATACATTTTTGCAAATATAAATGAAATCAGTAATATATATAAATAATTTGCAATAAAAATGCTTAGAAATAGGAGAATATTATAATATAAATAAGACAATATTTGATGTTATCAACATTCTTTTGTAAAGACAAACGGAGTATCCTTCTCGAGAAGGTGTGTCATAGGTCGGGAGATCATAGAGAAATCCTTAATGAAGCATCGGTAAAATCCGGTGTAACCTAGAAAACTTCGAATGGCTTTAACATTAGTTGGTGGCGGAAGTTTGGCGATTGTTTCAACTTTAGCCTTGTCCACTTCGATTCCCGATTTTGAGATTCTATGTCCTAAAATTATACCTTCCTTAACCATGAAGTGACATTTCTCCCAATTCAACACGAGATTTGATTCTTCACACCCAGATAACATCTTGTCGAGATTTGAAAGACATGATGTAAAGGAGTCTCCAAAGACGGAGAAGTCGTCCATGAAAACTTCCATACATTGCTCAATCATGTCGTGAAAGATTGCTACCATGCACCTTTGAAATGTGACGGGTGCATTGCATAGCCCGAATGGCAAGCGCCGGTTGCGAACGTCCCATAAGGACATGTGAACGTTGTCTTCTCTTTGTCCTTTCGATCGAGAGGAATTTGAAAATAGCCAGAGAAACCATCAAGAAAGCTATAGAACTCGTTTCCTGACAATCTTTCCAACATCTAATCGATGAACGGCAGAGGAAATGATCTTTTCTGGTTGGATCGTTTAGTTTACGATAGTCGATGCAAACTCTCCAACCAGTAACAGTTCGGGTTGGAATAAGCTCATTGTTCTCATTAGTGATCACCATCATTCTTCCTTTCTTAGGAACAACTTGAACAGGGCTAACCCAAGGTGAATCAGATATAGGGCAGATCATTCCTGCATCTAAGAGTTTGATAACCTCTTTCTTAGCCACGTCTTGAATCTTTGGGTTTACTCTCCTCTGTCGTTGTATTGAAGGTTTGAAGTCGTTCTCAGTGAGGATCTTGTGCGTGCAGTAATTTGGACAAGGGCGTGCAGTAATTTGGACTAATCCCTTGTATATCGGAGATTTTCCATGCGATCGCCTTCTTGTGTGACTTCAAAACTTGAACAAGTCTGGATTTCTCCTCCGGCTTCAGTTCTTTTGATATGATAACTGGGAGTTGTGATGTTCCGTCAAGAAAGGCGTATTCTAGATGAGTTGGTAATTCCTTAAGCTCCAAGTCTGGCGGTTCTTCAATAGATGGCTTTATCCTTGTAATTTCATCTTTTTTAAACTCATCATACTTCGTTTGAAATTCCGATTCTTCCGAAGATGGTTCAGATGCGTTGGCTGATGCTATCTGTATTAACTCAGTTTCGTCTAAAAGAGGGTTCTTCCCAGCTTGTATTTAGCGGTTGATGAAAAGGAAGTTGTTTTGTCTTCAGAGAAGGTGATGTCGTCATTGTTTGTGAAAGCGAACTTCTGAAATTGAGCTGATGAAGATTCATTAATGGTGATTTCAGGATTTGAAGATTGAGGTAATTGTGGCTCAATTATTGGTAGCTCAAATTCCATCTCTTTGAAAGATTTTAAGATTTCAGCGATTGAAGGCGATAAATCTGGCTTTGATGGGAGAGGTTGAGTTCTCCTTAATAAGGATATTGGAGTGTCGTAGCCTAAAGGGAAGAGCATCGATAGATTTTTCTTTGAAAGCGTTGCTCGACTGTGTGTTGAAATTTTTCTTTTCAGGTACTGGCAATAGTAGCTCTCCTGTGTGTTTTGACGAATCGGAGATTGCAGAACACAGTCCTAAATCGTCGTTTCCAAGTCTTCGAGTGATGACCGTGTTAGGAAGCGGGTGGTGGCTGTACACGGCTAAAATCTCCTCCAGATGCTCATCGAATATATCCTGCATGGAATCCAAAAGACCTAGATCTTCTCCCAGAGGTTGCTTCATCAATTTATCAACATTGAAGGTGATTTCCTCCGCTCCCAATCGTAATTTTAAAGATTTTTCGTTTACGTCTATAACGGCCTTAGCAATGTTTAGGAAAGGTCTGCCACTATAATACAAACAGGTATTCTTGCTTAGTTGTATTAAAGTTAACTTTATTATTTCCTTTTAATTAAAACTTGTTATTTTTAATCACCACTTAAGACGCATCAAGTTTTTGACACCCCTACCGGGGAACGGTTGTCAAATTTAAATTTTTAATTTTTCCCTGTAAAAGATAAGTTTTTGTACACTGTAAATCGATTGAAGAATCGGCTCAACGATTATGAATACAACACAACAGAGGTATAAGGAGGGTCGCTCTACTTCCCAAAAGGGATGGGATTTTAATACGCTTCGCGCTGACCTATTCCTCCGCTTTTGTGTATGATCAATGGAGCTACCGAGGACTTTCGATGAACTTTGTAAATTAAATCTAAAATTAATTATTATTATTATTTGTGAATTTTTATCATTTATTTTAATTATGTGTATGTATTATCTAATTTGTGTGATAATTTTTGTGTGTAGAAAGTATTTAGCTGTCATTAAAATGGAAAATATGCAAGTGGATACTATGGAATTTAAGGATATTCAGGTCAACGAAAAGTTTGTTAAGCTGATTCAGACTGTCAGTTCACCAGTTCAGAGTATTGAGAATTCACCGGTAGAAGAGGAACCAACTGAATTTGACACTTCTTTAGGACTACTTACAGTGCGCGTATTTTCAGATCCAGATGATATGATCGAGTATTTAGAGTATCACCAAGGCGATATTCGGTTTCTGATAGCAACTATCAGGGCATCTACTATTGAGTATACAGTTTATCAAAAACAACTCATTGACCAATTGGAGGAAGAATATGAAAAGTTTAGAAATTCTGAGGTTGATTTTGATCCATAAGTTTTTGAAGATACTGTGATTGAGCTCAAAGAAAATTTGATACCTAGAGAGATGGTCGATGCTGAGTACTGTGAGGAGCAAAGGGGCTACTATAATTGTGTGTATCGTGCTTTCGTTAGATCTTCATTTCATTATTCGGATTAGCAAAAGTAGTTGTTGGAGGAAATTAGGGAAAGTACTAATTGGGTTACTG
Source organism: Gnaphalium uliginosum (assembly GCA_963930675.1). Classification (NCBI taxonomy): domain Eukaryota; kingdom Viridiplantae; phylum Streptophyta; class Magnoliopsida; order Asterales; family Asteraceae; genus Gnaphalium; species Gnaphalium uliginosum. Next base: position 16,785,342 of record OZ005686.1, on the reverse strand, counting down.
GGAACTTGAGCGACATGCGAGACATTGTGGCATCAGAGCAAGTGCAGAAGTTCTTGGATTTGATGAAAGCTAAAGATCATCTCAGCAATGGGAAATTTTATGTGGATTGCACGATGGAGTATTATGTTCAAGACATAATTGATGAACTCTCTTATCCGGCTTCCGATGAAATGACTATGCAAATTCCCGAGGGATTAAGGGATGAACCTAAATTGTGCCTTGCGACCTATGTGATAGAACAACTGAAGTCTACTTATCATGGAGTTCATTTTGAGACACATCAGAATCTGTTTCACTTAGGTATGTCTGAAATTTATAACCGTATGTTGGGTATCTTCTGGAACTCTGAATTACTTATGCCCATACAGCTGAGAGAGATGATGAATGGTACTTTAAGTGATATTGGTAAAACAGTAAGAAACCCTACAGTTAGGAAGTATGCTAATTTACAACTAGGTTTCTATGGGTTTATGGATGCGTTAAGACATATTCTTCCAGAACGCGAAATGAAAATAGTAGATGGCTATAAGGTTATTGATGAAGAAGGAATTGTAGCTAAAGCCGTAGCAAAATTACTAAGGAATTTGATGATTTGCAAGAAGCTGCGGAAATACATCATAAGAGTTTTCTGGATTACTCATAATCCATTTCCGACATTACTAAGCCACTTTTTCATCACTTCTTGCAGCTTTACCCCAAAGATTATAAGGAAACAATTACAGTAAATTTGGGTAAAAGGTTTCGTGCTCTAGCTTTGAACGATGTTTGGTTTGACCGCACTGGCAGGAATTGATCGGAGGATTTTTCTTGCATTTATTTATTTATTTATTTTTTATGTCTTCTAATGAATTTTTGTTTAGTATTTAGTTATTATGTAATTGGATTATTTATTATGAAATATCATTCACGATTTAATCAAAGTTTATTTTTTGTTGTTAGTTAAAGATTGATGGAAGCATGTCTATATTGAGGTAAGTATAGACCTATTAAAGACTAAAGATATATAATAAAAGATTTACTAATATTTTATAATAAAAATGATTTTTTTATTTAAAATTGTGAAAATTATTTTTGCCAACGATTAAAAATATTTTATGAAAAATCAAACCAACCGGCGGTTGAAATTTTCAACCGACGGTTGTATTGTAAAAACGAGTGGGCCGGTAACGTACTGGGCTAACGAATGTGGGCCTCTTGGGCTAGTTTCCAACCGCCGGTTGAATTATTCAGCCGACGGCTAGAAGTACTGGGTTTTAAACCTGTTAGCAGTTCTTCCTCTTCATTTTTCAAAACCCAAAACTAAAAAATCAAACAAAAAGTTCTGGCCAATCCCCATTTCACTCATTGTTTTCGTTGCAATTTCGTTTGTTCTTCCACAAAGGTATGTACATTTAATTCTTCATTCATTATTATCTCTTGAATTTTTGCATTACAAGTTTCTAATTAGGGTTTCATATTTAGGGGTTTTTAATTCCGAATTGTGTGATAATTTTTGTATGAACTTAGTTGGTGAATTTGTGATGTTAGATTCGTTTTTGATTAAGCATTCGAATTTGAAGGGGATATATTCTATGGTTAGGGTTTGATTTTTGCACATTTATTTGATGGAAGATTTGCATGAAATTATTTAAGGTTTAAAAAAGTGTTTGGTTGGAATTGTTGACTTGGAAATTGTTTTGGCTGGAATTTGGGGAACAAGGGAGACAACCGACGATTTAGACATCCAATCGTCGGTTGAATTATTCAACCGACGGCTGGATTCATTATCCAGCAAATAATAATTAATTTTAAAAGAAGTTTAAGTTGTAAGATAAATTAATTTGTATAGCGCAATTGGTGAATTATTAATTAAATAGTAATTGTTTAAGTTTAAGTTAATAATTAACCCACATTATAGTGTTTGACTTAGTTTGATTAATTTATAATGCTCTAAAATTTTTATATATGTTTGTATAATTATAATTGTCTAAAGAGTAGTTGTTCTAACGTTATATTATTCATTCTATTTTGTAAGTGCATTTATATTAATATGTGTGTGTTGTCTAAATTGCTATGGAATTTTGTAATAATATGAATAAATGTATCATTGTAACTAATTGCGGAAATTATGTTTTGTAGATGATGTTTAACAGGAGAAGAAATCGGGGAGAGGCTTTTGTAGCCAATCCTATTATCAAGACTCACCCTATTTTCGAGTTTGATCATGTTGCATATATACTGGCTCAGAGGGCAGGATTTCGTGACCGGTTGGCAGCCAACATTGATCAGCACATTATTCCACCGGATGTTTTGAACTGGGATTTCATTGATAGAGTGTTGGATTCAAACACTGGAGTGTCAGGTGTTCAGACACTAGAGCATCTATTGGCAGCCAGCTATGTGTTGCCAAGTGGTAACGTAGGTTATGTGTCCTATTCCTAGAGGAGATTATTCAGCATCCACGAGATTATTTTCAAAGAGCTTGTGGTGGAGTTCTATAGCACAGTGAGATTTGATATCGATGAGGATGATGTCAGAGATCATAGGTTGACATTCCAGCTAGGAGGAGTGTCTCGTGCACTAAGCCTAATAGAGTTTTCTCGAGCTATTGGTCTACATACGTTGGATGAGGAAGCAAATCCTCATTTTCGTGATCATTTCACAGCTGCGCGTTGTGAAAAGTATTCTGCTGTGGATGTGGGTCAGTTTTGGCCAGAGATGTGTTTGTTAGAGATCCGGTTCATAAGTTAGTGCATCGTCTGTTGGCAAACACGATAGTAGCCAGAAAGACAAGGAAGGAGAATATTTACAAGACAGATTTCTTCTATCTTCACTGCATTACTCAAGGAACGCTTGTGAATGTTCCTTGGTGTTTGGCTTATTGGATGGCACGTAAAGCCACTGGTACTAGGGCAGTGAGAGGTATTTGTGGTGGTCATTTTGTGACCCGGTTGGCCAGGTGGTTGTCCCTAACGCAATGTTTCAGTCGTGTACCCCAGTTAGTCCCGGCATACAGCTTTTGGGACAACAGCAGCTTTTGGATATAGATGTGATTAGGACACCCATTGAGGGAGATTATTTCTTGTGGATGACTCCATTAGCTGAGGGTAGGATACCAGAGCCACGAGTTAGGAGGAGAGCTCGTGTACCAGTAGCCGAGAGAGCAGCAGCACCACCAGAGCCGGAGGATCATCAGGAGCCTGTATATGATATGCTTCAGCTCTAGAGACAGATTGTAGAGATTTAGAGGATGCAGGAGCAGCATCAGATTTGCTCATCAGAGACATGTGCAGGAGCAATCACATCAGTTTGATTACAGTACTTATCTGATGCATCAGCTGATGGGTAGTCCGTCAGCTCATCCAGGTCCGGTTCGACCATATGTACCTTGGGATTTTGGTGCCTCCTCTCATCACCAGCGGCAGCTGGATGATGATGACAGTGATTGATCATTGTGTTTGGACATTTTATTATATTCTTTTATTATTATGATGGATAATTGTTTAAATTTGGATAATTACTTTATTATTTTAGGATGATAGATACTCTATTATTATGCTTAATATGTTTAATATTTTATGTTTTCTTAAAGTTAGTTTATTTCAGGAGCTTATTTCGGGAGCTGTCATTAACTTATGCTTAATTTTTGAACTTTATGGGTGTGTTCCTTGTAAACCCTCACGAGACTATAACTCGTTCACTCGGGATACTGAGGGGTTTAAAGACTTATTGCATATGCTAAATGCAATTGTGTTTGCCTATGGAAGTGAGCTGTTGTATATTTCAAATCAGATCCCGGAAGCATTTTCTTCATATTCAGGGGAGTTTTTCGTTCTAATTTCTTTTCTCATTCTTTTTCACTTTATATCTTTGAGTACAATGAGGGCATTGTACAGTTTAAGTGTAGGGATGGGAGTCGAAAAGAAATAAAGGTTTATTTGTCCTCTAATTTTTAATCTAACTAGAATTTTTGTCATATTGCATAACATTTTTGCGATACTATTTTTCGGAGATGATAGTACATTTAGAAACATGTATAAAAATGGAATTTTTCAAAAAATACTATTTTTGATGTGTTGATAGGCTTAACTAATATTTTTATAACTAATTTTTCTAATTTTACACATAAGTGTTAGACATCTTCATTATATGATGTATTGATAGGCTTTCTATACAAAAGTTTTTGAATTTTAAGAAATAATAATCGAACATGAATATAATTTTATGGGAAACACAATTTGATATATGACTGTATAGTCTTAATTCTTGTTTGACCTTGTGGCATATTCTGTGATTTGGGGTTTAAATTGAAATCATTTGGGGATACACTGACTGATTCCTCTGTTGTACTAAGTACAGACCTGGTCTCATCAGAATATCTAAAAAAATGAAGAAAAGCAAAAATACTTAAATAAATATAAATATTAGTGAAGTTATGTCGCTTTGTTGTACTAAGGTACAGACCTGTCACTGCTGATTTGACTAAAAACTGTAAGAATGATTACACTTACACCTGAGTTAAGTTAAGTCGCTTTGTTATACTGAGGTACAGACATGTCACCAATGTTTTAAATCTAAAAATATATATAGAAATATGTTCATGATTTGATTACGGGGGTATATCATTTGTGGGATACATAGGTTATATTCATAATAATAATAAAAGGTTATTCTTAAACTTGACGTACACATAGAGTTGATTATGTGCCTAAGAGGTTTTCTACTCACTCTCCTCAGAGGCATAAGACTTCAGATCATCAACAACCTCCAACTTCTTTGCCAGTTACCAAGACTATTGACGATAATAGTTATGGTTACTTTAAAGAAGTTCAGATTGTTGATGATAAGGGACAAACCAAGACCGTAATGGCTTGGGTCCCTCTTGAGAACTGATTGTGTAACTTGTTATGTGCAGGAGCAGACTGTGAACAAGGACAGTTGGTGGTATGTAGACAGTGGATGCTCTAGGCACATGACCGGTGAAAGAAGTCTACTGAAGGACTTCATAGGTGGAATGAAACAGCGAGTTCATTTCGCTGGTGAAAAAGGAGGAGTAACAACAGGGAAAGGAAAAGTTTCAAATGGAACTTTGACTCTAGAGGATGTGAATTACGTTGAAGAACTAACTCACAACCTAGTGAGTGTTTCCCAAGTCTGTGATAAAGGTCATTCTGTACATTTCAATGAGACAGAAGCCTTAGTCCTGAAGCCGGGTTTCACCATCCCAGAAAAATGGATATTAATGAGGGCTCCAAGGAAGAAGGACATCTATGCCATCAACATGGGTGTTCCTAATACTTCAATGGAATCTACATGTCTTTTATCCAAGGCTTCTGAAGCAGACACACTTTTATGGCATAGGAGAATGGCTCACCTGAACTTTCGTAAAATGAACTATATAACCAAGAATGGTTTAGTTCTGGGTGTACCACAAAAACGTTTCGAGTCTGAAGATAAGTGTGTTCCTTACATGAAAGGAAAGCAACATAAAAAACCACACAGATCTAAGACTGAAAACTCAATCTCCTCGCCATTTGATTTGCTACACATGGATCTTTTTGGCCCAATAAGCAAAAGAAGCATAGGTGGCAAATGGTACTATTTAGTTGTTACAGATGATTTCTCTAGATTCTCTTGGGTATTCTTTTTGGGATCTAAGGATGAAACTCCTGGTATTCTTATGGAGTTCTTAGATCTAATAGAGAATGTCTATAGAACACGAATTAAGAGAATTCGTAGTGACAATGGAACAGAGTTCAAAAATTCAACGTTCAATGTCTATTGCTTAAGCAAAGGGATACAACATCAATTCAGTGCACCTTATGAACCTCAACAGAACGGTGTTGCTGAAAGGAAAAACAGAACGTTGATTGAAGGGGCTAGAACAATGCTTGCAGATTCAAGGCTTCTGGTCATTTTTTGGGCAGAAGCGGTGAATACGACATGTCATGTTCTAAATAGAGTTCTTACGGTTATAAAGCAGAACAAGACTTGTTATGAGCTTTTGAACAATAAGAAACCTAACTTAAAAGGGTTTGAACCCTTTGGAGTTTCATGTACTTTGCTGAAGACTAGCAATCAACACAAATTTGGTGAGAAGGCTGACAAAGGATACTTCCTAGGTTATGTGCCTAATTCACCAAACAAACGTGTCTTTAATAAAGTTACGGGACGTGTAGAAATAGTTTATAACATTGAAGTTACGAGCTACACACATGACTTACATAAGGGATTAGATTGGCAATTTGACTATTCAGATCTCTTTAAGTCCTTCAATGTCCCAATCAGTGACTACAAAGTTGACTCAGCGATCTCTGAACATTTATTGTCGGGTGATGGGGATATTGGCCCTACACCAACATCGAATGTTCCTAGAGATACAACTTTTGTGGATCCTAATCGTGCATCAACGAGTGCCACACAACAATCTTATGATGAGGTGTACAGTACTGATGAGGATATGCCACCATTGGAAGAAATTGGCACTAATCTAGAAGATGAAATACAGTTTGAACCGATGACAACAACAAGAATTAACAAAAATCATCCAACTGAGAATATCATTAGGGATCCAAATGCATCTATTCAAACTAGGGCTAGTATATCTGAGTACACTAGCCTGTATGCTAAAATGAAAGAGACAGGGGTTACAAATCTATGTCTATATTCATGCTTAAAGTTGAGCCTAAGAATGTCCAAATGGCGTTGAAAGACAACTCGTGGGTAGAAGCAATGCAGGAAGAACTTTCTCAGTTATCAAAACTGCAAGTTTGGGAGTTGGTTGATTTACCAAGTGGTGAATATCCAATTGGCACTAGATGGGTCTTTAAGTGTAAGAAAGACGATCGGGGAGTCGTTCAAGGTTTCAATCAACAAGAAGGAATTGATTACAATGAGGTGTTTGCACCTGTGGCTAGGCTTGAGGCAATTCGGTTGTTCTTAGCATTTGTAGCTTCAAAGAAAATGAAAGTTTATCAACTGGATGTTAAGAATGCCTTCTTGTATGGCAAGGTCAAGGAAACGGTGTATGTTTCTCAACCACTAGGGTTTACTGATCCAAAGTATCCAAATAAAGTATATCGTCTTGATAAGGCTCTGTATGGATTACATCAAGCACCAAGAGCGTGGTATGAAACACTATCAACTTATCTTCTTGAGAATGGCTTTACAAGAGGAAGAATTGATAGTACACTTTTTGTGAAATAGAAGAAGCAGGACTTTATACTTGTTCAAGTATATGTTGATGACATTATCTTTGGGTCATCTGACGAAAAGATGTGTCAAGAATTTGAGCAAGTTATGAAGGGAAAATTTGAGATGTCTGCTATGGGAGAGTTGAACTTTTTCTTAGGGTTACAAGTTGACCAAAAGAAAGATGGATTCTTTATTCATCAATCTAAATATACACATGAGCTGTTAGAACGTTTCAAGATGGATGAATCTCGTATCTACAAAACTCCTATTCCAGAAAATCACGGACTCGGTCCTGATACATCGAGTGATCATAATGTAGATCCTACTTTATATAGGGCTATGATTGGATCACTAATGTATTTGACTGCATCTAGGCCTGACATTATGTTTGTTGTTTGTGTTTGCGCAAGATATCAGGCTAATCCGAAAGAGTCACATATGCAAGCTGTAAAACGAATCTTTCGTTACCTCAAAGGGAAGCCGAAGCTGGGACTTTGGTATCCAAATGAAGGAGACTTAGATTACGTTGCTTATACCGATTCGGATTATGGAGGATGCAATCAAAATAGAAAGTCTACGACCGGAGGATGTCAATTCCTAGGAAGTAGACTCATGTCTTGGCAGTGCAAGAACCAAAGCTCAGTAGCCATTTCCACATGTGAAGCTGTGTATGTTGCAGTTGGCAGCTGTTGTTCTCAAGTGTTGTGGGTTCAGCAATAACTAAGGGATTATGGGTTGAATTTTACTGATACTCCTATTATGATCGATAATGAATTGACGATCTCTATAACCAATAATCCGGTAAAGCACCGCAAGACGAAACACATTGATATTCGTCATCATTTTATTCGGGATTGTGCCGAGAAGAAGCTTAGTAGGTTAGTCAAAGTTGCCTCTTCTGACAACTTGGCAGACCTATACACTAAAGCTTTTGACAGGGCGCGTTTTGAGACATTAGTTCAACTAAACGGAATGAGGAATCCAGAATAACTAGTCTTCCAAAGGAGTATGTAATAGTTAGTAAGTTTTATTTTTAGGTCTTATATTAAAAAAAAAGGGGGGGGGGGGGGAAGGCGTATAGCATTCATTTGCTTGCTACCTGAGGGGAATCGTGTGACAACCGACACTTAAGCGTATTAAATTACCTTAAGCTTGATTATCACTACTGGTATTTAGTTTGAAATAGCGCTAAGTACAGTAGCGTTTAATATATATATACACACGCACGTAATTAATTATAATTACGCTAAACGATCTGAAAGATTTCAAAACTATGAATACGGACGTTGGTGAAAACTTTTTCATAAATAACGTAAATCTATTTTATAATTGAATAGTAGTTATTTACATTATATTATTATTATACAATAATATACGAACACTTTACGTTTTATGCAAAACGTACCATACTCGACGAAAACGCACGAAGCGCGCCCGACAACCGAACAAAACTCGATTATTATTTTAATAACTTAAAATGAAATATTTTAAACAAAACTTTAATCAAAAACAAAATCGAAAAACTTGTTTATTCTCATGATTATAATGTCCATTTAACAATATTATGTCCAAAAACAAAGTCGAAAAACGTTTTTACAAACTCAAAATGTTAACAGTTTGCTGGGCAGAAACTTAGCCCGACTTCTAGGGAACTTTTCGTGCTCAAAACTTAACGAAAATGGACGATTCAAAAGATAAAAATTAAGTTTAAGGTGTTAGCTTCCAGATCCAAGTGGTTTCGTAATTTTTCGACTCCGTTTGATACCCAAAAATGAATTTACTAAAACATGTCGCATTTCTGTCTCGGATGACAGATTTTTGTGCCAAATTCTCGAACCCATAACTCAAGCTACACAACTCCAAATGACATGAGGTTTTGTCCTAAATCTCACAAATTGTGTTAACTTTAAAAAGTTCTTCTATGTCATCTCCTGAAAATACACGGATTTTTCTCAGTAACTAGATTTATGTACTTGTGTCCAGATTGGTCAAGTTTGGACCTCAGAGGACAAAGGGAATTATTATAAATACTTAGACTTACCCAAAAATTCTGGAAAAATTATTTTAAGTAGCTAACACATGTGGGAATATCATATAAAAATTTCGTAATTTTTCTTGAAGGTTTGATCATCTAAATCGAGCTCACAAAACCGGGTATTTTAGAAGGAAATCTGACCGGGACTGTTAATGATTTCCGAGGTTAAAAGCGAGCACCTTCGGGTTTGTCAAAAATTATAAAACTTACTTTTTACAAGTACTAAAACATTGAGATTTAATGTGTAAAAGTTTCAGATCAAAATAAGTACGTTTGACCCAGTCATAAAACGAAACTCAACAACACAGACCGAAAACTCAGTCTGTGGACTTAGCGACACTTTAGTGTCGCAACACTCGATCTCAGTCTGTAAAACCTTCGATCTGTGAATATAGCGACACAAATCTTGTGCCGCAAAACCCTTCGACTTTGAGTCAGTGTCGCACAGACTGGACTTTCGCGAGCTTAGCGAGACTACCTCGGTGTCGCTACTTTTTAAAACCAACAGTATTAACCTGCGACACTACCCTTGTGTCGCAACATTTATAACTAGCAGTACTAACTAGCGACACTAACCCTTGTGTCGCAACAACCTAAGTCTGTGAAACCCTCAATCTGTGAACTTTAGCGACACTAGCCCTAGTGTCGCAACACCCGAATCCTGAGTCTGTGTCGCACAGACTAACAACCTTCGCAATCACCAAGTTTCGCACGCTGTGACACTATCAGAGTGTCACAACCCTTTGAACTTTCGCATCAAGTGTCGCACAACACAGGTGGATCAAAAACATGTTTTCGCAAATTATTTAATTCGCGTGACAATACATAACTATGATACCTACTCGGATACGCACAATATGTACTTTTACAAGTATACATCGAAACGGAACATAATAATAATGTCTTTAAGAATTATTATTACAAACTTTCACCAACAGGTCGTACATGTTTTCTAAACACAAACGATAAACAAACTTTGGACATAACTAGTTGAGTGGACAACTAGCATGGATGATCTTTTGAGACATCTACTTACTTATAACCTTATGCGTTTAGGGCGTTAGAAGGTTACTTTTGGGAACACTTGTTTACTATTTGTAAACACTTTGTACAAGACTCAGGTGAGTCTCATAGCCCCACTTTTACTTTTACTGTTTTACTTACTTTGGGGTGAGAATACACTACTTTGTTTTTATGAACACAAGTACTATGAAAACATTTATACGGATTGCATGGGTAAACTAAACCAAACTACGATGGTCTCCAACAAATATCATAGCCCGTTAATACTAAGCGCGAAGATTATGGATAGATCTATCGGGAACTGACAGTCCGCCGTTCGGGGTTAGTCGCTCTAACTACTATACGGACGCATAGTAATTCGTAATCCGAGTGTACTGGTTTATACACTTAACTGGAGACACCAACTACGGTTAAGCTTCAAACTATGAGCCCATGACAATAGTATACTATGATTTACTTTGGCATTCGTGCTACTACGATAACTCTGAAATCTTGTGGTTAATACTATGATTTTAACTACGTAAACCTATGAGCTCACCAACATTATTGTTGACCTTTTAGCGTGTATTTCTCAGGTACTCAGCAACAGTAGGATTGCCCACAGGATTGCTAGCTAGCTCGAGTCGCATGCATTAAACGTATACGAAGATTTTCTTACATTATTTTTGTATAATCGTTATGTACTAAAAATCTTCAAGATTTCATCCCGCGAACTTGAGACTAATGTAAACTTTAATTATATCAATGTAACTACTTTTATACTATTTTCAAAACGTCTCATATAGAGTCGTTTGTCATAACTTTGTGCAATGATCCATGATTAGTCGCGCCCTGACCCGTCGCGCCCTGACAAATCGCCTCCGATAAAAGAACAAAAGTATGTTTCTTTTAGAAAATGTTTAAGCTTTTATGTGCTGGGATATGATAGTACATTAGGAGAATAAGCTTAACAATAATAAGTATAAGTCTTAAGTTAGATGTGTTAGTAGATTCCTGTAAGTCACATTAACATTACATCTTTACAACCAGGACTTTACTTATATTTATTTTATTATACACCTTTATCCACACGTTATACTTTGCTAAGAATAACATTAAGTCTAGGCGGATTCATTATATGATGTACTGGTAGGCAAATTATGCTATGATTTCTGAGCATTTAACAAGCATTAATTCTCATGTGTGTTATCTAGTGTGAACTACTATATGATGTATGACATAAGTCTTAATTTGTGAATGATAGTAGAGCCATACATTGTTATCAAGAAACTATGAAAATATGAACGGACAAATAGTTAGAAAAATGACTATTAGCAAAACTACCGGTGAATTTGTTGTACTAAGTACAGACCTGAAACCTTTAGTTTTGCCAATGGGCTCAAACTTGTTTTGCTCATACTAAGGGATCTTCTGTTGTACTAAGTACAGATCTAGAACAACTAGTATCTTCAAAATATGTTTGATGTTTGTCAAGCCTTAAAATAACTCAAGGATATGTTATATGTTACGAAAAGTGCATCATTTAGTAACCTCTACCTTGAATATAAAAGATACAGTGTTATGTGTTATACTTGATTTCTTAGTATGTCGTATATTGGAACACACTAGTTAATATGCATACTAACAATAAAGGTATGCTTGGAAATCATTGTATAATTTGTTTATATGGATCATAATATCGGTAATTGTCTTGAACTGTCGATGACCAATGAACGTTCACTTTGGTGAATAATTCGTTCTCAGTAAAATAAAAGTATGTTCAAAGAACATGTTATATCATTTGGATAAAGGTAACCAAGTTATAATCTTATAAATATAAGTTGATAAATGGTTAAGTTGTAATTTTTCTGTCACTTATTGTGAATTTCATGAGGCTGTATACTAACAATCTTCTTAGACTTGTTAATAAATGATAAGGTACATCGTATTCTCCTTAATATGATCCCTAAGCAGATAAATTCTAAACGCCAAAAATATGTATTATTTATCTTATTTAATAAAATGGTACTTGATACCACTCATTAGTTTGATTATATTTTTATTTATTACGTTTTTATTTTTGTTTATCCTTTGGAATTAAGTTAAACTGAAATTTATCATTCCATATCGAATAAATGTGACAAAAACGCAATGCAAAGTTTCAAATGTTGACTAGTAGAAATATTAATAACGTCAATTTATATTTAAAGCTAAATTCGCATTTTTGGTCAAAGTTGCGAAGTTGACCAGTCAAACTTGCGAATTAAGTTTGGAGTATAAAAGGGACAAGTCAACGAGTCCAAATCTCACTTTCCAAATACCCCCTGCGAACTGAGATTCTTCTTCTGCGAGACGAATTGTACCGAACCCAAACCGAGTACCTTCATCTTTGATTTTTGAAATTCAAGTTCAAGGATCGGTTTTTCACTCCGGAGCACATTTACACTTTTTCGATTACGCATCTTTTGAAGTAAGAATCACTCACTTTCACCGTATAACTTGTGCTTAATCGATCGGGTTATGTTTCGAAGGTTTTGGTTTAGATTCTCACGGATTTCTTCAAAATTAGTGAAGATTAAAACCTAAAAACTTTTAAAACTTGTTAATAGGCCTATAATGATCGTGTTAGTATTCTTTAATTTCACATAAACTTGTTCGATCATCGATTTGGATCTTGTTGTTTTGCCCAGACGCTCCTGCGAACCGTGATTAATCTCAGTTCGCAGCGAACCCAATTCTGTTGACTTCGTTGACTGCGTAGCAAAGTCAACATGTTGACTTTCATTGACCTTTGCGAACCCTCTAGGGTTGACTCGCGTTGACTGTGTAGCGAACCCAAATTATGTTGACTACAGTTGACTGCGAAGCGAACCCAATCGGGTTGACTTCACTTGACCGAAGCGAACTTAAAGTTTGACCATAGTTGACCTACGAAGCGAACCCAATCGGGTTTACTTCGCTTGATCGAAGCGAACTTAAAGTCTGTCTTTAGTTGACTGCGAAGCGAACTTATACAGTTGACTTCTGTTGACTTTGTGCATAAATTAAATTCTTGAATTTATTTAACTGAAGGTTTGACTTGGTCAATATTCAATTTACGAATTTAATAGACTCGTTTTCGATTTGCGAACTCTATGTTTACAAATAAATTATGAGTTGCACATTTTATTTATTTGTTATACGTTTAGACTTAAGAACTTACGTTTATAAGTTAAATATGTATAACTCTACGAATTTAACATGTTAGACTTGTTTTCGATTTGAGATCATTGTGGTTACAAATAAACTACAAGTTGCGACTGTTAATTATATGTTATATGTTTCGACTTAAGGACTAGTGGTTATAAGTTAAACACATATAATATATGATTTATGTTCTTTCATATCGAAAGACTTCCGACTCATATGTAATTGTGCGGCATGTTCCGATTTACTATCGGCGGTATGATTTTTTCAGATTAGGACTCACGAACTGTATATAATTTAGAGAAGATGATTGAAAAATTAAGTCTTGTATACTTAATCGTTCAGTTAAGTTCAGTAAATTAAGTTATTAATTAATAGTAAACGTCGATGTTTGGTGATCATTTCTGTTCACAATAGATAAACGTTTAAAATTAACTAATGTTCGATAAGTTTTCCTATTATATGAGCTAATTGCCATTTGTATATATCTTATGATTACAGATATGGCTGCTCGATCTTTCACTCCTGGTCACAACATCTTGGTGAACTTGGATGTAAATGAACGTGGTGCTGCACGTTTCATTGAGATTTTGACGTACTTAACACGTTCGAGAATTCGATATGCTATTACGGAGTCTCCGCTTTTGTCCCGAGATCTTTTGGATCAATTCTGGGAAAGTATTGTATATGACGGTGCTGCAAACCCTCCTGTTATTCGTACAAGGGTAAACGATCAGGCCATTGTTTTCTCCGCCGATGATCTGAGACAGATTTTACATCTGGGTACAGTTGATCAGGAAGCTGATCCCTCTGTGTATTCCTCTGACTTCATTGAGGGTGCATTTGGAAGAATGGGTTATTCTGGACCCAAGAGAGGCCACCAGTTTGTGAAGGCGTTTGTGCTTGGACAGTGGAGATTCTTATTCCACATTATTGTTACCATCTTTGGTAACAAGAAGGGCGGATACGATGAGTTGAGCCCTGAGCTTTTGTCTGGCTTACTGTCCCTGGTTTATAGTAAACCATACAGTTTTTCTTCATATATCTTCAACTCATTTGTTGGTCAGATCACTGGAGCTGTTTGATCCAAATTTATGCTCTATCCGCGATTCTGCATGCTTATCATTCGTCACTGCATTCCTGGTTTGACGAATATTCAGCCAGATTTGCATGTCGACCGGATTGGAATTCGAGGTTACAACACATGCTTTCTTCACTCCTCTCGACGTCTAGATCAGGTCAAGCCTGAAGCATGTGATCTTTTTGGCCATCTTCTTGATGCCACTTTTGTAGCTCCACTGAATAATGGTTGGTTGGATGACAGAGCTCAACCACAAGTTCAACCTCAGCCAGCAGTTGTGACTCAAAACCCTGAGCCGCAAGAGCTTATTGAAGATGTTTTGCATCAGGCTGCTCAACCTGACATTGCTGCTCAGGTTTTGCATGAGGTTTTGATACAAAATGATGATGCTACTAATCCTCTCTTAAATGAGATTGATCAATTTCAGGTATTTTTGGTATCATTATTATTCAACTTGTGTGTATTCTATATATTTACTTATCATCTATTATCAATCATCATGACTAGCCTCCTGAAGCTGTCGACCCAGAGATCTTTAGACCTGAGGGTGAACGGGATCAGGCGGGTTTAGATGCTGGGCCTTCTAGTGCCTTAGGAAAGGATGGCGCCACTGCATCTGACTCAGATAGTGAGGAGACTGATGATGATCTTCCTCATCCTACTCCTTCGGGTATTCCTGCTGGAATGATCAAGAGGGGTTCCAAGCTAATCATGGATCCAGCTTTGAAGGGAAAGCGTAAAGCTGACGATCAAGATACTGATTTTTTTCTTGATTGACGAGGATACGGAAAACGAAGAGGATCAACCTCTTCAGACTCGACGTAGAAAACGCATTCGTTCTGCTACTTCCCAGCTAACGATTGGCGATTTATCTAGTCCAGTTGCTCAAGATACACAACCACAGGCTAGACCATCGACACAACGTCCGAGTGCTCCGGTATCTGAAACCTCAGAGAAGGAGCCTGCTGCTGACGATACTGTCACGATTCAGACTACCAAAGCTAGTAGAATCGCAGCTCGCTTACTTTTGACAGACGTTGCCATCCAGATTGAACAACGCCGTGCTCAATCTGCCACCGCACCTACTTTCCAGCCTCCTATTAGAGCTTCTGAGCGGGTCTCCAATTTGGAACTTCGAGTTCGAATATTAGAGACTTAGAATGCTACTCTTGAAAAGGAGCTTGCAAATCAAGGCGAAGCCTACACTCATCTCCTGAAGTCTCATATGCTTTCAATCAGAGAGTCTGAAGATCAGCAGAGACAGCTTGATCGACTGCAAGGTCTTGTCACCAACTTATTGAAGGGCAAGTCGCCTCAGGGGGAGATGTTGCTATTTAATGAGGCTTGCAGAGAAGATGAACTGAGAAGGAAGAGACGTGATGATACAGATGATGATCCCAATGCACAGAAAGATAGAGAGCCGACTGGTCCTTCAACGACTGGTGAGCTTCCTATAATTCAGGTGGAGTCTGAGCCTGCTGGGGCAAGCGGTGATGGTGGTGATGGTGCTGGTACTGCTGATGGTGCTAGTAACGTTGGTGAGAATTTCACCAAGGAATAATTATAGATGTGTACTCTTAGATTGATTGTGATAATGATTATAATCAATGAAAGACTTACATTAAAAGTTATTTGTTTTATGTCCATATAATATAAGATTAGTTATATAAGATTTAGACTTGAGATGCTATATTACAGGTTAAAATGATATAAGACTAATTATATAAGATTTAGACTTGAGATTCATCATGACAAGTTAAAATTATATAAGATTAGTAATTGACTGTGATTTCATGAATGAAATGATAAAGAAATTCTTAGATTGATTATCTTTTTCAAAAAAAGAATTTATATTATTTATATTTGATTCATGACATGTTTATCACTTGTAGATGAAAGTGATTCTGACACTGAAGTCGAAGAAGAAGTAGATTACGATCTAGAGGAGAGAGAGTTTGTACCTCCTGAAGAATGGACTTCTATTTCTAATGTTGGGTTAGACGAAGGTGTAGATCCTGATGCTAATATCGATGAACACATCATGAGACCTTCAAAGACTAAAGTCGTTATTCAGGATGAAGACGGAGAAAGAGTGATTGATTTAGATGAAAATCTAGACGATTCAACTGATTCGGAAGAGAAAGAAAAAGGAAAAGACTAGGATTAGGGAAGTCGATATCACTGGAAAGCGAATACCAAGAAGAGGTATTATTGGATGGTACTACGATGCAGATCTGAAGCTTTTTGCCATAAAAAGATTTGATGGTGTTCAATATTTTGAGAAGAAGCTTGCAGTCTTCAGTTCTTTGCCTAGGTTTGAAATCCGAGACTTGGCTAAATTAGAATTGAATAACCCCAGTAATGATCCTTTTGGAAGATATGTTGAAAAGATTATCAGGACTGAGGGTTGGTCGATGAAGTTTGAAAGAATTAAGCCAAGAGTTGGAAAGACAATCAAGCTTGACGAAAGAACCGAAAGAACTGGAAGGCGTCGAAGGAAAAAGATATATCCAGCTGCAAAATGCATGCCTCAAGATATTTTAGGTAAGCTGAAGAGATGGTCTGTAGATTCAGTGACTGGAGAAGCTCTCATGTTTGAACATGATGATGAAGTTGAAGATGAAGAGAGAGAGACCTTAAAGATTTATGATCGACGACATCTAATGAACTTATCAAGGAACAATAGGATCACGACAATTGAAGGATGGGAAGATGTTGCTCGAGATTATCAGTCAATGGTGAATACATGCATTAAGCTGAAGATATATGCAGGTAGCAAAATTTACAAGTGATTACCATAGACAACTTGAAGACAAAGACTTAAAGACGCTAGAGCTATTGTCAAGGGGGAGTCTGTTGAGACATGTTTTGTGACAACAGATCTAGCTTGTAATAGCGTGTAATAGTACTTTTAGTAATTGTAATCAAGCTTGTACATTGGTTTTGAATTGTAAATGAAATATATTGCTTGGTAAACATTTTAGAGTTAAATATCTATATGCTGAAAAATGTTGACCAAGGTTGACCGCGAACCGAGTCAGTTCGCAGGACAAAATTGGCATGCGAACCGAGTCAGTTCGCTGGGCCAATATGGGCTGCGAACTGAGTCAGTTCGCAGAGCCCAGTGACCTGCGAACCGAGACGGTTATATATGCAAATTAGGTTTTAAACCTAAAGGACTTTTGCCAATTCTTATATCCAGACGACCTGCGATTCCAGAGAGTTATCCACCATTTCTAAAGGCTAGGTATTGATCGTTAACATTCGTTATAATCGATACAAAGCTATTAGACAATTGATTCGCTAATATATTGCGAACGAATTTGTTATAGACCCTATAACTAGTATTGAGGGATTCCACACCTTAATACCGTAGATAACCTCGTTATCGATCCTTACACGAAGGGACTTACAAAAGATAAGTTAGAAGCACTGAATCAAAAATTAGTAGAGGTCACATGTGAAAGAGACAATATAAAATTAACAGTATGTGATCTTGAACATGCTTCTAAGAGTATAAATCAAATTATCAAATCTCAAATTCATGATAAGTTAAAAACTGGTATAGGATATAATTTTGTTTCCTCACCTTATAATAACAACTATTTTCCTCCTAAAACTGATTTAGATTTAAATAAGTTAAAGGAAGGAATAACAGTTGATATTACAAAGGTTGATCCAGTTCTTAACTTGAAAAATGAAATTGACTTTGACAAGGTTGAAATTAGGGAATGGACTGACGAAGATGAGCTGGATTTTTCATCTGAAAACAATAAGAATTCTAATTCTGAAACAACTGATAGTTCAAATTTTGAAAAATCATGTGAGAGAAGCAAGAAATCAAATACTAATCTAGTTTTAGAACATAAAAGTGATAAAATAGAAGAGGGTAAAAGATTGTTTCAGGAAAAGATAAAGAGTAATCTGGAAAAGATGAAATCTACTACTAATAAATCTAGAGCTGGTCTAGGTTACATTAGTAATTCAGTTAAAACAGTTAACAAACCTGCTAATCTAAAATCTGTGAACAATAACTGTACTAACTGTAAATGTAAAGCCAGAGTCTCTCAATCACCACTTTGTCAACAATTAAAACCCAGAGGAAATCAAAGAAATTGGAACTAAATGGTTTCATAAAAATTGGGAAACAATTTTACTGTGGTAAAAGAGAAATTCTGCTTTACATGTGGCAAAAATAGTCATCTTCAACATGATTGCTGTTATAATCCAAAAAATCTTCAAAGGATTAGAAAATAACCATGGACAGGAACTGATATGATCAATAAACAAAATTTTAAATCAAAATTTGATCATATTACTACTGCCAAGAAGAAGAATGTTAAGGCTAATAAGTTAAAGACTGCTACAGCTATTTCAACTGCATCAGTATTAACTAGAAATTTAGCGAACAGAAATAAGGCAAAAACAGTGGTAAAAACTAAAACTGCCAGTGTTAATTATTTTAACACTGTTAGTAAATTTGATAAAACAGTTAAAACTGTTAGATCAATTTCCACTGTTAAGCCTAAAAAAAGTTGGATTTGGACACCAATTAAATCTGATAAATCAAAAGGTCCAAATACCAACTGTGCATCACAATCAATGATCTTCCAGAAAGTTAACTTTGTGAATGCACATGGAAAACCCAAAGCCAATTTGGTTTGGGTTCCCAAGAGAAATTAATTTTCTTGTTTAATTATATCTGCAGAGCAAGCCAGCAAACTTATGGCATATGGACAGTGGTTGCTCAAGACACATGACTGGGGATAAGAAGATGCTACAGGACTTCAAATACTTTGATGGAGGATATGTAGCATTTGGAAGCAATCCCAAAGGAGGGAAAATAACAGGCAAAGGAACAGTGCACAGTAACAAGATAAGTTTTGAAGATGTGTATTTTGTTGAACAACTGAGGTACAATTTGCTAAATGTGAGTCAAATCACAGATAAAAAGAACCCAGTTCATTTTACTGACACTGAATGTCTTATACTTTCTAAGGAGTTTAAAATACCTGAAAATATGATTTAATTGAGAATTCCTAGAAAGCATAATCTATATAAGTGTGACTTAGCAAATATGGAACCTCAACCTGAATTAAACTGTCTTATAAGCAAAGCAACTGTAAATGAATCTGAACTGTGGCATAGAAGGATGTGTCACATGAATTACAAGACCATTAATAAGCTTGTCAAAAGCAAACTTGTTAGAGGTTTACCTGAAAAGGTATATTCATGTGATGATCATTGTGTTGCCTGCCAAAAAGGCAAGCAATACAAGTCTTCTTTTAAGTCCAAAACTGTGAACACAAACTTTTCACCATTACACTTACTACATATGGACTTGTTTGGACCAACAAATGTAAGCAGTATAGGGAAGAAATTATACTGTTTAGTAGTAATTGATGATTATACTAGATTCAGCTGGGTATTCTTTCTTAGGACTAAAGATGAAACAGGTGAAATACTTAGATCATTTATAACTAAGATTGAAAATCAAATGAATCTCAAAGTAAAAATCATTAGGAGTGATAATGGCACAGAGTTTAAAAATCAAGAGATGGATAAATTCTGTGAAAACAAAGGTATTAAGAGAGAATTTAGTGCACCTAGGACTCCACAACAAAATGGGGTAGCTGAGAGGACAAATAGGACACTAATTGAGGCAGTAAGAACTATGTTAGTTGATTCTAAATTACCTATGACTTTTTGGGCAGAAGCAGTTAGCACTGCTTGCTATGTCCAAAATAGTGTATTAGTTGTCAAGCCTCATAACAAGACACCATATGAACTGTTCTTTAAGAGAAAACCATTGGTTAGTTTCTTAAAACCATTTGGGTGTCCTTGTACCATCTTAAATACCAGAAGTCACTTAGGAAAGTTTGAAAGCAAGGCTGATGGAGGTCTTTTTGTTGGTTACTCTATTCAAAGTAAGGCTTATAGAGTTTTCAACCAAAAGACTAGAATCATAGAGGAGTCAATGGATATAACATTTAATGAATATACTGAAAATGCTGTAGGAAAAGGACCAGACTCTCTGTTTGATATTAATGCACTAACCCATGCTTTTAGATATACAAATGTGCAATCAAGTGCAGGTATAAATGCAGGTACAAGTACTTCAGGTACAGTCATACCAACTGCACAGAAGAGTAAAACACAAGAATATGTTCTATTTCCTGTTTGGTCACCTGATCCACCAGAAGTGTTTGACTACATTCCACAGCAGTCAACACAGGGTTCAGAGTCTGGCATAACAAGTCAAAAGGATAATGATGGTGGTAAAATATCAACTGACTGGCCTGATGATCCAGATATGCCAGCATTGGAGGAAGATGGAGATGAAAGTGAAAGTGAAATTGTGGAAAACACAACTACAGAAATAACTGATCTATCAGCTGTAGAACATAGAATTATGGATAACATTTTCACTCTTTCAAGAAAGTTTAGGGAGAGAATTACATCAGATGCACAAGAAAATGAGATGGTTGTGAATACAACAAACTTGGAATCTAAGATACCAATGTCACCAACATCACACTATCATGTTCATAGGGATCATACTCTAGAAAATGTGATTGGTAATGTTGCCACACCTGTTCAAACAAGGCAACAACACAAAGAAACAAAAGAAGGACTCCACACTTCTTTATATGCCTGCTTTATATCTCAGATGGAGCCAAAGAAGGTAACAGAGGCTCTAAAGGATCCAAGTTGGATTGAAGCTATGCAAGAGGAGTTGCTTCAGTTCAAAGTACAGGAAGTATGGACCTTGATGGATCTACCCAAAGGCAAAAGAGCAATTGGCACAAAATGGGTGTTCAGGAACAAGAAAGATGAATGAGGGATAGTAATCAAGAACAAGGCTAGATTAGTAGCACAGGGGTACTCACAGGAAGATGGGATTAACTATGATGAGGTTTTTTCTCCTGTGGCTAGGATTGAGGCTATCAGACTGTTCTTGGCCTATGCCTCATTCAAAGGGTTTAAGGTCTATCAAATGGATGTGAAGAGTGCCTTTTTGTATAGCACTATCCAAGAAGAAGTTTATGTATGCCAACCTCCAGGCTTTGAAGATTCCAATTACCTTGATAAAGTGTTAAGACTGGACAAAGCTCTCTATGGCTTACATCAAGCACCAAGAGCCTGGTATGACACATTATCAGAGTATCTGCTGAAGAATGGATTCAAAAGGGGTGCAATTGACAAAACCTTGTTCACTAAAAGAATTAAGAATGATATCCTACTAGTTCAAATCTATGTAGATGATATTATTTTTGGTTCTACAAGGGACAGTCTTTGCAAGGAGTTTGAAGCATTGATGCATGACAAGTTCAAGATGAGTTCAATGGGAGAATTAACTTTCTTTCTGGGCTTACAAGTCAAACAGCAGAAGGATGGGATTTTTATTCATCAAAGTAAATATGTGAATGACATATTGGAGAGGTTTGGCTACAAGGATGCAAAGGTTGCAAGCACACCTGTGGAGAGATGTTCATCTCTATAGATCAATGATTGACTCCCTCATGTATCTGACATCATCCAGACCAGACATCATGTTTGTTGTTTGTGTGTGTGCAAGATTTCAATCCAATCCTAAGATGTCACATCTGCATGCGGTGAAAAGAATCTTTAGGTATTTGAAAGGTCAACCAAAACTAGGCCTTTGGTATCCAAAGAGTAGTTCTTTTGATCTGCTTGCCTACACAGATAGTGACTATGGAGGTGCAAATTTGAATAGAAAATCCACATCAGGGGGTTGTCAATTTCTAGGAGAAAGGTTGGTATCATGGCAATGCAAGAAGCAAACAACTGTGTTTACATCAACAGCAGAGGCTGAATATGTTGCTGCTTCAAGCTGCTGTGCTCAGGTTCTATGGAATCAGAATCAGATGTTAGACTATGGTTTGATTTTCCTTAACACTCCTATATTTATTGACAATAACCCTGCTATCAGTATCATAAATAACCCAGTTAAACATTCAAAAACTAAGCACATTGAAATAAGGTATCACTTCATTAGGGACTGTAATGAGAAAAGACTTGTACAAAATTTTAAAATCCATACTGATAATCAATATGCAGATCTGTTTACCAAAGCATTTGATGTGGGCAGATTTACATTTTTGGTTATCAGTATTGGATTGATAAATTCTTCTTAAGCTTTCTCATTATCTCTGGTCTGTAAATTTTTTAAGTGCTTAAACTTTGGTTGATACTGATATCCTAATTACCACTGTTAGTATTAATACTACTGTTGTATTTTATCACGACCAAGTATTATTAGTCAGTTACTTTTAATACTGCCAGTGTTAATACTGAAGCAAGTTAACACTGCCTTTGGTAATTAGTACTGTTTGTATATTTGTCTATTTTTGCTTTTGTTTTTAGTCAACACTGCGCAGGTAAAATTTCCACTGTTTGGAGACTTAGTACTGCTTACAGGATTTTACAACTGCTTGCTTTGGGATTAGTACTACTGTTTCTTATTTAAAAATTAGGATTTAAAAAAAAAAAAAAAAAAATTACCACCGCTTTCTTTACTTAATACTGTTAGACTATTAGTACTGCTTGTATTAAGTTGTGACTGCCTTGGTCGATTAGTACTGCTTATACAAGTTAGCACTGCTAGCTTAATTAAGTATAAGATTGGCAAGCGCATGAAACCTACGTGTTTGGACAGTTATTACTATTAGTGCAATTTCTCGGTTACCACTGTTAGTGTTACTTTTCACTCGTTAACACTGTTAGTGTTAAAATTGGGGATTTTTCCACTGACCTAAATTGAACAGTATATATACCCAAACACTTATCGTTTTTCAATACGCTCTCAATTCCTACCTAAACTCTTGCGCTTAAGCATTCAATCACCTTCTAAACCTTCAAATCCACTTCGATTGTACAACAATGGCTTCCACTTCCTCTTCCACATCACTTGCAATAGGGCAAAATCACAATATGGTTGCCTATCTGATGAAACCAAAAGAGGCATAGGATTTCATTCAAATTATTGATTTCCTTCGTGCCTCTCACATCTACCATGCCCTTACAGTATCACCCAGAGTCTCTAAAGATCACATCAATGATTTCTGGGTCAATGCAACCATTGAAGACGAACAGGGGACTAAGAGAATAGTCTCCATGGTGGCCAACACCAGGGTAGTTATCACTGAAGCCTCTGTTCATGCTTCTTTACAACTCGATGATGAGGCAGGTATAACTTCTTTAACTAATAAAACTTTGTATGATAATTTTTGTTTGATGGGTTATGAGGGTCCTTTGGATACTTTTAAATTTCAAAAGACTCTTTTCTCCCATCAATGGAGGTTTTTAATACATACTGATTTACACTGCCTCTCATCAAAACGGTAATCTTTTGAACAGTTTGGAAGCAACATTGCCTATGCAATTGTTTGTCTTGCCACTGGTCAAAGATTTAATTTTTCAAATCTTATTTTTTCTGGTATGCTCAGGAACCTTGAGCAACCAAAATTAAAATTTTTGATGTATCCTAGGTTTGTGCAGTTATTTTTAAATGAACAAATCTCAAATTTGCCTGCCCAGGATCCTATTATTGGTGTTCTCTCTC
Source organism: Gnaphalium uliginosum (assembly GCA_963930675.1). Classification (NCBI taxonomy): domain Eukaryota; kingdom Viridiplantae; phylum Streptophyta; class Magnoliopsida; order Asterales; family Asteraceae; genus Gnaphalium; species Gnaphalium uliginosum. Next base: position 16,761,279 of record OZ005686.1, on the reverse strand, counting down.
ACAAACCTAAAGTTTTTTCAAATATGAAGAGAGACTCCAAATTTTCTGGGAGGGTTACAACATTGTTTCCATCAATGCTTCCTGCACCCTCCACCACAGCTGCAGTTACACCCACTGCTGCTGAACCATCTGCTGAGAGAGTTGACATACCCATCACCTCTCAACCCACAGCAGCTGGGAGTTCTAAAAGAAAGCAAGGGACCCACCAACCAACCACAGCCAAAGCCAAAAAGGCAAAAACACAGGCATCTGAGGCTCTTGCTGCTCAGATTTCTCAGTCAACTGATTCGACACAGCATGTGGTCTATAAGGAGTGGGATGACCATCCTGGGAGGGCTGCTTCTACTGCTTCTGGCCAAATGGCAGAGCAGGACAGAAGTAACATTAATAAGACCCAAACAGAGGCAACACCAGAACATGATCCTTTGCAAGAAGGTGATTTTGGTGGACCTAGTACCAAGAACAGAGGGTCATCTGAGATCATGCTAGGCATGAGTCAGATGGTAACTCTGCCAATGATTCACCAAGGGAGTCACATCCTAAAGGTGATGAGGCTAGTATGAACTATCAGCAATTGACGGATATGCTAGAATTTATGTGGAAGGAGGTGGTGAGACAAAAGAAAATCATTAAGAAACAGCAAGCTGAGATTAATGACTTGAAAACAGTGATGCTGAAATGCTTGAAGCAGGGTAAGAGGTACTACATCATTGATGATCAATACAAAAGATCTGTACCTGTGCAACAAGCTAGGGTAGTTCTATCCTCCCCTGAATCCTCAGAAGATGCATTCAAAAAGGGGGAGAATGAACAGGGTGGTGATGAGTCTGAGGAAGTGGATGAGGAGATTGTACTGGAAACTGATAATATGAATGGAGTAGGGGAGCCAGAGATGAATGATGATGAGTTTGTGCAAACTCCACCTACATCAGTGGGTGACACTGGTATGGAGGATAGGGCAGACTCTGTGCAGACTGACGGTATAGAGGAGGTATCTAAGACTGCTAGTGTAAATCTGAGTGAGCAAACTGCCGAGGTTAATGTGGGTGATAAAACAGAAGAGTTGAGGGCAGATGATGAAGGAGAAGAAGTGAATAAACCTGAGGCTGCTGTAGATAGGTTTGCTCAGAAGTTTAGAAGGAAGAAAAGTGTACCTCAACTTAAAGCTAAGAAATTAGGAACAGGAAAGATGGTTGAAACTCCCAAGAAGAAATCATCACAACCATCTTTGCCTAGTTTCACAATCAGAGAACCTGCTGTAGCACCTACATTTCAAAGGGATGATTTACCTAAAATTGATCCAAAGGATAAAGGGAAAGGCAAGTTAATGGAAGATCCTAAGCCTAAGAAGAAAGCAAAACAAATGCCTGCTGCTGCTACTGCAAATGATGAAGAATATGCACAGAGGCTACAAGTTGAATTGAATGCTGAGATGGGTGCTGGGTTAGTAAGAGTAGAGGTTGAACCTGGAAAGTTTGTGATGATGACCAAGGAGGAGGTTAATAGGTTTGATGAATGGATGCTCAGGAAGGAAAAAGAGGAGTCTGTGGAATATTTGGTGAATCAATTGAAAAGAAAGAAGGCTGAACAAGCAAGGATCAAGAAAGCAAATAAGCCAATGACCATTGCACAGAAGAGAAGGGACTTATATGATAAATTGAAGTGCACCATTCCTGCTGGGGTATTGAAAAAGATGACATATCAAGAGATGGCTAGGGCATATGAAAGAGATATATTTGTGCCTTTTCAAGAAAACCAGAGGAAGGAAGAAGAGATAAGGAAAAAGAAAGAACAGGAAGAAGAGATAAGGAAAAAGAAAGAACAAGAGATTGATGATTTGGATAGAGATGAAAGGACGTTGAATGAGTTGATGATTATAAATCCAATTGCTGCAGATTCAATAAGTCAAGATATGTCAGAGGTTGTTGATTGGATGGTGGTTAAATTGTTGGTACCTAAGAAAGAGGAGAAAATTAGAATTGTTAGAGCTGATGGGAGTGAATCTTTTTGGAGAACATTAAAAGAAATTTTAAGAAGATTGAGTAGGGCAGATGTGGTGAGGATGTATGAGATAGGGAAGGAGAAGAAGTTGGATGTTAAAAGGTTTGATAGTATCATTGAAAGAATCACATGGGATTGGATAAAGATGATGTTTGAGCCAGAGAAATATCCATTTCAGTTTGGAACATTTAAAGGTGTAAAGATGTTGATGTATTTTGAGGTATCAGGAGTACACCAGGTTATTTTGGATAATGGTGAAATTTTGTATATGCTAACAGATAGAAAGTATAATATGAATCTTAGTTTGTTGAGGAGCTTAAGAGGAGCAAGATTGCATTCTTCTGTTTGCAATGAAGTTGCTAATGAATTGGTGTACATGATACTAAATCAGATCCATAAGAAGGAACAGTTGGGAAAGAAATTAAGAAAATAGTTTTGAAAGCATCTTCCAGAGGTTACAATGGAGAATCAGAAGAAACTTAATACTGTAGAGGACAGATTAAGTTTAGGGGGAGATTGTTAGGATAAACTGATTTGGGTTTGGATTACCACTGTTATGATAACGTTGAAGAGAACAAGTGATTACCACTGATGGTTGAAGATTAACACTGATAGTGAAGATTACAACTGTTTGAAGAACTGAAGGTTAACACTGCTACAAGGATTAACACTGTTAGTTAAGATTTGTAAGTAGTTTCCACTATTTCTGTAATTACGACTGTTAGTGTAGTTTGAAGTGGTTAACACTGTTAGTTGAATTTATACTTAGACTTTCATAAATGAAGCAGTTACCACTGTTGGAAGTTAGTTTCCACTGAATGTTCAAATGTGGTAGTTAACACTATTTATGATTTTGTGATGAGAATGAGTCGGTTATGGAAGTTATCTAATTCCATAATAATAGGAGATTGTACAGGACTCTATGTGTTATAAATAGAGATCCTTAAAACCTAGATTAAAAAACGAATAGTGAATGAAAAATAGCGCAACTTCAAGGTGTAAACCCTAATACAAAAAGTGTATTCGTCTTCTTCATATAAATAAGATTGGAGCTTTGGATTTAATACTCGTGTTTTGTTATTTATTATTCTCAATATTTATCTTTGATCTTTCTAATATTATTGAGTGTTATTCCGCAACTTCTCAATAATAATTCAAAGCTTGTTCAAGGTTACAAGTTTATTGAATTAACCGGGAAAGTCACATAAACCTTAAAATTCCATGTTATGCATGTCTCCTGATGTACTATCATTTCCCCAATTGTTTACAGACACAATTCAACGTCTATTTTAACAATGTTGCAACTATTTGCGTTTCTTTAATACTAACAAGTATAAGGAGTGGCAGTTGCGTTTTTTTTTTTTTTTTTTTTTTAAATCCAAGTCCAAAAGATAATTATGACCAGAAATGGAGAGTTAGGCAATACCCAAACTCACCATTCCAATCATAGAGACTAGCTCATCAAATCGACTATGAGAGAAAGCTTTTGTGAAAAGATCTGCGTTTTCCTTAAGCGTAGGGATTTGGACAAGGTCAATTAGGTGCTTCTCATAGCAATCCCGTATAAAATGATAACGAATTTCAATATGTTTGGTTTTTGAATGATGTACGGGATTGCGTATGATGGATACAGCAGCTGAATTATCAATATGAATAGGAGTAAGAGTTAGAAGTAACTCATAGTCACGCATTTGATGCTGAATCCAGAGAACTTGGGAACAGCAACTGGCAGCAGCAATGTATTCTGTCTCAGCGGTTGAAGTAGAGACAGTTGTCTGCTTCTTGCACTGCCACGAAACTAATCGGTTTCCTAGAAACTGACATCCTCTAGTTGTTGACTTCGCATCCACTGAGCAGCCACCTTAATCAGAATTTGAAAAAGCAGTTAAAGCAAAATTGTTTTCGTTAGAGTACCAGAGCCCCATTGAGGGTCTCCACTTAAGGTAACCTAAGATACGTCTGACTGCCTTTTCTTGAGAAGCTTTAGGCATTGCTTGATATCTTGAACAGATGGACACAGCAAACAATAAGAAGAATTTACATCATAGAACGATAGTCTCGTTGATTTACATCATCTTCTTCATCAGCAGGTCCAAGTTTGTGACTAATGTCAATGGGAGTTCCATAGTGTTTAGCATCAAGCATCTGATATTTTGTCAAAATGTCTTTGACATATTTTGTTTGATGAATATAGATTCCTTTATCAGATTGCTCAACCTGTACACCTAAGAAGAATTTAAGCTCTCCCATTGCACTCATCTCAAACTTAGACTTCATAATTTTCTCAAAATCTCTGCACAGCACCTCATTTGTCGAGCCAAATATAATGTCGTCCACGTATACCTGCACAAGTAACAAATCTTTGCCAACCTTTTTAATGAAGAGAGTTGCATCAATCTGCCCACAGGTGTATCCATTTGTCAGCAGATGTTGAGACAACGTTTCATACCAATCCCTTGGAGCCTGATGAAGACCATATAGTGCCTTGTCTAGCTTGTAAACATACTTAGGATGCACCGAGTCTTCGAAACTAGGAGGCTGTTTTACATAAACCTCTTCATTGACCTTCCCATACAAAAACGCACTCTTCACATCTAGTTGATAAACACGGAATTTCTTGTATGATGCATAAGCAAGAAATATCCGTATTGATTCCAAACGCGCAACTGGAGCAAAAACTTCGTCATAATCCAATCCTTCGATCTGAGTAAAACCTTGCACTACCAGACGAGCCTTATTCTTCACAACCACGCCACGATCATCTTTCTTGACTCGATAAACCCTGCGCGTACCAATAGGATAGGCTCCTTTAGGAAGGTCAACAAGCTCCCATACTTCTAACTTTTTGACTGTTGGAGCTCCTCTTGCATGGCTTCTACCCAGTGAGAGTCAGTTAATGCTTCATTAATATTTTTTGGTTCAACTTGAGAAAGGAAGCATGACTTCATTTGAGCTAACTGGCACTCTGTTTGCCCTCTTGTTTTAACTCCATCTTGTAAATCACCAATAATATTATCGACCGGATGATTCACATTGACACGGATAGTTGGAATCTCTTCATGTTCAATGACAGTTTCCAAGTTTGTATCGTCTCCCCCAGAGACAAAAGTCTCTTCATCTAACAATGTGACAGGTTCTACTTCACCGTCTGATATAGCCGGCATATCTGGATCTGTATCAGGGTCTTGAACTGTTTCAGTAGTGGGAGTAGGAGGTGGTGGTGTTTTTGTAGAAGATTCAGATACTTCAGAGGATATATCAATTCCATGAAGGAGTGTCACCACCTGTTCAACTTCATCCTCAGCAAGAAGTTTGAATGAGTCAAACATACTGTCATAGTCGAACAAGAAGTCGCGTCCCATCCCTTGTGAAGGTTGAGTGTAACGAAGACTTGTTACTTCAAAATGTTCCTCCACTCTCTTTGTTGCTTTGTTATACACACGTTTATCAGGTGAATTATTTGAAAATCCTAAAAAGTAACCTTCAATTGACTTTTCACCGAATTTAGCCACTCTCTCTTTTGTGAGCATAATCATACAGGGACACCCGAAAGGCTCAAGGAACTGTAAATTTGGCTTACGGTTGTTAAGGAGCTCATAACAGGTCTTGCTGCGCTTCTTAACCATGGACACCCGATTCAGAATGTAACAGGCTGTGTTGTTGGTGCATAATGTGTGTTAGTCATTTGGTAAAACAATTGTAATTGTCAAAGTCAATTAGTCTGCGTTTGTATCGTGTTTAGTGTGTATATGCGAGTATGTAAATGAATAGCGAGATAGAATATATACACAAATATATTGTTCAGGCGACACAGAGCCTGTGTCGCTATAGCGACACAAAGGTTGTGTCGCAATGGGCTGGGCGTGCGACATAGGGCTTGTGTCGCAGGGTCCAGTAGAGTGTCTATATATATCGAGTTAGAATTTCGTTTTTGGGTTGATCAAACCCTAGAGAGAGAGAGATACGGCAGAGAGAGTAGGAAGAGAGAGTTAGTGAGTTTGTAATCGTTATTCTTCAATTGTTAATTGTCGCACCCCCAAGACACGTGGCAGCGGAAGGTAGGATGTTGCGTTGGGGGCGCCGACCAAATCCAATATCACAACACAAGAATTACAACAAACGACCTCTATATGAGACGTTTCAAAAATCATTACATTACATAGTTAAAATGTTTACATAAGTTATGCCAAAAGTAGAGTACGCATCTAGTACAAGATTTCAACATAATATAATGCAAGCTAATCTTTGATGTTTGTGAAAAGTATGCGACTCGAGCTATGCTATCCAAAGGCGTCCTACTGCTGCGGATTACCTGAGAAATACATACTAAAAGGTCAACATAAAGATGGTGAGTTCATAGGTTTGTAAACAGTTGATATAACATTGTATGGAACACAAGATTTCTGTTTGTATCATTCAACAATCATAGTTAATGTATTACAAAAATGTAAAGATAGTGTATATTGTTGCCATGAGCTCATAGTTCGAGCTTAACTGTTGTGTCGGGTCACAATTAAGTGCCACGATCGGGGTGCCTCCCAGCGAGTGCCTAATCCAGCACTCGTAAGAACAAATGATAATGCGTCCGTTTGACAAGTTAGCGCTACTAACCCGGACGGGGGGAGTCAATCCCAAATAGTACTATTCATTAACATTCACGCTATAATGATACTAACAAACTATGATGTGGGGGACTTCAGGATTAGTATAATAACTCATGCAACCAATATATCGAGTTTTGTACTTGTGTTCACATGAAAATAGCAGTGTAAAAGCAGTTGTATTTACTCTCACCCCTGTTAGAAAAAGTAAAAAGGGGCTATGAAACTCACCTGATATTAGCAAGCAAGTAGCAAATAGTAAGCAAAGCGTGTTTTCTGAATGCAACCTTCTAACGTCCTAAACGTATAAGGCTGTGTAAGTAGATGTCTCAAAAGACCATCTATAGTGATTGTATAAGTGGGGGTTAATGTCCACTTAAGCCAATCATGTGGGTGGAGGGTTAATGTCCACCTAAGTTAATCATGTAGGTGGAGGGTTAATGTCCACCTAAAATAAGTTCACACAATTAGAAATGTCCAATTGTTCAGTTATCGTTTGTGCTTATAAAACATGTACGGGCCGTTGGTGATATTTTGTGAAAATACAGCTCTTGATTAATCATGTTACGCGTATCTCTACTTCCAGTTGTGGGTAATTGATCAGTGTGGCAAGGGCGAAGCCCATTAATGACGGGGGTCCGGGGGCAGCGCCCCTGGTAGTGGGGTCCAAGGGGTGGCAACCCCTGGCGGGGTCCAAGGGGCAGAGCCCCTGGCTGGGGTCGAGCTGGGCTATTTTTAGCGACACTGGGCTAGTGTCGCTACATGCGACACTAAGGTGTTATGCGACACTAAGGTATTATGCGACACTAAGGTATTATGCGACACAAAGGCTTGTGTCGCTAATGTGACGATTCGGGTGCTATAGCGACACAAAGGCTTGTGTCGCTAATGTGACGATTCGGGTGTATAACGACACAAAAGCTGATGTCACTAATGTGACGATTCGGGTGTATAGCGACACAAAAGCTGATGTCGCTAATGTGACGATTCGAAATATAGCGACACAAAGGCTTGTGTCGCAGCAGAGGCCTGAAACAGGTCGGTATTGTACAATTTATTTCGTGTTTCAAATGTTCAAATGAAAATTCAAGAAAAATCCCTGTTGTTCCCTAGTATGTTAGCTCACTAAATTAATTTTTCCAGGATTTTTAGGTACTTCTAAGTATTTTTAAAAATTTCGTTTGTTCCCTAAGGTCAGAAAGTGACCAATCCGGATACATGCAACAAGATCGGATTTCTGGGCAAAATCTACACATTTTCAGAAAAGGTTATCAAAACGACATTTGTACCTAACAAAATTTGTGAACTTTTGGCGTTGGTTTCAGGTCATTTGGATGGGCATATCTCGAGTTATGATTAAAACAAGGAGGGTGAAATTTCTGTCCTTTTTGACAGCCCGGACACATGTTTTTGTAAAAATCATTTCGGGTATCAAACGAGCTCCAAAAATCATAAAACTACTTGGAAATCAAAGCTAACTTCTTAAACTTAATTTTTGCCTTTTGAATCGTCCATTTTGGTCAAGTTTTGAGGGAGAAACAGCCTCTCAAAGTCGGGCTATTTTTCTGCCCGAAAATGCATGTTTTGTTCTTCAACATTTTAAGCCTTGAAAAACATTTTTATGTTATATTTTGGACATTTCTTTGTTATATGAACCTTTTAACATGTTTATAGAAGTATTTTGGAAGAGTTTTGAAGTGCTTACAAAGAGGAGGATGAAAGCACAAAGAGATGGACGTTGAGGGCTCGTTTTCTTGTGTTTTCGGCTTGATTTCTTCTTGAAAGTGTGGTGAATGATGAGGGTGGTGATGGTGGCCGGATTTTTGGTGGTTGTAGGATGGTGGTGGTGGTGTTCTTGGGCAGATTATAGAGAGAGTGTAGAGAGGTTGGAGGAGTGTGTGTGTAAAATGTGAATGGAAATGAGGAAAAGAAAGAAAAGGAAGAATAAATAGGTTGGGCTTGGGCTAAGGGCATGGGCTGGCTTTTGGGGCCGATTTGGGCCTCTTGGGCCGACCTCGGGCTCAGTTGGGACAGCCCAATTGGGTCCTTGGGCTTGCACAATTGCTTTCTCAAGCCCGTGTTACGTTATTCGATTGGTAAACGTTATTCGTGCGCGTAAACATTAAATCTTTTGTGTTTTATTTTTGATAAAAAAAATCACTATTTTAATTTGACCAATATATTTAAAAATACATTATTGACATCCTTAAAATATTTGTCGGTTTCGTTCGGGTGTCGGGCGCGATTCGCGCGTTTTTGTTGCACTTGTTACGTTTTAAGCAAAACGTTTGGGTTTTTCGTATATTATTATTTAACAACAATAATATAGGGTAAATAATTACTATTTAATTTATAAAATAGATTTACATTATTTATGAAAGTGTATCACCAACGCCGTATAGATTGTCGGACCTCGTCCGGTTGTTTCGCGTAATTACAGATAAACATATAATCACGTAAGTGTATATTCAAATATACAGGTAATTACACATATTTAGCCTAATACCAACTAAATACAAGTAATTAGGGTTTCCAGCTAGGTTTAACAATTAACCTAAAGTGTCGGGTGTCACATTAATATATACGGAAAGATTATAAATCGTTGTGTTTGTATTTACGTTTCAATTGCTTGATTAATGGTTTCCGCCTTTCAATTGAGTCAAACGACAAGTCTAGATCCGTGATTAAGGGAACCAACAAGTGGTATCAGAGCTTTCGGGCGTTTGTTTGAAGATTTGATCGTAAATTGAAACGTTTTCGGTTTGATTCGTGGTATTTTGGTGATTGATCGTGATTTTCAGGTTTATTAGCTTGAATATTTGGCTTCTGGAAGTATTTTTCTGGGTGTGTTCGTCGATTATCGGTCGAAATTTGTTAGGGTTTCGAAAATTTTCGATTTTTAGGGTTTTTGGAGCTGCTGGCCGCGACATTGCGACACTAGCTGCGACACTAACTTTTGTGTCGCTACTAGGGTTCCTGTTTTGTATTTGTGCGACACAAGCTTTTGCGACACAACATTTTGCGACACAGCCTGCGACACTAGTGTGCGACACAGCCTGAGACACTTGTGTGCGACACAAGCCTTTGCGACACAAGCCTTTGCGACACTAGTCTTTGCGACACTAACTTTGTGTCGCTTATTTAAAAAAAAAAAAGTCTTTTGGCGGGAAATTTTTCGCATTATTAAATTTTGTTTTTACGCTTAAAAGGTCTTAATTTTGGTTGTGAAAAAGATTCGTTTTGCTCGGGTAGTTTTCGATATTTTCGAATCAAATTTTGGAGGAAAAAGTCAAAAGGGTTAAATTTGAAAACTAGTCATTTGGTAACCTTTTGTTTTAAAAAATGTCTCTTCAAAGCTTTAGTCAATTATTAAAACATAACAATGAGATAGGTAGCACTAATAAACCTCCGCTATTCACTCCCAATACTAATTATGTTGATTGGCGAATACGTTTTGAGAGCTTCATCTCCTATAATGATCCTGATATGATGATTACCTTGCTTGAACGATATGTTCATCCTCTTGCTGATGGAGATTTCCCAGGCGTTGCTCCACGAAAATCTGTTAGGTCTATGACTCCAGAAGAGAAGAAGTTATGGGATTTAGAACGAAAAACTCACTCCGCTTTAACAATGAGTTTAGCTACTGACGTAATGAGATTGTTTAAACATAATGACACTGCTTATGATCTTTGGCAAGCCATTGAAAAGCGTTGTGGGGGAAACGAAAAGTATAAAAAGAGTAAACTGGACCTCGTGAAAAAACAGTTTGAGATGTTTGATATATTGCCTAATGAATCTATCACTCAATTGTTTAATAGATACTCAAGATTGGTTAATGAGTTATCTGAGGGTGGAGTTATCCTAGCCATAGAGGATGTGAACAAGAAACTCTTAGGTGCTTTACCTAAGAAATGGGATCAACGTGTCATGATGATGGAAGAACAAGAGGAGGTTATGGCACTGTCATTAGAAGATCTCATTGGGAGACTGCAAGCTTATGCACTTGATATGCAACGAAAAGAAACTAAATCAAGTGCCTATGTTCAAGAGCCTAGCTTGTATGGGGCTCAATCTCCTACTGATGAGAGCACTGGTGGGGTGGCTTTCATGTCCGGTGGTACCTCAACATCTAGTTCTCAAACAGGTGCTTCATCACAGGGAAGAGCATATTATTCTTCCAATACACCACCGACACCGGCTACTGAAGAAAATGCTGCTGTCTTCCAAGCTTTTCTCAGCGCTTATGACAGTTTCTTATCAAAGAAGACCAGTACCATTGATCTCACTTATAGGGATTTTGAACAGATCGACCCTGATGATCTGGAAAAAATGGATATCAGGTCGAATATGGCTATGTTAACTAGAAGAGCCAAAAGGTACTTGCAGAGAAAGCACCTGGAAGATGAAACTGATGAAGGTTTGGGTTTCGACAAAAGTAAAGTGCGATGCTACAACTGTCAGAATCTTGGGCATTTTGCTAAAGAATGTGAGAAGACCAAACAGCCCCCATCTGGCTTCATAAAGCCTTCTCCTTCTAAGCAACCTGTTACTACCGCTTCAAATGCCTTTCTCATGTTAAACGAAGATGCTTATGATTGGAGTGCTCATGATGATCTGAGCGAAAATAAAGCTCTCATGGCTCACGTCTTGAATAAACCCGAGGTACCTATTGAAGAGCCATTATCTTGTGTGTCATGTATCAAATTAACTAACAAAGTTAACAGATACAGTGAGGATAATGAACGCCTTACGTCTGAGTTAGAACAACTTAATAAGGCAAATAAAATTTTAAAGGAAAATGAAATGGCTTTTGATAAAAAACTAAATGCTGCTTTCGAAGAAAGAAAAGCACTTAGGGCCAAAAATTTTAGTCAGCAAGACGCAATAGATAGTTATATGAATATGAAACTGATAATGAAAAAGGAACTTGCTGACTCACAGGCCGAAGTAATTGAATTAAAAAGAAAGCTGTCAAATTTTTCAACATCCTCACTGGTCTTTGATGAGATCCTACAATCGCAAAGGACAGATACGAAGAGTAAGGCTGGTCTTGGTTACCGCAATGTACCACCTCCTTCTGACTATCTGCCAATGCCTTCCAAGGATGCAGCCAAAGACTTTGTACCTACCTTTACAAAGGTAGATACAAAATCTGTTGCTGAGCCAGTGTTTGATATAACACCTGCTGTTAAGATGCCTGAGTTTGTTAAGGCTAACGTAGTGCCTCCAGTTAATATTGAGGAGCCTGTTGAGGTAGAGGATTTAACTGAAGAGGCTCAGATTAAAATTGAAAAGGTTGATGTTAAACCCGAAAATCATATAATTACTAATGAATCTGAAAAGGCTTTTAATAGTAAGGGTAAAAACAAGGTTGTAAATGAATCCGAATCTGTTAAAATCTCAAAGAAGGATTCAAAAGGAAAATCTTCACATAATTCACAATCATCTGTGAATAATCTGAAGAACGGGAAAATAATTAATAAATCTGTTAAAAAAAAACCTTCAACATCTACCTGTTCAACTTTAGAGGCCTCTACATCAACATGTACGCATAAGTGTTCATGTTCTGTAAATGCCTCAACTTCTAAGCCTCCCTCAGTAAATCCTCCATTGAAACAATTTGAGGAGAGTCAGTGGAAAAGGCCGTATGTGGAAAGGCGGTAGTGTTATCGGTGTGGTCAACAGGGCCACATCATTAGGGATTGTCGGTTACTATCCCTAAATAGGTTTGGTAGAAGGATGCCAAGAACTTCATTTTTTAGAAATTCTTTTCAAAAATCCTTTTCAAGGCGTGGTTCGTTTTCGCCTGTATCTAGTTGTGCATCCAACTCTCCAACACCTATGGTTAGAGTAAACAAAGGTGTGCCCAGTAGACCTCAAGTCCAAAAGCACAACATTGTTGAAAACAAAACATCTGAACCTAACCAGGTTTGGAAACCTAAATCCACAAACGACACATCAATGAAATCATCTGAATTTTTAAAATATCATAAACTCATTGATGTGATGGTTATGGATGATAGTGGACAACCCAAGTCTATCAAGGCTTGGGTGTCTCATAAGTACTAATGTTTGTTTTTGGTGATGCAGTCAGGTTTTTGATCGCTAATACTTTTAGTGACTGCAAGGATACGAAGAAGGTTGATTTCAAAGTGCTTATGTGTGGTGCTTATGTTTGAGTGAATGGATGAAATTCTGAAGTGATACGAGGTGGTTAAAAAGTGATAAAAGTATTTGAGTTTGACTTGATATGTGAGTTGAAATTTTTGTTTCTTTCATGATTATTTATTTGTTTGTTTTTGAGTAAAGAATTTGCTGTTCGGGGGGAGTAATTTTAAAATTCCGATTTAAAAAGTTTGAAAAATATGAACAGGCAAATTCTTGAAAAACGCAACTGCCACTCTTTATACTTGTTAGTATTAAAGAAACGCAATAGTTGCAACATTGTTAAAAATAGACGTTGAATTGTGTCTGTAAACAATTTGGGAAATGATAGTACATCAGGAGACATGCATAAAATGGAATTTTAAGGTTTATGTTTGATGTGTCAGTAGATTTATCTAGCATACTTGAAATATCTTTTATAAATATTAGATTCATCAAATGATGTATTGATAGGCATTTGTTCTAAAGTTACTAAGAAGCTTAACTTTCAAATATTCATATTATTTTATATAAAGACATATTAATATGTATGACACTAAGTTAAAATAAGGGCCGAATTTTCCGAAATATTTTGACGCTTCGTCTTAATATTTGGATGATGAACATGTTATGATCTAAAAATATAAGGTCTTTGTATGGTGTTATCTGGAGGAATATATTAGGTGTCTCCTCTGTTGTATGAAAATACAGACCTGGTTTCATCTAATATATTCTTCAAAAGAACTTAGGTGCGTAGTCTATGTTAACCTATAGACAACTATTACGTACCCGTGGCATTCCTCAAATTCTCAAAATAAAATGTACAAAAGTGCAGAAAAGTTATAAACAGTTTGCCTCGTACTGGTTTGTGTTAAACTATGGTACTCTGTTATACGAAAGTACAGACCTGTACCCTCTAGTTTAATTGTTCAGACTGGTGTTTGTTCAACCCGAACTATTGCTTATGTGACTCTGTTGTACGAAAGTACAGACCTGTCACCGCTATCTTAGTTCTAAAGATACGTTCATACCCTCACCTTCTATATAGAAAATACTAACATGTTTTTGATTTCAAATGTATATTTTAATGTGATTTATATACTATAATATGCATGCTAATAATAACACAAGTGATTCATCTTATTATGAGTTGACATCATACACTTAAGTACAAATGTTTAGATGGATAAAATATCAATAATCGTCTTGAACTAATCTTTATAACAGATGATTTAAATATGCTAAGTAAATTTAAAGTGGACAAATATACTGATAATCGAAATAACACTTACTATTTCCTAATAATTGCATGTTATCCTGATATGATTCCTAACCAGACCAAAACAATTCCGTCCCCAAAAAGATTGTTTATTTATTGCTTTCAGTATTTTAATTCTGTCTTATAAAGAAAATTACAAAAATATTTTATTTCTGAGTTATTTTATTCAAGTTACATATCATGCTCATATTCAAAAGATAAGAAGTGATGAGAGTTCTCCAAAGACTTTGAAGATAAATACTATTGGAGAAGCTATTGATGAAAGAGATGATGGTCACTGAAGTTGAAGATCTAATTGGATATCAGTCATATGAGACTAAACATCAAGACTTTTGAAGACCAAGCTATCTCAATGGGGGAGTTTGTCGGTGAAGACTAATTGAAGATTATTTGACCAAGCTGCTGACATGGGGGAGTTTGTTGGTGCATAATGTGTGTCAGTCATTTGGTCAAACAATTGTAATTGTCAAAGTCAATTAGTCTGCATTTGTATCGTGTTTAGTGTGTATATGCGAGTATGTAAATGAATAGCGAGATAGAATATATACACAAATATACTATTCAGGCGACACAGAGCCTGTGTCGCTATAGCGACACAAAGGTTGTGTCGCAATGGGCTGGGCCTGCGACATAGGGCTTGTGTCGCAGGGTCCAGTAGAGTGTCTATATATATCGAGTTAGAATTTCGTTTTTGGGTTGATCAAACCCTAGAGAGAGAGAGATACGGCAGAGAGAGTGGGAAGAGAGAGTTAGTGAGTTTGTAATCGTTATTCTTCAATTGTTAATATATACGGAAAGATTATAAATCGTTGTGTTTGTATTTACGTTTCAATTGCTTGATTGATTGTTTCCGCCTTTCAATTGAGTCAAACGACAAGTCTAGATCCGTGATTAAGGGAACCAACATGTGTTGACCGCTTCTGCCCAGAACGTGACAGGCTGTGTTGCGTTCAGCAACTCCAATTTGTTGTGGAGTTCTCGCAGCACTGAACTGGTGATCAATGCCTTTCTTTAAACAGAACAGACCAAGTGTTGAATTCTTAAATTCCATACCATTATCACTCCTCAGTTTCTTGATCTTCAGATTGCACAAATTTTCCAGCTTGTCGAACAAGTAGATAAGAATTTCAGCAGTTTCATCCTTGGAGGCCAAAAAATAAACCCAAGAGAACCTCGTGTAGTCATCAGTAACCACCAAACAATACCATGCTCCACCAAGACTCTTCTTGCTCACTGGTCCAAATAAGTCCATGTGCATTAATTCCAACGGCTTTTCAACAGAGTTTACCAGTTTTGACTTATGGGTCTTTTTGTGTTGATTCCCTTTTTGGCAGGGAACACAATGGTCATTGAGCCCGAATGATTTCTTCGGTACACTACGCACAAGATCATGCGTAACCAAATAATTCATCTTTCGAAAATGCAAATGACCCATTCGTCTGTGCCACAGTAAAGATTCCTTTTCAGTGGCCTTAGACAGAAAACACGTTTGCTGCTTTGTTTCAACAGTACTCATATCCAGAATGTATGTGTCTCTGTCTCGAGGTGCCCTCAGTAGCACCCATTCATCGGGAATAACAAATCCCGGCATCAGAATGCAACACTCATTTTTCGTAAAGACTGTAGTGTACGACTTATCACAAACTTGCGATACACTAAGTAGGTTGTGTTGCAGCTGTTCCACAAAATTTACTTTTTCAAAGCACACTCGAGCGTTTGAGAGTGTGCCTTGACCAGAAATTATTCCTCCTTTGTCACCAGCAAAAGCAACATATTCCCATTATAAGCATGAACATCGGAAAGAAGGGATATATTACCGGTCATGTGCCGCGAGCAACCACTATTGATATATCATTTACTATTAATTATGGCTTCTGGTTGCTGCAACACCAAAAACAAAGAGGTTAATTAGAAACGGAGACCCAAGCCTTTACAGACTTGGGCACTCCAGAAGCATCATCCACAATGATCACATCAATCAAAATTTTGTTTTTAAACATATCAGAAGTGTTGGTTGATGTGACACTCTTGGATGCAGAATCACTAGATGATTCTTTCACTTTTCAAACCTTTTGAGGTTTGGAAGGTTGCTTATCAACAACATTGAGCTTAGCAATTGATGATTTGGTTGGCTCAACCTTGCTGAGCTTCTTAGCGGGTGAAGGAGAACGTGAACTTCTAAAAGAAGAAGTTTACTCGAAGAGTTTCTAAATTTAGAAATTCTAGGAACACCTTTCCCAAACCGCTTTTGAGCAAGCAATGGGCAATCATTTATTAGATGACCTTGTTTCTTGCAATAGAAACAAGATCTTTGCTCAACAGGTTATTGAAATTTTGGAGCAAACCTATGAGGATGGTTGAACGAAGCATTAAAAGAACATGCACACTTATGTGAGCATAGTGGATTTGGAAGAATTTTGATGCTTTTTAATATTTTCTTTTATTTTCAAAATCTTCTTTTCAGGCTCAGCTTTAGCTTTGCCTTTTCCACTTAAAGCCCTGATTGGAGTTTCGTTAGTTATAATCACATTGTTTCGCTTTATGTTTTTCTTTTCAACCTTAGAGTACTCCTCTTCGGTTATATCCTCAATTTCAACAATCTCCTCTACAATAACAGGAGAATTACACGTAGCCTTACTTAAAACAGACTTACTAGCATCAAAAGGCTTAACAAACTCAGCTTTGACACAATCAGTAACAGGTTTAACAGATTCAACCTCTTGAGCCTTAACAATCTCAGGCTCACTAGTTTTTGCCTTAACTGGTTCAGGCTCACTAGTGCTAGGTTGTTCAGCAGTTACTTTAACTTTTTCAGCATGAAGTTGCATAGGCTTACTTATTTTGACAGGAACAGATTTAACAGGATTTATATCTACCTTTGAAAAGGTAGGCATAAATTCTACGATCTCATCCTTAGTAGGCATTGGAAGATAATCTTTAGGAGGCGGGACTTGATGGTAACCAAGTCCAGCCTTGCTTTTAGTATTAGTTCTTTGTGCCTGAAGGATATCATCAAAGACTAACGAGGAAGTTGAAAAGTTAGACAATTTTCTTTTTAAATCTAAAACCTCAGTTTGAGAATCAGAAAGTTCTTTCTTTACCTTAGTAAGCATGGTGACATAACTATCTATTTCATCTTGCTGACTAAAGATTTTAGCTTTTAATTCTTTCTTTTCTTCAAAAATTGCTTTTAACTTTTTATCACAAACCTTATCATTATCTTTTAACAAATTATTTGAAGCAGTTAACTGTTCTATATATGCGATAAGGCGTTCATTTTCTTCTTTTAGCCTGTTCACTTGTCCTGTCAAATGAATACAAGATATACAAGAGAAGGGTTCAATATCAACCTCATGTATGTTGGCCATGAAAGCTTTGTTTTGTTGGTCATCATCTGCTTGTCCCAACCAGTCAAATGCTTCATCTAACAACATTAAGGCAGCAGATACCATTGCCTTTTCTTCAACTTTAGCCTTCTGTATAGATTTAATTGGAGTAGGCCTTGTGAATCCAGAGGAGGGCTGTCTTGTTTCACATTCACGAGCAAAGTGTCCATAGTTTTGACACTTGTAGCACTTGACCTTGCTCTTGTTGAATCCCAAACCCTTATCATTTGGGTCCTCCAACGACTTCTTTTCCCATCTTCTTAAAATAGGTCTTGGCTCTTCGAGTGAGCATAGCCAAGTTACATCTTAAGTCCATTCGCTCCAATTCATCATCATCGATTTGAAGGAAATCTTCTTCAGTCAAATCCATAGAACCAGCTTTCTTACAGAGAAAGTCATCATATGCGGATAGCAACGCCGAGAAAAGTGCAGCATGGTCTTGTGAAGCTGCCAGGATAGGTACTTGATGACTTGATGGTTGAAAGTAAGAACCACCAGAAGAAATACTTGGTTGATAACTTAAAGATCCACCAGATCCACCAGTCAAGAATGTAGAGCCAGATGTTCCAGTTGATGGAACATCCACTCCATAGATCTTAGGATTCTGGACATTTGCAGTAGCCTTTGTTTCCTTCCTTTGCATGTCCAGAAGATCAGCTTCTAGCTGACCAATAAAATCATCAAGAGACATATTTAAAATGTCTAGATCTTTCTCCATCATTAAAACTCAAGTACCTCACTTGTCAGGTAGGGATTCTAGAAGTTTTTTATTTATTTCAGTTTTATCCAGAGTTATTCCCCCTTCTATCAACTCACTAACCAACTGTGAGTATCTAGAAAACAAGTCAAAGAGAGACTCATTTGGAACAATATCGAGCACATCATACTGCTTCTTGACTAAACACAATTTATTCTTTTTATATTGCTCACTACCACCGCATCTTTTCTCAAATGCCTTCCATAGATCATAAGCAATTTCAAGATGTCGAAATTGCTTGAGGATTGACGGTGGTAATGCCATTGTTATTGCACAATGAGCCTTTTTATCATTTTCAAAGGCTTTGCGTTCCTCAGGAGTCATTGATTTAACGGGCTTTAATGGTGCAGCATCAGTATAAACTCCAGTACTGACAGGACGTTCGTATCTTTCGGTTAAAGCAACCCACATTTCGGGATCATTGAAAGAAACAAACGCTTCAAAGCGTTGATGCCGGTAGGCATAGTCCATACCGAGAGTATACATAGGTGGTTTATTGGTACTACCTACTTCAGAGTTTTGCTTGAGAAGATCTCCAACACGTTGTAATGAAGAAGACGTCATTTAGAGAACCTGCAAAACAAACACAAAAACACAAGAAACTGTTATGCGACACAAGGGTTGTGTCGCTAAATCAATTGGCGACACTAAAGATGTGTCGCAAAGAATTTAATAACAGTTAAACAGGTGACACAAGAGTCGTGTCGCAGAAACAATAGCACAGGAAGCTGATGTCGCTAAAGTCTTATGTCGCAAAATCCAAACTTGTGTCGCAAAATTTGTGTCGCTGAAACCCTACACGCGACACAAAGGTAATGTCGCAGAAACCCTACACGCGACACAAAGGTTGTGTCGCAGCTTGTGTCGCAATGTCGAGGAGAGCAGCGGCTGAAAACCCTAAAATTCGCAAACTTCCAAAACTCTCACGAAAAACCACGAATAATCGACGAATCTAAACGCCAAAATCTTCCAGAAAATGCAGAATATGATTCTTTAACACAGATTGTAAAGATCTAATTCCAAGAACTAGTCGATTTTAATCGAAAACACGTACTAAAACGATCCGATAACACCAAATCCGTAGATATAAGCTCTTTTACCACTTGTAGGTTCCCTGATCTTGGACCTAACCGAATCAACACAAACAATCGAGAGGCGGAATTCAAACGATTGTATATAGTACGTAAAATACAAACGAATCAAACACAAATCACTTGTATATAAATATGATAATCAATTAGCTTGAATACAATGAAATGCCTTATAATCACTCCCTGAAACACTGGATTCGTCAACCCTAGAACTGAACTCGAGAGCCTCTATTTATAGCCAAATAAAACTGATCCTGCAACACAAGGGTTGTGTCGCCTGACCGACTTGTGCGACACAAGCTATGTGTCGCCTAATCACAAAATGTAATTTCTAAGTCTAAAACAAAACTTGTAATTACATAACCAAAAACTATTACAGACCGAGACCATCTGACAGAAACCAAATATGCACCAACAGTTTGGAGAAAGAATTTTTGGTGGTTATAAGAAAAGATAACTATCCTAAAGGTATCACTAAAGAGAAAATTCGTTGGGACGCCTTTGGATCTTACGATTAACTTCCCCGGCAGCGGCGCCAAAAACTTGACGTGCGGCCGCCCGACGGTCGTTTTATCGATTCCTGTCGTGAGGGAACCGCGATCGTCGGATGGCTATGTCGGGTGTTAGTTTTAAATTTATAAATGTTGGGGACCTAAGTTTTACTAAAGCAATAGCAGTAGTATGACCTAGGGTCATTTTCAAAGGCTAATCGTATTGTGAAACAAAGACGTCGGGAAGAACAGTTCAATTTAGTGATGGGTTTTAAAATGGTTTGATTGGGGGTTTTTCTTAGGTCCGAAATTTAACTAAATTAAATAAGCAGTAAATAAAGATGATAGGTTTAAATAAGATATGGATGGGAGTGCTTGTTATGATTTCGTTAGCTTATACGTGGGATGATGCCTTTTAAGGAAAATAGTATGAAAACTTATCTAAGTATTTGTATCTTTCCTAACTTAAATAATCGTAGTATAAATACTAGCACCCTACTACTCGAATATCTAAACAGTATGTCACTGAGTACTACGTTATCATGAATTCTGATCAGATCAGGCTGTTTTGAAACCCCCCTCACCGTCTCTTAAGAGACCAAATGACCCTCTTTGGATATATGTATTCGGGGTGTAGGAATGAGGCAACAGACCGCAATTATTCTCTAATCTTTTTTAACACTACAGGGGCGTCTAAGCTAGACAAGACATTTAAGAGCAAAATAGGATTTTGGTGGCTATTAACTTTACATAATGGCAGTAGTTTATTCTAGAGCTGGGAAATAACCAGGATGCGGCACAGTCTTCAACCTTCGACTTTTCCATGGCTTCCACGTATTTGTACTACACCAAGAGGTGGTTTCAACGTTATACCAAGTATTCAGCCGCTTTACGGTCTTTCCAGTGTCACATACTTTTCGGTTACTCTAGAATAAATATTCCAATGTTTGTACTACAGTTCAACCATCTATGATAATTAAACAACCCGTTCACTTTATATTTCTAAAACCCAAGTAAATCCCTGATTGATTCACGGTGTACTATCAAGGTTACTCTAGAAAGGTTTAAACAGTATTATCACAGTTACAAAATCAGACCATGCTTTTAAGAAAACATAGATAAGTAATTACCGTTTGATCAAGGTTCGCGACTCCTTGTCATAAAGGTTTTAACCACGTTTACTGGAGGAAAGACGATAGTTTAATTTATAATCATAAATGTAAAGTTTAACAGCACACCGAGTTTTCAACAGTTTATTAGCATCACCCCAAATATTAACAAGATAACTACATCACAACAAGCACATAAGCGAACTACTCACTAAGCATGGCAATAAATCCTAAATCTAGCATTATAACAATAGCATGCATCATTATAAAAGATAAGTAAAGATATAACCGTGATTAATGCGTAGATTGAATAGATGCTGAAGATTACACGAACGGAACTCCGAAATATCTTTTACAATATTACAAATTCTCCCCCAAGTATTCCAACAATATTACAACGCTACCCCTCCCGTTAGTCTCGGTTAAATATTAACCAAGAACTAACTAAATCTAACCTAAATCTCTCACTACTTAACTCTAGAGAGAGAAAGTAGATAGAGAGTGTGTGTGTGAGAGAGAAAGGTGTAAGGAGTAAAATGACAGGTGAGGGATGATTGAAATGGTAAATAGAGAATCCATATTTATAGGCAAAACCCTCAAGCTCCCCATACAAGTTCTTATGCACAAGATACAAGCCCGGAATAGCACAGAAAGCTCAAAATACTTAAAAACGGCATCACCGGAGGGCAAGATATGCCGTATATGGCACCCTAAGGGCCATATACGGTACCCTAAGAGCCGTATACGGTATCCTTGGGGCCGTATACGGCTTCTAGTGAGGCCGTTTGGCTTTCGCCCGTCGTTCGGTACTTCGTTCGTTGCTTGTTTCGCGCATATCTTCTTCGTTTCTTGTCCGTTTGACTTGATTCTTTCGTCTATGTTCTCGAAATATCGTTACGCTTCTAATGACACTGAAATCATAGATTTTGGATATGTGTAGCTCATACATGCTCGAAATGCATTCGGGTGATCTCTAGGTGCTGTGTCTTCTCCGTTCTCTATCCGTTTTCCTTGATTCTTGATTCTTCAATCTTGTAATTACCTATGAATCTTAAAATAGTAGTTAGGGGATATATATCATAAGGTAAAAAAAAGTGGAGGAATCCGATGAAGTTTATTTGCTTTGTTTTGCATGCTATTTAGACGGTTTTGGTGGTTTTTGCTGCAACGTCTGTTTTAGAACTACATTAGTGATTTGTAGTAAATAAACATTGATTTAAGATGTTTTCACTAATTAATAGCTCAATTAGCGACGAATAATGTACGAAAAAACATGACTTTTTACGTTACATCACATAGCTAACCTTAAATAAAGGTAATTAATTATCTGTGTTTAAACTAAACATGGTCTGATTTCGAAGCTGTGGAAATACTGTTTTCAATTTATTGTAGAGTACACTTTGAATAAATTAGGGATTTATTGGGATTTTAAAGTAAGGGCTGGTTTATATCATAGATGGATAATTCTCGAACTCAAATTCAAACTTAGCTTATAAGCCTAGAGGAACCATTGGTTAAAGAAGCAACGTAACTAACGTCAATCGGCTGAGTACTTGGTATAGCGATGGAAACACCACTGTGTGTAGTATATCGTGGAAGCCACAAAAAGCCGTTGGTATAGTACTTTGTGGATTACTGGTTATCTATAACCTTTGAACTTTACAAACCCATCGATAGAAAGTAATCAACCACCAAACCATGTCTTATACCTAAATGCTTTATTCAATTAAGTATCCCTGTGGGTTAAGAACGGTCGGACATCGAGTTAGTTTGTTGCCTTATTCATACACCCAGGATATCAATCAAATAAGGAGTCATTGTGCCGTAACAGGACAATGTTGTGGGTTGGGCAACCTACTCCGATCAGAATCACGATAGCCTAGTCTCTCAGTGCCATACGGTTCGAGAAATCGATCAGTATGAAACTAGTGTTTATCCCACATATACTCGAAACAAATAAAATACAAATCTTTAGAGACGTTTTCATAACTTAAACCAAACATCATCCCAATGCTCGGCTAACGAACTCACAACAAACACCCCCTCTATCCTGACAGCTACCGCTTTTATTTAATCTGCTTATTATTGCTTACTAAGTGAATTAGAAAACAAACCAAACCATTCCTAATTATTTTTAAACTCCCTCACTAGTTAGAAATTGACATCCTCGACTATTCTGTTTCACAATACAGTTGGTTTTCAAGAACGACCCTAAGTCATACTTGCTGCTACATAACCCTTAGGCCACATAGCACTAGTAAAACTTAGGCCCCAACAAATACAAATTTAAAACAACCCACCGATGTCGTCGCTAGCGGACGGTCCAACGACAGAACGAATTCCTGATCGACCGCTGGTGGTGCATCAAGTTTTTAGCACCGCTGCCAGGGAATCAACTATAAGACTCAGAGGCGTCATGATAGACTTTCTTCTTAGTGAAACCTTAGGATGGTTTTCCTTTCTTAAACCCCTAAAAATTCTTTCAACCCTTCCTTTCCCTTATCCATCCGACAAGTAAAGCAATTACCCACCAACAAACCGACGATGGCTGCATGCGTTACTCTCCCCGATAATAATACACCCTCGATAGAAGGTCGAGGAGGATCCATACGCTACCCAGATGTTAACGAAACATCATTCGAATTACAATACGATGTAGTGCAGTTGATCATGAATCGCTGCCAATTCCATGGACTGCCGAACGATAACCCCAACTCTCACCTCAATAAATTTCTCGCCCTATCCGACTCTTGCAAGCAAGATGGGGTTGAGAAAGATATAACCCACTTATATCTTATCCCCAATTCTTTTGCTCTTCACCCACAAACTTGGTTTGAGGGATTAGACATCGGCTCTGTCACCTCATGGGCGGAAATGCAAACAAAGTTCTTAGCTAAGTACTTTCCCCCATTCAAACAAACTAAGCTAAAGAAAGATATCATGAACTTCCAACAGTCTCATGATGAGGTTATCTACAGTGCGTGGGAGAGAATTAAGAGTCTGCTCAAGAAATGTCCTTACCACCAAATTGAACGATCAACCCAGTTGTGCCCGTTTTACAACGGTCTTGCACATGATCACAAGACAACGCTCGACACCGCTGCTCGATGCAACTTTACGCACTACACGGATGATGAAGCCTGGAACCTCATAGAGGGCATGACAATGAATCATAATGACTGGAACACTAATGAGCAGTCTTCATCATTGGCACCGCTTGCCATTTCCAATCCCGTGCCAACTGAGGCGATCAAATCCCTTTCCGAACATATCGGAACCCTAACCGAGGAAATAGGAAAGTTGAAGAAACCACCTCAACAGGTCTACCAAATTAAATTCTGCCTGAACTGTACCAATCCACAAATTGAGTACGAGGACCCTGGCACAGCCTACTATGACCAGTTCCGAACTCATCCACGTCCCCCTGATTATACTCAAAGCTCCCCACTAAGAGCTAGAGCAAACCAATACCTATCAAATCAACCACCTTACCAAATCTACTCACAACAACCTCAACTTAGTTACAACCAACCATCCTTACTTACCGAACCTACATATAAGATAGGACAACCTTATGAACCTACTAGACCAACAACTAGACCAAACACCCTCATACAAATCATCCAAAAGATTACGGCTAGACAAGACCAGACTGACCTCTTCGTAAGAGAGCAACTAACCTTGCTGAATTGTCTTGTGACCCAAGTAGGTCGACTAGCAGAGCGTATCGAAACTAGACCACAGGGTAGTCTGCCTAGTAATACCTTCCATAACCCACATACCGAAGAAGCCAACTAAGTAACCAACCAAGACTCCAAGGTGGCCCCAAGCCAACCTTCAGTTCCTTCTCTAATGAAAGAACAATCTTTTATCACACAAACAGTTGAGAAAGAGTCTACTCCACCTCTTAAAAGAAAGGTACGCATACCTTTCTCCGGACGTTTGAAGCAACCACCTGACAAGCTCAAAACTTTCAAGCTTGACGTAAAATTCATAAACACCATGTCTAGAATTCCCTCAAGTACCAAGTATATTAGAAGACTTCTGTCGACCAAAGACAAGGTACCCAAAGTGCCTAATATCCCGCTGAACGCCGAGTGTTCAGCTGTCATTTAAAATAGTCTGCCAGATAAACTAGGAGATACCGGACGTTTTACCCTTCCTTGCTCCATCAACCAATTTGGTGATATCCGGTCTCTAGCTGATCTAGGAGCGAGTATCAACCTAATGCCACATTTGTCACACCCCAAAACGGTCAACGTTGGTCAGCGGAAGCAATTGTGTACGGAGGTGGGGACGTGGAGTAAGCATTGGACCATACATTCACAGAGCATATGATTATCGCAGAACAAAGTGATTAAGATGCCATAAATGTAGTTGTTACAAAAGCTACGACTTTACAAGTCGTAGTAGTAGTGTTGTTGAAATACATCAGTTTAAGTGAAAACAATATTCAAATCCAGGATTTCGTAAGTATGATCAAAAAGTTATAATTATACAAAGGAAATCCCATAAGTTCCAAAAGTGGCATTCTAATTCGTCTCGGGAGGTCGTTGTTCCAAGATACATGCAAGTCTTACGTGAGTACTAATTCCCGGAAAAACATAGTAGAAATCGTCAACCACAATGTTGAGTGAATTCACAGGTTTATTATCGTTGTTAAACCGAGTTGTTTGTAAACTGTTGACGTACAAGTCAGAAAGTGATTAAATTAATGATCAAATATAGTTTTCGTTTTCGTTGACATACAAGTCAAATAAGTTTCATATTCGTTGGAATTTATCCAAAAGTTTTGTTGGAAACGCATTTCCAAAATATGTTTCGTTTAGAATGCTTTAAAAGTATTCTAATAATATTGTTTGTTAGAAAACCCGCAGGTGATCTAAAGTAAGATTTCGTTTTCGTAATGTAACACATCAATTCGTATACGTTTGGAAATCTTTCCAGTGTATAAATCGTAGGAACACATTCCTATATAGTTGTTTGTAGGAAGACATGGACGGTGATCCCCGAAAGGTGAGCTAAACCTTACGAGTTAAAGTAACGCAACCCAACCCTATAACCAAACCACAACACAATTCGTTGTTTGCCTAATAGGACATGTAAATATACGCTCCGCTCTTAGTTGAAGGGACGTCACCCCGATAGTACTATCCGTATATTCAGTGGCTAGAGTCACCTAGCTAATGGTTATAGTCTGTAGCCATGAGGTCTTCCATGCACTACATTGTAAGTCATGGTTCGTACTAGGATTCGTTGTCATGTTCCCAAAATAGTATGAAAATCATTTCATGAACAAATAGTGTTGTGTAATCGTATGAAAACATTCATATGAAACTAAGTTTTCGCATACAGTATCAAAACAGTTGCTATGTTTTCCACCCCTAGTTTAAAAGCAGTAAAAGTAGGGGCTGTGAACTCACCTCGTGAGCTAAAGTATGAGAGCTAGCAAGTGGTTGCCCAATAAAGTCTCCTGACGCCAAAGTGTTATGTGAAGATCTAGAAGAGAAAGAAGATGAGGAGTGCTTGATCTTACTTTTTGGCTGGATTTCTTCTTAAAATGATGATGAATGATGATGGTGATGATGGTGGCTGGTGGTGGAGAGGTGGTGGTGGCTGTGAATCCGTGAGAGAGGAAGAGGGAGAAAGGGAGAGGTGAGGTTGTGTCACACCCCCTGATTTGTACAGCGGAAGCGGTTCGGGTCGGGGCGTGACTAATCAAGTAATCACAACACAAAGGTAAAAGCGAACGACTCTATATGAGACGTTTATAAAATAGTACGAAAGTAGTTACATTGAAATACTTTAAAAGTTTACATTAGCCTCGAGTTCGCGAAATAATATCCTGAAGATTCTAGTACATAACGAAATATTTCAAAAATAATATATGAACATCTTCATATACGTATAATGCATGCGACTCGATGTAGCTAGCAATCCTGTGGGCAATCCTACTGTTGCTGAGTACCTGAGAATACAAAGCTAAAAGGGTCAACCAAACGGTTGGTGAATCTCACAGGTTTTACAGTAAAAACATAGTTATGAAACACAAGATTTATCCGTGATTTGCAATCAAGCAAATAAAGTAAAAAATATTAATGTTTCCGAAATTGCCATGAGCCCACGGTTCGAAGCCTAACCCGTTTTGTGCCTCCCGGAGGTGTCTAATCCGAAACACCTTTATGACAAATACTAGAGTGCCCGTTTTTTTAACTTGGTTATAGCTAGTAACCCGGACGGGGGTGTCATTCCCATAATAGATCTATTCTCTAGCACTCGCGCCTTCGCAGTTAACGAACCATGTGTGTTGAGGACTTTTAATGGATTAAAAACAACTCATACAATCTTGTAAAAATAATCGAGTACTTGTGTTCATTAAAAACAGTTAAGCATTTGTATCTCACCCCAAAGTATATAAAACAGTAAAAGTAAAAGTGGGGCTGTAAGACTCACCTGAGATTAGTAAGCAAGTATAGCAATTAGCAAGTAGATAACAAATAGCGGGTGTCTGTGTCCCGTAAGGAAACCTTCTAGCGCCCTAAACGCATTAAGTGGTGTAAGTGGATGTCTCAAAAGACCATCTATAGTGATTGTATAAGTGGAGGTTAATGTCCACTTAAGCCAATCATGTAGGTGGAGGGTTAATGTCCACCTAAGTTAGTCCACACAATTAAAAATGTCCAATTGTTCAGTTATCGTTTGTGTTTAGAAAAACATGTACAGGCCGTTGGTGATATTTTGTGAAAACACAGATTTGATTAGTTAGGTTATGCATATTTCTACTCTCCAGTTATGTTAAGTAATCAATGTGGCAAAGGGCGAAGCCCATTAATGACGGGGGTCCGGGGGCAGCGCCCCTGGTAGCGGGGTCCAAGGGGTGGCAACCCCTGGCGGGGTCCAAGGGGCAGAGCCCCTGGCTGGGGTCGAGCTGGGTTGTCAGCGCGGAAAATTTTTATTTATGCTTATATTGCTTTAAGGAAAACGTGTCGATTTTTGTGTTTTTAGCGACACTGGGCTAGTGTCGCTACATGCGACACTAAGGTGTTATGCGACACTAAGGTATTATGCGACACAAAGGCTTGTGTCGCTAATGTGACGATTCGGGTGTGTAGCGACACAAAAGCTGATGTCGCTAATGTGACGATTCGGGTGTATAACGACACAAAAGCTGATGTCGCTAATGTGACGATTCGAAATATAGCGACACAAAGGCTTGTGTCGCAGACTACTAGGCTTCTGCGACACAGAGGCCTGAAACAGGTCGGTAATGTACAATTTATTTCGTGTTTCAAATGTTCAAATGAAAATTCAAGAAAAATCCCTGTTGTTCCCTAGTATGTTAGCTCTCTAAATTAATTTTTCCAGGATTTTTAGGTACTTCTAAGTATTTTTAAAAATTTCGTTTGTTCCCTAAGGTCAGAAAGTGACCAATCCGGATACATGCAACAAGATAGGATTTCTGGGCAAAATCTACACATTTTCAGAAAAGGTTATCAAAACGACATTTTTACCTAACAAAATTTGTGAACTTTTGGCGTTGGTTTCAGGTCATTTGTATGGGTATATCTCGAGTTATGATTAAAACAAGGAGGGTGAAATTTCTGTCCTTTTTGACAGCCCGGATACATGTTTTTGTAAAAATCATTTCGGGTATCAAACGAGCTTCAAAAATCATGAAACCACTTGGAAATGAAAGCTAACTTCTTAAACTTAACTTTTGCCTTTTGAATCATCCATTTTGGTCAAGTTTTGAAGGAGAAACAGCCCCTCAAAGTCGAGCTACTTTTCTGCCCGAAAATGCATGTTTTGTTCTTCAACATTTTAAGCCTTGAAAAACATTTTTATGTTATATTTTGGACATTTCTTTGTTATATGAACCTTTTAACATGTTTATAAGAGTATTACAAGTAAATTTTTGAAGAGTTGAAGTTCTTACCACGTTTGTGAAATCGAAAGAGGAGAAAGGAAGCTAGTTTTTCTCGTTTCGTGCTATTTTCCGAACGGTAGCTTAGGGTGGTTGGATGGCGGCCTTGTGGTGGTTGGATGGAGGTGTTAGGGGGCTGTGGTGGTGGTGATGAGGTCTGATTGCAGAGAAATAAGGTGTGTGTGTGTGTTTGTTAAGTGAAAAATGAAAGAATGAAGGATTTTTAGGCTTATATATACATGGGCTAACTCATGGGCCTTGGGCTGCCCTCTTGGGCCGATTTGGGCCGTGAGTCTGGGCCTGGCCCTTTCCAAGGGTTGGGCTCGTGACTCGCTTCTTGATTTCGTGTTACGTTTTTCGCTCGTTTAAACGTTTTTCGCGCGTGTAAAAATTAAATCGTTAACGTTTAACTTTTGTGTTTTATTTTTGATACAAATCACTAATTTATTTTGACCAATATATTTAGAATACTTCATCGAACTTTCTTAAAATATTCGTCGGTTTCGTTCGGGTGTCGGGCGCGATTCGCGCGTTTTCGTTGCGTTTGTTACGTTTTAAGCAAAACGTCTAGGTTTTTCGTATATTATTATTTAATATCAATAATATAGGGTAAATAATTACTATTTAATTTATAGATTAGGTTTACATTATTTATGAAAAGTTATCACCAACGCCGTATAGATTGTCAGACTCAGTCCGTTCGTTTCGCGTAATTGCAAATAATTACGTATGTGTATATACATATATACAAGTAGTTACAAGTAGTTACAAGTACTTAGCCTAATATATATCTAAATACATGTAATTACACTATTGTTAGGCTCAAATAATTGTCCTAATTTGTCGAGTGTCACAGGTTGAGTGTGTATTTAGTTTGTGTGTGAAATGAGCAAGAATTGAGAGATATGGTGAGTATGGTGAAAGGAGAGGGGAGGGGGCATGACCATGGGGCATGGCTGCAGATTTTTGTATGCCCCACCCCTATGTGGGTGTGTTAACTTATTTCTCCAATTTGCGTTACGCGCGGTGCTCGTTACCCGTTCGTTTCGTCGTTCGTTTAAACGTTAAACGTTTATTAGTTATTTTTTTCGTTAACGATTTAATCGCGTAATTTTTTATTGAAGTTTTATTTAAAATACTTCATTTTAAGTTATTGAAATATAAATCGAGTCTCGTTTGGTTGTCGGGTTTGATTCGTGTGTTTTTGTCAAGTACATTACGTTTATTACAAAACGTATAATCGTTTTCGTTTAATCGTTATGCTTTATCGTTATAGCATAATACTTTCAAGTAAATGACTACTATTAAAATAGTTTTATATTATTTATAAAATTCGTATCACCAACGGTCGTGTAGTTGTCGGGCTACACCCGATTGTTTTCGCGTAATTATACATAATTACAAAATTCTAATACTTCGCGTATTAATTAGTGGGCTTTGCTACACTTATCTCATAAAAATAGTTTAATTTTCATTACGTAGGGAATTAGCCTAAGACATGCATGAATAAAATGTACGGTTCCGTACCGCAAATGGAGGGTTGTCACAACATTCTTTATTTGAAAGATTAGAATTAGGAGACCTAAAACCCACCAAAATGAGCGTGCAGCTAGCTGACCAATCCATTAGATATCCCAAAGGAATAGCTGCGAACATCATGGTTAAACTCGACAAGTTCTTTTTTCCAACTGACTTTATGGTGATGGATATTCAGGAAGATATAAACATCCCTATAATCCTAGGTAGACCGTTTATGAATACTGCCAGAGTAGTCATCGATGTCTACTTTCAGACTATCAACTTACGCGCTCACGGAGAAAGCATCACATTCACAATCGATCAGACGGGATTGCGCTTTGATGGAGAATGTTGAGCTATATACTATCTCTATTAGCCCAGCCACATCAGATGACGAGACCTACGAAACAGGAGCTAAGAAGGAAAAAGAAATGAAAGACGAAGAGAAGCCACTTGCCGATGATGCTTTTGCTTGTACCCTCGAAGGAATGCTTAATCCTTTCTTAGATCTTGCAAAACCACTCACTCACCATCGACTCCGCGATTTAGAAGACATCGAACGAAAGCTCATACACACTGTAGAGAATATCTCAAACATCGAGCTAACTATCATATGCAATCTGAAGAAGATCTCAGGATACAAGGCAAGCAGACTAACAAGTCTGCAACCACCTATACCTCCTTAAGGGATTCAAACCCTTGTTTCATCTAAACCTCAAATACAGTTTGAGACAAGAGGTCACTAATGATAGTGAGAGAGACACTCCAAAGCTATCTTCTGATCCAATATTCCAGGTCACTAATGAAACCCATACACTGCCCAACGTAGTTGAATTCCCTAAGGCAAATACTCCTACTACGGATAATGACTCGGGAAACACACCTGTGAACATCCGTATCATCTCACCTCCTGTTCCTCCAGAACCGCCTGATTCAACATCATTATCTCCATAAATTATCTACATCTCAACCATGTTTTGCCACTTCCGAATGATCTTTCCTTCCCGCTACACTTTCCCACAACCCAGGGCACATAACATCACCATCACTCGCCCTGGGAGTTCCTCCTACTTCTGACCTCAAAGGAGAGAAGTCGAGCCCTCGACTATAAAAGAAGCGTTTCTCGGGAGGCAACCCGTAGAATAAAATATTCTTTAGTAGTAGTCGTTTTTAAATTCCAAGAAGTGAAATATCTCCGACTATCTTTCACACTTGGATATACAAACTTATTTCCAAAAATGCTTTAAAAACACCAATTTTACACTAACAACTTTTACCACATCACCGATCCAAGAATATAAGAAACATTTTCAAAAATGGTAATTCATATGTTTCGAGTATTTGAGGTACTTGCGTGTTACTTTCACGCATTATGCTCGAACTCGTTGAAAAACTTATGTCTTACAAAATTATTAGTAGTAGAAAACATCTTTTCACAGTCTTGAGATAGTGATTTTTGACATATCTTGGTAAAAAGCTATGAAAAAAGAAGTTGGTGAAAAGTATATCCAATGTGTTCACACTTGATAGATATTTTCACAAGAGAGAGAGTGATTAAAAGTGTAAAACCGCATGTATTTATAAGTTGCACTTCCCAAAAAGCTGAATGAACTTCATGGAGCTGCCGCAAAAGAAGATTTTAACAAGTATTCTTTTTCAAAGGCAGTGTTATCTTCAGACTTTCGGCTTACAACCAGCTATTTGCTAGGGGAGTATTCTTCGTCCTTATCCTTGTTTTGTTATGATCGTATTGTTCTACTTTTACCGTTTAATAATAAAAGTAATCTATACCATATTCTAAGTTTATCATTAAGTGTGGGATTCCAGCCCAAAACCAAATACTCGAGAAACATTTTCTGATTTGTTCAAACTCTAAGTGTGGGATTTCACTTTCAGTAAAAACCTCACAAAAGAAAACATTAGGGACAATGTTCCTTTAAAAGTGGGATAGCGGTATAGAATACCTAGATTAGATTTCTTTTGTCCAAAAGCAAGCTCGGAAAATGTTCCTTAAAGTTTTAAAAAAACTCACTTTTGCTTAAAATTTTTTGAAAATCTTGAATTAAAATGTTTTGAGGGGAATCTTTTTTAGATATGAATAAGTTATTTTGGAAATTATGATTAAATAAGTTAGGAATTTCTTAAACTGAAATGACAATCTAAGAGGGGCATCGCATGACTAGGCACATACAACCAATACTTACCTGTTGTGAGGTAACTTGAGCCTAACGAAAAACATTCATTTTAAATGCTTCACAATTCGTTTGATGTGTGTGTGCCGATGCATGTGTCCGGAATTAGAACTTGCTCCTGACTTGCATTTCGAGACCACAGTGGTAGAGTACCGTACGCGGTATAGGTGCAATTAGAGGACCTTGACATTCCTTAGGATTAAACCCCTATTTTTAGCCTACACTTCAAGCCCAAAACCGACCCACACTCAATTTAAGTGTTGATGATCCGCTTAGTAAACCTTGTTGAGCCTTAACAAATATATTTTTCTTGATAAACCCACATCTTTAACCCATTTACTCCCATATCTCCCAAAAACTTATCTTAGAATTTTTAAAAGTTATGAAAAACGTTATTTAGATATCCTTTTTGCTTACATTCCAAATCATATATCCCGTGTTTACTCAAAAATTCTCGTTGCATTCCCATGATTAAAATACTTAAAATCGAAAGTTTTGTGGTGCGAAAAATTGGCAACGAGTAAAGTTGAAATTGTTAAAAGATTGAAGAATGAAAATAAGAAAGGATTTCTAAGGGCAAAAAAAAATTCCTTAGAAGTTCCTTGGCAAAGTAGTTCTAAGCCAAAAAGAAAAAAATACGTAGATTGAAATAAAGCTAAGCGCTTAAAATCTCCCGAAAGCTCTAAATCATATGAAAATTATCCAAGTGTTTTCAAAAGATAGAAGTCAAAATAGCTATCTAAAGTGTTTATCCTTCCTTTCCGTTATCCGTTTCCGTTTTCATAAAAAAGTTTATATAAATAAAACTTTTCTTAATTTTAAAAGTCCTAAGATAAGCAAAACCTTAAATACCTAAAACTTCCCACTTATCCATACCCCTTAACCATCACTAAACATTATAACCCGATAGAATGTCCTGGGATAATTAGCACCATCCTCACCTAAGTGATGGAGATTTGATTCTCGATCAAGTCTATAACGATGGATGCTGCATGACTGGCTTATGAGCGATTTCGTTTGATTAGAATGAATAGGAAACACGATACACTTTTGAGAGAATTAAGTGACCACCTACTGAGATCGCCTAGCAATGTATATTCCAAGAACGCGAGAATTGAAAGCATGCCTAAGAAAATCATTTCATGTTTCTGAAACAAATACCTTATTTATTTTTGGTTTCTGAAATAGTTTACTTGTAAATAAAAATGGTTGTTCTTAAAAATGTTTTAATTTCCCAAAATGCTTCGGCAATTTAAAATGTTTTCATCGGGAAGCAAGTGAGAAAGTTTGAGTTTTTCTTAAGGACAAGCAAAGTCTAAGTGTGGGATACTTGATAACACGTAAAAAGTCATGTTTTTACGTATAGTTTTCTCGCCTTTTTAGCCCCATTATTAATGAAAACATTCAAAATGAATCATTATTTACTAAAATTCATTATATGGGCCAAAATATAGACGATGCTTCAATAATCAACTAAAACGAACTTAAAACGTGTAAAATAGAGCAAAAACGATCAACAGTATTCTCGTTCATTCATTTTAATGACCGGTGACCTATACTTCGATTTAGCACCTCTAATTAGTGTCATTTTATTCGTTAGGAAATTATGAGACCCTGGACGCAAGAATCACTCAAAACGGATACATGACGAAGAAGTTACGTTCAAACGAAGAAACGAAGAAACGAAGAACCGAAGAGCCGAAACACGGTTGAGGTCAACCGTATACGGTTGAGCTAGACCGTATACGGCCTAGCATAGACCGTATACGGCCTGTCTAGACCGTATACGTCCTCTGCTCAGCCGTATACGGCTTGTCTCAACCATATACGGTTGAGTCCCTCCCGTATACGGTTGGTGGCCTCCCGTATACGGCCAAACTCTCCCGTATTTTGGTTCTCTCCCGTATTTTTGGTGATTTTTATTCGCTTGGAAAATACAGTTGGGCATTTGAAGGAAAAAATACGGTTGAGAAATACGGTTGGGAAACTGGTATAAATATGTGCATTCTTCCACCATTTTCATCATCCTCATCCACCTCCACACACATTTACTCTCTCTCTAGTTTCTCACACTAGGTTAGTTAGTTAGTTCTCCGTTAATATTTAACAAGACTAACGAGAGGGTAATATTGTAATATTTGTTGAAGATACTTGGAGGGGCAATTTTGTAATTTTTGAAGTTCCGCTCGTTGTAATCTATCGGCATTTATTCCAGCTACTCTTTTATCACGGTTATATATATCCTTTATCTTATTAATTATGATGCATGTTATTGCTTTAATTATGATAGATTTATGATCGTTTACCATGATTAGTGAATAGTATTATTGTGTGTTTGTTGTGATGTAGTTAGCTGTATTAATTGGGATGATGTTATTATGTATTTTATAAATGAAAACTCGGTGCTTTGATTAACTTTCTATCTATGATTTTAAACCTCACTTTAACCTAACGCCTTTCGACCAATAAACATGGTTAAAACCTATTTATTAAGACATAGCTAACCTTAAATAAAGGTAATTAATTATCTATGTTTAAACTAAACATGGTCTGATTTCGAAGCTGTGGAAATACTGTTTTCAATTTATTGTAGAGTACACTGTGAATAAATTAGGGATTTATTGGGATTTTAAAGTAAGGGCTGGTTTATATCATAGATGGGTAATTCTCGAACTCAAATATAAAACTTAGCTTATAAGCCCAGAGGAACCATTGTGTAAAGAAGCAACGTAACTACCGTAAATCGGCTGAGTACTTGGTATAGCGATGGAAACACCACTGTGTGTAGTACATCGTGGAAGCCACAAAAAGTCGTTGGTATAGTACTTTGTGAATTATTGGTTATCTATAACCTTTGAACCAAGTCTTATACCTAACCAAGCACCAAACCAAGTCTTATACCTAAAAGATTTATTCAATTAAGTATCCCTGTGGGGTTAAGAACGGTCGGACATCGAGTTAGTTTGCTGCCTTATTCATGCACCCAGGATATCAATCCAATAAGGAGCCACTATGCTGTAACAGGTTAGTGTTCTTCTAGAAAGAGTCATTGTGCCATAACAGGGCAATGTTATGGACTGGGCAACCTACTCCGATCAGAATCACGATAGCCTAGTCTCTCAGTGACATACTGTTTGAGAAATTGATCAGTATGGAACTAGTGTGTATCCCACATATACTCGAAACAAATAAAATACAAATCTTTAGAGACGTTTTCATAACTTTAACCAATCATCATCCCAATTCTCGGCTAACGCATAACAAACACCCCTATATCCTGACAGTTACCGCTTTTATTTTATCTGCTTATTATTGCTTACTAAGTGAATTAGAAAACAAACCAAACCATTCCCAATTATTGTTAAACTCCCTCGCTAGTTAGAAACGGACATCCTCGACTACTCTGTTTCACAATACAGTTGGTTTTGAAGAACGACCCTAGATCATACTTGCTGCTAAACAACCCTTAGGCCACATAGCACTAGTAAAACATAGTCCCCAGAATACAAATATAAAACAACCCATCGGTGTCGCTGCTAGCGGACGGTCCAACGACAGGATGAATTCCTAATCGACCGCTGGTGGCGCATCAATGTCATTAGTCGGTGTTGCCATTTATGTGACAACTAGATTACGTGAAACATTTATTTGAAAGAGCACTGAGAAAGCAGAGTTTGTCTTCCATGATGGGTATCGTGAGATACTCAACTAATTGATTCATATCTTCAAAGATTCTGAATTTCCTTTTACCCCACATCATAACCAGCTTATCAGAAGCTTGTACCAGTCTACAAACGCATTTGAAGGAGATCCTTACGCTGAAGAGTATGAAGATCTGAAGATAAAGTAATTTATGGATTATATCAGACAAGACCATTCGAGTAGAGAAGTGATAGAAACAAACACAACCACGATGACCGATTCCAACGGACCAGTTGCTAAGGCGGTTGATTACATCACCGACGGATTGCTAGGTCTCTCCGGGACTGCCTCAGACCATTTCAAGAGCTTCAAAGTGAAAAACATGGAACCACCAGACCTAATCTCAACCATGTTTTGCCACTTCCTAAGGATCTATCCTCCCCGCTACACTTTCCCACAACGCAGGGCACATAACATCACCATCACTCGCCATGGGAGTTCCTCCTACTTCTGACCTCAAATGAGAAAAGTCGAGCCATGGGAGACAGCCCGTTGAATAAAATTTTCTTTAGTTATTAGCAGTAGTAGTTTTTAAATTACAAAAAATGAAATATCTCTGACTATCTTTCACACTTGGATATACAAACTTATTTCCAAAAAAAAAAAAAAATGCTTTAAAAACACACTTCATTTTACACTGACAGCTTTTACCAGATCATTGATCCCAGAATTTGGTTTCAAAAATGGTAATTCATGCGTTTCAAGTATTTGAGGTACTTGCGTGTTACTTTCAAGCATTATGCTTGAACTCTTTGAAAAACGCATGTCTTAAAAAATGAATCATAGTAGGAAACATCTTTTCACATTCTTGGGATAGTGATTTTTGACATTCTCTTGGTAAAAAGCTATAAAATAAGAAGTTGGTGAAAAGTATATCCAACGAGTTCACACTTAAGAGATATTTTTACATGAGAGAAAGAGAGTGAGTAAAAGTGTAAAACCGCATGTATTTATAAGTTGCACTACCCAAAAAGTTGAATGAACTTCGTGGAGCTACCGCAAAAGAAGATTTTGACAAGTTTTACTTAAAAAATTTGAAATTTTTTAATTAAAATGTTTTGAATGGAACCCTTTTTAGATATGAGTAAGTTATTTTGGAAACTATGATTAAATAAGTTAGGAATTTCTTAAACTAAATTGACAATCTAAGAGGGGCATTACATGACTAGGCACATACAACCCGTACTTAAGTGATGTGAGGTAACTTGATCCTAATGAAAAGCATTCATGTTAAATGCTTCACAAAATCATTTGTTGTGTGTGTCGATGCATGTGTCCAGAATTAGAACTTGCTTCTGATATGCACTTAGAGACCACATATGTGAAGTACCGTACGCGGTATAGGTGTTTATATAGGACCTTGACATTCCTTAGGATTAAAACCCCTATTTTAGCAATCTTTTCTGAGCCTAACCCGACCAACACTCATTTTAAGTGTCGATGATCCACGTAGAAAACCCCGTTGAGCCTTAACCGATATATTTTCTTGATAAAACCACATCTTAACCCATTTACTTCCATACCTCCAACAAAACTTATCTTACAATTTTTAAAGTTATGAAAAACGCTATTTAGATATCCTTTTTGCTCACATTTCTAAAAACATATATTTTATGTGTTTACTGAAAATTCTTGTGTGCGTTCCCTTGATTAAAATACTCAAAAATCGAGAGTCTTGTGGTGCGAAAAATTGGCACCAGTAAATTCGAAGTTGTCAAAAGATTGAAGAATAGTAAAAGGATATCTAAGGGCATAACAAAATAAAAAAATAAAAATTTCTAAGCCAAATAAATAAATGAATATATATATATATATATGTATGTATATGTATATATATATGTATATATATATATATAAAAAGCTAAGTGCTTCAAATCTCTCGAAAACTTCAATCCCTAAAGTATAAAAATAAGAAGTCAAAATAGCTATCTACTTTCCTTAGCGTTATCCGTTTCCGTTTAAAGTTTATCTAAATAAAAGTTTTCATAAGTTTAAAGGTTCCAAGATAAGAAAAACCCTTAAACACCTAAAAAATTCCCACTTATCCATACCCCTTACCCTCACTGAACATTACAACCCGATCGAATGTCTTGGGATAATTAGCACCGTCCTCACCTAAGTGGTGGAGATCTGATTCTCGATCAAGCCTATGATCATGGATGTTGCATGACTGGCTTATGAGCGATTTTGATTAGTTAGAATGATAGGTAACCCGCTACACTTTTGAGTGAATTGAGTGACCACCTGGTGAGATCGCCTAGTCATGATATTTCAACATCGCGAGAATTGAAAGCATGCCTAAGAGAATCATTTCATGTTTCAGAAACAAATACCTTATTTTCTCTTACTTTCTGAAATAGGTTGTTGATATACAAAATGGTTGCTTTTAAAAAAAAATTTAATCCCCCAAAATACATCGACACTGCCAAATGCTTTAATCAGGAAGCGAGTGAGATAGTTTGAGTTTTGCTCGAGGACAAGCAAAGTCTAAGTGTGGAATACTTGATAACACGTAAAAAGTCAAGTTTTTACGTACTGTTATCCCGTCTTTTTAGCCCTATTATTAATGAAAACATTTGAAATGAAAAATTATTTACTAAAACTCATAATAGGTGCTAAAATATAGATGATGCTTCAAGAATCAATTAAAACAGATTAAAAACGTGTAAAATAGAGCAACAACGATCAACGACATTCTCGTTCATTCATTTTAATGACATATGACCTATACTCTGAGCTACGACCTCTAACTAGTGTCATTTTGTTCCTTAGTAAATTACGAGATGATGGATGCAAGAATCGCTCAAAATGGATATACGACGAAGAAGTTATGGCCGAAATAAGAAACCAAGTATCGAAGACTCGAAATACGGTTGAGCTAGACCGTATACGGTTGAGCTAGACCGTATACGGCCTAGCACGGACCGTATACGGCCTAGCACGGACCGTATACGGCCTGTATAGACTGTATACGGTCTTTTCCCAGCCATATACGGCCTGGCCCAATCGTATACGGTTGGTGCTCAACCGTATACGACCTGTGCCTCC
The DNA here is from genome assembly GCA_963930675.1 of Gnaphalium uliginosum. Taxonomy (NCBI): domain Eukaryota; kingdom Viridiplantae; phylum Streptophyta; class Magnoliopsida; order Asterales; family Asteraceae; genus Gnaphalium; species Gnaphalium uliginosum. The sequence goes on along the minus strand of OZ005686.1, from coordinate 16,722,033 downwards.
TAAAATACAGTTGGCTCCCCTATATTTTGGTTCCCTCCCGTATTTTTGGTGATTTTTATTCGCTTGAGAAATACGGTAGAGCATTTTGAATCAAGAATACGGTTGAGCAACTAGTATAAATATATGATTCCATCCACCATTTTCAAAACACCAACACACTTTCACCTTCACATTTCACACACTTACTCTCTCTCTAGTTTCTCACTCTAGTTTAGTTAGTTAGTTAGTTCGTTAGTTCTCCGTTAATATTTAACGAGATTAACGAAGGGGCAATATTGTAATATTTGTTGAAGATACTTGAAGGGGCAATTTTGTAGTATTCGGAGTTCCGCTCGTTGTAATCTCTCGGCATTTATTCCAACTACTCTTTTATTAGGGTTTTATCTATCATTTATCTTATTAATTATGATGCTTGTTATTGCTTTGATTATGCTAGATTTAGGATCGTTTACCATGATCAGTGAGTAGTATTATTGTATGTTTGTTCTGATATAGTTATCCGTATTAATTGGGATAATATTATTATGAATTTTATAAATGAAAACTCGGTGCTTTAATTAACTTTCTATCTATTATTTTAAACCTCTAACTTAACGCATTTCGACCAATAAACATGGTTAAAATCTTTTTATTAAGACATAGCTAACCTTAAATAAAGAAAATTAATTATCTGTGTTTAAGCTAAACATGGTCTGATTTCAAGGCTGTGGAAATATTGTTTTCAATTTAATGTAGAGTACACTTTGAATAAATTAGGAATTTATTGTGATTTTAAAGTAAGGACCGATTTATATCATAGATATATAATTCTCGAACTCAAATACAAACTTAGCTTACAAGTCCAAAGGAGCCATTGTATAAAGAAGCAACGTAACTACAGTAAACCGGCTGAGTATTTGGTATAACGATGGAAACACCACTGTGTATAGTACATCGTGGAAGCCACAAAAAGCCGTTGGTATAGTACTTTGTGGATTACTGGTTATCTATAACCTCTGGACTTTACAAACCAAGCGATAGAAAGTAATCACGCACCAAACCAAGTCTTATACCTAAATGCTTTATTCAAATGAGTAATGTGGCGTTAAAAACGGTCAGACATCGAGTTAGTTTGCTGCCTTATATGACAATGTTGTGGGCTGGGCAACCTACTCCAATCTGAATCACGATAGCCTAGTCTCTTAGTGACATACTACATACTGACCGGGAAATCAATCAGTAAGGAACTAGTGCTTATCCCAGATATACTCGAAATAAATATAATACAAATTTTTAGAGACATTTTCATAACTTAAACCAAACATCACCCCCCCCTCTTCCACTTTCATTTTTATCTGTTTATTATTACTTACTAGGTATAAATTATAAAACAAACCAAACCATTCCCATCTATTTTAAAACTGCCTCACTAGTTAGAAACGGACATCCTCGACTACTCTATATCACAATACAGTTGGTTTAGAAGAACGGCCATAGATCGTACTTGCTGCTATACAACCGTTAGGCTACATATCACTAGTAAAACTTAGGTCCCAGCAAATACAAATATAAAACAACCCACCGGTGTCTCGCTAGCGGATGGTCCGACGACAGTACAAAATCCTGATCGACTACTGGTGGCGCATCAGGGGTGTTTTGTAAATATTTTAAATTAGAGACTTAATATGTAAACTGTATCAAATGAGCCAACATTGATAATTTTGTTTATTACTGGTATCAATCGGTCATATCATCTGATCAACTTTTTTTCTTTCACTAAAACACAAGTACACACGCAATCACACACACTATCTCACACTCACACACACTAACGCAGACTCGCACAGATAATCAACACAATTTCTAGATCTAGTTTTTTTCACCGGTTTTTTGCGGTGGAAATTGACAATGAAAAAAGCTATAAAACTTTCCAGTTCTAAAGTGATTGCTTCAACTGCTAGAAAGAAAAAGAATCCCAATGTAACTCGTAATTTATCCAATTAACCTTTTTTATCATTTTATGATCTTCGGTGTTGTTTTTCGATTTTTTAGATGTTTTTACTTCTTATATTACGTTACAGCGACTCGTAGAAGTCAATCTAAAACTCGTTATCAGTTTCATGCTAAAAAACAAGAGGATGAAGCAACTATAGAAATTTCTTAAGATGGAGATAGTGATGAAGTTGAGAGTGTAGCTAGAGGTAGCGATGTATTCCTTATATATATATATATATATATATATATATATATATATATATATATTACTATTCATTTTTGCGATATGAGGTGATTGTCTACTACAGCTTGTTTTTATACATTTTTAGAAGTTTAGGATCAAAAGCAAATCAAATGTATTATGTTTTCTTCATTTTTTTAATATTTTTACATCATTTTTTATTTTATTTTAGTACTTCATGTTTTTTTATACTTGAAATGATAATATTTGTAGTACTTTGTGTACTGCATTTTTAATATTCGTTATCGCATTTTATTAATTTTTTACTTTCAAGTCTATCTTGTTTTTATACTTGAAATGATAATATTAGTTGTACTTTGTTGCAACACTTTTGAAATTTTTCCATGCATTTTATCATATTTCTCTTCGTACTTCTTCTTGATTTTGTATTTGAAATACAAAAATTAACAGTACTTGGTTACTGCATTTTTTGAATATTGTTACTACATTTTATCTTTTTATATTTTTCCGTTCACCATGATTTGTTAGTTGAGTTCAAGAATTTGCATTTTATCATTTTATATTTGTACCTCCCTTTATTTGATATTTAAAACCATGAATTTAATAGTACTTGTTTACTGCAATTTTAATATTCTTACTGCACTTTATCTTTTTATATTTGTCCTTTCACCTTGATTAGATAGTTGAAATCAAGAATTTATTACTTGTTTACTGCATTTTGAATTTTTTTACTGTATTTTATCATTTTATATTTGTACCTCATCTTGATTTGATATTTAAAATCATGAATTTAACAATACTTACTGCAGCATTTTATCTTTTTATATTTGTTCTTTCACCTTGATTTGATAGTTGAAATCATGAAAGATTTCAACATTACTCATTTATTGCCTTTGGAATTTTTTTACTGCATTTTATCATTTTATATTTGTACTACATCTTGATTTGATATTTAAAACCATGAATTTAATGGTACTTGTTTACTGCATTTTTAATATTCTTACTGTATTTTATCTGATTATATTTGTCCTTTCACCTTAATTTCTATAGTTGAAATCAAGAATTTAAAAATTACTTGTTTATTGCATTTTTAGTTTTCTTACTGCATTTTTATCATTTTATATTTGTACTTAATCTTGAATTGATATTTATAACCATTAATTTAGCTGTACTTGTGTACTTGTTTACTGTATTTTTAATATTTTTAATATTCTTACAGCATTTTATCATTTTATAGTTATACATCACTTGTTTTTATATTTGAAATCAAAATTTTAAAAATTACTTTATTACTGCATTTTGAGCATTATTACTTTATTTTTTTAATTTTACATTTCTACTTCACCTTTATTTGATAGTCAAAATTAAGAATTTTAACATTACTTGTTCACTGCATTTTATCATTTTTCATACTGTATTTTTTATATTGTGTGTCATGTTGTAGTTCATTTTGTAAAAGAGAGTTAAGGGGAGTGCAAATAAAAACTATACCAAAATTTAGTCGGTTAAGCTTGATGTTGAAAAGACAAAATTATCTTCAAAGAGAAAACATGTTCAGAAGGAATTTGTGTATCATAGTATTATGGGTAGATCTTCTCCGAGGTGGCTAAGAGCTATACTGGAGGCTGCAACTTCAAAACAAAAGAAGTTGATACGTGATTTAGGATTTGGGTCGTTGCTTGATGGATGGTTTGATTTTGATATAGCTCCTTCAAAGTTAGGACTTTTTGTTGTTCAAATGTTTGATCCAGAAACCTGCCGATTAAAACCATTAAATTTAAAATGGTATTTTGAAATAGATACTATGTTTTAGTACTTTTGTGACCGTTAGATATGTTTAACAACCATGTTTTTTTAGGTCTTTCAGTTATATATAGTTTTATATAGTTTCTTTTCAACAAAATTAATACATATTTGATTTTACAGCATCGTGCACTTATATTCATTGCAGTTTGCTAAAAATACAAAAGTACTTAATATTAATTTTGCAAATTTCATACTAAGGAACATTAAAAACTAAATTCAATTAGCATCTAGCTTACATAAAGTCAACATCACAATAGAAAAAAACAAAGTAGCTTCCTTTTAATGTCTAGAATGTATTTATAAAATAAAATGCAAATGTAGTAACTGGATTCTCCTCATTCGTTGGTATTGTATGTGTGTGATAACATCAAATAAATACATATTTAATTAACAATATTTCCTTGTTTTAATACATTTATATTGCATTTATATGATTTTAGATACTTATTTCGTTCATATTTGCAATTAAATGTAATTATTCGGAATGGAAAATGGAATTAAAACGAAGAAAAGGATAAAAGTGTAAAAGAGAATAAGTTGAAGTCTGACCGCGGAAGGAATATTCTGGAACCCAAGCCCAACCGCCGGTTGGAGGCTAACGGGCCTTAATTCGATTAAACGCACGGCCCAACCGCCGGTTGAATGTCGATTCTAAAATCTATAAATAGAGGTCTTACCCCAGCCATATACCATACGAAATGCTTTAATCCTAATTCAATTTTAGGGTTTAAGGGCAGCTTTAGGTACCAATTTGGAGCAAGGAGGTTTAGGGTTTGAAGGTTTTCAACTCTCGCGAAGATTGTTTGGGTTTTCGGTTAGGATTTTGATTCTTATTCTTTTAAACAATGTTATTTTGTTTGAGCATAATTATGATTTCTTGTATCGTAGCTATGAGCTAATTTTCTATTGTGTATACTTAGACAATAAAACCAAGATGAAGGTTTAAATGTTTATTTACGTTGGAGTATTAATTTTATGAAGTTTATTGTGTTTATCCGAAAGATCCATCTTACTTAATTGATCTTTAATTGTTACTTAACGTGATTAATCAACATTTTCTATAACGTAGTCTTGTCTAGGTTTATTAGTTATTTGCAATTGTTTAACATGTTGAATAATTGTGGCTTCAAACTTTAATCGGCGATAGGTTAAGAGTAATAATAATTATTTAATATTATTTAATGTGACAGTTGTCAAACGACGATTATTAGATTCTTGTTGATTCAAGGTCGCTAGGATAAATCGCAATAAACGGTTGAACTGCTTAATTAAATAAAGAATGGGTAGACAACACATAGAAATGATTTCTTGTGTATTCATAACGAGTCTTGTTTCTTATCTAAACTTTATAGAAATTGTTAACCGGATGAAGTTACTTTCCATAAAAGATTTATTCACGATAAGATTATCCAATGGTTTAAACATACATGATAACTGGAATTTAGAGTATAAAAGTCTAAGTAAATACATTCTTTATCCACATTTTTCTTAATCTACTTTAAATTGCTTTGTTTGATTTAAGTTTATTAGTTTCTTTAAAAACGTTCGTATAGAAATAAAACGCACCCCTTTTTACTTATTATTTACTTTTATTAATTCAATTTAATACAGCGTTCCGTGTGTTCGATATTCGGATTTACCAAACTATATTATTATTCGATCGGGTATTCTTGCCTGTATTGTGTGATAGTATTGATATTTCTAAAACATAACTTGTAACTTTTTAAACGCTATCTAGCACACACCAAATTTTTGGCGCCGCTACCGGGGAGCGGTTTAGTTATTAAGTTAAATTTTTGTAAAACTTTGATTTTGTTTAGTTTTTAAATTATTTTATCTTCTGTTAAAGATCCAATCGGCATCTGTAATTATCCAACCGGCGGTTGGACTTAAATTTCACGAACAGATTGTGTTTCAACCGGCGGCTGGAATAGCCCAACTTGCGGTTGAACCCCTGTTTCAGGAAATCTTTACGTTTAGCTCTCTTTAGAGATTTTTAGTATATTATTTTGTATTGACTTGTTCTACTAAGTTGTTCTTTCTATCTTTTATCAGAAATTCTTGTATGACTCGGAGTACTAATTCGGATCCTTTGAGCCCGTTTGACGATCCTGAAAGAGATTTTCGTTCACGAAGACGTTTGTTTAACGCACCACCGAATTAACCTGTCCACAGTCCGTTTCTAGAATCAGAATACGAAACATATCACAACATACTTGTAACACCCCGAAATTCGTTAAATTAGAAATTTGTTTACTGTTATGCGAGACAAGCGTTAGTGTCACAGGTAGCGACACAGAGCCTAGTGCGACACAAGGCTTGTGTCGCAGTATCGGCAGAAAGTCGGTTTTGAGGGGTTAAAAGTGTAAAACAGAGGGGTTAAACCCCATTTTTCATTCTAAACTTCTCCAGAAACAAATATACACTTCCAGAACCATTGTGTGTGTGTGATTTTCGGAATTCTAGAGAGAGAAAGTAAGAAAAGTTGAGGTTATTAAAGATTTGATTCTTGAAAGTGTTCTTGTGAAGTTTTGAAACCAATTTCAGGTAAGAGTTTGTGTTTATTACGTGCTTTATCATCTTCAGTAAAATTATTGGATTAAAGTTTGGGTTTTACCCAGAAAACTGTTAAGAAATCGAAGCTGCTGCTGTTCTGTTCGTCATTGCGACACAAGGGTTGTGTCGCAGCTTGTTTCGCAATGATGGTGTCGCGAGTTAATACTGTTGCTTTAGCGACACAAGAGTTTATGTCGCTAGTTCCCACTGCTACTTAGTACTGTCGTTTTAGCGACACAAAGAGCTTGTGTCGCAGCTTGTGTCGCTAATTTCTACTGTTAATTGAATTGTTGTTTTAGCGACACTATGAGCTAGTGTCGCAGGTTGTGTCGCAATAATGTGATATGCGACACTAAGTTAGTGTCGCTGGGAAGTGTAGCGACACAAGGGGGTAGTGTCGCAGAGTTTAATAAAAGTTGATTAATATGAACGCCTTGACAGGTATTTCGGATAACAAGTCGTGAATATTTGAACATCGCCTTCGAGGTAAGTAGTAGGAATGTAAAGTATATAATTGGCCGAATATGTTAATACTGATTGTGTTACAATTGTGCCTAGCTGTATGAGTTAAACGGCCAATTGCTGAGTGATCAATTGTGCCTAGCTGTATGAGTTAAATGGCCAATTGCTGAGTGATCAATTGTGCCTAGCTGTATGAGTTAAATGGCCAATTGCTGAGTGATCAATTGTGCCTAGCTGTATGAGTTAAACGGCCAATTGCTGAGTGATCAATTGTGCCTAGCTGTATGAGTTAAATGGCCAATTGCTGAGTGATCAATTGTGCCTAGCTGTATGAGTTAAACGGCCAATTGCTGAGTGATCAATTGTGCACAGCTGTAGGAGTTGAAGGGCCAATTGCTGAGTGATCAATTGTGCCTAGCCGCATAAGTCGGATTACCAATTGCTGAGTGATCAATTGTGTTAAATTGTTCGTATGTGATTGTACCCTTCCTGTGCTTACTAAGCAAAATGCTTACGTGTTGATTGTTGTGTGTGATAGGTACATCAGGAGGTATGCAGGGTGGGGATCCGGGAAAGCGACCCGAGGGCTACTAGTGATGGACTTACTATGGCGATAGTAAGAGGAAGGACTCGTAAATCATGCTCTATATTAACATGTAATACTGTGTAATGATGTAAAGCATGTTTTGTAATAAACTATGCTGTTGTCACTTTATATTAATGTATAAAGTGTTTTGAGAAAATTAATTTAAAAAAAAAAAAAAAATGGGACGTTTCAAGTTGGTATCAGAGCATTGGTTTAAGAGATTCGGGTATCCGTCATTAGAGGTACTTGAACTTAGACCAAGGGATGAGTCTAATGAGCATGATGAGAATGTTGTGTATTATGAGTTGATATTTGAGTAGTTATTATAACTGATGAGATGTTATTATAACTGATGAGATGTGATGATTTGTTAAATGTCAAGGTATTGTATGAATATTATGTAATAACGATTACGTCTGGCCAACGTAATAATTATTATATGAACTCATACGATGCCATGACTGTTGTGTGATGCTAGAGAGAATTGTGAACGATAGACTAATGTGTAATGAGAATTTTAGTCTAATCTGATGTGTTTGCTGATAAACCCTTTCAGTATAAGATGGAAGGGAAGAATTTTAATGAGCATAATACCGAGAGCTCTGGACAAGAGCATGTGATAAATCTATCGTCTATGACTACGGACGAGATGAAAGAGTTTATATCAGAAGAGGTTGCGTTGGCACAAGAAAAGTCTCTTCCGTATTTATTGGAGAGAATTACTGAGACTGTCAGAGATGTTCTGGCAGAAGAATTACAAAAGAGAGATATAGAGGGATCTGGAAAGAGTGACCAGACGAGGGAAGAGAAGAGGAAAGTGAGCTATAAAGATTTCGTGGCATGTAAACCTCCAGAGTATAAAGGAGAGACAGATCCGATCAAATGTTATCGATGGATCTCTGAAGTGGAGGCAGCTTTTGTTATTTCTGAGTGTCCTGATAAATTGAAAGTAGTATATGGTGCATGTTTATTGAAGGCACGAGCAAAAGAATGGTGGGACGTGCAACGTCAGACGATGGGAGAGGAACGTGTGAATGACGTGTCCTGGAAAGAGTTTAAAGATATGTTTGTAATAGCATACTCACCGGAAGCTGAGTTGACCAAGCTTCGTCGAGAATTTTTGTTTATGAAACAAACGACAGAGACGGTGAATGAGTTGACAGGTGTATTTCTTGATAGGGCCCGATTTTGCCCTGAATATACTGAGGATCCGAAGAGATTGATGTATCATTTTCATGAAGTATTAAAGAAAGAGATTCGGCAGTTTGTGGATCCGAGTCGTTGGAGTAAATTTGAAGAATTTGTGAATGAAGCAAGAAGAAGAGAGATTGAGATAAACCGGAAGGATGATGGTTCCTCCAAGAGAAAGATTGAATCAGTCGGAGGATCTTTTAAAAGATTCAGGTCCAGCGGAAGTTTTAAGAAAGAAGATCGACGAGAAGTGCCTATGTGTCCGAAGTGTTACAAAAAGCATTTTGGGAATTGTGTAGGTGATAAGAGGACGTGTTTTCAATGTGGGCAAGAGGGCCACATTAGTCGTGATTGTACAAGAACGGTGCGAGTGTGCTTTAATTGCTATGAACCTGGGCATATAAAGAGTGAATGTCCGAGGTTGAAGAGTTCGACAGGTTCTAGTGAAGTGAAGCGAAGTGATGAAAAGAAAGTTTCTGATCAGTCAAGAGTAAAAAGTCGATCTTTTCAATTGACTGCTGATGAAGCGAAGAATGCTCCTGATGTTCTTACGGGTACTTTTCTTATTAACTCATTACCCGCTTATGTGTTATTTGATTCTGGAGCTTCTAGATCTTTTGTATCTGAAAACTTTAGTGAGAATTTTCAATTAATATTAAGTGAGTTGAATACACCCTTAGATGTTGAGATAGCCGATAATCGTGTTATATATGTGACTAAAGTGTATAGAGGGTGTCGAATCGAGATTAGTGATGAAATATTTATGATAAATCTAGTCCCAATGAGAATGGGTTAGTTTGATGCCGTTGTGGGCATGGATTGGCTAAGTAAGTATGATGCGGTTATCCAATGTGAAAAGAAAATTATTCGTATCAATGCTCCAAGTGGGGGAGTGATAGATATTTATGGAGAAAAACCTAAACAATCCTTGTCAATTTGTACTTATGCTCGTGCTAGAAGGCATTTGTCTCATGGATGTCAGGCATTTTTAGCCCATGTTATTGATATGCAAAAGAACGTGATGAGTATTGAGAACATTCCAGTTGTAAATGAGTTTCCAGACGTATTTCCGGAAGAGTTACCGGGTGTTCCGCCTGAGAGGCAAGTAGAGTTTCGAATTGAGATAATGCCAGGGGCTACTCCTGTTGCTAAGACCCCTTATAGACTTGCGCCGTCGGAGATGCAAGAAATGATGAAGCAAATACAAGAGTTGTTGGAAAAGGGGTTTATCCGTCCGAGTAGTTTACCGTGGGGAGCACCAGTATTATTTGTTAAAAAGAAGGATGGGAGCATGCGAATGTGTATTGATTATAGGGAGCTGAATAAGGTAACTGTTAAGAACCGTTACCCGTTGCCGAGAATCGATGATTTATTTGATCAGCTTCAGGGTGCTACACATTTTTCAAAGATTGACTTACGATCGGGTTATCATCAGTTACGAGTGAAAGAAGAGGATGTTCCCAAGACTGCCTTCCGAACGCGTTATGGTCATTATGAGTTTGTGGTAATGCCATTCGGGTTAACAAATGCTCCTGCTGCATTTATGGATTTGATGAACCGAGTTTGCCGTATGTTCCTCGACAAATTTGTGATTGTGTTTATTGATGACATTTTAATATATTCAAAAACGAAAGGTGAGCATGAGTTGCATTTGAGGCAAATGTTGCAAGTATTGCGAGAGGAGAAATTATATGCAAAATTTTCGAAGTGTGAATTTTGGCTGAGAGAAGTTCAATTTTTGGGACATGTGATAAATCACGAGGGAATCAAGGTAGACCCTGCAAAAGTAGAAGCAGTGATGATGTGGAAACCTCCTAAGACTCCAACAGAAATTCGAAGTTTCTTGGGATTGGCAGGTTATTATCGGAGATTTATTCAAGATTTCTCTAAGATTGCGACTCCGCTTACGAGGCTTACGTGTAAAAATGCCAAATTTGAGTGGAATGAGGAACAGGATCAAGCTTTCAATGTTTTGAAAGAGAAACTGAGTCAAGCACCTATACTAGTACTTCCCGAAGGGAATGATGATATGGTGGTGTACTGTGACGCATCTTGTGTGGGTTTGGGTTGCGTGCTCATGCAACGAGGAAAAGTAATAGCATATGCCTCGAGACAGCTAAAATCACACGAGAAAGGATATCCTACTCATGATCTAGAATTGGCAGCGGTGGTGTTTGCGTTGAAAATTTGGAGGCATTATCTATATGGAGTAAAATGTACGATTTATACAGATCATAAGAGTTTAAAATATTTCTTTGACCAACGAGATCTTAATATGAGACAGAGGCGTTGGCTTGATTTAGTGAAAGATTATGACTGTGAAATCTTATACCATCCTGGAAAGGCGAATGTTGTAGCAGATGCTCTCAGTAGAAAGACTGTTGATTTTGTGTTGAAAGTAAAATCTTTTCAAATGACGGTGGTTACGGATTTAATTGAGCAAGTGAAAGAAGCTCAACAGCAAGTGTTGCAGAGTAGTGATTTCCGAGCAGAACGAATAAAAGGCCAAGAACAAGACTTTGTTGATGATTCTCGTGGATTGAAAACCCGATATGGTAGAATATGGGTACCGAGTTCTGGAGAAATGAGAAAACTTTTACTTGATGAAGCTCATAAATCCAAGTATTTGATCCATCCTGGTGCCACAAAGATGTATCATGATCTGAAAAGAGATTATTGGTGGCCAGGTATGAAAAGGGAAATTGTTAAATATGTGGAAAAGTGTTTGACTTGTTCGCAGGTTAAAGCCGAACATCAGAAACCTTATGGGACGATGAAGCCCTTAAATATTCCAGTGTGGAAATGGGTGCATATTACGATGGATCTTATTACGAAGTTGCCAAAAACGTCAAAGCACGGTGATGCTATCTGGGTAATAGTTGATCGGTTGACCAAGAGTGCTTTATTCTTGCCGATAAGAGAAGCTTCGTCTTCAGAAGTAATGGCTGATTTGTATGTGAAAGAAGTGGTGGCGAGACATGGTGTGCCAGTATCTATTGTCTCTGATAGGGATAGTAGATTTACATCTAGATTTTGGGCAAAGTTTCAAGAGGAAATGGGTACACGTCTTAATTTGAGTACAGCGTATCACCCACAAACGGATGGTCAGAGTGAGCGGACGATTCAAACGTTAGAGGATATGCTGAGGGCGTGTGTTATTGATTTTGGAGGAAACTGGGATGTATATTTGCCATTGGCCGAATTTTCTTATAATAACAGCTATCACTCCAGTATTGGAATGCCGCCATATGAAATGCTCTATGGGAGGAGGTGTAGAACTCCAATCTGTTGGGATGAAATTGGGCAACGTGAAGTAGCTAGTACCGAAGTTGTACTGAAAACTACCGAACAGATAGAGCAAATCCGAGCCCGTTTAAAAGCTGCGCAAGATAGACAAAAGTCGTATGCGGATAAGAGAAGGCGTCCAATTGAGTTTAATGAAGGAGATTTTGTTATGTTAAAGGTATCTCCTTGGAAAGGTGTTATTCGATTTAGAAAGCGAGGGAAATTGAGTCCTCGTTTTATTGGACCCTTTAAAATCTTAGCAAGAGTAGGCGAAGTGGCGTATCGTTTAGAATTGCCGGATGAATTGGCAAATTTTCATAACACTTTCCATGTGTCATATTTGAGGAAGTGTTTAGCTGATGAGACAGCTTACATTCCAATAGATGAAATTGAAATAGATGATAAGTTGAATTATATTGAAGAACCAATCAAGATATTGGACGAGAAAATAAAGAGGTTAAGAAATAAAGAGATCCGAAAGTTTAAAGTCCAATGGAAGCATCGAAAAGGATCAGAGTTTACATGGGAACCAGAGAGTGAGGTTCACCGATATTATCCCTCGTTGTATCAGAGGTGGATTGTGAGGACACAATCCTGAGTAAGTGGGGGAGAGTTGTAACACCCCGAAATTCGTTAAATTAGAAATTTGTTTACTGTTATGCGAGACAAGCGTTAGTGTCGCAGGTAGCGACACAGAGCCTAGTGCGACACAAGGCTTGTGTCGCAGTATCGGCAGAAAGTCGGTTTTGAGGGGTTAAAAGTGTAAAACAGAGGGGTTAAACCCCATTTTTCATTCTAAACTTCTCCAGAAACAAATATACACTTCCAGAACCATTGTGTGTGTGTGATTTTCGGAATTCTAGAGAGAGAAAGTAAGAAAAGTTGAGGTTATTAAAGATTTGATTCTTGAAAGTGTTCTTGTGAAGTTTTGAAACCAATTTCAGGTAAGAGTTTGTGTTTATTACGTGCTTTATCATCTTCAGTAAAATTATTGGATTAAAGTTTGGGTTTTACCCAGAAAATTGTTAAGAAATCGAAGCTGCTGCTGTTCTGTTCGTCATTGCGACACAAGGGTTGTGTCGCAGCTTGTTTCGCAATGATGGTGTCGCGAGTTAATACTGTTGCTTTAGCGACACAAGAGTTTATGTCGCTAGTTCCCACTGCTACTTAGTACTGTCGTTTTAGCGACACAAAGAGCTTGTGTCGCAGCTTGTGTCGCTAATTTCTACTGTTAATTGAATTGTTGTTTTAGCGACACTATGAGCTAGTGTCGCAGGTTGTGTCGCAATAATGTGATATGCGACACTAAGTTAGTGTCGCTGGGAAGTGTAGCGACACAAGGGGGTAGTGTCGCAGAGTTTAATAAAAGTTGATTAATATGAACGCCTTGACAGGTATTTCGGATAACAAGTCGTGAATATTTGAACATCGCCTTCGAGGTAAGTAGTAGGAATGTAAAGTATATAATTGGCCGAATATGTTAATACTGATTGTGTTACAATTGTGCCTAGCTGTATGAGTTAAACGGCCAATTGCTGAGTGATCAATTATGCCTAGCTGTATGAGTTAAACGGCCAATTGCTGAGTGATCAATTGTGCCTAGCTGTATGAGTTAAATGGCCAATTGCTGAGTGATCAATTGTGCCTAGCTGTATGAGTTAAACGGCCAATTGCTGAGTGATCAATTGTGCCTAGCTGTATGAGTTGAAGGGCCAATTGCTGAGTGATCAATTGTGCCTAGCCGCATAAGTCGGATTACCAATTGCTGAGTGATCAATTGTGCTAAATTGTTCGTATGTGATTGTACCCTTCATGTGCTTACTAAGCAAAATGCTTACGTGTTGATTGTTGTGTGTGATAGGTACATCAAGAGGTATGCAGGGTGGGGATCCGGGAAAGCGACCCGAGGGCTACTAGTGATGGACTTACTATGGCTAGATAGTAAGAGGAAGGACTCGTAAATCATGCTCTATATTAACATGTAATACTGTGTAATGATGTAAAGCATGTTTTGTAATAAACTATGCTGTTGTCACTTTATATTAATGTATAAAGTGTTTTGAGAAAATTAATTTAAAAAAAAAAAAAAATGGGACGTTTCAATACTTTTCACAACGGCGGAATACAGGTACTATTTGGATTTTGAGCTTCTCGAAGACAGACCACCTTCACGGCAACCTACCGAATATCCGACTGATTTATCTGATAACGAAGCTGAAATGGCTCAAGATATTGCTAATATGACAATGGAAGACTACATGAGTCTAACTCGTGAAGTTGGTCCGGGAGTAGTCTGACCAGCTATTGCTAGAGATGTTGGGTTTGAATTGAAGGGACAATTTCTCAAAGAGCAGCGGGAAAACCCATTTAAGGGAGAAGAAAAGGAGGATGCCAATGAGCATGTGGAGAAAATTTTGGAGATAGCTGACATGTTTCATGTCCCAAATGTCAGTCGAGATCAAGTTATGCTTAGAGTCTTTCCGATGACACTTAAAGCAGGAGGATCTGCGCACAAAGTTTCTAAAGATGTATTGTCCCCCATCAAAGACCTCAAAGATGATGGATGAGATAAGAAACTTCAAGCAAGACATGGATGAATCTTTATATCAAGCTTGGGAGGGATACAAGGAAATGCTTCATAAGTGCCCATAACACGATCTTAATGTTCAACAAGAAATCATGGTATTCTACAAAGGAGTGGATCGAGCAACCAGATATCAGTTTGATGCACAAGGACCAATTCCTAAGAAAACTCCGGCTGAAGCGAAATGAGCTATTGAAGATATGGCGAAGCATTCCCAACTGTGGGATAATGGTTCTAACGGAAGAAGGAGATTCGCTGATGACAATGACGGACTTGCTGCAATCACAACGAAACTGGATAGCATGGGCAGAGATATTAAAAAAAGTTAATGAAAAGGTTCACGCAATTCAAGTCGGGTGTGAGATATGTATCGGTCTCCATTTAACAAGAGACTGCCCAACAAATGAATTAAATGAGAAAAATGAAGAAGTGATGTTTGGGGACTTTCAAGGAAATTTCAACTACAGACAAGGTAATAACAACAATTATCAGAGACCGTATCAAGGAAACAATCAAGGTAACAATCAACAGTATCAGCAAGGAGCGCCGGGATTATATGCTAAGGAAGGATTCAATGCACCTTTTCCCGAGAAAAGAGCAGCTCTAGAGGAAACTATGAACAAGTTCATAATCTCTAATGACCAACGTATAGAGGCATTTGAGTCAGCATTGAGGAACCAAAGTGCCTCTATTAAGCAGATTGAAGGAACGGTTCACCAAATTGCAAAGGTTCTTCAGGAAAGATTTCCGGGGACGCTGCCCGGTTTCACTGAAAATAATCCACGTGATCATGTAAAGGCTATTGTTACTCGAAGTGGTAAACTTTTAAATCCTTTTAATTCTAACAATACAACTGATGTTGAACAGATAAAAGAGACAAACATACAGGTAGAGGAAGCTCCTAACAACTAAGAGGAACATACAGCTGCAGATCCAAATCCAAAAACAAGGCCAGTTGTTATGGACTACACACCTCCACCACCGTATCCGGCTGCTTTAGAAAAGGGAAAAGATGTGGTACAATACCATAAATTTTTGGAAAATCTGAAACAACTTCACATCAACATTCCGTTTGTGGACGCAATTGCACAAATGCCCAAGTATGCAAAATACATAAAGGAACTCTTGACAAATAAGAGTAAGTTAGAAGACGCCACGACAGTAATGATGAAAACAAGATGTTCAGCGTTGATGCAAAATAAATTACCACCCAAACTGAAAGACCCAGGGAGTATCACTATCCCTTGTTTAATTGGTAATTTAAATGTTAAAAATGCACTAGAAGATTTGGGTGCGAGTATATCTCTGATGCCCTATTCCATCTATGTTAGATTAGGATTAGGGGAATCTAACGTAGTCGCATGTGCATTGAGTTGGCCGACCAATCAGTCCAATATCCTAGGGGAGTAGGTGAAAACGTCTTAGTTTAAGTTGACAAATTTGTCTTTCCTTGTGACTTCGTGAATTTAGATATGGTTGAGGACCCTAGAGTTCCCATTATTTTAGGAAGACCATTCTTAGCTACATCCCATTCTTTGATTGATGTATTTAATAGGTGAATTACCATGCACGTAAGTGAAGAAAAAGTCATCTTTGATGTAAATAACTCCATGCAATTTCCTGATTCAATTGATGATACTTGTTATTATCTCAATGCTTTTGAATATTCCGATGGCGAGTTTTTACAGAGTCTACTTGAAGATGACCAATTGGATTCAGTGTTAGTAGATGGATGGACTGGGGATTTTGATACAGAAAGAGATCTAGAAGAGTTCGACAGACTATTAGAAGATGTTAAGACAATTTTTAGCACTCAACGCGAAGACAGAATCTTCTGTCAGCATATACCAGCCGGCGGTTGAGGCTCAACCAACGGCTGAACTAGCTGAAAAACCAGATTCCTGTTTCTCGCTAACCGGAATTCCATGTATCCGATCTGCAATATTGGAAGTTAAAACTTAATTTGAACAACCACCATAGCTGGAATTGAAAGAACTACCAGCTCATTTGGAATACGCTTATCTCCAAGGAACGTCTGATTTATCGGTTATCATCTCTTGAGCTCTAACTTGTGGAGAGAAAGCAAGCTTGTTGCAGGCACTTGAAGATCATAAACGGGCCATCGCTTGGAAGATCACTGATATCAAGGGGATTAGCCCCTCATACTGCACTCACAAAATTCTGATGGAGTCTGATTTCAAACTGGTGGTACAACCTCTTAGACGACTAAATCCAAAAGTAAAAGATGTCGTCAGGAAGGAGATCATAAAGTTGCTAGACTCAGGGCTGATTTATCCTATCTCAGATAGCCCATAGGTCAGTCCAGTTCACGTAGTGCCTAAAAAAGTTGGTATGGCTGTCGTTGCAAACGAAAAGAATGAGTTAATTCCCAGTCGAACGGTAACAGGGTGGCGTGTTTGTATTGACTATCGTAAGTTAAATGACGCTACCCGAAAAGACCATTTTCCTTACCTTTTGTCGATCAAATGTTAGAATGTTTAGCTAGTAAGGACTATTACTGTTTCTTAGATGGTTTTTCAGGTTATTTCCAGATACCGATTGAGGCGGTGGATCAAGAAATGACGACATTCACGTGCCCCTTTGGAACATTCGGCTACAGAAGGATGTCATTTGGATTGTGCAACGCACCGGCTACATTTCAGCGGTTTATGATGACAATATTCCACGATATGGTGGAAGATTTAATGGAAATCTTTATAGATGATTTCTCAGTCTTTGGTGACTCGTTTGATTCATGCTTGCGCAATATGAAGAAGATGCTCGAAAGATGTGAAAACACTAACTTAGTACTCAATCGGGAGAAGTGACATTTCATGGTTCGAGATGGTATAGTTTTGGGGCACAAGATCTCATGTGTGGGGATCGAGGTCGATCAAGCAAAAATAGAAGCGATTTATAAGCTTCCTCCGCCTACAAATATTAAGGCACTAAGAAGTTTTCTAGGCCACGCAGGTTTTTATAGGAGATTTATTAAAGATTTTTGAAAATTGCGCGGCCTATGAACCAATTGTTAGAAAAAGATGCTAAATTTGATTTCTCAACTTCTTGTTTAACTGCTTTTAACATTTTAAAAGAAAAGTTAGTATCAGCACCTATCATGATTAGTCCAGATTGGAATTTGCCCTTTGAGCTAATGTGCGACGCGAGTGATTACGCGGTTGAAGCAGTCTTATGACAACGGATTGACAAGAAGTTTCAACCGATTTACTATGCGAGCAAAACTCTTACAGATGCACAAGAGAATTATACCACTACCGAGAAAGAGTTGCTTGCAGTTGTATTTGCATTTGATAAATTTCGCTCGTATCTAGTATTATCTAAAACTATTGTCTTCACTGATCATTCTGCCCTAAGATATCTTTTCAGTAAACAAGATGCAAAACCACGCTTATTTCGTTGGATATTGTTGTTACAAAAATTTGACATAGAGATACGAGATAAGAGAGGAGGAGAGAACCTGGCAGCTAATCATTTATCGCGTTTAGAAAATCCAAAGCTCGAGAAATTAGATGAATCAGAAATTAGGGATAAGTTCCCCGACGAGGACTTGATGGCTGTCGAGTTAAGTGATTCCCTTGGTTCACAGAATACGCTAACTACTTAGTTACCAAAACTCTCCCTACATAAATGAATGCTCAGCAAAAGAAAAGATTATTTGCCGATTTAAAACACTATTTTTGGGAAGATCCGTTTTTGTTTCGATCTTGTGCGGACGGAATAATCTAACGATGTGTCCATGGAGAGGAGTGCAGGAAGATTTTAATGCACTGTCATGCGGGACAGGTTGGTGGGCATCATGGAGCAAACTATACGGCCAAGAAGGTGTTTGATTCAGGATTTTATTGGCCAACGATTTTTAAGGATGCTCATGCATACGTAAAAACATGTGACGCATGCCAATGGTCAGGTAATATTTCAGCTCGTGATAATATGCCACAGAGATCCATACAGGTATGTGAAGTTTTTGATCTTTGGGGAATTGATTTCATGGGACCCTTTCCTACGAGCCGTGGAAACAAATATATCTTAGTCGCAGTTGATTATGTTTCTAAACGTGCTGAAGTTAAAGCTTTACCTACAAATGACGCTAGAGTAGTTGTAAAATTTTTAAAACAACTGTTGTCACGATTTGGTACCCTAACACTTTTGATTAGTGATAGAGGTACACATTTTTGCAATGCTCAACTTGAAAAAGTATTAAAACGTTATGGGGTACCGCATAGATTTTTGACACCTTATCATCCCCAAACTAGTGGTCGGGTGGAGGTTACAAACAGGGGTTTAAAACGCATTTTGGAAAGATCAGTTGGTATCAACCGTAAGGATTGGGCAGATAAATTAGACGATGCCTTGTGGGCCTTTAAACCTTCGATTGGTTGTACTCCCTTTCGTCTAATCTATGGTAAAGCCGTCATTTACCGTTTGAGCTTGAGCACAAGGCATATTGTGCCTTGCGAAATTGTAGTTTGGATATTGATACTGCAGGGAAGCATAGGTTTTTACAATTACACGAATTGGATGAGTTGCGGGTAAATGCTTATGAGAATTCCAGGATTTATAAGGAGCGAAAGAAAAATTGGCACGATGCACGAATAAAAACGAATAGAGAATTCATTGAAGGCGATCGTGTACTCCTCTACAATTCTTGTTTGCGTATATTTCCTGGCAAGTTAAAATCTAGGTGGACGGGTCCATACCTTGTTAACAAGGTGTTTCCATACGGAACAGTAGAATTACTTCATTCAGACGGACGGACTTTCAAAGTGAATGCTCACCGGGTGAAGAAATACTAAGGAGGCAAGCGTTACAAAGAAGGCCAAGGTATCCTCGACCTTTTTCCACTCAATTAGGGGTTTCTGGAACTGAGTCGAGCTTAACGACTCTTTCAATAAACAAATAGCGCTTTCGGGAGACAACCCTTTTTTTGTATATTTACATTAGTTACGATCGAGAACGTCAGCATCTATGCTCTTCACTACGTCCAACTGGCCTTCTTCGCGACATGTCAGGGGAGTTTTTCTGTTCCACTTCTTTTCTCCTTTTCACTTTATTTTTTATTTTATACAATGAGAATATTGTCCAATTCAAGTGGGGAGAGGAACATAGAAAAGAAGTGTATTTGTCCTCTACTTTTTGAACAACTCATATTATAGAAAAATTTTGCGATTCTATTCTTGGGAAATGATAGTACATTAGGAGCATGTATTAAAATGGATATTTTAAATAGTATTTATGATATGTTGATAGGCCTAACTAACATTTTTAAAATCCAATTTTTCTAATTTTACATATAAGTGTTCGACATCTTCATTCAAATGATGTATTGATAGGCTTTCTATACAAAAGTTATTGAATTTTAAGAAATAATAATCTAACATAAATATATATTTGTGGTAAACACAAGTTGATGTATGACTTTATAGTCTTAATTTATGTATGATATTATAACATATTCTATAATTTTGGGGTTTAAATTGAAATCATTTGAAGATACACTGATCGATTCCTCTGTTGTACTGAGTACAGACCTTGGTCAAATTATGTCGCTCTGTTGTACTAAGGTACAGACCTGTCACCGCTTGGTTGACTAAAAATTTGGTTATACTTAGACCCCAGTCAATTTAAGTCACTTTGTTAACTGACGTACAGACCTGTCACCAATGTCTTGACTCTTTAAAAAATAAATTTCTCACCTATTATATAGAACTATGTGCATGTTTTGATTACAGGGGTATATCGCTCGTGGTAGTCATAAATTATATTCATAAATAATAATAATATGTTATTCATAAACTTAAGTATAGAAGGTTTAAAGCGGATTAAGATATCAATAATCATGTTGAAATGTTAGAATTAGAAATTTTCGTATATTTAAGTGTTTGAGGAGGTTTATAGTGAACAAATATATCAACAATCATGATATATTTAAGATTTCCTAATAAAAGCATGTTTATTCTAATATGATCCCTTGGTAGATTTAAATTTTTCGCAGAAAAAGTGATATGTACATTTATAGTCTCCTACTTATTATATGAATTTTTATTGGAGATAAATTTCTATTTGATTCTGAATTGATAGTCTACTTGAGGATAAGTAGGATTCAATTGGGGGGATATTTGACAACATCAAATAAATACATATTTAATTAACAATATTTCCCTGTTTTAATACATTTATATTGCATTTATATAATTTTAGATACTTATTTCGTTCATATTTGAAATTAGTAGTAATTATGGCTTGAATCTGAGAAAAGAATGGAAAAATGACTTAAAACGATGAAAAATCGAAGAAAAGAATAAAAGTGTAAAAGAGAATAAGTTGAAGTCTGAACTCGGAAGGAATATTCTGGAACCCGAGCCTAACCGTCGGTTGGAGGCTAACGGGCCTTAAGTTGGTTAAACGCATTGTCGCACCCCCAAGACACGTGGCAGCGGAAGGTATGGTGTTGCGTTGGGGGTGCCGACCAAATCAAATATCACAACACACGAATTACAACATACGACCTCTATATGAGACGTTTCAAAAATCATTACATTTCGTAGTTATAATGTTTATATATGTTTTGCCAAAAGTAGAGTACGCATCTAGTACAAGATTACAACATATCATAATGCAAGCTAATCTCTGTTGTTTGTGAAAAATATGCGACTCGAGCTATCTCCTTCCAAAAGCAAACCTACTGCGGTTGGTCTCCTAAGAAATACATACTAAAAGGTCAACATAAAGTTGGTGAGTTCATAGGTTTGTAAACAGTTGATATAACATCGTATGGAACACAAGATTTCCGTTTGTATCATTCAACAATGATAAGTAATTTATTGCAAAAAGCAAAAATAAGGTATATTGTTGCCATGAGCTCATAGTTCGAGCTTAACTGTGGTGTCGGGTCACAATCAAGTGCCACGATCGGGGTGCCTCCCAGTGAGTGCCTAATCCAACACTCGTAAGAACAAATGATAATGCGTCCATTTGACCAGTTAGCGCGACTAACCCGGACGGGGGGAGTCAATCCCAAATAGTACTATTCATTAACATTGACGCTATAACGATACTAACAAACTATGATGTGGGGGACTTTCAGGATTAGTAAAATAACTCATGCAACCAATATATCGAGTTTAGTACTTGTGTTCACATGAAAATAGCGGTATAAAAGCAGTTCTATGTACTCTCACCCCAGTTAGAAAACAGTAAAAAAAGGGGCTATGAAACTCACCTGATATTAGCAAGCAAGTAGCAAATAGTAAGCAAAGCGTGTTTTCCAAATGTAACCTTCTAACGTCCTAAACGTATAAGGTTGTGTAAGTAGATGTCTCAAAAGACCATCTATAGTGATTGTATAAGTGGGGGTTAATGTCCACTTAAGCCAATCATGTAGGTGGAGGGTTAATGTCCACCTAAGTCAATCGTATAGGTGGAGGGTTAATGTCCACCTATCCGCTAGTTGTTCACTTAACTAGTATGTCCAATCATGTTTGTTAATTGAAAACGTGTACGACCCGTTGGTGAAAGTTTGAAATAATAATTCGTTTAGACATTATTATTAAGTTAGTTTCATTGTTTACTGTGCTTTTAGTACATATCAAATGTTGTTGCGTTGTTGTCTTAGGTGTTACAAGTGGTTGCCCAAGTTGAGTAGCTAGTGAAAGATTAATTTCAAGTTTCTGTTTTTAGCGACACAGGACTAGTGTCGTTATATGCGACATCAGGGTGTTATGCGACACTAAGGGTTTATGCGACACCAAGACTGGTGTCGCTAAGTTAATGTTGTTTGAATAAAAGTAGCGACACAAAGGTTTTTATGCGACACTAAGGCTGGTGTCGCTAGATTGTATCAAATTTAATTAGGTTGCGACATAAGGTTTGTGTCGCTAAAAGTTGGATCGCGACATAAAGGTTTGTGTTGCTAAGTTTCACGGACAGAGATCGAGGGTTGCGACACTAAGGCTAGTGTCGCTAGTGACGATTCGTTCCTCTCCTGCGACACAAATGTTTGTGTCGCTAAAGTAACTATTCGAAAAATGGCTACACAAAGGCTTGTGTCGCTAATGTGATGATTCAGAAACTGGCGACACAGAGACTTGTATCGCAGACTATTGAGCTTCTGCGACATAGAGGCCTGTAACAGATCAGTTTTGTAAATTTTATTTCGTGTTCTAAATGTTCGGATAAAAATTCACGAAAAATCTGAGTTGTTCCTTAGTATCTTAGCTACTTAAAATAATTTTTCCAGAATTTTTGGGTATACTTAAAAAATTTTAAAAATTCCGTTTGTTCCCTAAGGTCAGAAAGTGACCAATCCAGACACATGCAACAAGATCGGATTTCTGGGCAAAATTTACACATTTTTCTAAAAAGTTATCTAAATGACATTTGTACCTAACCAAATTTGTGAACTTTTTGTGGTGGTTTCAAGTCATTTAGTGGTGTATATCTCGAGTTATGATTAAAACAAGAAAGGTGAATTTTCTGAGTTTTTGGACAGCCCGATACATGTTTTTGTAAAAATCATTTCGGGTATCAAACGAACTCCAAAAATTGTGAAACTACTTGGAAATGAAAACTCACTTCTTAAACTTAATTTTTGCTTTTTGAATCGTCCATTTTGGTCAAGTTTTGAGGGAGAAACTGCCTCTCCAAGTCGGGTCATTTTTCTGGTCAGTTTGCATGTGACGATTTTTAAACATCTTAGGCCATGAAAAACGTTTTTATGAAATCTTTTGGACATATCTTTGTTATGTGAACCTTGAAACATTTTATTAGAAGTGTTTCAAGTGTTTTAGAAGAGTTTTGAAGTTCTTACAAAGTTTGCACGATCGAGCAAGAGGAGTAAGATGATGAGAAGAGGTTTATCTTGTGTTTCGGCTTGATTTCTTCTTGAAAGTATGATGAATGATGAAGGTGGTTGATGGTGGCAGGTGGTGGTTGATGGTGGTGGTGTTCTTGGGCAGATTTTGGGAGGGGAGAAGAGAGAAAAGAGAGTTTGTAGGTGAAAATGTGGTGTGAAAATGAGAAAAAGGGAAGGGAATGGGGATTAAATAGTGTGGGCCTTGGGCTGCCCTCTTCGGCCGATTTGGGCCTTTGGGCCATGGGTCTGGGCCTTACCCCTTCCAAGGGTTGGGCTCATGACTCACTTCTCGGTTTCGTGTTATATTCCTCGTTCGTTTAAACATTTTTCGTGCGCGTAAAAATTAAATCGTTAACGTTTAATTTTTGTGTTTTATCTTTGATATGAAATCACTATTTTAATTTGACCAATATCTTTAAAACACTTTATTGAACATTCTCAAAATATTTGTCGGTTTCGTTCGGGTGTTGGGCGCGATTCGCGCCTATTTCGTTGCGTTTGTTACGTTTTAAGTAAAACGTCTAGGTTTTTCGCATATTATTTAATAATAATATAGGGTAAATAATTACTATTTAATTTATGAAATAGGTTTACATTATTTATGAAAAATTTTCACCAACGCCGTATATTGTGTACGGACTCCGTCCGATCGTTTTGCGCAATTATAGATAAACACATAATCACGTAAGTGTATATTCAAATATACAAGTAATTACAGATATTTAGCCTAATACAAACTAAATACAAGTAATTAGGGTTTCTAGTTAGGTTTAACAATTAACCTAAAGTGTCGGGTGTCACACGCTCGATGCCAACCGCCGCGGTTAGATGTCGATTATGAAATCTATAAATAGAGGCCTTACCCCAGCCATATACCATACGAAATACTTTAAGCCTAATTCAATTTTAGGGTTTAAGGGCAGCTTTAGGCACCAATTTGGAGCAAGGAGGTTTAGCGTTTGAAGGTTTTCAACTCTCGCGAAGATTGTTCGGGTTTTTGGTTTGGATTTCGATTCTTATTCTTTTAAACAATGTTATTTTGATTGAGCATAATTATGATTTCTTGTATCGTATCTATGAGCTAATTTTCTATTATGTTTACTTAGACAATAAAACCTAGATGAATGTTTAAATGTTTGTTTACGTTGGAGTATTAATTATATGAAGGTTATTGTGTTTATTCGAAAGATCCATCTTATTTAATTGATCTTTAATTGTTACTTAACGTGATTAATCAACCTTTTCTATTACGTAGTCTTGTCTAGGTTTATTAGTTATTTGCAATTGATTAACTTGTTGAATAATTGTGGCTTCAAGCTTTATTCGGCGATAGGTTAAGAGTAATAATAATTATTGAACATTATTTAATATGATAGTTGTCAAACGACGATTATTAGATTCTTGTTGATTCAAGGTCGCTAGGATAAATCGCAATAAACGGTTGAAGTGCTTAATTAAATAAAGAATGGGTAGACAACACATAGAAATGATTTCTTGTGTATTCATAACGAGTCTTGTTTCTTATCTAAACTTTATAGAAATTGTTAACCGGATAAAGTTACTTTCCTTAAAAGATTTATTCACGATAAGATTATCCAACGGTTTAAACATACATGATAACTGGAATCTAAGGTATAAAAGTCTAAGTAAATACATTCTTTATCCACATTTGTCTTAATCTACTTTAAATTGCTTTGTTTGATTTAAGTTTATTAGTTTCTTTAAAAACGTTCGAATGGAACTAAAACGCACCCCTTTTTACTTATTATTTACTTTTATTAATTCAATTTAATACACCGTTCCGTGTGTTCGATACTCAAATTTACCAAACTATATTATTATTCGATCGGGTATTCTTGCTTGTATTATGTGATAGTATTGATATTTCCAAAACATAACTTGTAACTTTTTGAACACTATCAAGCACAGACCAGTGTGTTTTGACTTGACTGCTTTGTTCTACAGGGTTATTTTTACAAGCCCTGCTGTTATGTCGATACTCCTTGTACTTCTTGCATTGATTTGCTCTTTTGTTAGCTTTATCCATTGCAATATCACCTTTTGATTGGTGCTGTTGATGTGTTTTGACTGCTTTGGTCAACAAGGTTATTTTTAATGGCCATACTCCTTGTACTTCTTGCATTGATTTTCTCTTTTCTTAGCTTTATCCATTGCAATATCACCTTTTGATTGGGCTCTTTTACACCCTTTAGTTCTCACATCATCTGATTCTTAATATTGTGCTGATCAACGGGCTTTTTTACTCAAAAAAAGAGCAAATGGCTTCACCTTTATCCATTTGTGTTGCTGTAGGGAATTCAACTTTTGTCTATTCAAGTAATTTCATTAGCCGTTCTTTGTATTTAGCAAACTTCTCCTTATTGTGAACCAATCTATTTTCGGTTTGCTCAACAATCTGCTGCATCTCTCATATTCCTGCTAGTGGACTGTTAATGATTTCAGGTTGTTCATTAACTTTATCCACCTTTTCTAGTATGGTTTCTACCGACAATCTCTTAAGCACGTACTTCGTTGGAAATTCTTGTAAGTTCTCCAAACGGAACACATAGTATATGTGCTGTAACAACCGTCAAAAATCTCAGGTCATTACCATACTCGAATCTTAAATTACGTTTACGGCATTTCATATTCTAGTGAAAATTTTAGGTTACGACTCCTTAAGCGTACTGAATTCGTAGAACGTCTTAGAGATTGCTTAGCAAACCTTAAGTTCATGAGAAATGCTAAATTAGGTTACGAAGTGCCAAAGAAAATCAAATACCAACCTTTAAAATATCACAAAATATTGTTCTATCGCAAAATCGGAATTAAGTTAAAGTCCCGTACTTACGTAAACAAGACCCGAATTCGATAAATTGTTAGATGAACACTATGATAGATCACCCAAGCATAAATCTAAGTATTTTAGAAATTAAAAATACTAACTTTTAGAACACAAATATTAATCACTAAACTATCCCCAAATAAACCTTATATTATACAAATACTTGTACCAAATTAATACCTAACTTTAAACTAACCATTATATACATTATTTAACAAAAAAAAAAAAATACCAAAAACATTTCCCCCCCCCCTCCAAAACCGTCCCCCCCCCCCTCCTCCTCTCCATTCAAATCACTTCTCTTCCCTATACTCCTCATTACTTCACTCATTTCCCAAAACACCTACATCTCTTCACTCTCTCTTCTCTCTCAAAAAACACACACACATTCTCTTCATTTTCTCTCTAAAATTTCCAGAAAATATTCAAGATAAGTTCAAGAATCTTAAGGTGTAAATCCACCACAATAACCCTTCAAGGTAATCTATATCATCTACTGTTGGGAAAAACAATGATCAAACCTAAGTTATAAATCTGAAGAGTCAAAATCTAACTCAGTTGTATTCAGGAAACTTAGTGAAATTCCTGAGTCTGTGTTTCTGAGTCTGTGCTACACAGACTGAAGAATTGTTTCTGAGTCTGTGCTGCACAGACTGAAGATCCTCACAGACTGAAAGCCATGCTCTTTCTGCAGACTTATGAATTCATCATCTGAAGAATGAAGATTGAATACAGAAGGCTTCACAGACTGAAGTTCACAGACTGAAGATCACAGACTGATGAGCACAGACTGAAGAGCACAGATTGAAGAATGAAAGTACAAATGTACAGGAGATATTCTTCTTTCCTTAGGCTAGATACAACTGATAAGATGTTTGAGAAAGGTCAAACATCAAATAAAGGTTCTCTTCTCAGCAAAGAAACCTTTTACCTTTTTGCTTTTTCTATTTCCAAGAAAAGTAAAAAGGAGGGCGTGCAAAGTTGCCCAAGATGCATCTGTTATCCCTTGGACAACTATGTAAGCTGGATAATATAGAGTTACATCCAACTCTATAAATAGCAGTCCAAAAAGCACTGCTTTCATCCAAGAAATTCAAGAGAATTAATATACTAGACCTTTGAGCTTAGGCTAAAGCATTACCACACTTAATGTGAAGTTTGTAGTGATAACTGTATCTTTGTATACTACTTGGATCGTATTCAAACCATCTGTGTGGGTTTGAATACCTTGTCATCTTTGTGAGACAAACACTTTATTGTGAATAATACTTTGATTCATAATAAACTTTGTGTTAAAATTAATCTTGTTTTCCGCCTAGATTAATTTAAACTTGTTTGATATAAAACTTGGATATAAACTAACACGTTAAGATAACTGTTATTTAATCTGTATCTAAGTTTTGGGAACCTTGTGACCCAACAACTGGTATCAGAGCAAATAAAGATTTAATCTTTAACGATCAAAGGAACCCAGTTTATCAAACAATCATCTAAATCCATTTTTCTCTACATTTTCTACTTTGAAAAATGACTTCCTCTATTGCTATGGCTGGGAAGGGAATTCCAATCTTCAATGGTGTAAATTTTACCCACTGGAAATTGAAAGCTGAATGGTTTCTTGCTAGCATTCATGATGAAATGCTTAGAGTCATTCAGGAAGGACCCATTATTCCTGGCAGAATAGTTCCTGCTACTTTAGATGCAAATGGCACTATTTTGACACCTGAAAAATTTGTTGAGGCTGCCAAAAGTACCTGGACTGATCTAGACAGGCAACTATATGCATTAGATTTTAAGGCCAAATCCATTCTGGGCAATGCAGTTACTGAGCCTATCTTTGCTAAGATATCTGGCTGCAAAACTGCTAAAGCCATATGGGATATGCTAACTGACCAATATGATGGTGTAAGTTTAGTACAATCCCAAAAGAAGAAGAATCTCATAAGAAATTATGAGAACTTCTCTGCTGGTCAAGGAGAGTCATTAACTGATATTCATACCAGATTTCAGATCTTAATCAATGATCTTGAAAGGTATAATATCATCAAAGGACAGTTTGAAATCTGTGCAAAATTTGTTGATGTCATTCCAAACACTTTTTCTGAAGTTATCACTTCATTAATTGTAAGTGAAAAATTGGAGACATATGATCTCTCTGGCTTGTTTGGACTTCTACTAAATTTTGAAGAAACCAAAGCCAGAAAGGATCTAAATGCCAAAAGGATTGCAAAAGATCCATCTGCTGCCCTTGTTGCAACAACAAGGAAAAATAGAGAACTTTTCTCTAGAGCAGATTACCATCTTACTCTTACAGACTCAGAATCAGATGATGAAACTGAGTCTCTAGAAGCTGAAATGGCATTGCTAGCCCAAAGGAAGGCCAACTTTTGATCCTAAGAAAGCTACTTGCTATAAATGTAGGCATGTTGGTCATATTTCTTCTGAATGCAGAGTGAAGATTGTAGAATCTTCAAGTTCTGATAAGTGGGAAGAAAAGGCCAAGAAGTACAAGAAAAAGTACTTCAACTCCAAGAAAATTGGAGAGAAACAACAACCAAAGAAACTAGAGAAAGCTTTGGTTGTTGAACAATGGATAGATGAAGAATCTTCATCATCTGAGGATGATGAAGATATGTGCTTAATGGCTATCACAGAGAGTAAGTTTGACAAAGATGTCAAATTTGCAGAAAAGGCATGTGTTCATCCAGACTGGGACAGAGGATCTGCTTACAATGTAAATCATTTTAAACTTTACTATAGTGATGCAGAAAAACAGAAAATGTTTGAACACATCTATGTAGATTTTCTGAAAAGACTGGAGGAAATACAAGATTTAAAAAACAAACTCAGTCAAGTTCAAAAAGATCTACAATCAAAAGTGAATGAAATAAACCAAAATAAACAGTACAAACTTGAGCTTGATGCTCAATATGACCTTCTCAAAAAGATCAAGCTGGAAAAAGAAGCTTATAAAAACAAAGCTGATCATTATGAAAGGATCTGTAAATCTTGGTGTATTTCATCACTTAAAAATGTGGACTGTTTATCCAAACAGATTCCAGCTCAGATACAAGCGGTCATAGGTGACGAGTTTGATCTTAAAAGTCACATAAATTCAGAAATAAACTCAAAACCTACTATATTTGTACCTGAGATTTTACCTCATACTTTTAGTCATACTGTGGGAGACAAAGTTATATTGACAAATGCTTTTGTTAGACCAAAAATAGTTACTAAAGAACTAGTATATGAGACAGAGCCAGACTCTGAAGACACAGACTCAGAAATCTCAGTCTGTGAAACTTCTCAATCTGAACAGCCTGAACTTATAATCACTAATGAATCTTTAGAAACTATAGAACTTGAAAAGAAAAGATTTATAAAAGGCAAAGTTAATATTCCCACAGTACCATCTTTAAAAAGACAAAAAGAGGTAAAAGGAATCAAGAATAAACAGAAAGGTTACAATGTGTTTTAACCTTCCACATCTCAGTCCAGACAATAATATGCCAAATGATAAATCTAAAGGCATAAAACCAGTAACAAAGGAGTTAAAAAGATCTCAGTCTGTGAGATCTAACTGTCAGTCTGGAAAAATAAATTTTCAGTCTGGCAAACTTAACTCCAAATCTGTTTGTGTTAACACTCAGTCTGACTCTCAAAAGTCAAATCTTAACAACCAGACTAAGACCATTAAGCTGCTTAGTGAAAACTTAATGAAGTTGACCACAGATTTTAAAACATTTGTTGAGTCAAAACAAGAGTTTAACAGAGGATCTAGTGCAAATAATAACCCAAAATCCAAAAGAACCATCATGTTGAACAGAAAATGTTACAACTGTGGAAATCTGGGACATGAAGGTATTAAATGCACAAAGTCCATTCTTAAACAGCCAAAGGCTGCTTTGATCAAACAAATGTCTTCTACAAACAACAAAATCAAAAATAGAGAGGTTAAAAGTCAACTTCACAGACTTAGCACCAAAACTGCTAAAGAATTGACTTCAACCAACTCTAAAGAACCCATCAAAAGATGGGTTCCCAAAAGTAACTAATTGATTTTGTTTGTCCTGTGCAGGGTAACAACAAGTGGTACCTAGACAGTAGATGCTCAAGACACATGACAGGTTCCTTGAAGAATCTGTCAGAGTTTGTAGAAGAAGAAGGACCTTCTGTCAAATATGGTGACAACTCTGTTGCCAAGATAAAAGGTTATGGTGTGGTGAAGGCTGGCAACATCAGAATAACAAAGGTGGCCTATGTTGAGGGATTAAAGCATAACCTGCTTAGTGCTAGCCAGATTTGTGATGATGATGGTGAAATCAGAATCAGAAAGAAGGCTGCTGTTATCTATAATTTTAAAGGCAAACCTATATTAGTTGCCAAAAGAGAAAGAGATATCTATCTCTTGGATCTTTCTTCTGCAGACAACAATGTAGAGACCTGTCTCTATACTCAGTCTGTGTCAGAACTAAGCTGGCTATGGCATAGGAGGTTATCCCACCTGAACTTCAAAAATATTAACCTCCTATCAAAGAAGAAACTGGTTAGAGGTCTGCCTGATGTTACATTTGCAAAATACAAACTTTGTCCTGCATGTACACTAGGGAAACAGACCAAGAACCATTTTCCATCCAAATTGTTAGCTACAATTGAACAACCACTGCATATGCTCCATATGGATCTGTTTGGACCCATGAGCATTAGCAGTTTGGGTGGAAAGAAGTATACACTTATGGTTGTGGATGAATACACAAGGTATACTTGGGTCATCTTTCTTAAAGCTAAAAGTGATGCTCCTGAAGAGATTATTAATCTAATCAAGAGAGAAGAATTGTAGAAAGATGCACCTGTCAAGCAACTCAGGAGTGACCATGGTACAGAATTTAAGAATTCTACTCTCATTGAATTCTGTACTGACAAAGGCATTATTCAAAACTTTGCCTCTGTCAGAACTCCTCAACAAAATGGTGTTGCTGAGAGAAGAAATCGTACACTCATAGAAGCTGCAAGAACCATGTTATGCCATGGTCAAATGAAGGTTTATTTTTGGGCAGAAGCAGTTAACACTGCCTGTTATACCCAAAATAGATCTATTTTGGTCAAAAGGCATGGCAAAACTGCATATGAGTTGTATCATAAGAAGGTTCCAACCATCCATTACTTCCAGACCTTTGGTAGTAAATGCTATATTCTCAATCAAAGAGATCAATTAGCTAAGATGGAACCTAAATCTGATGAAGGAATTTTTGTTGGCTATTCACCTATCTCAAAGGCCTACAGAGTCTACAACAACAGAAGGAATAAAATTGAAGAAACCATCAATGTCACCTTTGATGCTTCCTCTGCTAATGATGAACATGTTTCTCAGTCTGATGTTCATTTGTTAGAAGATTTATCTGTTGTGGGATCTGAATATCAAATCCCAGTTGTTGTTAACCAACAACAGGACTCTGAAAGTGATAATGAAGATGATCAACCTGCTCATTCTATGACAATACCTTCATCAACAGAAGATGAATCTATGTCCAGAGATTCAAATTGTTCTGATACATGTGTTCAGTCTGATAGTTTTCAGTATGTGAACTCTACAGACTCAGACTTGCCCTGTGTAGAAGATGATGCAGAACTCAGTCCTGCTATTCTTCCACCAAATGAGAATGATTTACCATCAAATGATGAATCACTTCTAGGAGTCAAAGAACACAAGTATCATCCAATTACAGAAATAATTGGAGATTATGTTTCTGGTGTACAAACAAGAGCTAAAGTGTCAAACTTATCTACTGCAAATTTCTGTTTCTACACAAACTTCCTGTCAATCATTGAACCAAAGAAAGCTGAAGAAGCCTTGAAAGATGATGATTGGGTTGAAGCAATGCAGGAAGAGTTAACAGAATTTGACAGAAACAATGTTTGGACCCTAGTTCCTGCTCCAAAAGGGAAAACCATTATTGGAACAAAATGGGTTTACAGAAACAAAATGGACAAGGATGGAGTGATAATCAGAAACAAGGCAAGGCTAGTTGCTCAAGGCTACAAGCAGGAAGAAGGCATTGATTATGATGAAACATTTGCCCCTGTAGCCAGAATTGAAGCAATAAGGTTATTCTTGGCATATGCTGCATTCAAGGACTTCAAAGTCTATCAAATGGATGTCAAGAGTGCATTTCTGAATGGGAACTTACAGGAGGAAGTCTATGTGAAACAACCTCCAGATTTTGTAAGTTCCACTTTTCCAAATCATGTCTATAAATTGCAGAAAGCACTATATGGGCTAAAACAAGCTCCAAGAGCTTGGTATGACACCTTATCATCCTATCTTCTTAGTAATGACTTTACTAGAGGATCAATTGATAAAACTTTGTTCTTCAAAAGGAACAAGGCAGATGTCATACTAGTCCAAATCTATGTTGATGATATTATATTTGGGTCTACTGATGAAAAATTGTGTAAATGGTTTTCAAACTTAATGTCAAAACAGTATCAAATGAGTATGATGGGTGAATTAACATACTTTCTTGGTCTACAAGTACATCAGAAACCTGATGGTATCTTCATCAACCAAGGTAAATATGTCAATGACCTACTTACTAAATATTCTTTAAAGGACTGTTCAATTATGAAAACACCAATGAGCACTGCAGATAAGTTGGATAAGGATCAGTCGGGCAAGTCAGTCTGTCAAACCACTTATAGAGGTATGATAGGATCTCTACTATACCTCATAGCAAGTAGACCAGATATCATGTTCTCAACATGTTTGTGTGCCAGATATCAATCTGAACCTAAAGAATCGCATCTAAAAGCTGTAAAAAGGATTTTTAGGTACCTAAAAGGTACTCCCAACCTGGGTCTTTGGTATCCCAAAGACTCTGGTTTTGATCTAATTGGATATACAGATGCAGATTATGCAGGTTGTAAATTAGACAGGAAAAGCACTTCTGGTGGATGTCAACTGCTAGGTGGCAAACTAGTCAGTTGGTCAAGCAAGAAACAGAATTCTGTTGCTACATCCACTGCAGAAGCAGAATATGTGGCTGCTGGTAGTTGCTGTGCTCAATTGCTATGGATGCAACATCAACTAGCAGACTATGATTTGGTGTTTACAAAAACTCCAATCATGTGTGATAACCAAAGTGCCATTGCCATCACTGAGAATCCTGTGTTTCACTCCTGGACAAAGCATATTGAGATCAGACATCACTTTATCAGAGATTGTGCTGAGAAAGGTAAAGTGATTCTCAAATATGTGCCAACAAATGACCAACTAGCAGATATCTTTACTAAACCTCTTAATGAAGATAGATTTTTGTATCTGCTTGGTCAACTAGGAATGCTCAACCCCTAGTAAAACCTTGAATCTGTATGATTCAATTCTCAGTCTGTGTCTGCTTTTCAATCTGTATAACTGTATTCTCAGCTACATACAATCAAAAAGCACAGACAAAGAGATGTTTTTGTACATACTTTCTAAGAAAATACCAAAAAGATTTTTAAAATTCTGTTATTTTCTCTTAGTCTGTCTGCTATATGGCTCAGTCTGTGTGACGTCACCCAGACTCATTGCACAGACTGATTTTATACACTCAGACTAAATGTTTTTTTTTTAATTTTAATATATTTATTTTTTTTATTCTATTTTTTTAAATAAACAACAATATCCTTGCATTTAATGCTTTAACCATTTTTATGGTAATAATCATTAAAAGTTTTGACGCTTGTTGTCTATTTATCTGCTCAATACAAAAAGTGCACGTGCCTCAGCGCTACTGTTGCAGAAACAGGGATAAACCGTCCAAGTGGGTCCCATTTAACGGAAATTTAATTTCTACAAATACCCATTTATGTTTTCTCCCTTTCTTCTTCATTCGTACTTGCACATCAAAAACAAACAGAGTTTCTAAACCCTAAATCGCTCAACCATTTTCAAAATCAATTTCTAAAAATTCTTCAATGGCTGATCAATGGGTTTACACGGCACCTGCCAACATCGCTGCGGCTAAACCCTTCAAACAAGGGAAACAGGTAAAACTCTGTATCAACAATCAAGTAGCTACCATTTCCATCCCTGATTCGAAAAAGAATAAAGGGTTTGAGGAACTAACTGCTTTTATGTCTGCTCATCCATTAAGGGGAGCATTCTTTAACACAGTTCCTCAAATATACCCACAATTTCTAATGGAATGGTGGTATACTTGCTCCTCAAATAGTACCAATACTGCAATTACTGGTACTATTGATCATGGTAAACGGGCAGTTACCATTGATCAGGAGTTAATTAGGAATGTCTTAGACCTGCCTTTGGGAAATAATTTTGAACTTATTCCAACCAAAGAAGCAGCAAGGGCTTCTCTTCCTTTGGTTGGATATACCAAAGAAAAAGGCACAATTTTGATGTCAGGATTCACCCCCAAATGGAAATTTTTAATTTCTGGCATCATTAGGAGTCTAGGAGGTAAATCTGGTAGCACAGGGGAGCTAAATGAGTTTGAAACTCAGCTGTTGAGCTCATTCATCACTAGTTTAAACATCAACTTTGCAGAGTTGTATTTTCAAGAAATTTTAAAACTGGTGAATGAGTCAACCAGAATTTTTAATGTACCTTTTATAAGGCTACTCTCCCTGTGCATCCAATCCAGGTTAACTGGGTCTGTATATATGTCTTTTAATAATAAAGTGGCAGATATACCTGTTCCCATGCTCACATATAAAGTGTTTAACCATCCGGTTCCACTTTCTGGAGCACCTATCACTACTGCTATGCAGCACTGGATTGATCACCCATATGTTGCTTCTGCATCCATGGAGGGTGATGATTTAAGTGATAGTATGGGTAATAAGACCCAGGCTGTTGAAGATCGTGTGGCTGAAGCAGAGCACACAGACTCCGGGGATACAGACTCAACTCAGTCTGTGCACTTGGAGTCAGACTCAAACATTCCTGAGTCTGTTCCATCTTCAACAGAAGATGCAGGTAGTACTTCTTCTTCTTCTGAGGACATGGATACAGATCAACCTTCTTATCCTAGCCCATCCTCACCCACAAAAGAGAGTCACAAACAAACCAACCCAGATGAGTCACCACTCACTCTGGAGGAATCACCAGACTCAACCCCCAAAAGTATAGCACAAATGGAATCATCATCCATGGAACTGGATGTCAACAGAACACCTTCCAGTGCTGTAGACCATTCCATTACAGCTCTGCTAGAGTCTGTGGTGCCAATGGCTACCCAACTGACCCAACCTACACCTAGTTTAGTCAGCTTGGATACCCACATTGCTGCTGCTACACTGACCCCTGTAGTAAGCATTGAAGAAGATGCTCCAATCCTGAGCACTACCAACCCCCTCTTTACCCCACTCACAATGGCTGGACCCATATTGA
Organism: Gnaphalium uliginosum; assembly: GCA_963930675.1. Classification (NCBI taxonomy): domain Eukaryota; kingdom Viridiplantae; phylum Streptophyta; class Magnoliopsida; order Asterales; family Asteraceae; genus Gnaphalium; species Gnaphalium uliginosum. Next base: position 16,686,279 of record OZ005686.1, on the reverse strand, counting down.
CCACTAGTCCTGCACTAGTTCACATTCCAGTGAGTCTTTTCTTACACCCCTCTTCACAGATCGACAATGCCCCAGTCATGTCATAGAGTGAGGTACAGATTTCACCTTCTTTGCTCCATGATCTACCATCTTATCACCAGATGGTTAGTGAGGGCATACAAACTTCAACATCAGTTGCCAGTGATACTGTTCCATTACACCAGGAACTGTTTGAGGCAACCGGTGCAACACAATCATTTCCCCGTGATATCTTATCCTATCACCGGATTAGATCTGAGGGAACAACTACACCACTCAATACCTATGATCGCTTTTCCATGCACAGGACACAGAGTGAGGCAAAGAGTGCAACACCAAAAGATTCCAGTGATCTTGCTCAGTTTCAACATGAGGCAAGTGAGGAACACATACCATCACCCAATTCTAACCCCTCCAACCAGACCCAGTCTGTGCCTTCTAGTACACTTAATGATGTGCTTTCTGCCATCAACAGGTTGTCTGAATGGGTACAGACTGAGTTCAATAATAATGAGAAAGAGCTAGAGAAGATGAAGCATCTAGTCTTCACTATGGTGGATAAAATGGATATGCTGGAGGAAAAGGTATCCAATAGGTTAGATGAAATGCAGACCACCCTCTCAAACTTGGTAGATGATGTCAAAAAGGGGGAGAAGATGAAGCATGGGTCTGCAGAAGCTAAAACCTCAAAAGATAAAGATTTAAATAATAAATCCTTAGATTTAGGGGGAGATAGCAGTGAGGGAGATGATGGAGATGATGGACCCGAAGGTGCTAGGGTGAAGTCTCAGACTGAAGCTCAGTCTGTGCCACAGACTAAAAATATGAGTGCACAGACTGAGGGGGAGCAAGAAGGATTGCAGACAGGTGAACATACTGAGATGGTTGCACAGACTCAGGGGGAGTCATCCATTGTCTTACACATAGACCCAATTGCAACTATCTCAACCCAAGGTCAGCTGGAGTTGAAAAGACCAAGGGAAGAAGAAGAAGAAGATGTTCAACCTCTGTTAATCAAGAAAGCCAGGAAAATGAAAAGAATGGCCAGGAGGATTCCTGAAAGGGATATCTTTGATTCCCAACCAAAAATGAAGGGGATCAAAACCTGGGACCAGTTCTTAAAGCTGGCTGAAGAACAGGACACTGATGGTGAAGATGATGATGCCATCAATCCTAACTGCAGTTCTGAGTCTGAAGTTTTCAGAAGATCAGATGATGATGAAGATGATGCTACTTTTGGAGGTGTAGGTGAAGGAGCCTCAAAAGTCAAGACTGGAGAGTCTCAGTCTGTGCCTTCTGAACCTGCACAGACTGAGACACAGCATCAATCACAGACTCAGAGCTCAGAGCAACCAGCAGCAAGCACTGATGCTCTAATTATCAGTGCTGAAGCCATCCAAGCTGAAGCTAATCCTGCTAGATCAACCACAACAACCAGAATACTGCCTCCAGGTAGAAGTGAACTTGAAGATAGAATGCGATGGAGAAGTGCTCACCTGATTAGCACTTATCCTGGATCAAGCTCTACCATGGAAGAAGTTATGGATAAGGGTAAGGGCAAGGAGATTGCCTTATCCAAGCAGGAAAGGTTAAGCAAGATCAAGAAGATGGTGGATGATCATGCTGCTGGCACAAGAAATCCTGAACTAACAAATCTACAGGATGAACTCTTGCAACAAGAAGCTACTGCTCAAGGTATGACCTTAACCAAATACTTAAATGTATTATCAATTGAAGAGCAGAAGCTGAAGGAAGCAAGATTTGTTGACATGCTCTCCAAAGAGTTAAAAGATGAAAGTTGTTCACAGACTCAGATCAGAATGAGTCAAGTTGAGCAACAGATCAAAGAAGATGAAGAGCTGTCAATAAGATTACAGAAGATAGAGAGCCTGAAACCAAAGCTACAAGCCACTTTCCAAAAGTCAAAGCTCAAGCAGAAGATCAAAGAATGTCATCTGAACAAGATTGGACAGAAATTAAAGCCGGAGCTGACTTTGACCAAGAGCAAGAAGATGGTATGGGTGGATGAACTGTACACTCTAGGGCTTAAGGAATGGCAATCCATTGCCAATCTTTTGAAGAGTGCAGCTGACAAGGATCTGAAGAAAGAAGTTATGGATGAGCTATCTTACCTGATTGAGCTAGTTCTCAGTCTGGGGCTCATCTCAGAAGAAGAGTACAAGTTGTTTTGCATAGCAAACAATTTTGTAATCAAGAAGAAGTCAGCTGGGTTATCCACAGAGAATGAGCAGAGAAGGGAGCATCCTCTACCCAAAGGTATTGTTTTCATAGATAGATCTTATGTACAGACTGACAACATTGAAGGTCTGTGCTATAGAGATATCAATGGGATAGAGTGCTTCCAGGATCAAAATGGACTATATAGAGAGTCTCTGCTACACTGCATTGCCCTGCTGAAGGAATGCAAACATTCTCAAGCCAGACCATTCAGAAGAAGACTGATCAGCTGGTTATTCAACAACCTTTCCCAACTCGGGATGATGATTGGACTTGAAGATATCTGCAAGAAGATCATCCTAGAGTATCAAGAATTTGAAGACAAATCTGATAAGGAAATGGAAGAACTGTTGAAGAGGAAAGTGGAAAAGATGAAAGAGATCAGGGCTCAGAGAAAAGATTGAAGATTGTTAAATTTTTTACAATCTTATGTAATAATTGTAATATTTTTGTGAACTAACTGTGATTCCGACTTTATATATATAAGTCTTGATCCATATGTTATGATTCACCTTAGTATTTATTATTTCTCTATTATCTTTTGTAAATAGATTTTGACATCATCAGATAGGGGGAGATTGTTGGGAAAAACAATGATCAAACCTAAGTTATAAATCTGAAGAGTCAAAATCTAACTCAGTTGTATTCAGGAAACTTAGTGAAATTCCTGAGTCTGTGTTTCTAAGTCTGTGCTACACAGACTGAAGAATTGTTTCTGAGTCTGTGCTGCACAGACTGAAGATCCTCACAGACTGAAAGCCATGCTCTTTCTGAAGACTTATGAATTCATCATCTGAAGAATGAAGATTGAATACAGAAGGCTTCACAGACTGAAGTTCACAGACTGAAAATCACAGACTGATGAGCACAGACTAAAGAGCACAGATTGAAGAATGAAAGTACAAATGTACAGGAGATATTCTTCTTTCCTTAGGCTAGATACAACTGATAAGATGTTTGAGAAAGGTCAAACATCATATAAAGGTTCTCTTCTCAGCAAAGAAACCTTTTACCTTTTTGCTTTTTCTATTTCCAAGAAAAGCAAAAAGGAAGGCGTGCAAAGTTGCCCAAGATGCATCTGTTATCCCTTGGACAACTATGTAAGCTGGATAATATAGAGTTACATCCAACTCTATAAATAGCAGTCCAAAAAGCACTGCTATCATCCAAGAAATTCAAGAGAATTAGTATAGTAGACCTTTGAGCTTAGGCTAAAGCATTACCACACTTACTGTGAAGTTTGTAGTGATAACTGTATCTTTGTATACTACTTGGATCGTATTCAAACCATCTGTGTGGGTTTGAATACCTTGTCATCTTTGTGAGACAAACACTTTATTGTGAATAATACTTTGATTCATAATAAACTCTGTGTTAAAATTAATCTTGTTTTCCGCCTAGATTAATTTAAACTTGTTTGATATAAAACTTGGATATAGACTAACACGTTGAGATAACTGTTATTTAATCTGTATCTAAGTTTTGGGAACCTTGTGACCCAACATCTACACTCATTTATCTTTCATTTTCTTGTATTTTCTTCATAAAATTCGGATTTTAAGCCTTTTCCATGGCTAAAATCCTCATACAAAGCTTTGATGTTTGTAGGTTACACCTCTACACATACTTATGTGTTAATAGAGACGATAACCCATGATCAAATCGAAAATCAAGCAAAAATCGAATTATTACTTGTAATCTTGTTAGATCTTGTTCATCTTCATGTAAAATTTTGTTTTTATGTTAATAATCATCTCTAACACATCATAGAAGTATTTCAACGCCATGCATGTGTTAGAGCATGGATTTAAAGGTCAAAAAATGAAAATCTTCTTTTATAATTCATGAATGGTGTTCTTCACTTTGGATAAAACACCCATCATGAACTTACAAAATTTCTGTCCAGAAAGTTTTGTCTACATCAACGATTTTTATAAAAATCATTTCTTCATGAAAATGGACGTTTTTATAGGCTAAAATAAAGTTCTGGAAATAAGCTTTCCAACCCCATAAGCCTCATATTTTTATGAGTTCGTTTGATATACCTAATAATTTTTGTGAGAAAAGAGGTGTAAGCTGTTAGAAAAAGTCAGAAATTCTACTCTTAGTGTTTTAATCATAACTAGAGCTACACACCTCCAAATAACTTGAAACCAACGCCAAAAGTTTACATTTTTTGTTGGCTACGATTTCGTGTTGATCACTTTTTCTGAAACCCAATAGATGTTTCCCAGAAATAATGATTGCATGCATGTGTTCAGATTTGACCTCAGATGATAAAAGTAAATTTTAAAAATACTTAAACTTCTCTATAAATCGTGGAAAAATTACAGAGTATATTAGACAAATTGAGGATCATCTGTGATTTTTGCCTTATGTTAATTCGGAACATAAGTATTTTTAATAAATACAACCAACTTATGCATTTCCGAAAAATAAGAATGTAGACTGAAATTTGCATATGTATATAAATCAACACTTGTAAACTTGCTAAGAGTGGAAAGATTAATTTTTTAAAGGCTCATAAACATATATAAATATTTTGGGGGAAGTTTCAGGTCAAACCAAGTGGATTTGGGTTTGGGTTCTTATGATGTAATTATCAGTTTATATGTTGTTAATCATAAATTGTGAGGAACCAAAGTTCCAACACTCAAAACACTAAGAAATTTGGGCACTAACGATCGTGAGACATTATATGAATTGTGTAAAAGGTTCGACAATTTTAAGATGTTATATATGTGTGTATTCATTGTGGTACTCAAACGTAATTATTGGACGTTAACAAAGTTAAAAAAAAGCAAAACAAACTATATTGGCACTTTGTAATCTAAATAATTAGCTAAACAATCTTACAAACAAAATTAGACAAGGACCTAATTAGAACCTTCGTGCTCGTAGGTCGTGGATAGGAGTCGTACTCGTTTAGCACTCGGAATACATCCAAACCGTATCATTCACGCTTAATTGTGAGTATTCACAGCCCCTCTTTTTATTGTTTTTACTAAACGTTTTGGGGTGAAAAGCATGCTATCTCATTGTAAATACTTATCTTGTATGCATATTTTTACGCTCTTATTGTATGCTTGTGACTCTATCGCATCTAAAGACCCCGGATTCTTTACACAACCTATTAACTCATTATTGAGCCGATGGTTGATATGGATAGTACTATTTGGAGGGAGGCCACCTTCCCACTCACACGGCCATGTGAGTGCATACCACCAACTTTAAATGTTCGCGATGGGCATTGTCTTTGGGGTGTTGTTCTCGGGCCAGTAGGTTTGGTTGTGGACTCAAGCAATACATGTCGTTCTTAAATGAATTTAAAAATCGCGTATAAACAATCTTTACAAGACAACTTAAACCTATCAAACATAGTTTGATGACTTATAAATGATTTCACATTTATTTCTGAAAACCTGTGAACTCACCAACTATAATTTTGTAGTTGACCCACGTTTTACATGCTTTTCAGGAAACGGTCAGTAGTTCTGGAGTAAAGCTACATCTATCTTTATTAATGTTGAAACGATTAGACTTACTTCGTTTTATCTTTTGAATGTATTTGGTTGTATGATCTAGTATTTCGTACTGTAATCTTATTGTAAGTGCTAGTAGCTGTATCTTGTAAACGGTAAGTTAGTTGAACTTTGTGTAATGAAACCATTGTGCTGTTACATCTCGTGTTCCGCTTTAGCGGGGTGTGACATGTGCCGACACAACAACTCATACAAATCAAACTTCTTGCAAGAACACACAACTGTAATCCCTAATGGATTGTAGATAACCTTCAAAGAGTTCAAATATAATATATTTTTTTAAATATTTATTATCTAAAGGGGATTCTAAATGCATAAAACCAGAAATGCAGTCATTTAGAAATTATAATGAAGTACATACCTCATAGAATCTATGAGTTTAATATGCAGAAAAAATAAAATGCAGTTGTATAGATATTATAATGTAGTACATACCTCATAGATTCTATGAGTTTCTATGTCTTTGATTCTGTATTTTCAAACTTCTCATGGGTCTCCGACATACACTCTGTGTAGCTGGTTACCATATCATCTTGTAAATTGAAAAAAGTTTAACGAGTGTACATCACAGTCGCTTGGTTTTCTAACTCAAAGTTTGTTTTAAAATCAGGAACGGTGTATCTTGTGTTGTGGTCGTTTTGTTGTTGAACATATCGTTGATGTTCCATAACAGTGTCATAAGGTCAAGAAGTCGACCAATGTTAATTACCTGCTTGTAAATTAAGAGAAGAAATGATTTTCACTTTCTGATCTTGAGGATGTGCACATCACTCCAGCCAAGGGTTCTTCTAGAAAATAAGGTAGTATCCACCTCTTTCTCATGTTAAACATTTCCTTCAGCCATTAATAATTCTGAAGTCTAAAGTCTTCAATTATCCTTTTCCATCTTCTCTCAAACGTTTCAGTTGAAATCTTATTAGTCCAAACTATGTCACATATTTTCTCTTTGAAATATGTGCTTGCACACAACACTGCATCATTCAAAAGATAAGAAGGAGTTGAACTTTTAATATACACAGAAGATGCATTTTAAATAACAAGAAGCTGCATTTTATAAACAAGTAAGCTGCATTTTAATTAAAATGCCTTTGTGGTTAACTTTCGCATTACCACATGCACAATCTATGTCTTGTGTTTGGAAAAACTTTCTTAATCGCAGCACACATTGCGGAGTCTTGATCAGTCACGACAACTTTGGGGTCATTCTTAAAAGCTTTTTGGAATGTCTTTAGAATCCATATATGATAATCTTCAGTTTCTCTTGTTAAAAGCGTTGAACCAAATATTACAACATGTTCGTGGTTATCAATTCCAGTCAAAGGCACAAACACCATTCCATACATGTCGGAGAAATAAGTTCATCAAGAAAAAAAAATTATATTTGTGCACATATGATTCTATTCAACTCCTTTTATAAACAACTATAAACATGTTGTGATCATCATAATAAAAACTAAATGTACAAATTTGATATTTGTAAAACAAATTTTTACCAGTTGGATTTGGAAGTTGAGTCAAATGATACAACATCCCCATAGTATTCGTAATTTCAATGCGCTTGAGGGTCTGCCCAAAAAACTTCAGTTAATTGCCTCCTCTGTTAGAAAAAAGTCTTTAATAAGCTGCATTCTTCCAAGAAGCTTTTCAGCAACCATCTATGCATCTTCTTTTCTAACAAAAACATTTACGTCTCTCCTAAAATTTTTGCAGTCTACTTGTGTCTCACCTATTTCCTGAATCCTTCTATAGTTCTTTTAACATTTTAAACCCATTGACTAGTCCAACGTTGATAGTTGATACTTGAAATAAGAATTGCTTCTTCATGTACCCTAAAGTGGTGGTTGTCCTAACAAATTTCATATTTTATTTATGAAGTAGGTAGTAGTTGTGTCCTATAAACTTAATCAGTTTGTATGTTGATACAAAATTGTGTGACAAAAGCTTGTTTAGAAAACTTAGTTTGATTGTGTACTTACACGGCTCTAGTTTCTTTGTAACTAGCGACACTATTTGTAAACTAGCGACACTCGCTAAGTGTCGCTTGTAGCGACACTTAAGGAGTGTCGCCTGTGTCTGTATAGTGTAGCCTGTGTATGTATAAATATGTAACAAAGTCGTCAATTAAAGGCATTGATGATCGCGTGTGGAGTGACTGAGTGATTGAGAGAGTTTGATTTTTTAGCTTAATTGTATGTGTAGGTTCCCTAAACCTGATCTAAACCGGAACGTCACAAACAATCGAGAGGCGGAATTCAAACGATTGTATAAGATACGTTAAACACAAAGAAATCAATCACAAATCAACTCGTATATTAATCTAATAACCCATTAGCTTGAATACACAAAGTTGTTTACAAATGCTCTCAAATAACCCTAGATTCGTCAACCTTTAAACTGAGGCCTATGCCGAAACAAAAACTGACCTGCGACACAAAGGATGTGTCGCACAGCCGACTCATGCGACACAAGCCTTGTGTCGCATAAGCGACACAGGCTCTGTGTTGCCTAAATAAAACTTGTAATTACTTATTTTAAACAAATGTCGTAATTAAAAAGCAAACTATTACAGACTTAGACCAACTGACAGACACACTAAATATGCACCAATAAAGTCCCCCGTGTCTTCAGCTTGGTCTTCAAAAATCTTCTAACACTTCCAATTAGCTGGGAAGTTTCCACCGGCATGTACTCCTTGAGCTAAGCAAATGTTGACAACCTTCTGAAATCTCGTAGCCTCAATCTTGAACTCTTTATGGTAATCAATCTCCTTGGCATGTAGAAGTTCAAGATCTTTCTTCGACAGGTTAATCAAACTCAAAGGATCATACACTCTAATCTTAGTAGATTTAGCTTTCCATAAATCCTCAGGCTCACTATCGGGGATATACACAATTTCAGCTTCGCCTGTGTTTCCATCATAAACCCAATACCGCAGCCTTCTCAAGAAATCTACCTGAAGTTTCTCCAGAGGAATATACTTCAACGTTCTTGGAGATTTATACACAACTTTGATCCAGGGCCTGTTGGTAAGCGGATGTATCTTGTTCCTATATATGTACCTCGTCCCCAGATTTAGTCTCACAAGATAAAACTGTTTGTTGTTGACCTCTTTCCTCAATATCCTTTGTACTTGATTTGCCAACTCATTGTCTGTGTGATTGATAATATTCAGTTGAGCCAAATGAAGAATCTCACAGTATGGCAATGTACTCAAAACTTTGAAATCCGTCAAGAAATATTGCATCCCATCCTTCCTTTTAACCACAATTACTTTATTTACTTCGTCATACTTCCAGTTGATTATTTGACCTTTGTATCATTTGTTGCTGACTTTATAAAACTTGCAGGTCTTAGAAAGAATGGGTTCAGCAGCAGTGGACGTAGACGGTTTAGCTTCATGAGCAGTTTATGTAGGAGCAGTCTCTAGAGCAGGAGTGGAAGTTGTAGCTGGTTCATGTTTAATAACCTCTTCCGTATCAGAAATCTCCATCTCTTCTCCCAAATTAACCGCATCAGCATTTACATAGTCTTCACTAACATCAACATCAGCATCTTGATCATCATAAACAAAATCCTCATCAACCGTTTCTGCATTCTGTTCATCTTCATTTAACAGGCTTTGCAGGTACTCAAGATTCGCTTCAGAGTAATCAATATTAAGTGCGATTGGTTGACTCAGAATTTGAGTAGAAGACACAAAATAATCCAAAACCAAATTTTCATTAATATCGGAATCATTTACATTATCATTGGGAGTCCTAGTTGATGTTTCTAAGGCACTAGGGCCTGACTCCCCCGAAACAATTGCTAGGGCTTCCAATTCTAAAATCCTACGTTCTAAGCCCGGAACCCGTGCAGTACATTGTTCTAATTCCGAAAACCTGGAAGCTTGAACTTCAATAATGGCTGCCTGATCGGCCAGCCTCTTGTTCATTGAGGCGATCATCTCTATTATTTGAGGTAGCGTTGGCGGTTGTGGATGAGGAGTTGGTGGAGCAGCAGAGCGAACACGATCAGAAGATGGCTCGTTGATGAAGACCTGAGAGCGATTACGTTTAGTGATCGGAGGCTCTGGCTCATAATTGGAATCCGGATCTACACGCGGGCGCTTGCCGGTGTTCTTTGGAATGTGAACACGACCCTGTCATATACGACGCTGAATACGTTCAAATCTTTTGGAATCATGTATACGCATGCGTTCACAGGTCTTGGCATCAGGAACATCCCCTTCAGAATCAGTGGGGGTGTCATTTGAATCTACAAGAATAGTGTCATCCGAGTTAGCAGCATCAGCAGTCTCGTCAACTGTTCCAAAGTTTTCAATATCCATTAAGACATTGTGCAGCGGCTCAGTAACATTTTCATCCTCGGTATGAACCGAAACATTAACAAACGCATCTTCAGATAAATTTGGAGCAGCAGCAGCATCCAAAAAACCATCGTCAGCCGAAGGGTCGTAGCCCTCATTCACAATTTCACACCCCCAAATTTGTACAGCGGAAGCGGTTCGGGTCGGGGCGTGACTAATCAAGTAATCACAACACAATGGTAAAAGCGAACGACTCTATATGAGACGTTTATAAAATAGTACAAAAGTAGTTACATTGAAATACTTTAAAAGTTTACATTAGCCTCGAGTTCGCGAAATAATATCCTGGAGATTCTAGTACATAACGAAATATTTCAAAAATAATATATATGAACATCTTCATATACGTATAATGCGTGCGACTCGATGTAGCTAACAATCCTGTGGGCAATCCTACTGTTGCTGAGTACCTGAGAATACAAAGCTAAAAGGGTCAACCAAAAGGTTGGTGAATCTCACCGGTTTAACAGTAAAAACATAGTTATGAAACACAAGATTTATCCGTGATTTGCAATCAAGCAAATAAAGTAAACAAAATTAATGTTTCCGAAATTGCAATGAGCCCACGGTTCGAAGCCTAACCCGTTTTGTGCCTCCCGGAGGTGTCTAATCCGAAACACCTTTATGACAAATACTAGAGTGCCCGTTTTTAACTTGGTTATAGCTAGTAACCCGGACGGGAGTGTCATTCCCATAATAGATCTATTCTCTAGCACTCGCGCCTTCGCAGTTAACGAACCATGTGTGTTGAGGACTTTTAATGGATTAAAAACAACTCATACAATCTTGTAAAAATAATCGAGTACTTGTGTTCATGAAAAATAGTTAAGCATTTGTATCTCACCCCAAAGTATATAAAACAGTAAAAGTAAAAGTGGGGCTGTAAGACTCACCTGGAGTTTAGCAAGCAAATATAGCAATTAGCAAGTAGATAACAAATAGCGGGTGTCTGTGTCCCGTAAGGAAACCTTCTAGCGCCCTAAACGCGTAAAGTGGTGTAAGTAGATGTCTTAAAAGACCATCTATAGTGATTGTATAAGTGGGGTTTAATGTCCACTTAAGCCAATCATGTAGGTGGAGGGTTAATGTCCACCTAAGTTAATTCACACGATTAGAAATGTCCAATTGTTCAGTTATCGTTTGTGCTTAGAAAAACATGTATAGGCCGTTGGTGATATTTTGTGAAAACACATCTTTTGATTAATTATGTTACGCGTATTTCTACTTTCCAGTTATGGTCCAAGGGGCAGAGCCCCTGGCTGGGGTCGAGCTGCCAGGTCAGCTTGGAAAATTTATATTTATTCTTATATTGCTTTAACCAAAAACGTATGGATTATGTGTGTTGAGACATGTTTTGTGACAACAGATCTAGCTTGTAATAGTGAGGTTTAGTACTTTTGGTAATTGTAATCAAGTATGTACATTGGTTTTGAATTGTAAATAAAATATATTTCTTGGTAAACATTTTAGAGTTAAATATCAAAAGGCTGAAAAATGTTGACCAAGGTTGACCGCGAACCGAGTCAGTTCGCAGGACTAGTTTGTGCTGCGAACTGAGTGAGTTCGCTGGGCCAACATGGGCTGCGAACTGAGTCAGTTCGCAGAGCCCATGAGCCTGCGAACCGAGACGAGTATACATGAAAAACTAGGTTTTCAGATTACACACCTTTTTTACCATTTCGTTAACCAGAAACCCTGCGACTCCAGAGACTTCACAATGTTCTAAAGGCTAGGTATTGATCGTTAACACTTGTTATAATCAATACAAAGCAATTAGTCAATTGATTCACTATTATATTGCGAAGGATTTCGTTATAGATCCTATAACTAGTATTGAGGGATTCCGCACCTTAATACCTTAGATAACCTCGTTATCGATCCTTATACAAACGGACTTACAATTGGTATCAGAGCCGGAGGCTAGATACGCTTTGGTTCGAGGTTATTTAGGATAATAACGTGTGATTTCGGGTTGTTTTTAGTGCATTACGTACTTATTTACGACCAAAATCACTCTCTGGACGTTTTTAGTTTCGTTTACGATCGAAAACCACAAGTTTTAATCGTAAAAATAACTGACATTTTCGTTTTTGGGTGTTTCAGCCGTTTCGCGAACTGAGTTTAGGGTTTCAGCCGTTCCTGCGAAGTGAAAGCTGCGAACCGAACTGAGTTCTTGCGAACCGAACCGAGTTTGCGAACTGAACTGAGAGTTGCGAACTGAGATTTGCGAACTGAGTTAAGTTTTTGCGAACTGAGATTACTTGCGAACCGAACCGAGATTGCGAACCGAACTGAGTTCTTGCGAACTGAGTTGAGTCTTGCGAACTGAGTTCCTGCGAAGTGAGTTCCTGCGAACCTTCTGATTTTTTTTTGTGACTTTTTAACTTCTGAGATTGACAAAGATGTCTGACTTGAGTAAAATGATTGAGATGGACCACGAGATTGGAAAATCTAATGTTCCACCTAAATTGCTTAGACTTGAGGATTACTATGGATGGAAAGACAGGTTTGAATCATACTGTAGATTCCATGATTTGTCAATCTGGATGTGTATTAAAAATGGATACACTGCACCTACAACTGTTGTTGAGAATGCAACGGTAATTGTTCCCTACAATCGAATGAATGATAACCAGAAGAGAGACTTTGAGATTGAAAACAAAGCACATTCTTCAATCAAAATGAGTTTAGCTAAGGAAATCAATCATCAATTGAAATCTTTTCACACTGCTAGAGCACTCTGGATTGCTCTTGAGAAAAGATGTGAGGGAAGTCCACAGGTTAAGGCAGGCAAGATGAATCTCCTGAAGAAGCAGTTTACTTTATTTAAAGCTTTTAAGGGAGAAGATCTTGATGCTTACACCACAAGATACTACCATCTGTTGAGTGAGTTAGATGATCATGAGATTTTCTATTCTGATACGGAGAAAACCGACAAGTTTATTGAGGGTTTACCGTATAAATGGGAAATGCATGGAGTTATGCTCAAGGATAATGAAGAGCGATATGCTACAATGACTCTGGAGCAAGCTATTGATAAGCTCAGAGGTTATGATTTCACCAACAAAACGAGAGAGTCAGATTCTGATCAATTACAGAATCCTGGACTATATCATGGTAAATCAACTCTCTCTAATGCATCATCCAGTTCAACCACTGCTTTGCTAGTTGGTGATACTGGAGAAAAGGGTGAATTGATAACTGAGGATTTGTGTTTTATTGCTTCTTCTGGAAGTGAAACAAAAGAGAAAACTACTGTGAATTCACCTCAAGGGCATCAGAAGATGCCGATGAGTGTGAAATCTGCTGAACAACAACTGTCTGTTCTTGCTTCTTTTGTTGCTTCCTATGAGAATTACATTCAAGGGAAAATCAATGATCCAGCTATGTTTGATGAAGATTATGATCAGATAGACCCTGATGACCTTGAAGAAATGGATCTCCAGTGGCAACTAGCTATGGTGTCAAGGAGAGTCAAAAATTTCTTGAAGCGTACTGGTAGGAAGGTGGTAGGTAATCGACCAGGGTTTGATAAATCCAAAGTTAAGTGTTATAACTGTCAGGGTTTCGGACACTTTGCTCGGGAATGTCAACGACCAAAGGTTGATGTCAGCAATGGAAGACAAGGCTCGGGAAGTTCTTTAGCTTCCAAAGCCTTGGTGGTTCAACAGCTTGATGGTTCTTATGATTGGTCTGCTCAGCCTGAGCAAGCTCTTATGGCTGAGATAGATAATCAAGAGAAAGCTGCTGAATCTACATCCTATATGCCGATTGATGTGGATTATCATGTAAGGGTGCCAGAAGTCACACCAAAAGCAAGTGATGATGATGTGCTATACATGGATTCAACTAAGGATATGAGTCCAGATGATTTAGTAGCACATATGGCTGAACTTCAAACAGACAAGAAAAGGGTATGTCTTGATATGCTTACTCTTGTTGATGTCTGTAATCTAGTTACTAGTTTGCAATCACAAGTTAGTGTATTTGCTGATTCATATAATATGATGAAATCTGAATTAGAAATTGCTAAATGTGATGCTCAAAGGTTTAGTGAGGATAAACTAGCTCTAAAAGAAAAGATTAAGTCTGATGCTGCTGATAAGACCACTTTAAGAGACACTATAAATGAGCAATGTGTTAAGATTGATGGTTTGTACTTAAATCTAAGGGACTTAAATCAAAGTATGGCCAATAAAGATAATGAGTTAGCTTAGTCAAAACTGAAATTGGTTGAGCTTAATCGTAAGTTTGAGAGTTATAGAACCTCTTCTTTAACTATGGACTCTATAATTGATGCTCAACGTAGTGTTAAGGATAAGACTGGATTAGGATACACTGATGTACCTCCTCCATTTAATTCAAATTACACTACTTCTGTTGACTTAGAAATGATGGATGTAGATACTAAACCTGAGGAGTTAGTAACTAAAAAGTCTGGAAAGTTAGAGACACAGAAGGTTGTTCATAAAGATCTATCATCTGATGTTAGTAAGAACACACCATTCCCTAAAGTACAATTTGTCTCGAGTGGAATGTTGGTTGATACTGACATAAATGATAAGGTTATTAAGGAACAAGATGTACCTTTAGTGTCTGAAACTCAGACTGAACACGAAAAGGCAAAAGGGGTTAAGTCACGAAAGCATAAATCATGTTTCAAATGTCACCAAAAGGGACATGTGGCTTCATGTTGTCCTAACAAGAAGTTGGAAACATCGATTAGGCTCGTGAATAACAGTGAGACACCAAAAGTCTCTAGTTCAAATGTAGACAGGTTAGGTACCAAACCAGGATTAGGTAGTAAACCTGTGAACATTCTGAAAAGAGATGTTACTCATAGTGTCTCTCCGCCTAAACCTAAACGATCTTATTCTCTAAATGACACTAAGCCTAGAGATAAGACACCGTCGAGATTTAGGACTCCAAGTAGAAACCATAGTCAATTTGAAAGTGGTTCTACTTCACATACTCATAAAGTTGATTATGTGCCTAAGAGGTTTTCAACTCACTCTCCTCAGAGGCATAAGACTTCAGATCATCAACAACCTCTAACTTCTTTAGCAGTTACCAAGACTATTGACAATAATAGTTATGGTTACTTTAAGGAAGTTCAGATTGTGGATGATAAGGGACAAGCCAAGACCGTAATGGCTTGGGTCCCTCTTAAGAACTAATTGTGTACAACTTGTTATGTGCAGGAGCAGACTGTGAACAAGGACAGCTGGTGGTATGTAGACAGTGGTTGTTCTCGGCACATGACAGGTGAAAGAAGTCTACTGAAGGACTTCAAAGGTGGGATGAAACAGCGAGTTCATTTCGCTAGTGATAAAGGAGGAGTAATAACTGGGAAAGGAAAAGTTTCAAATGGAACTTTGACTCTAGAGGATGTGAATTACGTTGAAGAACTAACTCACAACCTAGTGATGTTTCCCAAGTCTGTGATAAAGGTCATTCTGTACATTTCAATGAGAAAGAAGCCTTAGTCCTGAAGCCGGGTTTCACCATTCTGGAAAATTGGATATTGATGAGGGCTCCAAGGAAGAAGGACATTTATGCCATCAACATGGCTGTTCCTAATACTTCAATGGAATCTACATGTCTTTTATCCAAGGCTTCAGATGCAGACGCACTCTTATGGCACAGGAGAATGGCTCATCTGAACTTTCGAAAAATGAATTATATAACCAAGAATTGTTTAGTTCTGGGTGTACCACAAAAACGTTTCGAGTCTGAAGATAAGTGTGTTCCTTGCATGAAAGGAAAACAACATAAAAGACCACACAGATCTAAGACTGAAAACTCAATCCCCTCGCCATTTGAATTGCTACATATGGATCTTTTTGGCCCAATAAGCAAAAGAAGCATAGGTGGCAAATGGTACTGTTTAGTTGTCACAGATGATTTCTCTAGATTTTCTTGGGTATTCTTTTTGGGATCTAAGGATGAGACTTCCGGTATTCTTATGGAGTTCCTAGATCTAATAGAGAATGTCTATAGAACACGAGTTAAGAGAATTCGTAGTGACAATGGAACAGAGTTCAAGAATTCAACGTTCAATGTCTATTGCTTAAGCAAAGGAATACAACATCAATTCAGTGCATCGTATGAACCTCAACAGAACGGTGTTGCTGAAAGGAAAAACAGAACGTTGATTGAAGGAGCTAGAACAATGCTGGCAGATTCAAGGCTTCCGGTCATTTTCTGGGCTGAAGCGGTGAATACAGCATGTCATGTTCTGAACAGGGTTCTTACGGTTAAAAAGCATAATAAGACGTGTTATGAGCTTTTGAACAATAAGAAACCAAACTTAAAAGGGTTTGAACCCTTTGGAGTTTCTTGTACTTTGCTGAAGACTAGCACTCAACCGAAATTTGGTGAGAAGGCTGACGAAGGATATTTCCTAGGTTATGTGCCTAATTCACCAAACAAACGTGTCTTCAATAAAGTAACGGGACGTGTGGAAATAGTTTATAACATTGAAGTTACGAGCTACACATATGACGTACATAAGGGATTAGATTGGTAATTTGACTATTCAGATCTCTTTAAGTCTTTTAATGTCCCAATCAGTGACTACAAAGTTGACTCAGAAATCTCTGAACATTTATTGTCGAGTGATGGAGATATTGGCCCTGCACCAACATCGAATGTTCCTAAAGATACAACTTTTGTAGATCCTAATCATGCTTCAGCGAGTGCCACACAACAATCTTCTGATGAAAATATACCTCTATTGAAGGAGATTGGCACTAATCTAGAAGAAGAAATAGAACTTGAACAAGTGACGACAACAAGAACTAACAAAAATCATCCAATTGAAAATATCATTGGTGATCCGAATGCACCGGTTCAAACCAGGTCTAGTGTATCTGAGTACACTAGCCTATATGCTGAAATGAAAGAGACAGGGATTACAAATCGATGTCTATATTCATGTATTATCTCCCAAGTTGAGCCTAAGAATGTCCAAATGGCGTTGAAGGACAACTCATGGGTAGAAGCAATGCAGGATGAACTTTCACAGTTCTCAAAACTGCAAGTTTGGGAGTTGGTTGATTTACCAAGTGGTGAATATCCAATTGGTACTAGATGGGTCTTTAAGTGTAAGAAAGACGATCGGGGAATCGTGATTCGCAATAAAGCTCGTCTAGTCGTTCAAGGCTTCAACCAACAAGAAGGAATTGATTACAATGAAGTGTTTGCACCTGTTGCTAGGCTTGAGGCAATTAGGTTGTTCTTAGCATTTGCAGCTTCAAAGAAAATGAAAGTGTATCAGCTGGATGTTAAGAGTGCCTTTTTGTACGGCAAGGTCAAGGAAACGGTGTATGTTTCTCAACCACCAGGGTTTACTGATCCAATGTATCCAAATAGGGTATATCGTCTTGATAAGGCTCTGTATGGATTACATCAAGCTCCAAGAGCGTGGTATGAGACACTATCAACTTATCTTCTTGAGAATGACTTTACAAGAGGAAGAATTGATAGTACACTCTTTGTGAAGTGGAAGAAAAAGGACTTTCTACTTGTTCAAGTATATGTTGATGATATTATCTTTGGGTCATCTGACGAAAAGATGTGTCAAGAATTTGAGCAAGTTATGAAAGGCAAGTTCGAGATGTCTGCTATGGGAGAGTTGAACTTCTTCTTAGGGTTACAAGTTGACCAAAAGAAAGATGGTTTCTTTATTCATCAATCTAAATATACACATGAGCTGTTAGAACGCTTCAAGATGGATGAATCTCGGATTTACAAAACTCCTATTCCAGAAAATCACGGACTTGGTCCCGATACATCGAGTGATCAGAATGTAGATCCTACTTTATATAGGGCTATGATTGGATCACTAATGTATTTTACTGCTTCTAGGCCTGACATTATGTTTGCTGTTTGTATTTGCGCAAGATATCAGGCTGATCCGAAAGAGTCACATATGCAAGCTGTAAAGAGAATCTTTCGTTACCTCAAGGGGAAGCCGAAGCTGGGACTTTGGTATCCGATTGAAGGAGACTTAGATTTTGTTGCATATACTGATTCGGATTATGGTGGATGCAACCAAAATAGAAAGTCTACGACCGGAGGATGTCAATTCCTAGGAGGTAGACTTGTGTCTTGGCAGTGCAAGAAGCAAAGCTCAGTAGCCATTTCTACATGTGAAGCTGAGTATGTTGCAGCTGGCAGCCGTTGTTCCCAAGTATTGTGGATACAGCAGCAACTGCGAGACTACGGACTAAACTTTACCGACACTCCAATGATGATCGATAATGAATCGACGATCTCTATAGCCAATAATCCGGTAAAGCACAGCAAGACGAAACACATTGATATTCGTCATCATTTTATTCGAGATTGTGCCGAGAAGAAGCTTATTAGATTAGTCAAAGTTGCCTCTTCTGACAACTTGGCAGATCTATACACTAAAGCTTTCGACAGGACACGTTTTGAGACATTAGTTCAACTGAACGGAATGAGGAATCCAGAATAACTAGTCTTCCAAAGGAGTATGTAATAGTTAGTAAGTTTTATTTTTGGGTCTTATATTAAAAAAAAAAAAAAAAAAAAAAAAAAGGGGGGGGGGGGAGGGGGGGGGGGGGGGGAGGGCTTATGGCATTCATTTGCTTGTTACCTTAGGGGAATCGCCTCCGATAAAAGAACAAAAGTATTTTCTTTTAGAAAAGGTCTATGTGTTTATCTAATGGGAAATGATAGTACATTAGGAGAATAAGCTTAACAATAATAACTATAAGTCTTAAGTTAGACGTGTTAGTAGATTCCTATAAGTCACATAAACATTACATCTTTTCAACTAGGAATTTACTTATATTTATTTTATTATACACCTTTATCCACAAGCTATACTTTGCTTAGAATAAAATTATGTCTAGACAGCTTCATTATATGATGTACTGGTAGGCAAATTATGCTATGATTTCTGAGCATTTAATAAGCATTAATTCTCATGTATGTTATCTAGTGTGAACTATTATATGATGTATGACATAAGTCTTAATTTGTGAATGATAGTATAACCATACACTGTTATCAACAATATATAAATATATGAACAGATAAATAGTTAGAAAAATGGCTATTAGCTAAACTACTGGTAACTCTGTTGTACTATGTACAGACCCGTAACCTTTAGTTTCGCCAATGGTCTCAAACTTATTTTGTTCATACTAAGGGATCTTCTGTTGTACTCTGTACAGATCTAGAACCACTAGTATCTTCAAAATCTGTTTGATGTTTGTCGAGCCTTAAAATCACTCAAGGATATGTTATATGTTACGAAAAGTGCATCATTTAGTAACCTCTACCTTGAATGGAAAAAAATACAGTGGTATGTATTATACTTGATTTCTCAGTATATCATATATTAGAACACACTAGTTAATATCCATATTAACAATAAAGGTTTGCTTGGAAATCAGTGTGTAATTTGTTTATGTGGATCATAATATCAGTAATCATTTTGAACTTTCAATGACAAATGAACATTCACTTTGGTGAATCATTCATATAAAAGTATGCTTAAAGAACGTGTTATATTTTGTGGATAAAGGTAACCAAGTTATAATCTTATAAATATAAGTTCATAAATGGTTAAAGTGTAATTTTTCTGTAACTTATTTAAATTTCATACTACCGATCTTCTTAGACTTGATTAATCAATAAAAATATTCAGCTTATTTTTCCTAATATGATCCCTAAGCAGATAAATTCTTAACGTCAAAAATATGTAGTGTTTCTCCTTTTTGTTTCATTAATAAAATGGTACTTGATACCACTCATTAGTTTGATTATTTATTACGTATTTTACTATTTTTATTTGTGTTTCTCCTTTGGAAAATATGTTAATGCTGTAATTTATCATTCTGTGTTGAATAAATGTGACAAAATCGCATTGGAAAGTTCAATTTATATTTCCAACTAAATTTGCTTGAAAAGTCAAAATTGCGAAGTTGACTAGTCAACGTTGCGAATTGAGTTTTGAGTATAAAAGGAACAGGTCCTGCGAGCCCACTTCTCACTTTCCAAACATTCACTGCGAACTGAAAACCTTCCTCTGCGAGACGAACATTGCGAACCGAAACGAACCTCCTGTTTTCTAAAATTTTCGACACTTCTGTTCAAGAATCGGTTTTTCACTCCGGACAACATTTACTTCTTTCAATTTCGCATCATTTGAAGTAAGTATCACTTGATTTCACCGTTTAATTCATCCTTAATCGAAAAATATAAGTTTTGGAGGTTTTGGTTTCGAATCTCACGGATTTCTTCGAATTGAGTGAAGATTAAAACCTAAAACTTATAAAACTTGTTAATTGGTGTATAATAAACATGTTAATACCATTAAATTGCGTCTAAAAGTGTTCGATCATCGACTTCGAATTTCTTGGTGAACCAGACGCTCCTGCGAACCGAGCTCAATCTCAGTTCGCAGCAAACCCATAAAGTTGACTTCGGATGACTGCGAAGCGAACCCATCGGGTTGACTTTGCTTGACCAAAGCGAAACCAATTGTTTGACTCGCGTTGACTGCGAAGCGAACCAAATGGTTGACTCGCATTGACCGAAGCGAAACCAAAAGGTTGACTTCGTTTGACCTGCGAAGCGAACTTAATTATTGACTTTAGTTGACTGCGAAGCGAACTTAATTATTGACTTTAGTTGACTGCGAAGCGAACTTATCCAGTTGACTTCTGTTGACTTTGTGCATAAATTAAATTCTTGAATTTATTTAACTGACGGTTTGACTTGGTCAATATTCAGTTTACGAATTTAATGGACTCGTTTTCGATTTGCGAACTCTATGTTTACAAATAAATTATGAGTTGCACATTTTATTTATTTGTTGTACGTTTAGACTTAAGAACTTACGTTTATAAGTTAAATATGTATAACTTTTTACATTTAACATCTAACATTTGTTTTCGATTTGAGATCTTTATGATTACAAATAAAATACAAATTACAGTTGTTAATTATCTGTTATATGTTTCGACTTAAGGACTTAATGTTATAAGTGAAATGCATATAATATTCGAATTCTGTTCTATTATATCGAAAGACTTCCCACTCATATGTAGTCGTGCGGCGTGTTCCGATTTAATATCGGCGGTATAATTTTTCGGTTTATCTACTAGGACGTGCGAACGATGTATATAATTTAGAGAAGATAATTGAAAAAAATTAAGTGTTGAATACTTAATCGTTCAATTAAGTTCAGTAAATTAAGTTATTAATTAATAGTAAACGTCGATGTTTGGTGATCTCTATGGTTCACAATACATAAACGTTTAAAATTAATTAATGTTCGATAAGTGTCCTATTATTTGAGCTAATTGCCATTTGTGTATATCTTATGACTACAGATATGGCTGCTCGATCTTTCACTCCTGCTCACAACATATTGGTGAACTTAGATGTAAATGAGCGTGGAGCTGCACGTTTCACAGAGATTTTGACGTATTTAGCACGTTCGAGAATTCGATATGCTATTACGGAATCTCCGCCACTGTCCCGAGATCTTCTGGAACAATTTTGGGATAGTATCGTATTTGACGGTGCAGCAAACCCTCCGGTCATTCGCACGAGGGTTAATAACCATTCAGTGGTTTTCTCTGCTGATGATCTGAGACAGATTCTACATCTGGGAACAGTCGATCAGGAAGCTGGACCTTCGATGTACACCTCTGATTTCATTGAGGGTGCACTAGGTAGAATGGGTTATTCTGGACCCAAGAGAGGCCGCCAGTTTGTGAAGGCGTTTGTACTCGGCCAGTGGAGAATTCTCTTCCACATTATTGTTACCATCTTTGGTAACAAGAAGGGTGGATACGATGAGTTGAGCCCCGAGCTTCTGTCAGGCTTGCTGTCCCTGGTGTATAACAAACCATACAGCTTCTCGTCATACATCTTCAACTCCTTCATTGGGCAGATAACTGGCACTGTTCGATCAAAGTTCATGGTATATCCGCGGTTCTGCATGCTTATCCTTAAACACTGTATCCCTGATCTTCCAGGATTTTAGCCAGATCTGCGTGTAGACACCATTGGATTAAGGACATACAATGCGTGCTTTCTTCATTCTTCCAGACGTCCGGATCAGGTCAAACCTGAAGCTTGCGACCTGTTCGGTCATCTTCTAGATGCCGCATATGTAGCTCCACCAAATAATGGTTGGTTGGATGATGGAGCCCAACCTGAAGTACAACCTCAGCCAGCAGTTGTGGCTCAAAACCTTGGGCCGCAAGAGCTTATAGACGATGTTATACATCAAGCTGGACAACCTGACATTGCGGCTCAGGTTTTACATGAGGTTCTGATAGAAAACGATGATGCTACTGATCCTCTCCTACGTGAGATAGATCAATATCAGGTATTATTCATATCATCCTTGTTCAACGTACATGTAATTTATCAGTTACTTATCATCTATTATCATTCATCTTGACTAGGCTCCTGAAGCTGTAGACCCAGAGGTCATTCGACCTGAGAGTGAACAGGATCAGGCGAGTCTGGATGTTGGGCCCTCTAGTGCCTTTGGCAAAGATGGTGCTACCACATCTGACTCCGACAACGAGGAGACTGATGATGATCTTCCTCATCCTCCTACTTTTTCGGGTATTCCTGCGGGAATGATCAGGAGAGGTTCCAAGCTGATCATGGATCCTGCCTTCAAGGGCAAGCGCAAAGTCGATGATTTGGATCCTGATTTTTGCTTGATCGAAGAGGACACGGATGATGAAGAGGATCATTCTCTTCAGACGCAACGCCGAAAGCGTATTCGTTCAGCTACTTCTCAGCTGACGATTGGCGATTTGGCTAGTCCAGGTTATTTTTTTTAACCTTATTATTCTCTATTGAATGTTGTGCGTTCTACATATGAGAAACTGAGATAGATATTTCTATAACAGTCGCTCAAGATACACAACAGCAGACTAGACCTGCGGTACAACGTCCGAGTGCTCCGGTATCTGAAACCTCAGAGAAGGTTAGAGATACGAGTACTTGTAGTTATTCAGAGATTGAGACAGTTTATTCTGTTACCTTTACTGATAACTATTGTCTAACAGGAGCCTGCTGCTGACGATACTGTCACGGTTCAAACTACAAAGGCTAGTAGAATCGCAGCTCGCTTACTCTTGACAGACGTTGCCATCCAGATTGAACAACATCGTGCTCAATCTGCCACCACACCTTCTTTCCAGGCTTCTACTTCAGTAAGAGCTTCTGAGCGGATCTCAAATTTGGAACTTCGAGTTCGTATATTAGAGACTCAGAATGCTACTCTTGCAAAGGAGCTTGTAAATCAAGGCGAAGCCTACACTCATCTTCTGCGGTCGCATATGCTTCTCTTCAGAACATCTGAAGATCAACAGAGGCAGCTCGATCGACTCCAAGGCCTTGTTGCCAATTTATTGAAGGGCAAGTCGCCTCAGGGGGAGATCTTGATATTCAATGAGGCTTGCAGAGAAGATGAACTTATTAGGAAGAGAAGAGAAGATACAGACGATGATCCCAATGCACCTAAAGATAGAGAGCCGACTGGTCCTTCAACGACTGGTGAGCCTTCTACCATTCAGGGGGAGTCTGAGCCTGCTGGGACAAGTGGTGTTGGTGGTGATGGTGCTGGTACTGCTGCTGGTGCTAGTAATGTTGGTGAGAAATTCACCACGGAATAATTCTTTTTAATATGTATTCTTAGATTGATTGTAATAACTCTTATAATCAATGAAAGACTTACATTAAAAATTATTATTATTGGTTTCATGTTCATAAAATATAAGATTAGTTATATACGATTTAGACCTGAGATGTTATGTTACAGGTTAAAATGATCTAAGACTAATTATATAAGACTAGTTATATAAGAGTTTGACTTGAGATTCATCTTGACAAGTTAACATTATATAAGATTAGTAATCGAGAGTGATTTTGTGAAAGAGATGATAAAGAAACTCTTGATAAAAGAATTTATATTATTCATTTGATTCATGACATGTTTATCACTTGTAGAGATGAATGATGAAAGCGATTCCGATACAGAAATCGAAGAAGAAGTTGATTACAATCTAGAGGAGGGAGAGTTTGTACCTCCTGAAGATTGGACTTCTATCTCTGATGTTGGGCTAGACGAAGGTGTAGATCCAGATGCTAATATCGATGAACACATTGTGAGCCCTTCAAAGACTAAAGTCGTTATTCAGGAAGAAGACGGAGAAAGAGTGATTGATTTAGATGAAGATCTAGACGATTCGACTGATTCTGAAGATGATCTTCCTGATAGACTAAAAGATAATCCGATGTTTAGACCTTTGAAGAAAATGAAAAAGGTAAAGACTGGGATTAGTGAAGTCGATATCACTGGAAAGC
This sequence comes from Gnaphalium uliginosum, assembly GCA_963930675.1. Lineage (NCBI taxonomy): Eukaryota > Viridiplantae > Streptophyta > Magnoliopsida > Asterales > Asteraceae > Gnaphalium > Gnaphalium uliginosum. The sequence goes on along the minus strand of OZ005686.1, from coordinate 16,661,733 downwards.
GAGTACCGAAAAGGGGAATTATCGGTTGGTACTACGACGCAGATCTGAAGCTCTTCCCCATAAAAAGATATGATGGTGTTCAATATTTTGAGAAGAAGCTTGCAGTCTTCAGTTCTTTGCCGAGATTTGAAATCCGAGACTTGGCTAGATTGGAATTGAATAACCCTAGTAATGATCCTTTTGGAAGATATGTCGAAAAGATTATCAAGACTAAGGGTTGGTCAATGAAGTTTGAAAGAATTAAGCCAAGAATCGGAAAGACAATTAAGCTTGAAGAAAGAAGCGAAAGAACAGGAAGGCGTCGTAGAAAGAAGATATATCCAGCTGTGAAATGCATGCAACAGATTCCACTAAAGACAATGCCTCAAGACATCTTAGGAAATTTGAAGAGATGGTCTGTGGATTCTGTGACTGGGGAAGCTCTCATGTTCGAGCACGATGATGAAGTTGAAAATGAAGAGAGAGAGATCTTAAAGATTTATGATCGTCGACATCTGATGAACCTATCAAAGGCTGACCTATTGATGTTACACAAGAATAGGATCACGGCGATTGAAGGTTGGGAAGATGTTGCACGAGATTATCAGTCAATGGTGAAGACATGCATTAAGCTGAAGATATATGCAGGTAGCAAAATTTACAACTGATTACCAAAGACAACTTGAAGACAAAGACTTAAAGATGCTAGAGCTATTGTCAAGGGGGAGTCTGTTGAGACATGTTTTGTGACAACAGATCTAGCTTGTAATAGTGAGGTTTAGTACTTTTGGTAATTGTAATCAAGTATGTACATTGGTTTTGAATTGTAAATAAAATATATTGCTTGGTAAACATTTTAGAGTTAAATATCAAAAGGCTGAAAAATGTTGACCAAGGTTGACCGCGAACCGAGTCAGTTCGCAGGACTAGTTTGTGCTGCGAACTGAGTGAGTTCGCTGGGCCAACATGGGCTGCGAACTGAGTCAGTTCGCAGAGCCCATGAGCCTGCGAACCGAGACGAGTATACATGAAAAACTAGGTTTTCAGATTACACACCTTTTTTACCATTTCGTTAACCAGAAACCCTGCGACTCCAGAGACTTCACAATGTTCTAAAGGCTAGGTATTGATCGTTAACACTTGTTATAATCAATACAAAGCAATTAGTCAATTGATTCGCTATTATATTGCGAAGGATTTCGTTATAGATCCTATAACTAGTATTGAGGGATTCCGCACCTTAATACCTTAGATAACCTCGTTAACGATCCTTATACAAACGGACTTACAATGTGTTTTTAGCGACACTAAGTTAGTGTCGCTATATGCGACACTAAGGGTTTATGCGACACTAAGGGTTTATGCGACACAAATTCTTGTGTCGCTAATGTGACGTTTCGGGTGTATAGCGACACAAAAGCTTGTGTCGCTAATGTGACGATTCGGGTGTTATGGCGACACAAGGGCTTCTGTCGCTAATATGTCGATTCGGGTGCTATAGCGACACAAAGGCTTGTGTCGCTAATGTGACGGTTTGGGTGCTATAGCGACACAAAAGCTTGTGTCGCTAATGTGACGATTCATGTGCTATAGCGACACTAAGGCTTGTGTTGCAGACCACTGGGCTTCTGCGACACAGAGGTCTGAAACAGATCGGTTTTGTGCATTTTATTTCGGGTTCCAAATGTTCGAATAAAAATTCAAGAAAAATCTATGTTGTTCCATAGTATGTTATCTCCTTAAAGTAATTTTTCCATAATTTTTGGGTATTCCTAAGTATTTTTAAAAATTCCGTTTGTTCTCTAAAGTCAGAAAGTGACCAATCCGGACACATGCAACAAGATCGGATTTCTGGGCAAAATCTACACATTTCCAGAAAAAGTCATATAAACGACATTTGTACCTAACAAATTTTGTGAACTTTTGGCGGTGGTTTCAAGTCATTTGGAGGTGTATATCTCTAGTTATGATTAAAACAAGGAAGGTGAAATTTCTGTCTTTTTCGACAGCCCGGATACATGTTTTTACAAAACTTATTTCGGGTATCAAACGGGCTCCAAAAATTATAAAACCACTTGGAAATGAAAGCTAACTTCTTAAACTTAATTTTTGCCTTTTGAATCGTCCATTTTGGTCAATTTTTGAGGGAGAAACAGCCTCTCAAATTCGAGCTACTTTTCTGCCCGGAAATGCATGTGTTGTTCTTGAACATTTTAAGCCATGAAAAACGTTTTATGTTATATTTTGGACATTTCCTTGTTAAGTGAACTTTATAAAATGTTCATGGAAGTGTTTTAGAAGGGTTTTTAAGTTCTTACAAAGAGGAGGATGAAAGCACAAAGAGATGGACGTTGAGAGCTCGTTTTCTTGTGTTTTCGGCTTGATTTCTTCTTGAAAGTATGGTGAATGATGATGGTGGTGATGTTGGCCGGATTTTTGGTGGTGGTGGTGTTAAAATGGCAGATTTTTCTTTAGAGAGAGAGAGAGTAGAGAGAAAATGGGGTTTAGTGTGTGTTTTGTTTAGTGTAAAATGAGAGAAATGGAGGAGGTTGGAGTATATATGCATGGGCTAAGCCCATGGCTTTGGGCTGGGCTTTGGGCCAATTTTTGGGCCTCATGGGCCGGCCTTGGGCTCAGTTGGGGTAGCCCAATTGGAGCCTTGGGCTTGTACAATAGTTTCTCAAGCCCGTTTTACGTTATTCGTTTTAAATCGCCTAACGTTTCTTTGAGTTGTTTTTAACTAACGATTTGGATTGGGTTATTTTCGATTGAAGTATAATTAAAATACTTTATTTTGAGTTAGTAAAATATTTATCGACCTTTGTTTGGTTGCCGAATTCGATTCGCGCGTTTTCGTTTTGTTTGTTACGTTTTATTCATAACGTCTAGTTTTTCGCGTATTATTATTTAATAACAATAATATAGGGTAAATAATTACTATTTAATTTATAAAATAGGTTTACATTATTTATGAAAAGTTATCACCAACGCCGTATAAATTGTCGGACCTCGTCCGATTTTTCGCGTAATTACAGATAAACACATAATCACGTAAGTGTATATTCAAATATACAAGTAATTACAGATATTTAGCCTAATACCAAGTAAATACAAGTAATTAGGGTTTCTAGCTAGGTTTAACAATTAACCTAAAGTGTCGGGTGTCACACACAACATGCCCAAAAAGTGGGACATCAGCTGGTACTGGAGGCCCTTTAGTATACTGCCCGCAGACAGCAAAAATCCTGATGTTCATTGGAGTCTGTCTGAAACGGTGAGCTGCGTTCACCGGCAGACCAGGAAGTAGATGATTGATTAGCAGCTGAATAAACCGCGGGTACATATTCCATCTGTTGTCCCCGGTGTGTACATTATCAACCATAACCCGAAAGATATAACCAGAGAAGTTATAGGGCTTGTTGTACACCAACGCAAGCATAGCAGAGGCCGTAGAGTGGCTCATTCCATCGAAGCCGGCCTTCCTGCTTGATAGGCAGACGATCATGATATGCATTAAATACCTCCAGACCCATGTGAGATTGGCCTTTCGGTATTGATCCTTGGGAACTCCCGAATATCCAAGACGGATCATGCCTCCATTTATAAATGTGGTCGAGAATTGGATAGGCATATCCCGGTGGTCAGTAAATTGGAAGAATTCACGAATTAGTTGCTCCGAGATAATGATCTCCCTATCAGCAATCTTGGAGATGATGCGCGTAAAGGGCAGATCACAATTGAAAACAGCAGAGCTCCAGAAGGAACCGACTTGGTCTTTATATATGGGAGTGGTGGCGGTGATGGCAGTAATAATGCGGGAACGGCGGAGAAAGGCAATCATCGGCCTGAACGGCGCAGCCGAATCCCGATCATCTTCAAGAAACGCCACGATATTGTGACGAGGCTCCCAATGATTAACATTTATATCTGCCATAGCTATTTACACAAAAACAAATATAGCTCGAAAAGCGTTAGTATTAAAAAACGTGCACAATATCCTTCCTAAAGTAAAGTAATCTCTTTTATGCGACACGTGACTTGTGTCGCTACATGTGTGTGCGACATAAGTAGTTGTGTCGCAGAAAACAAGTTAACCAGTTATGCGACATAAGATCTAGTGGCGCTATAAATTAATTTTAAAAGTTATGCGACAGAGAACCTTGTGTCGCTAAACAATTAAGCGACAGAAAGGGTTGTGTCGCATTTTGCAATAAATGGAATTAATTTAACAAGTGGCGACATAAGCCTTATGTCGCAAGTGCTATGTCGCAAAGTAAAGCGACACAACATTGGTGTCGCATCTCAACAGTGAAAGACAATGAATTTGACACAACTGCGACACAAAGACTTGTGTCGCAGGTTGTGTCGCAAAGACGAACACAGTCCCAACCCAGAAATCCCGATGAAATTTTTTTGAGGGTTTTCAAAATTGACCACACCAAATGATGCGCCAATGTGTGTAGAGCATGAAACCGTGAGTCTTAACATGTAAAGTGAACAAAAGCACCCTTAATTTGAACCAAAACCAAAACCCTAAAAAACCCGTATATAAGATTAACGATTAAATGAAATTTACACGGAAAAAGGGGTAAAAGTGGTACCTAAAGGTCGAGTAAGCTGAGTGGAATAGAATACACGGTGATGATTGGAATAAAAACACGTAGAACTCGAAATGGAATCACAAAACGAACGTCAGTGCTTGTGTCGCAGAGTAGTTCTTGTGTGGCTAGTTGTGTCGCAAAACAGTGTAGCGACTGAGTGTGTAGGGTCCGGCTTATATACCTTATCCCTGAATAGCGACACAAGATGCGACACAGGTGGCGACACAAAGCTTGTGTCGCACCTCAGAATGTTTGTGATTTTGATTCGATTTGAAGTTCGATACTCGATTCGATATTAACTTAGAGACTTGGAGTAACTAAGGAGAATACAGTAGACTTAAATGAAGAAATAAAAAATATACAAGATTAAAAATTGTAAAATCTTTTTGGTGACGGAATTGTTTAAGTCTGGTTAGGGATCATATCAGGCTAACATGCACTTATTAGGAAATACTGAGCTTTATTTCGATTGCCAGTATATTTGTCCACTTTAAGTTTATTTAACATATTTAAAGCATCGTTTAAAAAAATTATTTCAAGACGATTATTAGTATTGTTTGACCACTTAAACATTTTATACTTAAGTATCTAAACCATTATTCATTATTATTAGTATGCATATTATAATATATAATGCATATTAAGATATACATTTGAAATCAAAACTTGCTAGAGCAGGAATATGAATTTATCTTTAGAATCAGGTCAGCGGTGACAGGTCTGTACTTTCGTACAACAGAGTCACATGAACGATGATTCGGGTTGAACAAACACCCGTCTGAACAATTAAACTAGAGGGTACAGGTCTGTACTTTCGTACAACAGAGTACAATAGTCTAACACAAACCAGTACTAGGTAATCCTTGTAAAGTAATATTTTCATTGTTTAGAGGATTAGATTACCACGGGTGTGCAAGATTTGTTTGTAGCTTGATATAGACTGCTCACCTATGTCCTTTTTCAAAAATATATTAATTGAAACCATGTCTGTACTTTCGTACAACAGAGGAGTCAATCAATATACTTCCCCAGATAAAATCATATTAAAGCTCTAAACCCTAAGATTGATACATGTTTATCATTCAAATATTAAGACATATCAAAAATAGAACTTTAATGTCTAGGTTTCAATAAAATGTCATACATAATAATATGTGTTATATAAAGCAATATGCAAGGTTATTGACATTAAGGTTTTTAAAGGTTTTAGAAAATTAAGCATAAATGCCTATCAAGACATCATGTGATGAAGACAATTTTTAGAAAAGATGTTTTAAGTATGCTAGATAAACCTACTGACACATCAAACATAAACCTTAAAATTTCCATTTTAGTGCATGCCTCCTGATGTACTATCATTTTCCAAATTGTTTATAGACACAATTTAACGTCTAGTTTTAGAAATGTTGCAACTATTTGCTTTTCTTTAATACTAACAAGTATAAAGAGTGGCAGTTGCGTTTTTTTTTTTTTGATCAAGATAAATAAAAACTAAATCCAAGTCCTAAATTAATTATGATCAGGAATAGAAAGTTAGGCGCTACCCAAACTTACCATTCCAATCACAGAGACTAGCTCATCAAATCGATTACGAGCAAAAGCTTTTGTGAAAAGATCGGCGTTTTGTTTAAGCGTAGGGATTTGGACTAGGTCAATTAAGTGCTTCTCATAGCAATCCCGTATAAAATGAAAACGTATTTCAATATGTTTTGTTTTGGAATGTTGTACGGGATTGCGTATGAATTATCAACATGAATAGGAGTAAGAGTTAGAAGTAACCCATAGTCACGCATTTGATGCTGAATCCAGAGAACCTGAGAACAGCAACTAGCAACAGCAATATATTCTGCTTCAGCCGTTGAAGTAGAGACTGTTGTCTGCTTCTTGCACTGCCACGAGACCAATCGGCTTCCTAGAAACTGACATCCTCTAGTGGTTGTCTTTGCATCCACACCACGGCCACCATAATCCGAATCTGAATAAGCAGTCAAGGCGAAATTATCCTCATTTGAGTACCAGAGACCCAGAGATGGTCTCCATTTGAGGTAACAAAAGATACGCCTGACTGCCTTTTCATGAGAAGTTTTTGGCGTTGCTTGATATCTTGAACATATGGACACAGTGAACAATATATCTGGCCTTGATGTTGTGAGGTACATAAGCGATCCTATCATAGAGCGGTAGTCTCGCTGATTTACATCATCTTCTTCATCTGCGGGTCCAAGTTTGTGACTTATGTCAATGGGAGTTCCATAGTGTTTGGCATCAAGCATCTGATATTTCATCAGAATGTCTTTGACATATTTTGTTTGATGAATATAAATACCCTTATCAGATTGCTCAACTTGGTCACCTAAGAAGAATTTGAGTTCTCCCATGGCACTCATCTCAAAAATGGATTTCATGATTTTCTCGAAATCTCTGCACAACACCTCATTTGTCGAGCCAAAGATAATGTCATCCACGTATACCTGCACAAGTAACAAATCTTTTCTAGCTTTCTTGATGAAGAGAGTTGAATCAATCTGCCCGCGGGTGTATCCATTTGTCAGCAGATGTTGAGACAACGTTTCGTACCAAGCTCTTGGAGCTTGATGAAGACCATACAGTGCTTTGTCAAGTTTGTAAACATAATTAGGATTTACCGAGTCTTCGAAACCAGGAGGCTATTTCACATAAACCTCTTCATTAACCTTTCCATACAAGAACGCACTTTTCACATCCAGTTGATAGACACGGAATTTCTTGTATGATGCATAAGCAAAAAATATCCGTATGCATAAGCAAGAAATATCCGTATCGATTCCAAACGCGCAACTGGAGCAAAAACCTCGTCATAATCCAATCCTTCAATCTGAGTAAAACCTTGTACAACCAGACGAGCTTTGTTCTTTACAACCACTCCACGATCATCTTTCTTAACTCGATAAACCTGGCGTGTACAAATCGGGTAAAATCCCTGAGGCAGTTCAACCAGCTCCCAAACTTCTAACTTCTTAAACTGTTGAAGTTCTTCTTGCATAGCTTCTACCTAGTGAGAGTCAGTCAAAGCTTCTTTTACATTCTTAGGTTCAACTTGAGAAAGGTAGCATGACTCCATTTGAGTTAACAAGCATTCAAGAGAAGTTGAAGATGAAGCTTTTGTTTGTCCTCTTGTTTTAACCCCATCTTGCAAATCACCAATGACATTATTATCTGGGTGATTCACATTTACCCGGTGACTTGAAATCGCTTCAGGCTCAATGATGGTATCCAAATTTGTATCATCTCCCCCAGAGACTAAAGTCTCTTCATCTAATCCAGTGACCTGGTTCCACTTCACCATCTGATAATCCTGGCATATCTAGATCCGTGTCAGGATCTTGAACTGTTTCAGTAGTTGGAAGAGGTGGTCGTATTGTTTTTGTAGTTGACTTGGGTACATCAGGAGACATAGCAAGTCCATGTAAGAGAGTCACCACCTGTTCAACTTCATCCTCAACATGAAGGTTAAATGAGTCAACCATACCATCATATTCAAACAAAGACTCGGGTCCCATCCCTTGTGGAGATTGAGTGTAACATAAGCACGTTACTTCGTAATGTTCCTCCACTCTCTTTGTTGCTTTGTTATACACACGTTTTTAGGTGAATTAGTTGAAAAACCCAAGAAATAACCTTCACTCAATTTCTCACCGAACTTGGCTATTCTCTCCTTCGTGTGCATAATCATGCAGGGACACCCGAAAGGCTCAAGAAACTGTAAATTTGATTTTCGGTTATTAAGGAGTTCATAAGAAGTCTTGTTTCGCTTCTTAACCAATGTCACGCGATTTAGAATATAACAAGCTATATTGACCCCTTCTGCCCAGAAAGTGATAGGTAGTTTAGAATCAGCTAGCATAGTCCTTGCAGCCTCAATGAGAGTCCTGTTCTTGCGTGCAGCAACTCCATTATGTTGTGGAGTTCTTGCAGCACTGAACTGATGATCAATGCCTTTCTTTAAAGAGTACATCTCAAGTGTTGAATTCTTAAACTCCGTGCCATTGTCGCTCCTCAGTCTCTTGATCTTCAAATTGCACAGATTTTCCAGTCTCTCAAACAAGTAGATAAGGATATCAGCAGTTTCATCTTTGGTAGTCAAAAAGTACACCCAAGAAAACCTCGAATAGTCATCTGTAACCACCAAGCAATACCATGCACCCCCAAGACTCTTCTTACTGACTGGTCCAAATAGATCCATGTGCATCAATTCCAACGGTTTTTCAACAGAGTTCACTAGCTTTGGTTTATGGGACTTTTTGTGCTGTTACCCCTTTTGGCAGGGAAATCATTTAACCCGAAAGATTGCTTCGGTACCCTACGCACAAGGTCATTTTTAACCAGATAATTTATCTTTCAAAAATGAAGATAACCCATACGTCTATGCCAAAGCAGTGATTTTTTTTCAGTAGCTTTCGACAAAAAACAAGTGAGCTGCTTAGTTTCAACAGTGCTCATATCCAGAATATATGTGTCTCTGTCTCGAGGTGCCCTCAGTAGCACCCATTCCTCGGGAATCACGAATCCCGGCTTCAGAATACAACACTCATCTTTCGTGAAAGCAGTAGTATACATTTTATCGCACACTTGCGATACACTCAGCAAGTTGTGTTGTAGTTGTTCAACAAAATTAACTTTCTCAAAACTCACTTGGCCGTTAGTGATTGTTACATTACCGGTAATTATCACCAGCAAAGGCAACATATCCTCCATTATAAGAATGAACATCAGAAAGAAGGGAGATATTGCCGGTCATGTGCCGCGAGCAACCACTATCGATGTACCACACTGACTATTCTTTACGGCTTCAGGTTGCTGTAGCACCAAAAACAGAGAAATTAATTTGAAACAGAGACCCAAGCCTTTACAGGCTTGGGAACTCCAGAAGCATCATCCACAGTGATTACATCAGTCAATATTTTGTTTTTAAACAAGTCATTAGTGTTGGCTGATGTGACACTGTTGGATGTTGAATCACTTAATGATTCTTTTACTTTCCAAACCTATTTAGATTTGGATGGTTGCTTGTCAACAGCATTGAGCTTAGGAATAGAAGATTTGGGTGGCTCAACCTTGTTGATGTTCTTGGCAGTTGTGGGAGAACGTGAACCTCTCAATGAAGAAGGTCTATTCAAAGAGTTTCTCAATTTAGAAAGTCGAGGAACACCTTTCCCATACCGCTTTTGAGCAAGTAACGGACAGTCATTTATTAAATGACCTTATTTCTTAAAGTAGAAACAAGATCTCTGCTCAACATGGGGTTGAAATTTAAGGGTAAAATGATGAGGATAGTTGAAAGAAGCATTAACAGAACATGTACACTTATGTGAACATGTTGAGTTAGATGCTTGTGAAGAAGAAATGGATGATTTTGAAGAATTTTTATATTTTTGAATATTTTCTTTAATTTTCAAAATCTTCTTTTCAGGCTCAGCTTTAGCTTTGCCTTTCCCATTTAAAGCCATATTATTGTATTCATTAGTTATAATTACATTGGTAGGCTTTATATTCTTCTTTTCAACCTTAGAGAATTCCTCTTCAGTTATATCCTCAATCTCAACAATCTCCTCTAAATTAACAGGAGATTCACATGAAGCCTTACTTAAATCGGGCTTACTAACAACTATGGGCTTAACAGTTTCAGGCTTACTCTCACTATCATCTACATGTTTAACTGATTCAACCTCCTTAGCCTTAACAAGCTCAGGCTCACTAGGTTTTGCCTTAACTGTTTCAGGCTCACTAGTGGAAGGTTGTTCAGCAGTCACTTTAACATTTTCAGCCTTAACATGTACAGGCTTACTTATCTTGATAGGAACAGATTTAACAGGATTTATGTCTACCTTTGAAAAGGTAGGTACAAATTCGTTGATATCATCCTTAACAGGCATAGGAAAATAATTTTTAGGAGGCGGGATTTGATGATAACCAAGTCCAGCCTTGCTTTTAGTATCAGTCCTTTGTGCCTGAAGGATCTCATCAAAGACTATAGAGGAAGCTGAAAAGTTTGATATTTTTCTTTTTAAATCTAGAACTTCAGCCTGAGAATCAGCAACTTGTTTCTTTACTAAAGTAAGCATATCAACATAACTTCCTATTTCATCTTGCTGTTCAAAAATTTTGGCTTTTAGTTCTTTCTTTTCTTCAAAAATCGCTTTTAGCTTTTTATCACAGGCTTTATCATTTTCTTTTAACAATTTATTTGAATCAGTTAATTGTTCTATATTAGAGATAAGATGTTCATTTTCCTCTCTTAACCTATTAACCTGTCTAGTCAATTTAATACAAGATATACAAGACAAAGGTTCAACATCAACCTCATGAATGTTGGCTATAAGTGCTTTATTTTGTTGGTCATCCTCTGCTTGATCTGACCAGTCGAAAGCTTCACCTGACAGCATGTAGGCAGCAGATACCATTGCCTTCTCAACAGCCTTGTTATAAGTAGGCCTTGTGAATCCAGAGGGAGGCTGCTTTGTCTCAGATTCCCGAGCAAAGTGTCCATAGTTTTGACACTTGTAACATTTCACTTTGCTCTTATTAAAGCACAAACCCTTATCGTTTGGGTCCTCAGTGACTTCTTGCCCGTTCTCTTAAAATATGATTTGGCCCTTCGAGTAATCATGGCCAAATTCCATCTCAAATCCATTCTCTCCAATTCATAATCAGCGATTTGACGGAAATCTTCCTCAGTCAAATCCATAGAATAAGCCTTCTTACAAAGAAAATCATCATATGAAGATAGAAGTGCTGAGAAGAGTGCAACATGGTCTTGTGTAGCAGCTGGGTCCTTGATGACTTGATGGCTGAAAGTAAGTACCACCAGATGTAGCACTTGATTGAGAACTAGATGAAATGCTGTTGGGAAAAACAATGATCAAACCTAAGTTATAAATCTGAAGAGTCAAAATCTAACTTAGTTGTATTCAGGAAACTTAGTGAAATTCCTGAGTCTGTGTTCCTGAGTCTGTGCTACACAGACTGAGGAATTGCTTCTGAGTCTGTGCTGCACAGACTGAAGATTATCACAGACTGAAAGCCATGCTCTTCCTGAAGACTTATGAATTCATCATCTGAAGAATGAAGATTGAATACAGAAGGCTTCACAGACTGAAGTTCACAGACAAAAGATCACAGACTGATGAGCACAGACTGAAGAGCACAGATTGAAGAATGAAAGTACAAATGTACAGGAGATATTCTTCTTTCCTTAGGCTAGATACAACTGATAAGATGTTTGAGAAAGGTCAAACATCATACAAAGGTTATCTTCTCAGCAAAGAAACCTTTTACCTTTTTGCTTTTTCTATTTCCAAGAAAAGCAAAAAGGGTAGAGTGCAAAGTTGCCCAAGATGCATCTGTTATCCCTTGGACAACTATGTAAGCTAGATAATATAGAGTTACATCCAACTCTATAAATAGCAGTTCAAAAAGCACTGCTATTATCCAAGTAATTCAAGAGAATTAGTATACTAGACCTTTGAGCTTAGGCTAAAGCATTACCACACTTACTGTGAAGTTTGTAGTGATAACTGTATCTTTGTATACTACTTGGATCGTATTCAAACCATCTGTGTGGGTTTGAATACTTTGTCATCTTTGTGAGAAAAACACTTTATTGTGAATAATACTTTGATTCATAATAAACTCTGTGTCAAAATTAATCTTGTTTTCCGCCTAGATTAATTTAAACTTGTTTGATATAAAACTTGGATATAAACTAACACGTTGAGATAACTGTTATTTAATCTGTATCTAAGTTTTGGGAACCTTGTGACCCAACAACTGGTATCAGAGCAAATAAAGATTTAATCTTTAACGATCAAAGGAACCCAGTTTATCAAACAATCATCTAAATCCATTTTTCTCTACATTTTCTACTTTGAAAAATGACTTCCTCTATTGCTATGGCTGGGAAGGGAATTCCAATCTTCAATGGTGTAAATTTTACCCACTGGAAATTGAAAGCTGAATGGTTTCTTGCTAGCATTCATGATGAAATGCTTAGAGTCATTCAGGAAGGACCCATTATTCCTGGCAGAATAGTTCCTGCAACTTAAGATGCAAAATGGTATTATTTTGACACCTGAAAAATTTGTTGAGGCTGCCAAAAATACCTGGACTGATCTAGACAGGCAACTATATGCTTTAGACTTTAAGGTCAAGTCCATACTGGGCAATGCAGTTACTGAACCTATCTTTGCTAAGATATCTGGCTGCAAAACTGCTAAAGCCATATGGGATATGCTAACTGACCAATATGATGGTGTAAGTTTGGTAAAATCTCAAAAGAAGAAGAATCTCATAAGAAATTATGAGAACTTCTCTGCTGGCCAAAATGAGTCATTAACTGATATTCATACCAGATTTCAGATCTTAATCAATGATCTTGAAAGGTATAATATCATCAAGGGACAGTTTGAAATCTGTGCAAAATTTGTTGATGTCATTCCAAACACTTTTTCTGAAGTTATCACTTCATTAATTGTAAGTGAAAAATTGGAGACATATGATCTCTCTGGCTTGTTTGGACTTCTATTAAATTTTGAAGAAACCAAAGCCAGAAAGGATCTAAATGCCAAAAGGATTGCAAAAGATCCATCTGCTGCCCTTGTTGCAACAACAAGGAAAAATAGAGAACTTTTCTCTAGAGCAGATTACCATCTTACTCTTACAGACTCAGAATCAGATGATGAAACTGAGTCTCTAGAAGCTGAAATAGCATTGCTAGCCCAAAGGTTAGAAAAGGCAAGATTCAAAGGTTCAAAAGGAAGGCTAACTTTTGATCCTAAGAAAGCTACTTGCTATAAATGTGGGCAAGTTGGTCATATTTCTTCTGACTGCAGAGTGAAAATTGTAGAATCTTCAAGTTCTGATAAGTGGGAAGAAAAGGCCAAGAAGTACAAGAAAAAGTACTTCAACTCCAAGAAAATTGGAGAGAAACAACAACCAAAGAAACTAGAGAAAGCTTTGGTTGTTGAACAATGGATAGATGAAGAATCTTCATCATCTGAGGATGATGAAGATATGTGCTTAATGGCTATCACAGAGAGTCAGTTTGACAAAGATGTCAAATTTGCAGAAAAGGCATGTGTTCATCCAGACTGGGACAGAGGATCTGCTTACAATGTAAATCATTTTAAACTTTACTATAGTGATGCAGAAAAACAGAAAATGTTTGAACACATCTATGTAGATTTTTTGAAAAGACTGGAGGAAATACAAGATTTAAAAAACAAACTCAGTCAAGTTCAAAAAGATCTACAATCAAAAGTGAATGAAATAAACCAAAATAAACAGTACAAACTTGAGCTTGATGCTCAATATGACCTTCTCAAAAAGATCAAGCTGGAAAAAGAAGCTTATAAAAACAAAGCTGATCATTATGAAAGGATCTGTAAATCTTGGTGTATTTCATCACTTAAAAATGTGGACTGTTTATCCAAACAGATTCCAGCTCAGATACAAGCGGTCATAGGTGATGAGTTTGATCTTAAAAGTCACATAAATTCAGCAATAAACTCAAAACCTACTATATTTGTACCTGAGATTTTACCTCATACTTTTAGTCATACTGTGGGAGACAAAGTTATATTGACAAATGCTTTTGTTAGACCAAAAATAGTTACTAAAGAACTAGTATATGAGACAGAGCCAGACTCTGAAAACACAGACTCAGAAATCTCAGTCTGTGAAACTTCTCAATCTGAACAGCCTGAACTTATAATCACTAATGAATCTTTAGAAACTATAGAACTTGAAAAGAAAAGATTTATAAAAGGCAAAGTTAATATTCCCACAGTACCATCTTTAAAAAGACAAAAAGAGGTAAAAGGAATCAAGAATAAACAGAAAGGTTACAATGTGTTTGAACCTTCCACATCTCAGTCTGTAACTGGTCCAGACAATAATATGCCAAATGATAAATCTAAAGGCATAAAACCAGTAACAAAGGAGTTAAAAAGATCTCAGTCTGTGAGATCTATCTGTCAGTCTGGAAAAATCAATTTTCAGTCTGGCAAACTTAACTCCAAATCTGTTTGTGTTAACACTCAATCTGACTCTCAAAAGTCAAATATTAACAACCAGACTGAGACCATTAAGCTGCTTAGTGAAAACTTAATGAAGTTAACCACAGATTTTAAAACATTTGTTGAGTCAAAACAAGAGTTTAACAGAGTATCTAGTGCAAATAATAACCCAAAATCCAAAAGGACCATTATGTTGAACAGAAAATGTTACAACTGTGGAAATCTGGGACATGAAGGTATTAAATGCACAAAGTCCATTCTTAAACAGCCAAAGGCTGCTTTGATCAAACAAATGTCTTCTACAGACAACAAAATCAAAAATAGAGAGGTTAAAAGTAAACTTCACAGACTTAGCACCAAAACTGCTAAAGAATTGACTCCAACCAACTCTAAAGAACCCATCAAAAGATGGGTTTCCAAAAGTAACTAATTGATTTTGTTTGTCCTGTGCAGGGTAACAGCAAATGGTACCTAGACAGTGGATGCTCAAGACACATGACAGGTTCCTTGAAGAATCTGTCAGAGTTTGTAGAAGAAGAAGGACCTTCTGTCAAATATGGTGACAACTCTGTTGCCAAGATAAAAGGTTATGGTGTGGTGAAGGCTGGCAACATCAGAATAACAAAGGTGGCCTATGTTGAGGGATTAAAGCATAACCTGCTTAGTGCTAGCCAGATTTGTGATGATGATGGTGAAATCAGAATCATAAAGAAGGCTGTTGTTATCTATAATTCCAAAGGCAAACCTATATTAGTTGCCAAAAGAGAAAGAGATATCTATCTCTTGGATCTTTCTTCTGCAGACAACAATGTAGAGACCTGTCTCTATACTCAGTCTGTGCCAGAACTAAGCTGGCTATGGCATAGGAGGTTATCCCACCTAAACTTCAAAAATATTAACCTCCTGTCAAAGAAGAAACTGGTTAGAGGTCTGCCTGATGTTACATTTGCAAAAGACAAACTTTGTCCTGCATGTACACTAGGAAAACAGACCAAGAACCATTTTCCATCCAAATTGTTAGTTACAATTGAACAACCACTGCATATGCTCCATATGGATCTGTTTGGACCCATGAGCATTAGCAGTTTGGGTGGAAAGAAGTATACACTTGTGGTTGTGGATGAATACACAAGGTATACTTGGGTCATCTTTCTTAAGGCTAAAAGTGATGCTCCTGAAGAGATTATTAATCTAATCAAGAGGGAAGAATTGCAAAAAGATGCACCTGTCAAGCAACTCAGGAGTGACCATGGTACAGAATTTAAGAATTCTACTCTCATTGAATTCTGTACTGACAAAGGCATTATTCAAAACTTTGCCTCTGTCAGAACTCCTCAACCAAATGGTGTTGCTGAGAGAAGAAATCGTACACTCATAGAAGCTGCAAGAACCATGTTATGCTATGGTCAAATGAAGGTTTATTTTTGGGCAGAAGCAGTTAACACTGCCTGTTATACCCAAAATAGATCTATTTTGGTCAAAAGGCATGGCAAAACTGCATATGAGTTGTATCATAAGAAGGTTCCAACCATCCATTACTTCCAGACCTTTGGTAGTAAATGCTATATTTTCAATCAAAGAGATCAATTAGCTAAGATGGAACCTAAGTCTGATGAAGGAATTTTTGTTGGCTATTCATCTATTTCAAAGGCCTACAGAGTCTACAACAACAGAAGGAATAAAATTGAAGAAACCATCAATGTCACCTTTGATGCTTCCTCTACTAATGATGAACATGTTTCTCAGTCTGATGTTCATTTGTTAGAAGATTTATCTGTTGTGAGATCTGAATCTCAAATCCCAGTTGTTGTTAACCAACAACAGGACTCTGAAAGTGATAATGAAGATGCTCAACCTGCTCATACTATGACAATACCTTCATCAACAGAAGATGAATCTGTGTCCAGAGATTCAAACTCTTCTGATACATGTGTTCAGTCTGATAGTTTTCAGTCTGTGAACTCTACAGACTCAGACTTGCCCTGTGTAGAAGATGATGCAGAACTTAGTCCTGCTATTCTTCCACCAAATGAGAATGATTTACCATTCAATGATGAATCATTTCTAGGAGTCAAAGAACACAAGTATCATCCAATTACAGAAATAATTGGAGATTATGTTTCTGGTGTACAAACAAGAGCTAAAGTGTCAAACTTATCTACTGCAAATTTCTGTTTCTACACAAACTTCCTGTCAATCATTGAACCAAAGAAAGCTGAAGAAGCATTGAAAGATGATGATTGGGTTGAAGCAATGCAGGAAGAGTTAACAGAATTTGACAGAAACAATGTTTGGACCCTAGTTCCTGCTCCAAAAGGGAAAACCATTATTGGAACTAAATGGGTTTACAGAAACAAGATGGACAAGGATGGAGTGATAATAAGGAACAAAGCAAGGCTAGTTGCTCAAGGCTACAAGCAGGAAGAAGGCATTGATTATGATGAAACCTTTGCCCCTATAGCCAGAATTGAAGCAATACGGTTATTCTTGGCATATGCTACATTCAAGGACTTCAAAGTCTTTCAGATGGATGTCAAGAGTGCATTTCTGAATGGCAACTTACAGGAGGAAGTCTATGTGAAACAACCTCTAGGTTTTGTAAGTTCCACTTTTCCAAATCATGTCTATAAATTGCAGAAAGCACTATATGGACTAAAACAAGCTCCAAGAGCTTGGTATGACACCTTATCATCCTATCTTCTTAGTAATGACTTTACTAGAGGATCAATTGATAAAACTTTGTTCTTCAAAAGGAACAAGGCAGATTTCATACTAGTCCAAATCTATGTTGATGATATTATATTTGGGTCTACTGGTGAAAAATTGTGTAAATGGTTTTCGAACTTAATGTCAAAACAGTATCAAATGAGTATGATGGGTGAATTAACATACTTTCTTGGTCTACAAGTACATCAGAAACCTGATGGTATCTTCATCAACCAAGGTAAATATGTCAATGACCTACTTACTAAATATTCTTTAAAGGACTGTTCAATTATGAAAACACCAATGAGCACTGCAGATAAGTTGGATAAGGATCAGTCTGGTAAGTCAGTCTGTAAAACCACTTATAGAGGTATGATAGGATCTCTACTATACCTCACTGCAAGTAGACCAGATATCATGTTCTCAACATGTTTGTGTGCTAGATATCAATCTGAACCTAAAGAATCGCATCTAAAAGCTGTAAAAAGGATTTTTAGGTACCTAAAAGGTACTCCCAACCTGGGTCTTTGGTATCCCAAAGACTCTGGTTTTGATCTAATTGGATATACAGATGCAGATTATGCAGGTTGTAAATTAGACAGGAAAAACACTTCTAGTGGATGTCAACTGCTAGGTGGCAAACTAGTCAGTTGGTCAAGCAAGAAACAGAATTCTGTTGCTACATCCACTGCAGAAGCAGAATATGTGGCTGCTGGTAGTTGCTGTGCTCAATTGCTATAGATGCAACATCAACTAGCAGACTATGATTTGGTGTTTACAAAAACCCCAATCATGTGTGATAACCAAAGTGCCATTGCCATCACTGAGAATCCTGTGTTTCACTCCAGGACAAAGCATATTGAGATCAGACATCACTTTATCAGAGATTGTGCTGAGAAAGGTAAAGTGATTCTCAAATATGTGCCCACAAATGACCAATTAGCAGATATCTTTACTAAACCTTTAAATGAAGATAGATTTTTGTATCTGCTTGGTCAACTAGGAATGCTCAACCCCTAGTAAAACCTTGAATCTGTATGATTCAATTCTCAGTCTGTGTCTGCTTTTCAATCTGTATAACTGTATTCTCAGCTACATACAATCAAAAAGCACAGACAAAGAGATGTTTTTGTACATACTTTCTAAGAAAATACCAAAAAGATTTTATAACTTATGTTATTTTCTCTCAGTCTGACTGATTATATGTTTCAGTCTGTGTGACTTCTTCCAGATTAGCTACACAGACTAACCATATTCATTCAGACTAGACCCTCTATTTTTGTGCTTTATTAATTCATAAGGTTAGTATTTTAGTACTATTAGTATTAATACTGCTATTTACTTTTAATACTGCTGGTTAATACTGATAAGACTTTTTAACACTGCCCCCATGAATTCGTATTTTAGTACTGCTGGTAAAGATTGGTACAATTAACACTGTTAATGTAGCAAGTTACTACTGTTAGTTAACTTTAGTACTGCTCACACCAGTTACCACTGTTAGTTAACTTTAGTACTGCTTTCGCAAGTTACCACTGTTAGTTGATGTTAGTACTGCTTTCGCAGTTACCACTGTTAGTTGATTTTAGTACTGCTTTGGCAAGTTACCACTGTTAGTTAACTTTAGTACTGCCTTCGCAAGTTACTACTGTTAGTTAAGTTTAGTACTGCTTTCACAAGTTAGTACTGTTAGCTATATCAATCTGTTACCACTGCCGGCACAACCTTCTTTTATTTTTTATTTTTATTTTCTTTAATAAAAATAAATAAACAACAATATCTCTGAATTTAATGCTAAAACCATTTTTATGGTAATAATCATTAAAAGTTTTGGCGCTTGTTGTCTATTTATCTGCTCAATACAAAAAGTGCACGTGCTTCAGCGTTACTGTTGCAGAGAAAGGGATAAACCGTCAAGTGGGTCCCATTTAACGGAAATTTAATTTCTTCAAATACCCACTTCTGTTTTCCCCCTTTCTTCTTCATTCGTACTTGCACACCAAAAACAAACAGAGTTTATAAACCCTAAATCGCTCAACCATTTTCAAAATCAATTTCTAAAATTTCTTCATTCAAAATGGCTGATCAATGGGTTTACACGGCACCTG
The DNA here is from genome assembly GCA_963930675.1 of Gnaphalium uliginosum. Classification (NCBI taxonomy): domain Eukaryota; kingdom Viridiplantae; phylum Streptophyta; class Magnoliopsida; order Asterales; family Asteraceae; genus Gnaphalium; species Gnaphalium uliginosum. Next base: position 16,642,287 of record OZ005686.1, on the reverse strand, counting down.
CCAACATCGCTGCGGCTAAACCTTTTAAACAAGGTAAACAGGTAAAACTCTGTATTAACAATCAAGTTGCTACCATTTCCATTCCCGATTCTAAAAAGAATAAAGGGTTTGAGGAACTAACTGCTTTTATGTCGGCTCATCCATTAAGGGGAGCATTCTTCAACTCAGTTCCTCAAATATACCCAAATTTTTTGATGGAATGGTGGTATACTTGCTCCTCAAATAGTACCAATACTGCAATTACTGGTACTATTGATCATGGTAAACGGGCAGTTACCATTGATCAGGAGCTAATTAGGAATGTCTTAGACTTGCCTTTGGGAAATAATTTTGCACCCATTCCAACCAAAGAAGCAGCAAGGGCTTCTCTTACTTTGGTTGGATATACCAAAGAAAAGGGCACCATTTTGATGTCAGGATTCACCCCCAGATGGAAATTTTTAATCTCTGGCATCATTAGAAGTCTAGGAGGAAAATCTGGTAGCACAGGGGAGTTAAATGAGTTTGAAACTCAACTGTTGAGCTCATTTATCACAGGTTTAAACATCAACTTTGCAGAGTTGTATTTTCAAGAACTTTTAAAACTGGTGAATGAGTCACAACGAATTTTTTATGTACCTTTTATAAGGTTACTCTCCCTGTGCATCCAATCCAGATTAACTGGGTCTGTGTATATGTCCTTTAATAATAAAACTGCAGATATACCCGTACCTGTCCTCACATATAAAGTGTTCAACCATCCGGTTCCACTTTCTGGAGCACCTATCACTGCTGCTATGCAGCAATGGATTGATCACCCATATGTTGCTTCTGCATCTATGGAGGGTGATAGTTCAGGTGATAGTGAGGGTACTAAGACCCAGGCTGTTGAAGATCGTGTGGCTGAAGCAGAGCACACAGACTCCGGGGATACAGGCTCAACTCAGTCTGTGCACTTGGAGTCAGACTCAAACATTCCTGAGTCTGTTCCATCTTCAACAGAAGATGCAGGTAGTACTTCTTCTTCATCTGAGGACATGGATATAGATCAACCTTCTTATCCTAGCCCATCCTCACCCACAAAAGAGAGTCACAAACAAACCAACCCAGATGAGTCACCACTCACTCTGGAGGAATCACCAGACTCAACCCCAAAAAGTATAGCACAAGTGGAATCATCATCCATGGAATTGGATGTCAATAGAACACCTTCCAGTGCTGTAGTCCATTCCACTGCAGCTCTGCTAGAGTCTGTGGTGCCAATGACTACCCAACTGACCCAACCTACACCTAGTTTAGTCAGCTTGGATATCCACATTACTGCTACTACATTGACCCCTGTGGTATGCATTGAAGAAGATGCTCTAATCCTGAGCACTACCACCCCCTCTTTACCCCACTCACAATGGCTGAGCCCATAATGACCACTAGTCATGTACTAGTTCACCTTCCAGTGAGTCCTTTCTTACACCCCTCTGCACACATCGCCAATGCCCCAGTCATGTCACAGACTGAGGTACATATCTCAACTTCTTTGCTCCATGATCTACCATCTTATCACCAGATGGTTAGTGAGGGCATACAAACTTCAACATCAGCTGCCAGTGATACTGTTCCATTACACCAGGGACTGTTTGAGGCAACAGGTGCAACACAATCATTTCCCAGTGATATCCTATCCTATCACCGGATTAGATCTGAGGGAACAACTACACCACTCAATGCCTATGATCGCTTTTCCATGCACAGGACACAGAGTGAGGCAAAGAGTGCAACCCCAAAAGATTCTAGTGATCTTGCTCAGTCTCAACATGAGTCAAGTGAGGAACACATACCATCACCCAATTCTAACCCTTCCAACCAGACCCAGTCTGTGCCTTCTAGTACACTTAATGATGTGCTTTCTGCCATCAACAAGTTGTCTGAATGGGTACAGACTGAGTTCCATAATAATAAGACAGAGCTAGAGAAGATGAAGCATCTAGTCTCTACTATGGTGGATAAAGTGGATATGCTGGAAGAGAAGGTATCCAATAGGTTAGATGAAATGCAGGCCACCCTCTCAAACTTAGTAGATGATGTCAAAAAAGGGGAGAAGATGAAGTATGGGTCTGCAGAAGCTAAAACCTCAAAAGATAAAGATTTAAATAATAAATCCTTAGATTTAGGGGGAGATAGCAGTGAGGGAGATGATGGACCCGAAGGTGCTAGGGTGAAGTCTCAGACTGAAGCTCAGTCTGTGCCACAGACTGAAAATATGAGTGCACAGACTGAGGGGGAGCAAGAAGGATTGCAGGCAGGTGAACATACTGAGATGGTTGCACAGACTCAGGGGGAGTCATCCATTGTCTTACACATAGACCCAATTGCAACTATCTCAGCCCAAGGTCAGATGGAGTTGAAGAGACCAAGGGAAGAAGAAGAAGAAGAAGAAGAAGATGTTCAACCTCTGCAAATCAAAAGAGCCAGGAAGATGAAAAGAATGGCCAGGAGGATTCCTAAAAGGGATATCTTTGATTCCCAAACAAAGATGAAGGGGATCAAGACCTGGGATCAATTTATGAAGCTGGCAGAAGAACAGGACAATGATGGTGATGATGATGATGCCATCAATCTTGACTGCAGTTCTGAGTCTGAAGTTTTCAGAAGATCAGATGATGATGAAGATGATGCTACTTTTGGAGGTGTAGGTGAAGGAGCCTCAAAAGTCAAGACTGGAGAGTCTCAGTCTGTGCCTTCTAAACCTGCACAGACTGAGACACAGCATCAATCACAGACTCAGAGCTCAGAGCAACCAGCAGCAAGCACTGATGCTCTAACTATCAATGCTGAAGCCATTCAAGCTGAAGCCAATCCTGCTAGACCAACCACAACAACCAGAACACTGCCTCCAGGTAGAAGTGAACTTGAAGATAGAATGCGATGGAGAAGTGCTCACCTGATTAGCACTTATCCTGGATCAAGCTCTACCATGGAAGAAGTTATGGATAAGGGTAAGGGCAAGGAGATTGCCTTATCCAAGCAGGAAAGGTTAAGCAAGATCAAGAAGATGGTGGATGATCATGCGCTGGAACAAGAAGTCCTGAACTGAAAGATCTACAGGACGAACTCTTGCAACAAGAAGCTACTGCTCAAGGTATAACCTTAACCGAATACTTAGATGTATTAACTCTTGAAGAGCAGAAGCTGAAGGAAGCAAGATTTATTGACATGCTCACTCAAGAACTACAAGAAGAAAGCTGTTCACTGACCCAAATCAGAAGGAGTCAAGTTGAGCAACAAATCAAAGAAGATGAGGAGCTGTCAACAAGGTTACAGAAGATAGAGAGCCTGAAACCAAAGCTACAAGCCACTTTCCAAAAGTCAAAGCTCAAGCAGAAGATTAGAGAATGTCATCTGAACAAGATTGGACAGAAATTAAAGCTGGAGCTGACTTTGACCAAGAGCAAGAAGATGGTATGGGTGGATGAACTGTACACTCTAGGGCTTAAAGAATGGCAACCCATTGCTAATCTTTTGAAGAGTGCAGCTGACAAAGAATTGAAGAAAGAAGTTCTGGATGAGCTATCTTACCTGATTGAGTTAGCTCTCAGTCTGGGGCTTATCTCAGAAGAAGAATACAAGTTGTTCTGCATAGCAAACAACTTTGTAATAAAGAAGAAGTCAGCTGGGTTATCCACAGAGAATGAGCAGAGAAGGGAGCATCCTCTACCCAAAGGTATTGTTTTCATAGATAGATCTTATGTACAGACTGACAGCATTGAAGGTCTGTGCTATAGAGATATCAATGGGATAGAGTGCTTCCAAGATCAAAATAGACTATATAGAGAGTCTCTGCTACACTGTATTGCCCTGCTGAAGGAATGCAAACATTCTCAAGCCAGACCATTCAGAAGAAGACTGATCAGCTGGTTATTCAACAACCTTTCCCAACTCAGGATGATGACTGGACTTGAAGATATCTGCAAGAAGATCATCCTAGAGTATCAAGAATTTGAAGACAAATCTGATAAGGAAATGGAAGAACTGTTGAAGAGGAAAGTGGAAAAGATGAAAGAGATCAAGGCTCGGAGAAAGGACTGAAGATTGTTATATTTAAAATTTTTACAATCTTATGTAATAATTGTAATATTTTTGTATAACTAACTATGACTTTGACTCTATATATAAGTCTAAAGATTCATAAGTTATGTTGTACTTTAAGTATTTATTATTTCTCCTTTATCTTTTGTAAATAGATTTTGACATCATCAGATAGAGGGAGATTGTTGGGAAAAACAATGATCAAACCTAAGTTATAAATCTGAAGAGTCAAAATCTAACTTAGTTGTATTCAGGAAACTTAGTGAAATTCCTGAGTCTGTGTTCCTGAGTCTGTGCTACACAGACTGAGGAATTGCTTCTGAGTCTGTGCTGCACAGACTGAAGATTATCACAGACTGAAAGCCATGCTCTTCCTGAAGACTTATGAATTCATAATCTGAAGAATGAAGATTGAATACAGAAGGCTTCACAGACTGAAGTTCACAGACTGAAGATCACAGACTGATGAGCACAGACTGAAGAGCACAGATTGAAGAATGAAAGTACAAATGTACAGGAGATATTCTTCTTTCCTTAGGCTAGATACAACTGATAAGATGTTTGAGAAATGTCAAACATCATACAAAGGTTCTCTTCTCAGCAAAGAAACCTTTTACCTTTTTGCTTTTTCTATTTCCAAGAAAAGCAAAAAGGAAGGCGTGCAAAGTTGCCCAAGATGCATCTGTTATCCCTTGGACAACTATGTAAGCTGGATAATATAGAGTTACATCCAACTCTATAAATAGCAGTTCAAAAAGCACTGCTATTATCCAAGAAATTCAAGAGAATTAGTATACTAGACCTTTGAGCTTAGGCTAAAGCATTACCACACTTACTGTGAAGTTTGTAGTGATAACTGTATCTTTGTATACTACTTGGATCATATTCAAACCATCTGTGTGGGTTTGAATACTTTGTCATCTTTGTGAGACAAACACTTTATTGTGAATAATACTTTGATTCATAATAAACTCTGTGTCAAAATTAATCTTGTTTTCCGCCTAGATTAATTTAAACTTGTTTGATATAAAACTTGGATATAAACTAACACGTTGAGATAACTGTTATTTAATCTGTATCTAAGTTTTGGGAACCTTCTGACCCAACAAATGCCAGCCCCTCCTGCTAAGAATGCAGACCCAGATGTCGCATTAGATGAAACATCTACTCCATAAATCTTAGAATTTTGGACATTTGCAGTAGATTTTGTTTCTTTTCATTGCATGTCCAAAAAATCAGCTTCCAGTTGTCCAATGAGATCATCGAGTGACATATTCATAATGTATGGGTCCTTTTCCATCAGAAGTACCCGATTTTCCCACTTTGCAGGTAGAGATTCTAGAAGCTTTTTGTTGACTTCAGTTTTATCCAAGACAACACCTCCTTTAATTAACTCACTAACCAACTGTGAGTATCTGGAAACCAAGTCTGAGAGAACTCATTTGGTAGAATATCGAAAACGTCATATTGCTTCTTTACCAGTTGCAATTTATTCTTCCTGTATTGTTCACTCCTGTGACACCCGGCGAATTAGGCCGTCATTAGTGATTAATCATAGATCATTAGTGCATGTAATTAGTGTGAAATAGGACTAATTACGATAGCACCTTGTATATTTTATTATACGCACGTACGTAATTAACTGTAAATTACGCAAATTCGATCGGATGGAATCCGACACAATAAATATGGACGTTGGTGAAAAACATGTTTACTAAATAACCTAATTATGATAAATAATTGTTATTTAACTTATTTTATTACGATAATATTTAAAACGTTTCACGTTTCCTACAAAACGTATCGTACGCGACGAAAACGCGCGAATCGAACCCGACACCGAACGAAACCCGCCAAATATATTAAAAAGATTCAATAAAGTATTAAAGAACATTTTGCCAATTTAAAATAACAACGTCGTATTCAAATATAAACACGAAAACTAAACGTTAACAATTAAATTTTAAAACACGCGATTAACGTTTAACCGAACGAGTAACGTAACACGAAATCGAGGAGCAAGACGCGAGCCCGAGGACCAACATTGGGCCAAGCCCAAAGACGGCCCAGCCCAGCCATGACCGGCCCAAATCCCTTTGGCCCACCTCCTCACTTCAAACACATATACACTCACACTCACACTTTTCACAAATAACCAAACACCCTCCTTTCTCCTAATTCTCTCTACCCTTCTTCCAAATCTCAGCCACCACTCACCACTCACCACCCCCACATCCCACAACCCCTTCCAAGTTCTCAAAGCACCACCATCATCATCTACAACAACAAGAAGAAGAACAACAAGCTCACAAACAAGAAAACATTCACAGCAGCCCACTTTTCTTCATTTCGACTTTAAATCGAGTTTTCCTTGTAAGAATTCCTTCAAATCTTGTTCATTTTCCTTGGATGATGTTAATATACATGTTAGAAGTTCGTTTATGCTAATTATGTCCAAGATCTAAACCGAAAACCAAAAGATAAAGCTAAAAACTTTCGGGTAAAGCTATTAACCTTCGGACAAAAACTTAACCCGACTTTGACACAAGATATCTAACTCATTTCTTAACCAAATCGAACGATTCCTCATTCTAAAATCAAGTTCAAGGAGTCTACTTTCGAACCCAAGTGGTTTGACGATTTTCTGAGGTCATTTGATATATGAAAACGATTTTACAAAAATATGTGTCTGGGCTGTCGTTTTAGACAGAAAAATCGACCAACTTTGGGAGAGCATATCTCGAGATCTACAACTCCAAAACGACTGAAACCATTTTGAAAAGTTTGCTTTTTCTGTTACCTTTCAAAATTGTACTTGCACTTTTTCTGAAGTTTTGTAAATCGTGAGATATAGACCAAACACCGAGCAAAGGTCCAAAAACCGACCTGCTGGACCTTTGTCTAATCCTTGGACGATTTCGTGAGCCATACTTGACCAAAAGTTATGAAATTTTTACTGGAAGTAGCTAAGACATGTAGGAACAACTGTGATTTTTTTGTTGGAGTTCACTTCGAAACTTTGATTAGTCAAAACGAGCCCCGAAAATGACCCAAAAACTCGGGAAATAAACCCATGGACTGATTTTGTGACAAAAATGAAACGACACTTTCGGGTTAACTATAAAACGTAACAACAATTTTCCTAAGCTCTAGTAACATATTTAAGACTTCCCTAAAAGTTTCGAGTCAAACCGAGCACATTTGAGCAAGTTCCCGAACAACAAAAACATCACAGCCCGTCTGTGTCGCAGAAGGCCCAAAGTTATTGCGACACAAAGCTTGTGTCGCTAAATCGTATGACAGCAGTACCAATCGGCGACACAAAGCTTGTGTCGCTAAATCATAAAGCAGTACTAACTTGCGACACTAAGTTAGTGTCGCAATAATTCAACTGGCAGTATTAACGCTTGTGTCGCTAAATCATAAAACGGTACTAACCTGCGACACTAAGCTAGTGTCGCAGCAAATTGAACTAACAGTAGTAACCCTTGTGTCGCAGTATTTCAACCAACAGTGTTAACTGGTGTCGCAACTCCCTGCGACACTAACACTTGTGTCGCTAAATCATAAAACGGTACTAACCTGCGACACTAAGCTAGTGTCGCAGCAAATTGAACTAACAGTAGTAACCCTTGTGTCGCAGTATTTCAACCAACAGTGTTAACTGGTGTCGCAACTCCCTGCGACACTAACACTTGTGTCGCTAAAACAAAATCGAAATCACAACTTGCGACACTAATCCTGGTGTCGCATAATAACCTTGTGTCGCATAATACCCTAGTGTCGCACATAGCGACACAAGCCGTTGTGTCGCTAAGAACACAAAAATCGATACGTTTTCCTTAAAGCAATACAAGCATAAATAAAAATTTTCCAAGCTGACCTGGCAGCTCGACCCCAGCCAGGGGCTCTGCCCCTTGGACCCCGCCAGGGGTTGCCACCCCTTGGACCCCGCTACCAGGGGCTCTGCCCCCGGACCCCGTCATTCAGGGGCTTCGCCCCTTCCCCTTGTCGCACTAATCAAATAACCAAAACCAGAAAAGTAGAAAATGCGTAACATAATTTATCAAATCTGTGTTTCCACAAAATATCACCAACGGGCCATACATATTTATTTTTCTAAACGCAAACAATAAACAAACACTTGGACATAACTAGTTGAGTGGACAACTAGCATGAATGATCTTTTGAGACATTCACTCATACATAACCTTGTGCGTTTAGGGCGCCAGAAGGTTACACTTTGGACAAACATTTATTAACTTAAACGCACGCTTACAAGACTCAGGTGAGTCTCATAGCCCCACTTTTACTGTTTTATACTATGGGGTGAGATTACATACACTGTTTATTATAATCACAAGTAACTGAAACAACTCTTATACGGATTGCTTGAGACCTTTAATCCACTAAAAGTCCTCACTTTATCATAGTTCGTTAATTTTATAAGCGCGAGTATTATTGGATAGATCTATCGGGGATTGACATCCCCGTCCGGGCTAGTCGCTCTAGCCGACCCACGGACGCATTAATATTTGACTGTTACAGGTGTATTGGATTATGCATCTGCCCGAGGCACAAACTAGGTTAAGCGTCGAACTATGAGACTCATGGCAATAGTATACACTTATTTTGCATTTGTGCAACACTGATTAAATCTTGTGATTATTACCAACTTTTGATAACTGTTTCAAACCTATGAACTCACCAACATTACGTTGACCGTTTTAGTATGTATTCTCAGGTTCACAACAGGAGTAGGACTACCCCAGGACACGATAGTTCGAGTCGCATGCTTTACAAATATCGGAGATTTTTCTTGCATTACTATTTTGTAACATTAGTTATGTATTAGAATCTCTTGAACTGTTCGCGAGCTCAGAATTTGATGTAAACAATTGAATTACTAATGTAATCACTTTTGTATTATTTTCAAAACGTCTCATATAGAGTCGTTTGCCATAGCTTTGTGTAATGATCCATGATTAGTCGCGCCCCGACCCGACTTCCGCTGCATCGTAATTTGGGGGTGCGACAACTCCCACCACATCTCTTTTCAAAAGCCTTCCATAAATCATAAGCAATATCGAGATGTCTATATTGCTTGAGAATTGAAGGTGGTAGTGCCATTGTTATGACTGAATGAGCCTTTCTATCATTATCGAAGGCTTTCCGTTCTTCTGGAGTCATGGACTTAATGGGCTTCAATGGAGCAGCGTCAGTGTATACTCCGGTGCTAACGGGATGTTCGTATCTCTCAACCAAAGAAACCCACATTTTAAGGTCATTGTTAGATACAAACGCTTCAAACCGTTGACGCCAATACGCATAATCCATACCAAGAGCATACATAGGCGGTTTGTTCGTACTACCTACTTCTGAACTTTGCTTCAGTAGATCACCAACACGTTGTAGCGAAGAAGACGCCATTTATATAACCTGCAAAAGAAACACACAAAAAACAAAAGACACTGTTATGCGACACAAGGTTGTGTTGCAAAATCAAATGGCGACACTAAAAATGTGTCGCTAAGAAATTAATTTAAACAGTCCAAATGGCGACACAAGGGTTGTGTCGCAGTCCAATAGCACAGGAATCTTATGTCGCTAAAGTCTTATGTCGCAGGTTATGTCGCAACCTTATGCCGCAAAAATGGAATTATCTCGCAGACTGATGTCGCTGAAACCCTAAATACGACACAAGACTGTGTCGCAGAAACCCTACACGCGACACAAAGGTTAAGTCGCAGCTTGTGTCGCAGCTTCGAGGAGAGCAGCGGCTGTAAACCCCAAAATTCGCAAGTTTTCGTAACCCTAATGAAAAATCACGAACGAACGACGAATCTAAACACCAAAATCTTCCAGAATACGCAGAATATGATCCTTTAACACAGGTTATAAAGATCTAATTCCAAAACTAGTCGATTTCAATCAAAAAACGTACCAACACGATCCGATACCACACAATCCGAAGATTATGGCTCTGATACCACTTGTAGGTTCCCTAAACCCGATCTAAACCGGAACGTCACAAACAACCGAGAGGCGGAATTCAAACGATTGTATAAGATACGTTAAACACAAAGAAATCAATCACAAATCAACTTGTATATTAATCTGATAACCAATTAGCTTGAATACACAAAGTTGCTTACAAATGCTCTCAAATAACCTTAGATTCGTCAACCTTTAAACTGAGGCCGAATGCATCTATTTATGCCGAAACAAAAACTGACCTGCGACACAAAGGACGTGTCGCACAGCCGACTCATGCGACACAAGCCTTGTGTCGCATAAGCGACACAGGCTCTGTGTCGCCTAAATAAAACTTGTAATTACTTATTTTAAACAAACGTCGTAATTACAAAGCAAACTATTACAGACTTAGACCAACTGACAGACACACTAAATATGCACCAACATTATGTTTATGTAATTCATTAACATCAATAAATTAGAAAATTTTACGTATTATTAAATTTCACGTATAAATTTAACGAAATCGAATTCCACACGATTCGTTAATCGATTCATTTACGAGATTAAAAAGACTAACTAGTGGTATCAGAGCCTTCTATTCTTGAAATAGAGGTGATTTGAATCGGATATACGTGAAATTGACATTACGTACGGATACGAAGCCAACGGACTAAATTTGACGTTAAAAGTTACAATTAAGAGTAAATTGAGACCCGAATTTGTTTCAGTTAGTGATTGCGCATCGAAAGAACCTAAATTTGTGAGAATTCAGCGGTGAAATTGGACTTTCAAAGTTTGTTGGGTCACAAGGTTCCCAAAACTTAGATACAGATTAAATAACAGTTATCTTAACGTGTTAGTTTATATCCAAGTTTTATATCAAACAAGTTTAAATTAATCTAGGCGGAAAACAAGATTAATTTTGACACAGAGTTTATTATGAATCAAAGTATTATTCACAATAAAGTATTTGTCTCACACAGATGACAAAGTATTCAAACCCACACAGATGGTTTGAATACGATCCAAGTATTAGTATGTTAAGATACAATTATCACTACAAACTTTAACAGTTAGTGTTGGGTCACAAGGTTCCCAAAACTTAGATACAGATTAAATAACAGTTATCTCAACGTGTTAGTTTATATCCAAGTTTTATATCAAACAAGTTTAAATTAATCTAGGCGGAAAACAAGATTAATTTTAACACAGAGTTTATTATGAATCAAAGTATTATTCACAATAAATTGTTTGTCTCACAAAGATGACAAGGTATTCAAACCCACACAGATGGTTTGAATACGATCCAAGTAGTATACAAAGATACAGTTATCACTACAAACTTCACAGTAAGTGTGGTAATGCTTTAGCCTAAGCTCAAAGGTCTAGTATACTAATTCTCTTGAATTTCTTGGATAATAGCAGTGCTTTTTGGACTGCTATTTATAGAGTTGGGTGTAACTCTATATTATCCAGCTTGCATAATTGTCCAAGGGATAACAGATGCATCTTGGGCAACTTTGCACGCCACCCTTTTTGCTTTTCTTGGAAACAGAAAAAGCAAAAAGGTAAAAGGTTTCTTTGCTGAGAAGAAAACCTTTGTTAGATGTTTGACCATTCTCAAAACATCTTATCAGTTGTATCTAGCCTAAGGAAAGAAGAATATCTTCTGTACACTTGTACTTTCATTCTTCAATCTGTGCTCTTCAGTCTGTGCTCTCAGTCTGTGATCTTCAATCTGTGATCATCAGTCTGTGATCTTCAGTCTTTGAAGTCTTTTGTCTTCAATCTTCATTCTTCAGATGATGAATCCATAAGTCTTCAAGTAGAGCACGGCTTTCAGTCTGTGGGATTTCTTCAGTCTGTGCAGCACAGACTCAGAAACAATTCTTCAGTCTGTGTGGCACAGACTCAGAACCACAGACTCAGGAATTCACTAAGTTTTTCCTGAATACAACTGAGATAGATTTTGACTCATCAGATTTATAACTTAGGTTTGATCATTGTTTTTCCCAACAATCTCCCCCTATCTGATGATGTCAAAATCTATTTACAAAAGATAGTAGAAAAAATAAATACTAAAGTAAAGCATAACTTATGAATTTAGACTTATATACATAAAGTCAAAGTCATAGTCAGTTTACAAGAATATTACAATTATTACATGAAATTGTAAATCAAAAATTTAACAATCTTCACTTCTTTCTCTGAGCCTTGATCTCTTTCATCTTTTCCACTTTCCTCTTCAACAGTTCTTCCATTTCCTTATCAGATTTGTCTTCAAATTTTTGATACTCCAGGATGATTTTCCTGCAGATGTCTTCAAATCCAATCATCATCCTGATCTTGGAAAGGTTGTTGAATAGCCAGCTGATTAACCTTCTTCTAAATGGCTTGGCTTGAGAATGTTTGCATTCCTTCAGCAGGGCAATGCAATGCAGCAGAGACTCTCCATATAGTCTGTTTTGATCCTGGAAGCACTCTATTCCATTGATATCTCTGTAGCACAGACCTTCAACTGTGTCAGTCTGGACATAGGATTTATCGATAAAAATGATACCTTTGGGTAGAGGATGCTCCCTTCTCTGCTCATTCTCTGTGGATAACCCAGCTGACTTCTTCTTGATTACAAAGTTGTTTGCTATGCAAAACAACTTGTACTCTTCTTCTGAGATGAGCCCCAGACTGAGAACTAGCTCAATCAGGTAAGATAGCTCATCCAGAACTTCTTTCTTCAGATCTTTGTCAGCTACACTCTTCAAAAGGTTAGCAATGGATTGCCATTCTTTAAGTCCTAGAGTGTACAGGTCATCCACCCACACCATTTTTGAGCTCTTGGTCAAAGTCAACTCTAGCCTCAATCTCTGTCCAATCTTATTCAGATGACAGTCTTTAATCTTTTGCTTGAGCTTTGACTTTTGGAAAGTGGATTGTAGCTTCGCTTTTAGACTCTCTGTCTTCTGTAATCTTGTTGATAGCTCCTCATCTTCTTTGATTTGTTGCTCAACTTGACTCCTTCTGATTTGGGTCAGTGAACAACTTTCTTCTTGTAGTTCTTGAGTGAGCATGTCAACAAATCTTGCTTCCTTCAGCTTCTGCTCTTCAAGAGTTAATACATCTAAGTATTCAGTTAAGGTCATACCTTGAGCAGTAGCTTCTTGTTGCAAGAGTTCATCCTGTAGATTTGTCAGTTTAGGATTTCTTGTTCCAGCAGCATGATCATCCACCATCTTCTTGATCTTGCTTAATCTTTCCTGCTTGGATAAGGCAATCTCCTTGCCCTTACCCTTATCCATTACTTCTTCCATGGTAGAGCTTGACCCAGGATAAGTGCTTATCAGATGAGCACTTCTCCATTGCATTCTGTCTTCAATCTCACTTCTACCTGGAGGCAGTGTTCTGGTTGATGTGGTTGGTCTAGCAGGATAGGCTTCAGCTTGAATGGCTTCAGCACTGATAATTAGAGCATCAGTGCTTGCTGCTGGTTGCTCTGAGCTCTGAGTCTGTGATTGATGCTGTGTCTCAGTTTGTGCAGGTTCAGAAGACACAGACTGAGACTCTCCAGTCTTGACTTTTGAGGCTCCTTCACCTACACCTCCAAAAGTAGCATCATCTTCATCATCATCTGATCTTCTGAAAACTTCAGACTCAGAACTGCAGTCAGGATTGATGGCATCATCATCATCACCATCAGTGTCCTGTTCTTCAGCCAGCTTCACAAACTGATCCCAGGTCTTGATCCCCTTCATCTTTGGTTGGGAATCAAAGATATCCCTTTCAGGAATCCTCCTGGCCATTCTTTTTGTCTTTCTGGCTCTTTTGATCTGCAGTGGTTGAACATCTTCATCTTCTTCCCTTGGTCTCTTCAACTCCATCTGACCTTGGGTTGAGATAGTTGCAATTGGGTCTATGTGTAAGACAATGAATGACTCCCCCTGAGTCTGTGCAACCATCTCAGCATGTTCACCTAACTGCAATCTCTCTTGCTCCCCCTCAGTCTGTGTACTCATATCTTCAGTCTGTGGCACAGACTGAGCTTCAGTCTGAGACTTCACCCTAGCACCTTCGGGTCCATCATCTCCATCATCTCCCTCAATGCTATCTCCCCCTAAATCTAAGGATTTATTATTTAAATCTTTATCTTTTGAGGTTTTAGCTTCTGCAGACCCATGCTTCATCTTCTCCCCCTTTTTGACATCATCTACCAAGTTTGAGAGGGTGGTCTGCATTTCATCTAACCTATTGGATACCTTTTCCTCCAGCATATCCACTTTATCCACCATAGTAGAGACTAGATGCTTCATCTTCTCTAGCTCTTTCTTATTATTATTGAACTCAGTCTGTACCCATTCAGAAAACCTGTTGATGGGAGAAAGCACATCATTAAGCGTACTAGAAGGCACAGACTGGGTCTGGTTGGAGGGGTTAGAATTGGGTGATGGTATGTGTTCCTCACTTGACTCATGTTGAAACTGAGCAAGATCACTGGAATCTTTTGGTGTTGCACTCTTTGCCTCACTCTGTGTCCTGTGCATGGAAAAGCGATCATAGGCATTGAGTGGTGTAGGTGTTCCCTCAGATCTAATCCGGTGATAAGATAAGACATCACTGGGAATTGATTGTGTAGCACCTGTTGCCTCAAACAGTTCCTGGTGTAATGGAACAGTATCACTGGCAACTGATGGTGAAGTTTGTATGCCCTCACTAACCATCTGGTGATAAGATGGTAGATCATGGAGCAAAGAAGGTGAGATCTGTACCTCAGTCTGTGACATGACTGGGGCATTGTCGATCTGTGAAGAGGGGTGTAAGAAAAGACTCACTGGAGTGTGAACTAGTGCAGGACTAGTGGTCAATATGGGTCTTGCCATTGTGAGTGGGGTAAATAGGGGGTTGGTAGTGCTCAGGATTGGAGCATCTTCTTCAATGCTTACTACAGGGGTCAGTGTAGCAGCAGCAATGTGGGTATCCAAGCTGACTAAACTAGGTGTAGGTTGGGTCAGTTGGGTAGCCATTGGCACCACAGACTCTAGCAGAGCTGTAATGGAATGGTCTACAGCACTGGAAGGTGTTCTGTTGACATCCAGTTCCATGGATGATGATTCCATTTGTGCTATACTTTTGGGGGTTGAGTCTGGTGATTCCTCCAGAGTGAGTGGTGACTCATCTGGGTTGGTTTGTTTGGGACTCTCTTTTGTGGGTGAGGAAGGGCTAGGATAAGAAGGTTGATCTATATCCATGTCCTCAGAGGAAGAAGAAGTACTACCTGAATCTTCTGTTGAAGATGGAACAGACTCAGGAATGTTAGAGTCTGACTCCAAGTGCACAGACTGAGTTGAGTCTGTAACCCCGGAGTCTGTGTGCTCTGCTTCAGCCACACGATCTTCAACAGCCTGGGTCTTATTACCCATACTATCACTTGAATCATCACCCTCCATGGATGCAGAAGCAACATATGGGTGATCAATCCAGTGCTGCATAGCACCAGTGATAGGTGCTCCAGAAAGTGGAACCGGATGGTTAAACACTTTATATGTGAGCACAGGAACAGGTATATCTGCCACTTTATTATTAAAGGACATATATACAGACCCAGTTAACCTGGATTGGATGCACAGGGAGAGTAGCCTTATAAAAGGTACATTAAAATTTCTGTTTGACTCATTCACCAGTTTTAAAATTTCTTGAAAATACAACTCTGCAAAGTTGATGTTTAAACCAGTGATGAATGAGCTCAACAGCTGAGTTTCAAACTCATTTAGCTCCCCTGTGCTATCAGATTTACCTCCTAGACTCCTAATGATGCCAGAAATTAAAAATTTCCATTTGGGGGTGAATCCTGACATCAAAATTGTGCCTTTTTCTTTGGTATATCCAACCAAAGTAAGAGAAGCCCTTGCTGCTTCTTTGGTTGGAATAGGTTCAAAATTATTTCCCAATGGCAGGTCTAAGACATTCCTAATTAACTCCTGATCAAAGGTAACTGCCCGTTTACCATGATCAATAGTACCAGTAATTGCAGTATTGGTACTATTTGAGGAGCAACTATACCACCATTCCATTAAAAAATGTGGGTATATTTGAGGAAATGTGTTAAAGAATGCTCCCCTTAATGGATGAGCAGACATAAAAGCAGTTAGTTCCTCAAACCCTTTATTCTTTTTCGAATCAGGGATGGAAATGGTAGCTACTTGATTGTTGATACAGAGTTTTACCTGTTTCCCTTGTTTGAAGGGTTTAGCCGCAGCGATGTTGGCAGGTGCCGTGTAAACCCATTGATCAGCCATTGAAGAGATTTT
Source organism: Gnaphalium uliginosum (assembly GCA_963930675.1). Classification (NCBI taxonomy): domain Eukaryota; kingdom Viridiplantae; phylum Streptophyta; class Magnoliopsida; order Asterales; family Asteraceae; genus Gnaphalium; species Gnaphalium uliginosum. The sequence goes on along the minus strand of OZ005686.1, from coordinate 16,625,947 downwards.
AGAAATTGATTTTGAAAATGGTTGAGCGATTTAGGGTTTAGAAACTCTGTTTGTTTTTGGTGTGCAAGTACGAATGAAGAAGAAAAGGGAGAAAATATAAATGGGTATTTGTAGAAATTAAATTTCCGTTAAATGGGACCCACTTGGACGGTTTATCCCTGTTTCTGCAACAGTAGCGCTGAGGCACGTACACTTTTTGTATTGAGCAGATAAATAGACAACAAGCGCCAAAACTTTTAATGATTATTACCATAAAAATGGTTTTAGCATTAAATACAGAGATATTGTTGTTTATTTATTTTTATTAAAGAAAATAAAAAAAATAAAAATAAAATAAAAAAAATAAAAAATAAAAGGAAAAATGAGATGAGCTCAGTCTGAGTGTATATGGTCAGTCTGTGTAGTGAGTCTGGATGACGTCACACAGACTGAGCCATATAACAGACAGACTGAGAAAATAACAGAAACTTAAAAAAAAACTTTTGTGCCAGCAATGGTAACAGATTGATATAGCTAACAGTACTAACTTGTGAAAGCAGTACTAAAATTAACTAACAGTAGTAACTTTCGAAGGCAGTACTAAAGTTAACTAACAGTGGTAACTGGTGTGAGCAGTACTAAAGTTAACTAACAGTGGTAACTGGTGTGAGCAGTACTAAAGTTAACTAACAGTGGTAACTGGTGTGAGCAGTACTAAAGTTAACTAACAGTGATAACTGGTGTGAGCAATACTAAAGTTAACTAACAGTGGTAACTGGTGTGAGCAGTACTAAAGTTAACTAACAGTAGTAACTTGCTACATTAACAGTGTTAATTATACCAATCTTTACCAGCAGTGCTAAAATACGAATTCATGGGGGCAGTGTTAAAAAGTCTTATCAGTATTAACCAGTAGTACTAAAAGTAACTAGCAGTATTAATACTAATAGTACTAAAATACTAACCATATGAATTAATAAAGCACAAAAATAGAGGGTCTAGTCTGAATGAATATGGTCAGTTTGTGTAGCTAATTTGGAAGAAGTTACACAGACTGAAACATATAATCAGTCAGACTGAGAGAAAATAACAGAAGGTATAAAATCTTTTTGGTATTTTCTTAGAAAGTATGTACAAAAACATCTCTTTGTCTGTGCTTTTTGATTGTATGTGGCTGAGAATACAGTTATACAGATTGAAAAGCAGACACAGACTAAGAATTGAATCATATAGATTCAAGGTTTTACTAGGGGTTGAGCATTCCTAGTTGACCAAGCAGATACAAAAATCTATCTTCATTTAAAGGTTTAGTAAAGATATCTGCTAGTTGGTCATTTGTTGGCACATATTTGAGAATCACTTTACCTTTCTCAGCACAATCTCTGATAAAGTGATGTCTGATCTCAATATGCTTTGTCCAGGAGTGAAACACAGGATTCTCAGTGATGGCAATGGCACTTTGGTTATCACACATGATTGGAGTTTTCGTAAACACCAAATCATAGTCTGCTAGTTGATGTTGCATCCATAGCAATTGAGCACAGCAACTACCAGCAGCCACATATTCTGCTTCTGCAGTGGATGTAGCAACAAAATTCTGTTTTTTGCTTGACCAACTGACTAGTTTGCCACCTAGCAGTTGACATCCACCAGAAGTGCTTTTCCTGTCTAATTTACAACCTGCATAATCTGCATCTATATATCCAATTAGATCAAAACCAGAGTCTTTGGGATACCAAAGACCCAGGTTGGGAGTACCTTTTAGGTACCTAAAAATCCTTTTTACAGCTTTTAGATGCGATTCTTTAGGTTCAGATTGATATCTAGCACACAAACATGTTGAGAACATGATATCTGGTCTACTTGCAGTGAGGTATAGTAGAGATCCTATCATACCTCTATAAGTGGTTTGACAGACTAACTTGCCAGACTGATCCTTATCCAACTTATCTGCAGTGCTCATTGGTGTTTTCATAATTGAACAGTCCTTTAAAGAATATTTAGTAAGTAGGTCATTGACATATTTACCTTGGTTGATGAAGATACCATCAGGTTTCTGATGTACTTGTAGACCAAGAAAGTATGTTAATTCACCCATCATACTCATTTGATACTGTTTTGACATTAAGTTTGAAAACCATTTACACAATTTTTCATCAGTAGACCCAAATATAATATCATCAACATAGATTTGGACTAGTATGACATCTGCCTTGTTCCTTTTGAAGAACAAAGTTTAATCAATTGATTCTCTAGTAAAGTCATTACTAAGAAGATAGGATGATAAGGTGTCATACCAAGCTCTTGGAGCTTGTTTTAGCCCATATAGTGCTTTCTGCAATTTATAGACATGATTTGGAAAAGTGGAACTTACAAAACCTGGAGGTTGTTTCACATAGACTTCCTCCTGTAAGTTGCCATTCAGAAATGCACTCTTGACATCCATTTGATAGACTTTAAAGTCTTTGAATGCAGCATATGCCAAGAATAACCTTATTGCTTCAATTCTGGCTACAGGGGCAAATGTTTCATCATAATCAATGCCTTCTTCCTGCTTGTAGCCTTGAGCAACTAGCCTTGCTTTGTTTCTGATTATCACTCCATCCTTGTCCATTTTGTTTCTGTAAACCCATTTTGTTCCAATAATGGTTTTCCCTTTTGGAGCAGGAACTAGGGTCCAAACATTGTTTCTGTCAAATTCTGTTAACTCTTCCTGCATTGCTTCAACCCAATCATCATCTTTCAAGGCTTCTTCAGCTTTCTTTGGTTCAATGATTGACAGGAAGTTTGTGTAGAAACAGAAATTTGCAGTAGATAAGTTTGACACTTTAGCTCTTGTTTGTACACCAGAAACATAATCTCCAATTATTTCTGTAATTGGATGATACTTGTGTTCTTTGACTCCTAGAAGTGATTCATCATTTGATGGTAAATCATTCTCATTTGGTGGAAGAATAGCAGGACTGAGTTCTGCATCATCTTCTACACAGGGCAAGTCAGAGTCTGTAGAGTTCACAGACTGAAAACTATCAGACTGAACACATGTATCAGAAGAGTTTGAATCTCTGGACACAGATTCATCTTCTGTTGATGAAGGTATTGTCATAGAATGAGCAGGTTGATCATCTTCATTATCACTTTCAGAGTCCTGTTGTTGGTTAACAACAGCTGGGATTTGAGATTCAGATCCCACAACAGATAAATCTTCTAACAAATGAACATCAGACTGAGAAACATGTTCATCATTAGCAGAGGAAGCATCAAAGGTGACATTGATGGTTTCTTCAATTTTATTCCTTCTGTTGTTGTAGACTCTGTAGGCCTTTGAGATAGATGAATAGCCAACAAAAATTCCTTCATCAGATTTAGGTTCCATCTTAGCTAATTGATCTCTTTGATTGAGAATATAGCATTTACTACCAAAGGTCTGGAAGTAATGGATGGTTGGAACCTTCTTATGATACAACTCATATGCAGTTTTGCCATGCCTTTTGACCAAAATAGATCTATTTCGGGTATAACAGGCAGTGTTAACTGCTTCTGCCCAAAAATAAACCTTCATTTGACCATGGCATAACATGGTTCTTGCAGCTTCTATGAGTGTACGATTTCTTCTCTCAGCAACACCATTTTGTTGAGGAGTTCTGACAGAGGCAAAGTTTTGAATAATGCCTTTATCAGTACAGAATTTAATGAGAGTAGAATTCTTAAATTCTGTACCATGGTCACTCCTGAGTTGCTTGACAGGTGCATCTTTCTGCAATTCTTCCCTTTTGATTAGATTAATAATCTCTTCAGGAGCATCACTTTTAGCCTTAAGAAAGATGACCCAAGTATACCTTGTGTATTCATCCACAACCACAAGTGTATACTTCTTTCCACCCAAACTGCTAATGCTCATGGGTCCAAACAGATCCATATGGAGCATATGCAGTGGTTGATCAATTGTAGCTAACAATTTGGATGGAAAATGGTTCTTGGTCTGTTTCCCTAGTGTACATGCAGGACAAAGTTTGTCTTTTGCAAATGTAACATCAGGCAGACCTCTAACCAATTTCTTCTTTGACAGGAGGTTAATATTTTTGAAGTTCAGGTGGGATAACCTCCTATGCCATAGCCAGCTTAGTTCTGGCACAGACTGAGTATAGAGACACGTTTCTACATTATTGTCTGCAGAAGAAAGATCCAAGAGATAAATGTCTCTTTCTCTTTTGGCAACTAATATAGGTTTGCCTTTGGAATTATAGATAACAGCAGCCTTCTTTCTGATTCTGATTTCACCATCATCATCACAAATCTGGCTAGCACTAAGCAGGTTATGCTTTAATCCCTCAACATAGGCCACCTTTGTTATTCTGATGTTGCCAGCCTTCACCACACCATAACCTTTTATCTTGGCAACAAAATTGTCACCATATTTGACAGAAGGTCCTTCTTCTTCTACAAACTCTGACAGATTCTCCAAAGAACCTGTCATGTGTCTTGAGCATCCACTATCTAGGTACCATTTGCTGTTACCCTGCACAAGACAAACAAAATCGATTAGTTACTTTTGGGAACCCATCTTTTGATGGGTTCTTTAGAGTTGGTTGGAGTCAATTCTTTAGCAGTTTTGGTGCTAAGTCTGTGAAAGTTGACTTTTAACCTCTCTATTTTTGATTTTGTTGTTTGTAGATGACATTTGTTTAATCAAAGCAGCCTTTGGCTGTTTAAGAAAGGACTTTGTGCATTTAATACCTTCATGTCCCAGATTTCCACAGTTGTAACATTTTCTGTTCAACATAATGGTCCTTTTGGATTTTGGGTTATTATTTGCACTAGATCCTCTGTTAAACTCTTGTTTTGACTCAACAAATGTTTTAAAATCTGTGGTTAACTTCATTAAGTTTTCACTAAGCAGCTTAATGGTCTCAGTCTGGTTGTTAAGATTTGACTTTTGAGAGTCAGACTGAGTGTTAACACAAACAGATTTGGAGTTAACTTTGCCAGACTGAAAATTTATTTTTTCAGACTGACAGTTAGATCTCACAGACTGAGATCTTTTTAACTCCTTTGTTACTGGTTTTATGCCTTTAGATTTATCATTTGGCATATTATTGTCTGGACCAGTTACAGACTGAGATGTGGAAGGTTCCAACACATTGTAACCTTTCTGTTTATTTTTGATTCCTTTTACCTCTTTTTGTCTTTTTAAAGATGGTACTGTGGGAATATTAACTTTGCCTTTTATAAATCTTTTCTTTTCAAGTTCTATAGTTCTTAAAGATTCATTAGTGATTATAAGTTCAGGCTGTTCAGATTGAGAAGTTTCACAGACTGAGATTTCTGAGTCTGTGTCTTCAGAGTCTGGCTCTGTCTCATATACTAGTTCTTTAGTAACTATTTTTGGTCTAACAAAAGCATTTGTCAATATAACTTTGTCTCCCACAGTATGACTAAAAGTATGAGGTAAAATCTCAGGTACAAATATAGTAGGTTTTGAGTTTATTTCTGAATTTATGTGACTTTTAAGATCAAACTCGTCACCTATGACCGCTTGTATCTGAGCTGGAATCTGTTTGGATAAACAGTCCACATTTTTAAGTGATGAAATACACCAAGATTTACAGATCCTTTCATAATGATCAGCTTTGTTTTTATAAGCTTCTTTTTCCAGCTTGATCTTTTTGAGAAGGTCATATTGAGCATCAAGCTCAAGTTTGTACTGTTTATTTTGGTTTATTTCATTCACTTTTGATTGTAGATCTTTTTGAACTTGACTGAGTTTGGTTTTTAAATCTTGTATTTCCTCTAGTCTTTTCAAAAAATCTACATAAATGTGTTCAAACATTTTCTGTTTTTCTGCATCACTATAGTAAAGTTTAAAATGATTTACATTGTAAGCAGATCCTCTGTCCCAATCTGGATGAACACATGCCTTTTCTGCAAATTTGACATCTTTGTCAAACTGGCTCTCTGTGATAGCCATTAAGCACATATCTTCATCATCCTCAGATGATGAAGATTCTTCATCTATCCATTGTTCAACAACCAAAGCTTTCTCTAGTTTCTTTGGTTGTTGTTTCTCTCCAATTTTCTTGGAGTTGAAGTACTTTTTCTTGTACTTCTTGGCCTTTTCTTCCCACTTATCAGAACTTGAAGATTCTGCAATCTTCACTCTGCAGTCAGAAGAAATATGACCAACTTGCCCACATTTATAGCAAGTAGCTTTCTTAGGATCAAAAGTTGGCCTTCCTTTTGAACCTTTGAATCTTGCCTTTTCTAACCTTTGGGCTAGCAATGCCATTTCAGCTTCTAGAGACTCAGTTTCATCATCTGATTCTGAGTCTGTAAGAGTAAGATGGTAATCTGCTCTAGAGAAAAGTTCTCTATTTTTCCTTGTTGTTGCAACAAGGGCAGCAGATGGATCTTTTGCAATCCTTTTGGCATTTAGATCCTTTCTGGCTTTGGTTTCTTCAAAGTTTAGTAGAAGTCCAAACAAGCCAGAGAGATCATATGTCTCTAATTTTTCACTTACAATTAATGAAGTGATAACTTCAGAAAAAGTGTTTGGAATGACATCAACAAATTTTGCACAGATTTCAAACTGTCCTTTGATGATATTATACCTTTCAAGATCATTGATTAAGATCTGAAATCTGGTATGAATATCAGTTAATGACTCTCCTTGACCAGCAGAGAAGTTCTCATAATTTCTTATGAGATTCTTCTTCTTTTGGGATTGTACTAAACTTACACCATCATATTGGTCAGTTAGCATATCCCATATGGCTTTAGCAGTTTTGCAGCCAGATATCTTAGCAAAGATAGGCTCAGTAACTGCATTGCCCAGTATGGACTTGGCCTTAAAATCTAATGCATATAGTTGCCTGTCTAGATCAGTCCAGGTACTTTTGGCAGCCTCAACAAATTTTTCAGGTGTCAAAATAGTACCATTTGCATCTAAAGTAGCAGGAACTATTCTGCCAGGAATAATGGGTCCTTCCTGAATGACTCTAAGCATTTCATCATGAATGCTAGCAAGAAACCATTCAGCTTTCAATTTCCAGTGGGTAAAATTTACACCATTGAAGATTGGAATTCCCTTCCCAGCCATAGCAATAGAGGAAGTCATTTTTCAAAGTTGAAAATGTAGAGAAAAACGGGTTTAGATGATTGTTTGACAAACTGGGTTCCTTTGATCGTTAAAGATTAAATCTTTATTTGCTCTGATACCAGTTGTTGGGTCACAAGGTTCCCAAAACTTAGATACAGATTAAATAACAGTTATCTCAACGTGTTAGTTTATATCCAAGTTTTATATCAAACAAGTTTAAATTAATCTAGGCGTAAAACAAGATTAATTTTAACACAGAGTTTATTATGAATCAAAGTATTATTCACAATAAATTGTTTGTCTCACAAAGATGACAAGGTATTCAAACCCACACAGATGGTTTGAATACGATCCAAGTAGTATACAAAGATACAGTTATCACTACAAACTTCACAGTAAGTGTGGTAATGCTTTAGCCTAAGCTCAAAGGTCTAGTATACTAATTCTCTTGAATTTCTTGGATAATAACAGTGCTTTTTGAACTGCTATTTATAGAGTTGGATGTAACTCTATATTATCCAGCTTACATAGTTGTCCAAGGGATAACAGATGCATCTTGGGCAACTTTGCACGCCTTCCTTTTTGCTTTTCTTGGAAACAGAAAAAGCAAAAAGGTAAAAGGTTTCTTTGCTGAAAAAGTAAACCTTTATCCAATGTTTGACTTTACTCAAACATCTCTTCAGTTGTACCATAGCCTTGGGAAAGAAGAACTTCTTTTGTACGATTGTACTTTCATTCTTCAATCTGTGCTCTTCAGTCTGTGCTCTCAGTCTGTGATCTTCAATCTGTGATCATCAGTCTGTGATCTTCAGTCTGTGAAGTCTTTTGTCTTCAATCTTCATTCTTCAGATGATGAATCCATAAGTCTTCAAGTAGAGCACGGCTTTCAGTCTGTGGGATTTCTTCAGTCTGTGCAGCACAGACTCAGAAACAATTCTTCAGTCTGTGTGGCACAGACTCAGAACCACAGACTCAGGAATTCACTAAGTTTTTCCTGAATACAACTGAGATAGATTTTGACTCATCAGATTTATAACTTAGGTTTGATCATTGTTTTTCCCAACAGTTTGTGTGGTAATGCTTTGAGCCTAAGCTTAAAGGTCTTGTATACTATTTTGCTTTGAGAGCTTGGATTACTTGGATACTTGGATAGTGCTTTTGAGCTGCTATTTATAGAGTTGAGTATCAACTTCTATTAACCGGCTCAGTCAGTTGTCCAAGGGATAACACATTCATCTTGGGCAACTTTGCACTCTACCCTTTTTGCTTTTCTTGGAAATAGAAAAAGCAAAAAGTAAAAGGTTTCTTTGCTGAAAAAGTAAACCTTTTTCCAATGTTTGACTTTACTCAAACATCTCTTCAGTTGTACCATAGCCTTGGGAAAGAAGAACTTCTTTTGTACGATTGTACTTTCATTCTTCAATCTGTGCTCTTCAGTCTGTGCTCTCAGTCTGTGATCTTCAATCTGTGATCATCAGTCTGTGATCTTCAGTCTGTGAAGTCTTCTGTCTTCAATCTTCATTCTTCAGATGATGAATCCATAAGTCTTCAAGAGGAGCAAGGCTTTCAGTCTGTGAGATTCTTCAGTCTGTGCAGCACAGACTCAGAAACAATTCTTCAGTCTGTGCAACACAGAGTCAGAAACACAGACTCAGAAACACAGACTCAGGAATTCACTAAGTTTTTCCTGAATACAACTGAGATAGATTTTGACTCTTCAGATTTATAACTTAGGTTTGATCATTGTTTTTCCCAACAATCTCCCCCTATCTGACGATGTCAAAATCTATTTACAAAAGATAATGGAGAAATAATAAATACTAAAGTACAACATAACTTATGAATCTTAGACTTAAATATATAAAGTCAAAGTCATAGTTAGTATACAAAAATATTCCAATTATTACATAAGATTGTAAATAACATAAATATAACAATCTTCAGTCCTTTCTCCGAGCCTTGATCTCTTTCATCTTTTCCACTTTCCTCTTCAACAATGTTTCCATTTCCTTATCAGATTTGTCTTCAAATTCTTGATACTCCAGGATGATTTTCTTGCAGATATCTTCAAATCCAATCATCATCCTGATTTGGGAAAGGTTGTTGAATAACCAGCTAATTAACCTTCTTCTGAATGGTCTGGCTTGAGAATGTTTGCATTCCTTCAGCAGGGCAATACAGTGAAGCAGAGACTCTCTATATAGTCTATTTTGATCTTGGAAGCACTCTATCCCATTGATATCTCTATAGCACAGACCTTCAATGCTGTCAGTCTGTACATAAGATCTATCTATGAAAACAATACCTTTGGGTAGAGGATGCTCCCTTCTCTGCTCATTCTCTGTGGATAACCCAGCTGACTTCTTCTTTATTACAAAGTTGTTTGCTATGCAAAACAACTTGTACTCTTCTTCTGAGATGAGCCCCGGACTGAGAACTAGCTCAATCAGGTAAGATAGCTCATCCAGAACTTCTTTCTTCAGATCCTTGTCAGCTTCACTCTTCAAAAGATTGGCAATTGATTGCCATTCCTTAAGCCCTAGAGTGTATAGTTCATCCACCCATACCATCTTCTTGCTCTTGGTCAAAGTCATCTCCAGCTTCAATTTTTGTCCAATCTTGTTCAGATGACATTCTCTAATCTTCTGTTTGAGCTTTGACTTTTGGAAAGTGGCTTGTAGCTTTGGTTTCAGGCTCTCTATCTTCTATAACCTTGTTGACAGCTCCTCATCTTCTTTGATTTGTTGCTCAATTTGACTCCTTCTGATTTGGGTCAGTGAACGACTTTCTTCTTGTAGTTCTTGAGTGAGCATGTCAACAAATCTTGCTTCCTTCAGCTTCTGCTCTTCTTCAGTTAGTACATTTAAGTACTCAGTTAAAGACATACCTTGAGCAGTAGCTTCTTGTTGCAAGAGTTCATCCTGTAGATTTGTCAGTTCAGGATTTCTTGTGCCAGCAGCATGATCATCCACCATCTTCTTGATCTTGCTTAACCTTTCCTGCTTGGATAAGGCAATCTCCTTGCCCTTACCCTTATCCATAACTTCTTCCATGGTAGAGCTTGATCCAGGATAAGTGCTAATCAGGTGAGCACTTGTCCATTGCATTCTATCTTCAAGTTCACTTCTACTTGGAGGCAGTATTCTGGTTGTTGTGGTTGATCTAGCAGGATTAGCTTCAGCTAGGATGGCTTCAGCACTGATAATTAGAGCATCAGTGCTTGCTACTGGTTGCTCTGAGCTCTGAGTCTGTGATTGATGTTGTGTCTCAGTCTGTGCAGGTTTAGAAGGCACAGACTGAGACTCTCCAGTCTTGAATTTTGAGGCTCCTTCACCTACACCTCCAAAAGTAGCATCATCTTCATCATCATCTGATCTTCTGAAAACTTCAGACTCAGAACTGCAGTCAGGATTGATGGCATCATCATCATCACCATCATTGTCCTGTTCTTCTGCTAGCTTTAAGAACTGGTCCCAGGTTTTGATCCCCTTCATTTTTGGTTGGGAATCAAAGATATCCCTTTCAGGAATCCTCCTGGCCATTCTTTTCATTTTCCTGGCTTTCTTGATTAACAGAGGTTGAACATCTTCTTCTTCTTCTTCCCTTGGTCTTTTCAACTCCAGCTGACCTTGGGTTGAGATAGTTGCAATTGGGTCTATGTGTAAGACAATGGATGACTCCCCCTGAGTCTGTGCAACCATCTCAGCATGTTCACCTAACTGCAATCTCTCTTGCTCCCCCTCAGTCTGTGCACTCATATCTTCAGTCTGTGGCACTGACTGAGCTTCAGTCTAAGACTTCACCCTAGCACCTTCGGGTCCATCATCTCCATCATCTCCCTCACTGCTATCTCCCCCCTAAATCTAAGGATTTATTATTTAAATCTTTATCTTTTGAGGTTTTAGCTTCTGCAGACCCATACTTCATCTTCTCCCCCTTTTTGACATCATCTACTAAGTTTGAGAGGGTGGCCTGCATTTCATCTAACCTATTGGATACCTTCTCTTCCAGCATATCCACTTTATCCACCATAGTAGAGACTAGATGCTTCATCTTCTCTAGCTCTGTCTTATTATTATGGAACTCAGTCTGTACCCATTCAGACAACTTGTTGATGGCAGAAAGCACATCATTAAGTGTACTAGAAGGCACAGACTGGGTCTGGTTGGAAGGGTTAGAATTGGGTGATGGTATGTGTTCCTCACTTGACTCATGTTGAAACTGAGCAAGATCACTGGAATCTTTTGGGGTTGCACTCTTTGCCTCACTCTGTGTCCTGTGCATGGAAAAGCAATCATAGGCATTGAGTGGTGTAGTTGTTCCCTCAGATCTAATCCGGTGATAGGATAGGATATCACTGGGAAATGATTGTGTTGCACCTGTTGCCTCAAACAGTCCCTGGTGTAATGGAACAGTATCACTGGAAACTGATGTGGAAGTTGGTATGCCTTTACTAACCATCTGGTGATAAGATGGTAGTTCATCAGGCAAAGAAGAGGAGATCTGTACCTCAGTCTGTGACATGACTGGGGCATTGGCGATGTGTGCAGAGGGGTGTAAGAAAGGACTCACCGGAAGGTGAACTAGTACGGGACTAGTGGTCATTATGGGCTCAGCCATTGTGAGTGGGGTAAAGAAGGGGGTGGTAGTGCTCAGGATTGGAGCATCTTCTTCAATGCATACCACAGGGGTCAGTGTAGTAGCAGTAATGTGGATATCCAAGCTGACTAAACTAGGTGTAGGTTGGGTCAGTTGGGTAGTCATTGGCACCACAGACTCAAGCAGAGCTGCAGTGGAATGGACTACAGCACTGGAAGGTGTTCTATTGACATCAAATTCCATGGATGATGATTCCACTTGTGCTATACTTTTTGGGGTTGAGTCTGGTGATTCCTCCAGAGTGAGTGGTGACTCATCTGGGTTGGTTTGTTTGTGACTCTCTTTTGTGGGTGAGGATGGGCTAGGATAAGAAGGTTGATCTATATCCATGTCCTCAGATGAAGAAGAAGTACTACCTGCATCTTCTGTTGAAGATGGAACAGACTCAGGAATGTTTGAGTCTGACTCCAAGTGCACAGACTGAGTTGAGCCTGTATCCCCGAAGTCTGTGTGCTCTGCTTCAGCCACACGATCTTCAACAGCCTGGGTCTCAGTACCCTCACTATCACCTGAACTATCACCCTCCATAGATGCAGAAGCAACATATGGGTGATCAATCCATTGCTGCATAGCAACAGTGATAGGTGCTCCAGAAAGTGGAACCGGATGGTTGAACACTTTATATGTGAGCACAGGTACTGGTATATCTGCAGTTTTGTTATTAAAAGACATATACACAGACCTAGTTAATCTGGATTGGATGCACAGGGAGAGTAACCTTATAAAAGGTACATTAAAAATTCTCTGTGACTCATTCACTAGTTTTAAAAGTTCTTTAAAATACAACTCTGCAAAGTTGATGTTTAAACCTGTGATGAATGAGCTCAACAGTTGAGTTTCAAACTCATTTAACTCCCCTGTGCTACCAGATTTTCCTCCTAGACTTCTAATGATGCCAGAGATTAAAAATTTCCATCTTGGGGTGAATCCTGACATCAAGATGGTGTCCTTTTCTTTGGTATATCCAACCAAAGTAAGAGAAGCCCTTGCTGCTTCTTTAGTTGGAATGGGTTCAAAATTATTTCCCAAGGGCAAGTCTAGGACATTCCTAATTAGCTCCTGATCAATGGTAACTGCCCGTTTACCATGATCAATAGTACCAGTAATTGCAGTATTGGTACTGTTTGAGGAGCAAGTATACCACCATTCCATTAAAAAATGTGGGTATATTTGAGGGACTGAGTTAAAGAATGCTCCCCTTAATGGATGAGCAGACATAAAAGCAGTTAGTTCCTCAAACCCTTTATTCTTTTTACAGTCAGGAATGGAAATGGTAGCTACTTGATTATTTATACAGAGTTTTACCTGTGTACCCTGTTTGAAGGGTTTAGCCGTAGCGATGTTGGCAGGTGCCGTGTAAGTCCATTGATCAGCCATTTTAAATGAAGAATTTGTGAGATTGGTTTCGAAAATGGTTGAGCGATTTAGGTTAGGGTTTACAAACTCTGTGTAATTTTGGATGTGAAGAAGAAAAGGGGAAAATAGAAGTGGGTATTTGAAGAAATTAAATTCTGTTAAATGGGACCCACTTGACGGTTTATCCCTTTCTCTGCAACAGTAACGCTGAAGCACGTGCACTTTTTGTATTGAGCAGATAAATAGACAACAAGCGCCAAAACTTTTAATGATTATTACCATAAAAATGGTTTTAGCATTAAATGCAGAGATATTGTTGTTTATTTATTTTTATTAAAGAAAATAAAAATAAAAAATAAAAGAAGGTTGTGCCGGCAGTGGTAACAGATTGATATAGCTAACAGTACTAACTTGTGAAAGCAGTACTAAAATTAACTAACAGTAGTAACTTGCGAAGGCAGTACTAAAGTTAACTAACATTGGTAACTTGCGAAAGCAGTACTAAAGTTAACTAATCAGTGGTAACTTGCCAAAGCAGTACTAAAATCAACTAACAGTGGTAACTGCGAAAGCAGTACTAAAGTTAACTAACAGTGGTAACTGGTGAGAGCAGTACTAAAGTTAACTAACAGTAGTAACTTGCTAAATTAACAGTGTTAATTGTACCAATCTTTACCAGCAGCAAAAAAAAACATCAGTATTAACCCAGCAGTACTAAAAGTAACTAGCAGTATTAATACTAACAGTGCTAGAATACGAATTCATGGGGGCAGTATTAAAAAGTCTTATCAGTATTAACCAGCAGTACTAAAAGTAACTAGCAGTATTAATACTAATAGTACTAAAATACTAACCTTATGAATTAATAAAGCACAAAAATAGAGGGTCTAGTCTGAATGAATATGGTTAGTCTGTGTAGCTAATCTGGAAGAAGTCACACAGACTGAAACATATAATCAGTCAGACTGAGAGAAAATAACATAAGTTATAAAATCTTTTTGGTATTTTCTTAGAAAGTATGTACAAAAACATCTCTTTGTCTGTGCTTTTTGATTGTATGTAGCTGAGAATACAGTTATACAGATTGAAAAGCAGACACAGACTGAGAATTGAATCATACAGATTCAAGGTTTTACTAGGGGTTGAGCATTCCTAGTTGACCAAGCAGATACAAAAATCTATCTTCATTTAAAGGTTTAGTAAAGATATCTGCTAATTGGTCATTTGTGGGCACATATTTGAGAATCACTTTACCTTTCTCAGCACAATCTCTGATAAAGTGATGTCTGATCTCAATATGCTTTGTCCTGGAGTGAAACACAGGATTCTCAGTGATGGCAATGACACTTTGGTTATCACACATGATTGGGGTTTTTGTAAACACCAAATCATAGTCTGCTAGTTGATGTTGCATCCATAGCAATTGAGCACAGCAACTACCAGCAGCCACATATTTTGCTTCCGCAGTGGATGTAGCAACAGAATTCTGTTTCTTGCTTGACCAACTGACTAGTTTGCCACCTAGCAGTTGACATCCACCAGAAGTGCTTTTCCTGTCTAATTTACAACCTGCATAATCTGCATCTGTATATCCAATTAGATCAAAACCAGAGTCTTTGGGATACCAAAGACCCAGGTTAGGAGTACCTTTTAGGTACCTAAAAATCCTTTTTATAGCTTTTAGATTCGATTCTTTAGGTTCAGATTGATATCTAGCACACAAACATGTTGAGAACATGATATCTGGTCTACTTGCAGTGAGGTATAGTAGAGATCCTATCATACCTCTATAAATGGTTTGACAGACTGACTTGCCAGACTGATCCTTATCCAACTTATCTGCAGTGCTCATTGGTGTTTTCATAATTGAACAGTCCTTTAAAGAATATTTAGTAAGTAGGTCATTGACATATTTACCTTGGTTGATGAAGATACCATCAGGTTTCTGATGTACTTGTAGACCAAGAAAGTATGTTAATTCACCCATCATACTCATTTGATACTGTTTTGACATTAAGTTTGAAAACCATTTACACAATTTTTCATTAGTAGACCCAAATATAATATCATCAACATAGATTTGGACTAGTATGACATCTGCCCTGTTCCTTTTGAAGAATAAAGTTTTATCAATTGATCCTCTAGTAAAGTCATTACTAAGAAGATAGGATGATAAAGTATCATACCAAGCTCTTGGAGCTTGTTTTAGTCCATATAGTGCTTTCTGCAATTTATAGACATGATTTGGAAAATTGGAACTTACAAAACCTGGAGGTTGTTTCACATAGACTTCCTCCTGTAAGTTGCCATTCAGAAATGCACTCTTGACATCTATTTGATAGACTTTGAAGTCCTTGAATGCAGCATATGCCAAGAATAACCGTATTGCTTCAATTCTGGCTACAGGGCAAAGGTTTCATCATAATCAATGCCTTCTTCCTGCTTGTAGCCTTGAGCAACTAGCCTTGCTTTGTTCCTTATTATCACTCCATCCTTGTCCATCTTGTTTCTGTAAACCCATTTAGTTCCAATAATGGTTTTCCCTTTTGGAGCAGGAATAGGGGTCCAAACATTGTTTCTGTCAAATTCTGTTAACTCTTCCTGCATTGCTTCAACCCAATCATCATCTTTCAAGGCTTCTTCAGCTTTCTTTGGTTCAATGATTGACAGGAAGTTTGTGTAGTAACAAAAATTTACAGTAGGTGAGCTTGATACTTGAGCTCTTGTTTGTACACCAGAAACATAATCTCCAATTATTTCTGTAATTGGATGATACTTGTGTTCTTTGACTCCTAGAAATAATTCATCATTGAATGGTAAATCATTCTCATTTGGTGGAAGAATAGCAGGACTGAGTTCTGCATCATCTTCTACACAGGGCAAGTCTAAGTCTGTAGAGTTCACAGACTGAAAACTATCAGACTGAACACATGTTTCAGAAGAGTTTGAATCTCTGGACACAGATTCATCTTCTGTTGATGAAGGTATTATCATAGAATGAGCAGGTTGATCATCTTCATTATCACTTTCAGAGTCCTGTTGTTGGTTAACAACAGCTGGGATTTGAGATTCAGATCCCACAACAGATAAATCTTCTAACAAATGAACATCAGACTGAGAAACATGTTCATCATTAGCAGAGGAAGCATCAAAGGTGACATTGATGGTTTCTTCAATTTTATTCCTTCTGTTGTTGTAGACTCTGTAGGCCTTTGAGATAGATGAATAGCCAACAAAAATTCCTTCATCAGATTTAGGTTCCATCTTTGCTAACTGATCTCTTTGATTGAGAATGTAGCATTTACTTCCAAAGGTGTGAAAGTAATGGATGGTTGGAACCTTCTTGTGATACAGCTCATATGCAAATTTGCCATGCCTTTTGACCAAAATAGATCTATTTTGGGTATAACAGGCAGTGTTAACTGCTTCTGCCCAAAAATAAACCTTCATTTGACCATGGCATAACATGGTTCTTGCAGCTTCTATGAGTGTACGATTTCTTCTCTCAACAACACCATTTTGTTGAGGAGTTCTGACAGAGGCAAAGTTTTGAATAATGCCTTTGTCAGTACAGAATTCAATGAGAGTAGAATTCTTAAATTCTGTACCATGGTCACTCCTGAGTTGCTTGACAGGTGCATCTTTCTGCAATTCTTCCTTCTAGATTAGATTAATAATCTCTTCAGGAGCATCACTTTTAGCTTTAAGAAAGATGACCCAAGTATACCTTGTGTATTCATCCACAACCACAAGTGTATACTTCTTTCCACCCAAACTGCTAATGCTCATGGGTCCAAACAGATCCATATGGAGCATATGCAGTGGTTGATCAATTGTAGCTAACAATTTGGATGGAAAATGGTTCTTGGTCTGTTTCCCTAGTGTACATGCAGGACAAAGTTTGTCTTTTGCAAATGTAACATCAGGCAGACCTCTAATCAGTTTCTTCTTTGACAGGAGGTTAATATTTTTGAAGTTCAGGTGGGATAACCTCCTATGCCATAGCCAGCTTAGTTCTGGCACAGACTGAGTATAGAGACAGGTCTCTACATTGTTGTCTGCAGAAGAAAGATCCAAGAGATAGATATCTCTTTCTCTTTTGGCAACTAATATAGGTTTGCCTTTGGAATTATAGATAACAACAGCCTTCTTTCTGATTCTGATTTCACCATCATCATCACAAATCTGGCTAGCACTAAGCAGGTTATGCTTTAATCCCTCAACATAGGCCACCTTTGTTATTCTGATGTTGCCAGCCTTCACCACACCATAACCTTTTATCTTGGCAACAGAGTTGTCACCATATTTGACAGAAGGTCCTTCTTCTTCTACAAACTCTGACAGATTCTTCAAGGAACCTGTCATGTGTCTTGAGCATCCACTGTCTAGGTACCATTTGCTGTTACCCTGCACAGGACAAACAAAATCAATTAGTTACTTTTGGGAACCCATCTTTTGATGGGTTCTTTAGAGTTGGTTGAAGTCAATTCTTTAGCAGTTTTGGTGCTAAGTCTGTGAAGTTGACTTTTAACCTCTCTATTTTTGATTTTGTTGTTTGTAGAAGACATTTGTTTGATCAAAGCAGCCTTTGGCTGTTTAAGAATGGACTTTGTGCATTTAATACCTTCATGTCCCAGATTTCCACAGTTGTAACATTTTCTGTTCAACATAATGGTCCTTTTGGATTTTGGGTTATTATTTGCACTAGATCCTCTGTTAAACTCTTGTTTTGACTCAACAAATGTTTTAAAATCTGTGGTTAACTTCATTAAGTTTTCACTAAGCAGCTTAATGGTCTCAGTCTGGTTGTTAAGATTTGACTTTGAAGAGTCAGACTGAGTGTTAACACAAACAGATTTGGAGTTAAGTTTACTAGACTGAAAATTTATTTTTCCAGACTGACAGTTAGATCTCACAGACTGAGATTTTTTTTAACTCCGTTGTTACTGGTTTTATGCCTTTACATTTATCATTTGGCATATTATTGTCTGGACCAGTTACAGACTGAGATGTGGAAGGTTCAAACACATTGTAACCTTTCTGTTTATTCTTGATTCCTTTTACCTCTTTTTGTCTTTTTAAAGATGGTACTGTGGGAATATTAACTTTGCCTTTTATAAATCTTTTCTTTTCAAGTTCTATAGTTTCTAAAGATTCATTAGTGATTATAAGTTCAGGCTGTTCAGATTGAGAAGTTTCACAGACTGAGATTTCTGAGTCTGTGTCTTCAGAGTCTGGCTCTGTCTCATATACTAGTTCTTTAGTAACTATTTTTGGTCTAACAAAAGCATTTGTCAATATAACTTTGTCTCCCACAGTATGACTAAAAGTATGAGGTAAAATCTCAGGTACAAATATAGTAGGTTTTGAGTTTATTGCTGAATTTATGTGACTTTTAAGATCAAACTCATCACCTATGACCGCTTGTATCTGAGCTGGAATCTGTTTGGATAAACAGTCCACATTTTTAAGTGATGAAATACACCAAGATTTACAGATCCTTTCATAATGATCAGCTTTGTTTTTATAAGCTTCTTTTTCCAGCTTGATCTTTTTGAGAAGGTCATATTGAGCATCAAGCTCAAGTTTGTACTGTTTATTTTGGTTTATTTCATTCACTTTTGATTGTAGATCTTTTTGAACTTGACTCAGTTTGGTTTTTAAATCTTGTATTTCCTCTAGTCTTTTCAAAAAATCTACATAAATGTGTTCAAACATTTTCTGTTTTTCTGCATCACTATAGTAAAGTTTAAAATGATTTACATTGTAAGCAGATCCTCTGTCCCAATCTGGATGAACACATGCCTTTTCTGCAAATTTGACATCTTTGTCAAACTGGCTCTCTGTGATAGCCATTAAGCACATATCTTCATCATCCTCAGATGATGAAGATTCTTCATCTATCCATTGTTCAACAACCAAAGCTTTCTCTAGTTTCTTTGGTTGTTGTTTCTCTCCAATTTTCTTGGAGTTGAAGTACTTTTTCTTGTACTTCTTGGCCTTTTCTTCCCACTTATCAGAACTTGAAGATTCTGCAATCTTCACTCTGCAGTCAGAAGAAATATGACCAACTTGCCCACATTTATAGCAAGTAGCTTTCTTAGGATCAAAAGTTGGCCTTCCTTTTGAACCTTTGAATCTTGCTTTTTCTAACCTTTGGGCTAGCAATGCCATTTCAGCTTCTAGAGACTCAGTTTCATCATCTGATTCTGAGTCTGTAAGAGTAAGATGGTAATCTGCTCTAGAGAAAAGTTCTCTATTTTTCCTTGTTGTTGCAACAAGGGCAGCAGATGGATCTTTTGCAATCCTTTTGGCATTTAGATCCTTTCTGGCTTTGGTTTCTTCAAAATTTAGTAGAAGTCCAAACAAGCCAGAGAGATCATATGTCTCCAATTTTTCACTTACAATTAATGAAGTGATAACTTCAGAAAAAGTGTTTGGAATGACATCAACAAATTTTGCACAGATTTCAAACTGTCCCTTGATGATATTATACCTTTCAAGATCATTGATTAAGATCTGAAATCTGGTATGAATATCAGTTAATGACTCATTTTGGCCAGCAGAGAAGTTCTCATAATTTCTTATAAGATTTTTCTTCTTTTGGGATTGTACCAAACTTACACCATCATATTGGTCAGTTAGCATATCCCATATGGCTTTAGCAGTTTTGCAGCCAGATATCTTAGCAAAGATAGGTTCAGTAACTGCATTGCCCAGTATGGATTTGGCCTTAAAGTCTAAAGCATATAGTTGCCTGTCTAGATCAGTCCAGGTATTTTTGGCAGCCTCAACAAATTTTTCAGGTGTCAAAATAATACCATTTGCATCTAAAGTTGCAGGAACTATTCTGCCAGGAATAATGGGTCCTTCCTGAATGACTCTAAGCATTTCATCATGAATGCTAGCAAGAAACCATTAAGCTTTCAATTTCCAGTGGGTAAAATTTACACCATTGAAGATAGGAATTCCCTTCCCAGCTATAGCAATAGAAGAAGTCATTTTTCAAGGAAGAAAATATAGAGAAAAAATGGGTTTAGATGATTGTTTGATAAACTGGGTTCCTTTGATCGTTAAAGATTAAATCTTTATTTGCTCTGATACCAGTTGTTGGCTCACAAGGTTCCCAAAACTTAGATACAGATTAAATAACAGTTATCTTAACGTGGTAGTTTATATCCAAGTTTTATATCAAACAAGTTTAAATTAATCTAGGCGGAAAACAAGATTAATTTTGACACAGAGTTTATTATGAATCGAAGTATTATTCACAATAAAGTATTTGTCTCACACAGATGACAAAGTATTCAAACCCACACAGATGGTTTGAATACGATCCAAGTATTAGTATGTTAAGATACAATTATCACTACAAACTTTAACAGTTAGTGTGGTAATGCTTTGAGCCTAAGCTTAAAGGTCTTGTATACTATTTTGCTTTGAGAGCTTGGATTACTTGGATACTTGGATAGTGCTTTTGAGCTGCTATTTATAGAGTTGAGTATCAACTTCTATTAACCGGCTCAGTCAGTTGTCCAAGGGATAACACATTCATCTTGGGCAACTTTGCACTCTACCCTTTTTGCTTTTCTTGGAAATAGAAAAAGCAAAAAGTAAAAGGTTTCTTTGCTGAAAAAGTAAACCCTTTTCCAATGTTTGACTTTACTCAAACATCTCTTCAGTTGTACCATAGCCTTGGGAAAGAAGAACTTCTTTTGTACGATTGTACTTTCATTCTTCAATCTGTGCTCTTCAGTCTGTGCTCTCAGTCTGTGATCTTCAATCTGTGATCATCAGTCTGTGATCTTCAGTCTGTGAAGTCTTCTGTCTTCAATCTTCATTCTTCAGATGATGAATCCATAAGTCTTCAGGAAGAGCAAGACTTTCAGTCTGTGAGATTCTTCAGTCTGTGCAGCACAGACTCAGAAACAATTCTTCAGTCTATGCAGCACAGACTCAGAAACACAGACTCAGGAATTCACTAAGTTTTTCCTGAATACAACTGAGATAGATTTTGACTCTTCATATTTATAACTTAGGTTTGATCATTGTTTTTCCCAACAAAGTTTCTAGATTTTCTGCGTTATTTGTGGCACTACTGTTCGTCGGGCGACGCTCATTGAAGATTTGTCGAAGACGGTTATTTGGCGACACTTTAACCTAGCGACACTTTGATCTCACGCGACACTACAAAAGTGTCGCTTCTTTCATTACTCAAGCGACATTATCTAAGTGTAGCTACTTTGCAAAAACAGGCGACACTCTCCCTAGTGTCGCTACTTTTAGTAAAAAGCAGGCGACAGTTTTGTGTGTAATTTGAAAACCAATGGTTTTTTCGAACATGGAAGCTATGATTAAACTTTACAATGAAATAAGAAGCAAAAAAGGTGGAAATGAGGAACTGAGGCAAAGTCGAAAAGAATTACTCAAGAAATAGTTTGAAGTTTTTCATCACATGAAAAACGAATCATTTGATGATTTGATCTCACGGTTCTCTCAGTTGATTTGTGACTTGAAAGAGTTTGGAAAGACATATACATTCACTAAGGTGAATACAAAACTCTTTGACTCTCTACCATCCAAATGGGATTTTCGTGTAAAGCTACTAAAGGAGGATAAGAAATTACCTCAATGGAATTTGGATGAGCTGATTGATAAACTTCAAGCTTATGAAAATGGGATGTCGGTAAAGACGGAAGATGAGATTAAAGTTTTTCAATCCCAAATACTGAATATGGAGACTGGACGTGAAAATATGAGATCAAAGATTGACCAACTGAAAAAAAGAGAATTTCAAACTTGAGGGTCAACAAACAGTGATGACCAAACTTCAAGAAGATCATAAACTTGCATTAAAAACTATTCAAGATCTTCACGAGCAAATTACTCAAGTCTATCACTCAACCAAACCACAAGTCAAGGTTGTGCAGAAGAATTAACCAGATAAATCTTCCAAACCATTTTCGAAAATGGTTTGTGCGAAAAAGATTTCACAGTTTACCAATTATTCTCTGCACAAGAATAAGAGGTATTCTAAGAAATCACAATCAACCAAAATATACGATCATCATCAAAAGGTTGATTGTTATGAATCCAGAGACTTTAAACGCGCCAAAAGATCGGTTTCAAAATTTAAAAAGCCAAAAAAAGCTTCAAAATCAATAAAATTACTGGAATCTGGACAAACACAGTCTTTCACGTACTCGAGACAGCAAATGTTTGCTCTTGCACCACCATGTCCTATCCATATGGTGCAGAGACGAAAAACTCCTATTCATATGGTGCAGAGACGGAAAGATTTTATTCCTTTCTCCCCAAGGAGAACTCCTTCACCATTGATTCCAAAGAACTTTTTAAAAATGAAACACCGCGTTTCAATTTCAAATGGAATTCAATGTCCCTGAATTATATCGACACAACTTATAAATGGTGTTCGAAAACTTTCAAAGCCTATTGGAACCGTGCTCAAATGGGTTTCAAAATTTGTTGTTTAGTTATATATATTTATATATAAAACCAACACAGTTCTAGTAACATTAATTAGAATACCAAAAGGAGGAAGAAACGAGAAAGAAAAATGGAAAACGAGCGACATTTCTTAATATCACTTCTCTTTCAATTGGTGTGTATTACGATTGATGATCAACAACGAAACGCTTAAATCTGAAAATCTTTCGAGGTTTAAAAAAGAAATCTGCTGTTCCGGAGACGAATTCTAAAATTCTGATGGTTATTTGATGATTATTCGGGAGATTCCTAAAATGAATAATAATCAGAATACAAAATGAACAGACATATTCTTGAAGGTTTCTATGAAGCTTATTGTTTTTGACTTCACATAAAATTTATGAATTGTAAAGGTTGAAAATTAAGCTTCACACATTCATAAATTTATGTGAAACTAAAAAAAATAAGCTTCACATATAAAAAGGTTTTAAATTTCTGTGAAGCAAAAAAAAAACAGTTTCACAATTAAAACTTTATGGAAAGCAAAAAAAATATAAGAGTTCACAATAAAAAAACTTATGTGAAGCGAAAAAAGTAAAAGTTCACCACTAAAAATAATTGTGAATACAAATTGAGATTGTTTTTACCATTTTTATTTTAACTCCTTATTTTTACCAGAACCCAACCTTTTATATATATATATATATATATATATATATATATATATATATATATAATATAAAAGAATCATCAGAGTTATGTATGTGTTTTAATTAGAGAATACTTATTTTCATTGTGAGCTTGTACTGTAACTGTGCGTTATTCTAACTGTGTGTTATTCTAATTGTGTAGAAGTTGTAGGTGTTTATCTTTCTCTCTTAATAAAAAAAAAATAGAAACGATGATTTACGTATATATGAAGATGTGTGTATATATATATACAAGATAGATCTCTATCTATCTATATGTGTATACGATTTGGAATAATCGTAAAGAATCTGGATTCAATAATGGAGATTTGCGTTTAGTTTTGCAAAAAACGCAATGAATTTTTGTTTAGGGATCGCGATTGTGTAAAATTTTGAGCAGTTAGGGCACATGATGTAAATTGTTGGAAATTAGGGAAATGCCCTTATGCAGATGACAGGTACCGATAGCTGTCACACGCTGATTAGCCGAAAACTTCTCGTTTCTTCTCCTCAAATATCATATTCTCCTCTAAATCTTACCCATCATTGTAAATAAACATATGTGTCAAGCTTTGAATAATTTATAACCAAATTGACATAAAGTGAATAAAGCTAAGCAAACATACGATTAACCAAATCATTGAACAAGTACCGAAAAAAGATAATTATAAACTTCAAAATCGTACCATTATTATTATTATTATTATTATTATTATTATTATTATTGGTCCTATAAAAATTGTCTCTCGATTTTTTATTGGAATTAACATAGGTAAATGTCAGTTTACCCTTATATATTCGAGACAAGTTGACTGAATTTATTTAAAATATAAATGTTTAAAGTAATAAATGAGGGTAAAATATAAAATTTAATAATTTTTAATAGTTTTTTTTTACAAATGAACAATTATTTTGGAACACAAATAAATATTAATGTGGACATTTATTTTGCAACGGAAAAAATAGAATGCAAGCATCAAAATTAAGTATGTATCAACCCAATCAATGGATATACTTGACTAATATTATAAATAAGAAAAGGAGATGCGGAGGAAAGAACGAGAGGGACGACGACGACGGAGAAGACACAGTCAAAAGAGACGTACGTTTAATTTTTGGGAGACAAAACCAAGCACTTCCTTCCTTTGGGAAATCCAACCTTTAGGCGGTGCTACCCACGCACCATATCACCTCACTTTTTATATTCTCTCGTTCGTCCCTTTCATATATAACTTGACTAGATAGATATAACGTATTTTTGACATTTAGTCTTAAAGTTAACATTAAGATGTGAAAAGACAAAATTGCTCTTGATATACCATTAAGATAACTAAGCATACAAAGAAAAAGGAATTGAATATAAGATGTTAGTAATTATCTAATAATATAAATCTTGAGAATCGTAGAATCATTCCTTTCAGTAGCAACTATAAAAATGATTTTTTTTCTTTTTCAATTTCAATATATTTGCATTTTTTAAAAATAAAAATAATATAAAAATTATTAAAATTTTATTCTTTTTAATGAGATTGATTTAAAAGAATATATATATATATATATATATATATATATATATATATATATATATTGGATTAGGATTATGTGAAAACAATGGGATACAATAAAAACAGTGAAAACAGATCACAACCCTTGGATCAAAATATATACATATACAAAGGGGTAGAGATAAAATAAACACGGTGAAAACAATTGACCTTCACAATTTTTATAAAGTGTGAAGTTGATTTTTTTTTTCTTCACACTTAATTTTTAAACGTGAAGCTTATTTTTTTTACTTCACGTAAAAATTACGAATTGTGAAGGTTGAAAACTTCATACATTCATAAATTTATGTGAAGCTAAAAAAATTAAGCTTCACAGTTAAAAAATTTCTAACTTTTTGTGAAGTAAAAAAAAATAAAAGTTCGCAACGAAATCTTTTAGGAAAATAAAAAAAAAATGTAAGGGTTCACAATAAAAAAACGCATGTGAAGCGAAAAAAATAAAAGTTCACAACCAAAAAAAATTATGAATACAAATTGAGATCGTTTTCACCGTTTTTATTTTAACTCCTTATTTTTTTATTCACAACTTTTATGTGTAATACTGTGATGAATACTAAAAATTTTATAATGTGTATCACATATTTTTTTTTTTAAATTATATATATTAGTTAATCTTAAAATTAAAATTAAAAATAAAATTGTTCATTCTTATTTAACATTCCATTCTAAATTTTCAAACTTAACTAATGAAACATTGACATGCTACCCAAACCACTAAAGAACATCTTGAATCTGTAATTGAGCTGATTTCAAAACTGTGATAGGTTATAACACTAACCGATGAACATCCTCATAACCCAAACCACTAAAGAACATCTTGAATCTGTAATTGAGCTGATTTCAAAACTGTGATAGGTTATAACACTAACCGATGAACATCCTCATATTTATTTGAATCCACTTATATCACAAAAAAAAAAAAAAAAAAGGAAAAAAAAAAAATACCGCGATTACGCGTCGTCTTTTAAGCGGCACTATGCTAGGTACTCATCTAATCTAATCTAATAATATAATTATATCAACTTAAGTAATGAAAAATCAACCTTACAGGCTTACACTAATTAAGACGACGTCCACGAAGATAAACAATATGCATTTTTTTCTAAAAAAGAAAGATTATATATATATAAAAGGGTGGAGATTAAATAAAAACGTTAAAAATAATTTACCTTCACAATTTTATATAAAGAAGTATCATTAATTTCTTCATGCTCGTTCCAAGTTCGAAATACCAATTGTACAAATAATAATCCACTTCGTTACATAATTTCTTTTTCATATAGATAGATATAGGATCTACGGGGCAATTACTTAAAAGTACATTATGTCAACTTCTATTAGAATCCGTCTACCTTAAAAGGATGACCTTGGGGGATTTTAAAAGTTTTCAAAAAGCCAATATTATATGGATTTTGTCATATGTAGTCCTTAGAGCTATATTTAAAATGTCAACTTCTATTAAGAATCCGTCAACCTCCTCTAACAAAAAATGCTAATCAACGTGAAACATTCAACTTATTACGGTTAACTAGTGAACTCGAACAATATAAGTTGGTCCTATAACCATCATTACCAACAGAAATGAACTAAACATTGTGTACCTAGACAAAAATAACGTTTCTCTAGACAATAACAAAATTGTAAAAATGAACTTTTGTATCAGAATGAACTAAACGTTGTTTACCTCAAATATTACTACGTGTTTTATATTAGATTGTCATTAAATCAAAAAAACTTTAAATATAAAGTTTTCCTTGTACATTCATCTTTTCATCACTCTTAATTATTGATAATTGCCTAAAATCATAGTCCAGAATTACAACATTTGTGTATTATAATTATAATATGGGTGTAGATATTTTCACCATTATTTTTGATAAATTCACATAAATGTTTATCACTTGTGTGTAATTATGATGAATTTATCAAAATGAATACCGGAAATATCACATAATATAGGTGGATAGATAGTTAGACGAGTGTGCCAAATCCTTGTTACAGTTTTCTTATTGGACAAAAAAAGCCTAATCAATGAGCCAGCCGGCCCACAAGAACCCAAAGATTTTAACGGTTAGTTTAATTGTTTAAAGTCGTTGGCATTTCCTAGGCACAAAAGTTAAATAAAGTGGGCTAATCTTGGCAAACTTTACATCTACCCAATTACTACCATCCAACTAACCATTGTCTTTTACCTTCTAAAATTCCACCATAAAAACACATGAACCCCGCATAGCCTCAGCTTTAAAGTTTCCTTAACACTAACCTAACACTAACCCTAGAAATGATACATGCTACTATGGGCACTTCATTACAGAATGACATGAACACCCTCATCACTGAATCCTCATGCTTAAAAATACAACCTACTTCACCTATTGAATCTGATAACACCAAGAAAACACCACCACCACCACCATCTACATCTTCTTCTGATTTCACACCGTCTAGCCTTAGCTTTCCTTCACTTAAATACGAACCTTTAGATCATGGAGATTTGGAAATGCAATCTCCTGATACGAATTCCTTGTGGGAATCATTCTTTACGGAGCAACTTGAGACTGATTTCATGATCTCATCTCCTGTTAGAACCTCACTCCCTGCATCTAACTCTCAATCCTCAAGTTTCAATTATTACCCGAATACTAGTTTGAATAATGGACAAGCTGCGTTTGGATGTTCTCCACCGCGCACAGCTTCTCCTTTGGGACCATTTAACAACAGCAATAACAACAAGCCAAAAGGAATGAGTCCACTCCAAAGGGTTTTTAGTAACTCCCCTAATAATCAGTTCATGCAAGTCGAGACGATTTCTTTACCGTCTCTTGAGAATTTCTTGGATGATTTTGATGGAGACAATGAGTTCTTGGGTTACTCTACGACTGGTGTTGCGGGTGTTAGTTCTTCAGATCAATCATATGATTCTTTGACGACTATCCCGGCTTTGTTGGATTGCTTGACGTTGCCTAGCCCTTCTAGATTTTATGGTGAGGCTAATCCAACGGTGCATAGTAGTGGTGGTGTTGGAGGATCCACCGATAACAGCATCTATCAACATATGCGACCAGCTGCACCTTCAAACGTACCATTGATGGAACAACTGGAGCAAGAGAGACGAGAAGAAAAACAACATAGACAACAAGAACAACAATTACAACAGCAACAACCACGACAACAATTGCCGTCATCGCGCCTACAACCTCAACAACAACAATCGGTGAACCATAACCTTAACCACCTCATGGTGCCTCCACCAGTTGGCCCTGAGGTTTGCTTTGATTCTCTCTACATCTCACAATTGTGTGTGTGTATGTATGTATGTATGTA
The DNA here is from genome assembly GCA_963930675.1 of Gnaphalium uliginosum. Classification (NCBI taxonomy): domain Eukaryota; kingdom Viridiplantae; phylum Streptophyta; class Magnoliopsida; order Asterales; family Asteraceae; genus Gnaphalium; species Gnaphalium uliginosum. The sequence goes on along the minus strand of OZ005686.1, from coordinate 16,597,832 downwards.
TGTATGTATGTATGTATGTATGTATGTATGTATACATATATTTTATGTGTGATTTGTATATAATAGGTGACACCGTATATATGATCACACATAACATATGATGGATTCCTTTGTTTTAAATAGTAGCTTGTATGATCCTAAATATCTTTTTAACACGAATCATGTGCCATAGGAACATGACAGTGGACTTCAACTGGTGCACCTTCTCCTTGCATGTGCAGAAGCAGTGGCTAAAGAGGACTTTATGTCAGCTAGAAAGTACCTCCACCACCTCAACCGTGTCGTCTCCCCACTCGGTGACTCCATGCAACGAGTCGCATCATGCTTTACCGAGGCCCTTAGTGCGCGTCTTGCAGCCACACTCACAACAAAACCACCCTCGTCCACCCCTAAATTCACTCCTTTCCCTCCTAATGCAATGGAAATCCTTAAGATCTATCAAATTGTCTATCAGGCTTGCCCTTACATTAAGTTTGCTCATTTCACGGCCAACCAAGCCATATTTGAGGCATTTGAAACTGAAGAGCGTGTCCATGTTATCGACCTTGATATCCTTCAAGGTTACCAATGGCCTGCTTTCATGCAAGCCCTTGCAGCTAGGCCCAATGGACCACCGTTTCTCCGGATCACCGGTATAGGCTCATCCCCAGATTGTGTTAGGGAAACTGGACGGTGTTTGACCGAGCTAGCTCATTCTCTCCATGTCCCTTTTGAGTTCCACCCGGTGGGAGAACAATTAGAAGACCTAGAACCACACATGTTTAACCGTAGAGTTGGTGAAGCCTTAGCAGTCAACTCAGTCAACCGACTTCAGCGAGTTCCAGGCCAGTGCCTTGGAAACTTATTAGCCATGATCAGAGACCAAGCCCCTAATATTGTGACCATTGTGGAGCAAGAAGCGAGCCATAACGGGCCTTACTTCTTGGGTCGATTCTTGGAGGCATTACACTATTATTCAGCAATTTTTGACTCACTTGATGCTACTTTCCCGGCTGATTCGGCCCAACGTGCCAAGGTAGAACAATATATATTTGCACCTGAGATTAGGAACATAGTGGCATGTGAAGGTGCAGAGAGAGTGATGAGACATGAGAGATTAGAAAAATGGAGGAAGATTATGGAGGGAAAAGGGTTCCAAGGGGTGCCATTGAGTGAGAACGCGGTTACTCAGTCAAAGATATTACTTAGTTTGTACTCATGTGATGGTTACAGGTTGACAGAAGATAAAGGTTGCTTATTGTTAGGATGGCAAGACAGATCAATTCTTGCTGCTTCTGCATGGAGATGTTAAGCATTTATATTCATTTTATTTTTCTTTAAAATGTTAATTATTACCATTATATATGCATGTCTCTGCTTAATAGTTTATTTTGTTTCCATTTTTTTTATAGTCATAGCCCTTTTAAGACAGAATTAGTCAAATAAAAGACTAAAAATGAAGAGGGAAACAATCTGTGACTTCTATTTCCTATATATCAGACAAATAAATTTAAAATGTATACGGTTTTTAAGTGTGTTAGAAGTACATAGCTTGTAGGTATAAAGTATTAGAGTTCCATTTAATATACATGAAATAAACGTGGATCCCTATATATGTGTCTGTCTTATTTTCTTCTCTATTTTGTGAACTTCGTCTTGCAATATTTAGTGTTTAACCAGACTTATTGGTCTGTCTTCGACAAGTCAGCATCAATCCATTTTACCAATCCATTTTACCGGTAATCTTGGCGTTCTTTTAGATGTAGTGGTTGGTACTACACTTTGGATGCTATGGAAACACCGAAATGAGGTAACCTTCACTCTCAAGAAGGCAAGAAGACAAACGATATGGGATAATGTAAAGTTAAGTTCTTTTCTTTGGATTAACTGGAGATTTAGTAAAGCTAATGTAACTTGGATTGATTAGACTTCTGATCCAAGTTTATCAATTCAAACTAGAAGGTAACATATTTTCCTTGCTCTATCTTTTTACTAGTTGCTCAATGCAAACGCGGTTCAGAAAAACTGTTTTATACTCCATCCGTAATGCCCTTTAAGAAAGCTTGATTAATTTTCTCCTTACAGACACACACACACACACACATATTTCACTCTAAAGAAATAAACTGTAATTACCTCAAATTTTGTCACCCCAACACATCGACGTGAGAGAATCCAATTGTGTTTTCGTAGGATCAATTTTATTAAAAAGCAGCACTAGAGTAACATTAAGCGGTCTAGATAGAATGGAATCTATATAGTTACAAGTGACCAATCGAGTCTTCTTGGGAGCAATAACTTGCTATAAAACATGACTTTGTTTCATGTGAAAATACAAGGTCAGATAACATATTAGTATACTTGATCAATCTTTCTATGAGGAAACTATAGGTTCATTTTGTAAGAATAAAATTCACAAATAAAAACTGAGTTTTATTAAACAAAATAAGAAACAGTAGCATAACAGAACGTTGTTTGCAATTAAACTAAATATACGACAGTAATAAAAGGATTGGCCGGAGCTCCCAGGGTACGGCGGCCCAAAGCTGCGTAACGCCCGAGTCAAAATGTCGAATACTTGCCTGAAAATTGCAGTAAATAAGTGTGTGTTTTGCTGTGAATTTTGGTTACAGTGGTGTGCCAAAATGGTGGAAGTGGTGGTGTATCTGTACAGCAGCAAGCATCACTGAAGCATTAATAACCCATGATAAAGTTCATCAAACTGGATCATCAATTAGAGTCTCTTGATCACTGCTTGATGTGAACGGGAAGGTCGGGTCAGACCTGGTGGTTAAACATACCCATTTAACCTGATGCATCAAGGGTCAAAACAGACCCATGGTTTGGGTGCAAAACAGGCCCACCCCTTTTACTTCTTTAGCTCCAACATCAAACACCTCACTTTGAAGCAAGATATCTCATTCACCACAATATAACTTTGGACATATAGCATACCGTTACAAAGCTCTTGTCAAAAGCTACATGACCATATAAAATGTCACTCTTGTCAAAAGCTACATAATCATATAAAATGTCACTCCTAAATACATATACAAATTTAGGTCCAAAGTTCAAACAATTACATGTAGTTATTCTTTTTAAGAATTTGATATTTTATAGTATTTAAATGTTTCACATAAGTAGCATGTTGCCTACATAATACAACAACGGTGACAATTAATTTATCTATTTTTGTTATCCACAATAGTATGTTCGTAAAAATAACATGTCATCGTTAAATAGTAATAAAACATTTTTTATCATTATTTAATAGATAATATTTCAGTTGGTTAAAATGATATGTCAAATGCTATACAAATAGTGTAGATGTATTAGGGCCAATTATGCTTAAGTCAATAATCTATTGATTAAGAATAGACTTTTATAAAATGATATAATTGAGAGGGTTATTGTAGAATCATTCCTTATGGTAGAAATCGTATGAACGATCTTTTTCATTTTTAATTTCATCATATGTATGCTTTTTGCAAAATAAATAATACCAATATTATTAGAATTTTATTCTCTTAAATATGAAATTGATTTATATATAAAAAATATATATATGATACAAACTTAAAGTTGTGTATCATAACTTTTTGGTGTGATACACAAAAATTTTAATAATATGTATCATATTTTTCTAAAAAAAAATTATCTCATCTTAAACAGCATAAAATTTTAATAATTTTAATATAATTTTTGTATTAAAAAATTAGGTAATCTTAAAATTAGAAATAAAAATATGTGTTCCTACTATTCACACCATAAGAAATATTCATATTAAACCTTCCCATGTAACTTTATAAAGTGATCTTTTAAGACATGTTAAATATTAGAATATTTATATTCTCCTTTCTCTTTTTTTTTCTTTTTACAATTATCAGAAAATCTAAACTAGGTTACCTCATTGTGATTAAACCCTTTGGCCTAGATCTCAGCCCTTCAATAAGTTAAAGTTTTTAATTTTAACCATTGATCTTATCCTTAAACAATGTAAACGCAATAATCCCCATTACTCATACTAATCTTATTAAACTACCCCTAACTAAAAACAATAAAATGTAAATAAATTAAAGAGAATTAATATTAATCGCAATTAATTCGGTGGATAATTTTAAACGTTAAAATCAAGGATTCAAGTTGGGGACATTAGCATTAATTAAAAATTATTTAATCAAACTGAGAAAATTTGGTCAACCAATTCTAAGGATCTTTTCAAATCAAAACGGACGATTTTCTTTAACAAATGTATAGTTTCAAATATTTAGGTGTATATACACTATACTGTATTAGACCCCAAACTCATGTATATATACGGACTATTAAATTTGTATTTATTTTTTAACAATATTCAGAACTAAAATGGATAGCAAACAATAGTGGATAAAGAAAATGTAGGTCCGAACTTTTATTTTATGCCATTGATTATCGTTGGTAAGGGTGTTTATTATTTGGTTTAACTGAATAAATCAACCGATCCATATATGTTTGGATATTTTGGATTAGGTTATTTGAATTTGGTTTGGTTTTGGATGATACGAAATAAGGAATCAATTTAATGGTTCGGTTTGGGTTTGAATATTTTCAATTAGGGACCACCCGAAAAACCAACTAAGCATAAGTTGTTAATACTTATATTTAATAATTCAATTCCGATAGCCGACATACAATTCTAATTACTCATATAACTCAATTATCTCAAATACAAATTCATTTATCCAAATGACACAATATGAACAATTAAAATTCTTTTACTTAGTATTTGGGCAATTCAATTATCTTAATAATCTAAATCAAAATTTAAGACTTTTATCTGGCTAAATCGAAATTCAGCCGAATAACTCAAACTCTTATTTGGTTGGTTTGGATTAGGTGACATATAGTTTGAAGTAGATCTCAAGTGGATTAAGAGTTGACCAAAAGCCGAACAAAGCAAACCAGATAACTCTATTAACCCGAACCACGACCGATTAAATACCCCTAGTCGTTAGGATATCCGTATGCCTACTTTTGTTGGATAAATTCACTATATATAACAAAAAATTTAAATTTAATTAGTAATTATCATTTTGATTATGAATATATATATATATATATATATATATATATATATATATATATATATATATTAAAGATATTATATTTTGAAATATTAAAGACTTGCATATCGGTTCATTACTTTCATTAAATTTAAAAATGTTTATAGTTTCAAAATGTATTAAGTGTTACACTTTTTACACTTAATTGTGACGAACTTTAAAATTTTATATTATGTTTATTTAAGTTCTAAAAAATGTATATGGAATGCATTACACATACACTACCAAAACTAGTACTTTTATTGTATGTATGTATTGAACCTGTTAATTCTGTTTATTGTATGTACACTTTCTTTTTTTTATTTTTTTAGTAAGGCCAAAAAATGAAAGTTTTCTTTTTTGTCAAGGCCGAAAAAGGAAATTGTACATACAATAAACGGAATTGACATGTTCAATACATACAATAGACCTAATTAAAGTACGTCATATACAATAGTAAACAAGTCAAGTATAATTCACATTGAAACGATAAATCCATACATATATATATATATATATATATATATATATATATATATATTGGAGGGATCACGTGAGAACTAAACATTGATGAGAATCGTGAGAACTGGGCTATAACTTTTTATGAACTAATTAATTTCTGATGGGCTTCTAATTAATAAAGTGGGCTGAAACTCCAACACAAACATTTCTTATCTTTTTCTCTTTTTTTTTCTTTACACCGCCAATCCCCCAAAACCAAACTAAGATATTTACCGTGCTCAAATCAATTAGTTGGCTATTACACACATTTGTCCAAGAAAGTTTTCTTAATTAATAATGAAGCCAAAAGATCTCACAAATTACGTAGTTGATCTCAAATCACAGATTATGCACTTAGTTAGGTCCCATTATTCTTTTTATTTAGTTTTTTACTTCCTCTACAGAGGATGTTAAACACAAAATCAAACATTTTTTACTCCTCTTGGTAGATGATGATATTTATGATATTTAATTTAGAAGGTTAGTAAACTTTTTTAAATTATATATTCAATAGAGGTGTTCTAATTTTGAGTCATTTTCTTATTTTTGCATCTATTTTGGTGACTCAACTTATTCAATAATTTTGACAACGATAATGATGTTAAAATTGAGGCTATAGTAAGTATAACTGATTCATAAAGTTCAGAGATTTGCACCATGAACTAAATGCAGAATTAAATTTGTTTTGCACCTTACTTCGTTTTGCACCCAACTTCATTCTGCACCTGGTTGCGCTTTGCACCTGGTTGCATTCTGCACCTGGTTGCGTTATTCATCTAGTTACTTTTGCACCTAATTGCATTATTCACCTAGTTACTTTCGTGCGTTTTGCACCTGGTTGCGTTCTGCACCTAATTGTTTCTACTTAATTTACAGAGAGAATGAAAAACAGAATTCAATAATATAATTTGTCCGATTTAAATGTTATTTATATAAAAGTAATTTTGAATTGAAATTTTGGATTTAATTCAAAAATGAGCGTTCACGGAAGGAAGCGGGCGAGTTTGAAGGAGGAAGCAAACAGTTCTCACGGTTGTCATAATCTATTAGTTCTCGTAGTTGGCACAATCTATTAGTGCATTTCTCCAATATAAAAGCTTCAATGGTGTGTGACATGTCAAAAACGCAAAAGCATATGAATTTCAATTGATGATTTATGTTCATTGAGCTTTAATTGAAAAAACTTTAATTTTAATTGATGATTTGTGTTGGTCAATTCATGTTGTTATCAATGGATTTCGACAGTGGAGTATCAATTTAATTTTTTTACCGAAGAAGATGAAGTTATGCATCTGATTTGCGCCCATGAAGCAGGTGCATAATCATATTTGCACCCATGAATCAGGTCATAATCATATTTGCACCCATAAATCAGGTCATTATCATATTTGCATCTATTAACCAGGTGCAGAATTAAATATTCACCCATAAATCAGATGCAGAATTTGCATCCGTGAATCAGGTGCAGAATTTGCGTCCGTGAATCAGGTGCATAATTCGATTTTGCACCTGTGAACCAAGTGCAGAATCCGATTTTTCACTCATGAATTAGGTGCAGAACCACATTTTTTCTGCATCTGTATAAGTTATAACTATGACCTACATCACTTTAAAGAGAATGAAAAACTAAAGCTAATGATAAAATTTATTTGATTAAATTGTTTTTCATATTTGATTAATTTGAATTTAAAGATTTGGGGAATTTAAAAACAAAACAAAATAGATGGCCTGGAGAGGAGAAAGCGGACTATGTGACGGAGGAAATGAATAGTTCTCAGAGTTCTTATCAACTATTGGTTCTGACAGGATCCTCACCCTTTTATATATATATATATATATATATATATATATATATATATATATATATATATATATTTGTACAACCCGTGTACTTAAACTAAAAATCTAACAAGGTCACCTAATACCACTAGATTAATAACCCTAATATGATTTGAAATTATTTAAATTAGTCTTTTGTTTGATAAGAATTGATGTTCGTGACGGTGATGACTTGTTTTTTTTATATATATAATAATAATGATAATAATAATAATAATAATAACATTATCATGTTGTGAGGGACTATTATAGCATAGGGCCCCAAAAATCAACGGGACCGCAACCATAGAATCTATATTAACACCATAAAATATACTTTGAAACAACTATTTTGTTGATGGTCGAGTTAACTCATTTATTATATGTGTTAATATATACCTCGGACATTCTTCTTACATCTACTACTTAAGACATCGCATGTATCGAACTAGCTTTATACTCCGTAATATATATCTAAGACATGCTTCTTTCAATTAAGCTTATAATATTAAGTGCACCAGAATGTATCGAACTAAATTCTTACTTTCATAATGTGTATCGAATTATTCGGGCTTTCCACAGTGTGTAATGAAATTGTTATTCATTATTATAATATTATTGTATGTAATTTATTCAGTTGTATGTAACTTATGCCAGTTTTAATGGTGCGTCATCATTTACTCTTTTCCTCCAGTAAAGAGTCTTTGCTCTCTTGATACAGCCTTACTCATAAAAAAATCGATAAGTATATAATTTGAAAATGTACAAAGCGTCATAACGTCTTACGACGCTATATCAAAACCTATGCGCACTTTCTTAGAATAAAACGTGTTGTTTCCTAATTGCGACTTGTGTAAATTTGTCCTACATGTTCAATTCACTCCTGGGCTAAGTTCTGATTGTAGAAAAAGAAAATGAATGACAATATTGTTACCGAAAAGTTAGTTTACATGTAAGGTTGTAAAAGTCGGAAGTCAGGGACTAATCGGTCAAGTCGGGGACTAATGGGATTGAGCTTTTTTTACATTTAAATAATTAATTTCAAAATTATGTATACATATCAAGGTTGTAAAAGTCGGAAGTCAGGGTCGAGTCGGTCGGGACCTCGTAAGGATTAGTGGGCCAAGTCGGGGACTAGTCGGATTTTGACTTTTGTTGACTTTTTTACATTTAAATAATAAATTTCAAAATTATATATGTAAAAATAGATGAGAACCATAAAACATAAATATTTTTTACTTGATTCATAATTCATTCGTCATTCCTATCCATGATTTGAACTTCATCGACTCATATTCAACATCCAAATCTACTTCCTCCTCCACATTCTCCGACTCGAAATCTTCTTCAAAAAGTTCTCTCGTTGTAGCACTTCTCCGAGGTGTTAAAAATTCATCAACACCCATGGCATCACTAATCACTTCATAAGATAATTCATCTACAATCCAATCTTGAGCCTCACTTGCATCATTTGCTAAAAGTACTTTAAGATCTCTCTCCTTTCTTTTCTTGTTTTTCTCCATCAAATTTGCATTAAATTGAACGTAAATTTGTTCAACTTAGAGTTGTTTCTAGTCTATTTCTCTTTTTTGTATGTATCTACAAAGTTAAAATTAACCAACAAAAAGTTCAAGTAAATACATTACTTAGTAATTAATAGATATTTAATAGATTACTTGAAACTTAAAGTTACTAACAGCTTCAAACGTGCTCCAATTTCTTTCACGTCCGCATGAACTATTAGTTAAATGAAAGTAACCTCATAGCAATCTTTCTCAAATGAGGAGTTGAGCCACACAAAAATTCTCACCAATTTACTACAATTTTAAAAGAAGCGTATTAAGTTATTACCTTATTAAGTTGATACATATATACTAATAATAATATACATACAAATATGATATATAAAATTCATTACTCGGATCAAATTTATAATTGCTCACCTCACATCCTTGTTTACTCTTATAACTTGGCATCTCCTCAAATATGATTTTTTGTTGCATGTCATAATCTTTCGGATATAAAGTTTCAACAACTTCAACAAACGCACCATTGACATGGACATCATGTTGGAAATCCAAATTGTTATTAAGATAATACGGGTTTAGAAGATATGCCGCGAAATGTAGGCCCGTATCAAGTCTACCTTTCATCTTAGTTGAAAGGATATTCATAATAAGATCACATTTGCTCTTTTTATTGTTCAAAGCATTCTTGATATCTTGTTGCACCTTTTTTAAGCTCATCGTATAAAAAACCCATGGAAGGCTTCCAATCCGCATCAACCATTGGGAGAACTTTGACTAAAGGTTCGAAAACTTTTAGACAATCTATCACACCATCCCAAGTTTTAGTATCTAGCACCATTGCAAAAACATCTCCAACTTTCTTTGACTTGGATAACTTACATGCAAACCATTCATTACTATCAAACATATGTCTTAATGCCTATCTCTTTACAAGTAAACTTTGTAAAGTGAGAAATGCGGAAGCAAACTGTTGATGCAAAATCAACACCATTTGACAAAAGCGTGTGTAGAAATCTTAGTTTGATAAATGTTGTACGAATTGCGAATTTGTGGGAACTTATTTTAAGTTCGCAGGTACTGTTCATGCGAACTTAATATAAGTTCGTAGGTACCGTAGCCGAACCTATATATACGCAGTTTCTGTTTTCAGTTTGAATGTACATGAGAGATCAAGAGTGAGCGAATTTGGAGAATTCTGTCATTGAGAGAGTGTTTGGAGATTAACTGTGTTTCTGTAACCTTTGATTAATATCAATAACATCGAAAACTTATTTATATTCGCGTTTGATTTTACATTTCATGTATAATCAAAATTAACGAACGGATTGCGCACGTTTGTTTAATTCGATTCAAAGACGAGGTCAGACGGACTAACATGTGGTATGAGAGCCTTCTATTCAAGAAATAGAGGTGATTTGAATTGGAATTTACGTGAAAAAGATTGAAGCTACGGTCAAGAAACCCACTTGATCAATTCAACGTTAAAAATTGCAATTAAGAGCAAATTAAGACCGAATTATGTTTCAGTAAGTGATTGCACATCAAAAGAACCCAAATTTGTAAGAATTCGACGGTGAATTTTGATTTTCAAAGTTTCTGGATTTCTTGACAACCGTAATCTGCGAACTTGTTTCTGCGAATTTGATGGCTGCGAACTTAATAACTGCGAACTTGATGTCTGCGAACTTATCGATTATGCGAAGTATCTGTGCGAACTTATTTTCCTACGAATTAAAAAAAAAAAGTTATTTGGCGGGAAAGTCGCGAAAAATTTTCGTATTATCAAATTTTGTTTTGGGCTTCAAAGTGTTCAATTTTAGCTTGGAAAAAGTTTCATTTTACCTGAGCATTTTTGGACATTTTTGAACGAAAATTTGGAGGGAAATTCGGACAAAGTTTAAATTTGAAATTTAGATAAAATGGCTCTCTCAAAGATGATTCCAGAAAAACCTCCTTCTTATTGGATTTTTCACAATTATACTCCTTGGAAGACTAGGTTTGAGGAATACATTGCGTTTTATGATCCAGATTTATGGGTACCTATTACAGAGAGGTATGAGAAACCGAGAATAAATGATATGTTTGATATTTTAAAACCAATCGAATTGATGACCGATAACGAACGCATGGAGTTCAATAGAGATAAGAAAGCGTATGAGGTACTCATCAGTTGCGTACCAAAGGCTGTGCTACATTTGTTCACAAGTGCTGAAACTTCCTACGATTTATGGGTAGCGTTGGAAAACAGTTTTGGTAGAATAGAGTTGAGTTTGAAAGGATATGACGATGAGATTACGGAGAAGTCGTTGAAGAAGGATGAAAAGATTTAGGAACTTCAATCCCGGATACTCATAATGGAGACCGAACGCGAAGAGATGCGTTTACAAATCGTCAGACTAGAGAAGAACATTGCAGAGTTTGAAGATCAACAAACGGTGATGAACAACCTTCAAGTTGATCATGATCTTGCAATAAAAATGGTGGAAGCTATTCGTGAGCAAAGTGATAAAGCCTCTCAATCACACACAGCCAGTAAATGGAAAGAAAAAGAAGAAGATTTACATGGATAAATCTTCTGAACCATTGGTGAAAATGGTTCGTACGAAAAAGATTTTCCAGTTCACTAATTATTCTTTGCAAAAGAATAAGAAGTATTAGGAGAAATCTCAATCAACCAAGCAGTATAAACATCAACGGTTGATTGCTGTGATTCTGGTTACTCTCAACATGTCAATAGATCGGTTTCTTTGCAAAAGCCAAATGAAGCTTTCAAACCGAAATAACGACCAGAATCAATACAAACAAAATCTTGTTACACTCGCGCGCAGATGTTTGCGCTTGCACCACCAATATGTCATCATATGGTGCAAAGGCGGCGGAAAGATTTTGTTCTTTTCTCCCCTCAAGAATGTTGTTCGGCATTGGTTCCACGTACCGAGTTTAGATATGAAACTACACGTTTCAACTTTCGGTGAAACCCAATCTCTTTAGATTACATAGACGCATCTTACAAGAGATTATCGAAGATTTCAAGAACAATTGGAACTGTGCTCAAATGGGTTCCAAAAGTTGTTGGTTAGCTTTTGAGCACGAGTTTCAATATTTATTAAAAGAGCATGGGGAGAAAGAGGAGAAAGAGGAGAGAGAGGAGAACAGAAAAGGATGATCCAGTAACATTTCTTACGTATCATATTTCTCTTTGCATACGAATCTTCAAGAGTACAAGGAGGATATCTGCTGTTTCAGGGGGAGTACATGATTATGCTTATGAGGATCAGAATTGTGAACAGACAGATTCTTGAAGACATCGTGAAGTTGAGGCAAAGGGAGAGTTGATTGATACATATTATGGAAGAAATGGATGTGTGCTGAAGACTAAAGATCAAAAGTTTTCTACAAGCTATTGTCAAGGGGGGGTTTGTTGATACATTCTCGAGAATGACAAGAGCTTGTTTAGAAAACTTAGCTTGATTGTGTATAAAAGATTATCTACAAGCTGTTGTCAAGGGGGAGCTTGTTGATGCAAAATCAACACCGTTTGACAAAAGCTTGTGTAGAAATCTTATTTTGATAAATGTTGTACGAACTGCGAATTTGTGAGAACTTATTTTAAGTTCGCAGGTACTGTTCATGGGAACTTATTTTAAGTTCGAAGGTACTGTAGCAGAACCTATAAATACGAAGTTTCTGTTTTCAGTTTGAACGTACATGAGAGATCGAGAGTGAGCGAATTTGGAGAAATCCTGTGATTGAGAGAGTGTTTGGAGCTTAACTGTGTTTCTGTAACCTTTGATTGATATCAATAACATCATAAACTTATTTACATTCGCGTTCGATTTTACATTTCATGTATAATCAAAATTAACGAACGGATTTCGCACGTTTGTTTAATTAGATTCAAAGACGAGGTCAGACAGACTAACACAAACCTTATAACTCCCAGGCTCACAATATCCCTTTTCTTCGTGTATTGCCTCATCAAAGCCAATGATTTATTGTGAGCATAAATAAACACCGTTATTGCTTTTGCTCTATCAATTGTTTGCTTTATACGTTGGTAGCCCACCAATAGCTTCAAGAATAAATAAACACATGTAAGAGTGCACATAAAATAAAATAAACACAATCAACAATGATCAAAGAAAAAGCAAGCACATTTAAATTTATTACCTTCAAGCATAAGATTAATCGTATGTGCCACACATGATGTCCAAAAGATTGTTGGTCTCTTCTCTTTCAACAACTTTGCCGCTCCTATATAAGAGGCATTGTCGGTCACAACTTGAACAACGTTTTTGGGACCAACTTGTACAATGCAACTCTCGACATACTCAAATATGTACTCGCTTGTGTGAGCTTCATCGGAAGATTCTTTGGAAGAAAAGAAAACGGTACCTAACTTTGATTCACACACAAATTCATGATGCTCATTCTTTTTCTATCGGATCGTGCACTCGTCATAATCGAGCATCCATTTAACTTCCATTCATCTTCATACCTTTTCAACAAGTTTTTTGTTCTATCAACCTCTTTCTTCAAATAAGGTTCTCCCATCTCATATCTAGTTGGAGGTTGAGCCCTAGGTCCAAATTGACCAACCGCCTCCAATAAGGTTTTGAAACCATCTCTCTCAAATGCGTGAAATGGAATCGCACACTCATAAGCCCACCTACAAATATACTCTTTCACTCGAATAAATTGTTCTTTTCTCACAACATTTTCAAGATCGGTTTGTACCCCCTTTCCCTTATTCGGCACATTTATTGTAAAACTATCCATAGGACCATGAACACGTTGTGACTTGTACTCTCCAAAAGATGCTTCCATTTCATCAAAGTCAATTGTTCTGTTACTACCAATGTTCACTTCCGCTCTCAAAGCTTCATCATTTCCTTTTTTACCCTTCTTTTTTAGTTTGTTTTCATCAATAGCGCATTGACATTTGAGTTTATCTTCGTTAGTGGCTTTAATACATGGTTCAACATTTCCCTTTATGCCCGCGATGTGGTGTTTAAATCTATAAATTCCACACGTATAAACTTTGCCACATAAAAGACATTTGATTTTTTTCCTTATTTTTTGGATCCACCAAAACTACATATTCCCACCCAATATCATTTTATCTCCTTTTGAGAACGTTAGAAGCTGTAGATTCCGTGAATTGAACGGTTGATGATGTTGCCATTACAAATATGCTTGTAAACAGGAAACAAACAACATTTTAAGTGGCTACTGACATTATTATTCAACCATGGCCACTGCCATTATACAACACTTTAATAACTTGTGTATAAATATAAATCACTTGTTAAAATCACTTTAATTTTATTATATATGCTTTTATATTACTGATTTCATGACAGTGGCATAACTTGCGTATACAACACTTTAATCACTATCCTAAAACCAAATTCGTAATCAACATATTAATCAAATTCGTAGTCAATATATTAATCAAAAACAAAATCATAATCACTAATTCACTATCCAATTCGAAATTGGACATAACAAAATTCGGAATTAAAGAAGAATTGAAGAAATAAAACCTTGATCAGCACTAATGTATGTGCCTTGTTGCGTGATTGCGTGAATCGACTACTATGACTTGAAATTGATCTTTGTCTTGTTTTTGATACCTTGATCAGCACTAATGTATGTGCCTTGTTGCGTGATTGCGTGAATCGACTACTATGACTTGAAATTGATCTTTGTCTTGTTTCTGATGTTGCGTGTTTCTGAGTCGCGCAAGGTGTGATAGAATCTAAATTGCAAATAGCGGCCCGACCTTGATTAACCCTAATTTTAATTTATCATAAAAGTTGACCTGACTATGTCCCGACTTGACCCGATTTTGACCCCACTATGACCCAAATATCCGACCTAGACCACCTATGACCCGACTTTGACCATTCTGACCCGACTTTGACCGTTGACCCGACTTTTTTGAGCGACTTGACTTTGGTCGAGTCGCGACCTTCCCATGAACCGACTAGTCGCCGACTTATCGCCCAAGTCGGCCGACTTTTGCAACACTAATAAATATAGAAGATAACCATAAACATAATAATGAACAAACATAAACTTTAACATACTCCGTAATTGTCTAGAAACATGTATCAAACGAAAAATAGTGGCCCAACAGTTTTCAAATGTCTTCCAAAATCCTAATTTGACCAACTTTGACTTGACCGATTTTGACCGACTTTAAATCCGACTAAATCCGACTTCGAGTCAGACTAGTCCCAAAACCCAACTAATCCCCTACAACACTGCATATAATTGATGAATACCAACTTGAGACGATACTGTTGCTATATTTGTAAAAATGACCATGTAGTAGGATGCATTCTGAGGTGAGCTGATTCTCCTCCTGTAGTGTCACCTTTTTTTTTAACATTCCAACTGTATTTTCAACTTTGTTTCTTTATCACTACCGAATCCATCATCACACCACACCTATCAAAGACTTGCAAGTTTTAAATCCATTAAAAAATAGACTATGATTCTGTATGCAATTTCTTGGACCACCACCCAAATCTTGAAAAAAGATAAAAGAAAAGTTCCACTCAGAAGTCACAGCCCATAATAACATGCTCTGGTAGGACTCTTGTCTGCAATTGCAACACCTGGACAACATCTAAACCTACTCCAATATCTCCATTTTACAACCAACTAATTTGCATCATCAAACCAACATCTCTATAAGTCATGCCACAGAACTTCAAAATATGATTCTGTCACACTTTGAGGCTGAAAACAGTAAATAATAGTCCTAAAGACCATTGTCACAATAGTAAGCAGGAAGAGATCAACACAACGAGTTTCATTGCCATGTCACTAAAGAACAACAGGTGCTAAACATTTCAACCAAGACAACAACAAGGATTTAGCTGTTGTATGCGCAAATTATTCGACGGGCTTTATAAACGCGCGACGCGCCATAAGTTATTCTCTTATACATACGCCCCTGCCAGCCACTCATTATGAAAATGTACATCGGTCAACAAGAGACTAAAAAATGGTCACTGATCTGACAAAATTGTATCTGGAGCAGAAAGAAGAAAGTCCAACTCACCATAAACAAGACTATTCTCTCGTTTCCTAATATACACCTTCGAAAGATTGGAAGGCTTACTATAGCCAGTGTTCTTATTACACGTTCCCGACCCAAATGGGGCACTCTACTAAAGTCATGTTCCAGATTAAGTACCATGAAGATCTATTTCAAATGAGAGCCGGCAGAAAGAACTCAAATTGTGCAACTAGAAACAGAAACTCATCTGAAAGCATTTGAATACTTTCCAAAACAATATCAACTAAAACAGAAACTTGCAAAATATCTCATATCAGTACCATAATATGGCATTATATTTATTTATAAAAATTCATATATATAGTGTAATATAAGTAGAGACACATTTCTGAAAACAAACAATAAAATGATTATAAAATTTAAATCCAAATCAAAGTCCAAACTAGTTTGGCCCTGCAAAATCAGAGCACATTCAACTATATCTGGTGACATCAAAAACATATATTTAAAAATAATAATAAAAAAAATCTATGATTTACATAAACAAAACAAAATTATGAAGTATCAGAAACACAAACCAGAAGCACTTGTAACTGAATACTCTGATGAAAGACTAGATAGAACCAAGCAAATCCAACCCAAAATCTTCATCTTAATCCCTCACTTTCTTTATATTTTACCAATTATACAATAGCACAAATAGATAACAATTTAGCTAACAATTCTAGTGTCCTTCTGAACCTTGAGAATTATTATCATTTGAAGTCTGGTGTTGTTGCATTCTACTAGTTTGACTTTGACCGATTTGGTAAATTTGATTCAAACCTTGTTGATTCAAAACACCCATATGACCATCTTGAGACAACCCCAATTCCAATCCAGGAAGCTGCTGTTGTTGTTGATTATGATTCCCTAAAATCGACGAAAAATTCATATTCGAACCGGGCAAGTCAAACCCCGAAAACGCAATCTTTTGCAAGTAATTAGAGCTTTCAATTCCCAAATTATTGGTACCAAATCCAGATGTTGTACCGACAGCAGCAGGCCATATAGAAGGATTTGTGGGTCTACTGCCAATCATTGGATGCCAAGTGGCCCTATTATTAATGTCATCAATTTTATGTAAACCTGCAGGAATCGAAGAACCGGACCCATGTGAAACGGAAGGTGTTGCGGATAAAGCGGAAGCAGGGATAGTACCAGTTCCTGTGGCGGCTATGATTGAAGGTTCTGCTTGTTGTAACAACCATTGAATTGTTTCACCATCTGATTTATGACCTAATTCTCGTGTGAGTTGAAAGATTCTTGCGGCACAAAGTGCTGGCATACGTATCCTTCGACCTCTTCCTTCAACTTTTGTGTGTCTGTCTTTGTTGGATGTGCGTTTTGGTGCTAATACTTTAGTAGTTGTATTTATTGGTGCTGTAAGTGGTGCTATTTGGAAATCTTTTATTTCAGAGATTTTATCTCCCATGTTGTTGTTGTTGGGATGAGGGATGGTTAACAAGTTGGAAACATCATGTTGTTGTTGTTGAGGATGATGCTGGTTTGAATTTGAGCCTTTGGGATCCATTTTTCAGGGACGTGTGTTTGTTTTGAACTTTTGATACAAAATTTATATTCTATTTGATTTGATTTAAAATATAAACAAGTTTTGTGTGATTTTTTTTTCTTTTCTAAAAAAATAGAAAAAATTGAAGTTTTATGGGAAGGAATGTGAAGGGAAAAAGTATGAATGTTGAATCCCAAGGCAGACAAAGTGCAAAGTGGAGGGAGGGACTTCTTTTGATGAATCAACGTTTGTCTATATCCTTTTTCTTTTCACTGTACATCCCTTTGACCAACTATTTTACAAAAATCATATATATATGATGATGATATATGTATAGCTCTCGGCTTTATTATTATTATTTTATATATATATAAGGAAATTAATCGCAAGAAAAATTCTAACCTTTTTACATTACATACCCATTAAAAACTCATACCAGAGTCATTCCAAAATTAAAACCAAACACCCCCTTAAACTTGAAGGATAATCTAGTTGTGAAATTGTGAGAAAAAGAACCAATTTCAATTTAATCTCCATGGACTGCAATTTTGGGATCAACTCAGAGACTTTTAGCTTAGTTAGTTTCGTGGTGTTAAATCGACTTAAACCGAAATACGTAATATAATTGGAGTAGCCAGGGTTTATACCGGTCATCATTTTTAGTTATCAACATTTTTAGTTATCAACATTTTTGAAAGTATATAGTTAACTTTAGTTATGTTATGTTGATAATGTTGTTGCCACTTTAACGAAAGGGAGTAATGATGCATGCATGAGAAACATGCGATGAATAAGGGAGGTCTTGCAAGGTACTCAACTGAAGAATATACTATATATCTTTTCTATTTTTATTTATTTATTATTTATAGTTAAAAAAACATAAAAGGTATAATTAAAAGTGTGGGAGAGGTGGCATACAGATGATGAGTTGGGATTGCGTCTAACCCACTCTATGTTTATGTACAAACGGCTAATTAGTACTTTCTTTATCTCATTCAAAACGTCTACTAAATACACCTTAGTTTAAATTTTTTTTTTACTAATTATACTATTCACCGATTAAATATCATTTTTATTCACTAAACTTTATTTTAATATGTTGAAATATATGAAATTAACACTTAATTTAGAATTTCAAGATAAATTAAAATAATAAAGTTAACAGTTTAAATCAGACAGAAATAATAATTAATTAGGTATTAATGGATGGATTTTTTGTTTGATGTAGGGGAGTAGTAATCTCCATAAATGGACTCCCTTCTTTGAGAGCACTAGTAAGTCCTTTTCAAATCATACTTTTCATACATTTTTTTTTTTTTTTTAATAAAATGGTCATTTCAAATGAGATATCATTATATTAACGTATTTGTGGTTGTAATTGATTTCTGACTGTAACCTCCCGATATATATATATAATGTTGGATTTTGTTGAAAATGAGGAGTTAAAATAAAACGGTGAAAACGATCTTAATTTGTATTCATAAGTTTTTTTTATTGTGAACCCTTATATTTTTTTTTCGAAAAAGTTTTCATTGTGAACCTTTGTTTATTTTTTTTTGCTTCACAAAAATTTAGAAATTTTTAAACTGTGAAGCTTAATTTTTTTAGCTTCACATAAATTTATGAATGTATGAAGCTTAATTTTCAACATTTACAATTCATAAAATTTATGACGACAAAAAATAAGTGTCACATTTAAAAAATTAAGTGTGAATCAAAAAATTAAACTTCACACTTAATAAAATTATGAATGTCTAAAAGTCCTTGTGCGCGGATTTGATTTGAATCGATTCGTTATTCGTGCGAAATCCAAAATAACGAATCAAAAACATGAAATATATATGATTG